>OZ004704.1:37926549-39126549 GCA_963924515.1 Vespertilio murinus
TTTTAAAAATGTGCCACTTGCCACTGAGTTTCCATACACTCCTTCCAGTATAATAGGAAGGAATTGGCTGAGGGAGCAGGATTACTGAGGGATGGTGAGCAATCTCCTCAGAGCACTTGAGTAAGCATGCAGAGTAATCATAGCAGTGTTGCATTCTTTATTTTTTTAAATATATATTTTATTGATTATTTAGAGAGGAAGAGAGAGGGGTAGAGAGTTAGAAACATCGATGAGAGAGAATCATCGATCAGCTGCCTTTTGCACACCACCTACTGGGGATGTGCCCGCAACCAAGGTACATGCCCTTGACCAGAATCAAACCTGGGACCTTTCAGTCCACAGGCTGACTCTCTAACCACTGAGCCAAACCGGTTTCGGCAGTGTTGCATTCGTCAGGATCTTACTTGCTTCATCCTAGAATCTGATGATTGATTATGAACTGCAGGTAGGTCCCTCTTGTGATTTCCAATTGTATAATTCTGTTTCTAAAAGGAAAAGAGAAGATCTTACAAAGTATCTCTCTTCCATCTATCCTAATTTTTAGGTACCATATATACTCTCTTACTTACATAACTCAAATGTTTCTTTAAATTTAAACATATAATGAAGAATTTCAGTAAAACATAGGATCACTTTTGTTTCAGTGTACCCTTCAGCCAGGAAATGTTAGCAAAGATCCCATGCTGGGTAACATATAATAAAGTATAAAGGCAACATGCATATATCATCTAAGTTCAATCAGAAAAACAGAAACACAGGAATTTTTCAAAATAAATTATTTAATACAGGAAATTGTTTGCACAGGTAGTAGAAAATCCAAAGAGCATAAAGAAAATGCTGAGGTTACTCAGAAATTGATAAGTATAAGAAAAGGATATCACCCTGAAAATTGAGGAAACCAAAGTGAGGAGGGAGCTTGCCAGAACTTGGCCCTCAGAGGATGGGTCCCTTAGGGCCAGTGCTTGCACCTTGAAAGAGGCTCTATGGAGGGCATATCATGTGTTTAACATTCAGAACTATTATCCGTAACTCTAAGTACCAAGGGCAAGATGCCACTGGTATCCCTGAGGGGACTCTTTCTGGCTGGCAGCAAGCCACACAAGAGCATCTGGAGGATGGAGTTAGCTGCTCTCTTTTGAGGAGGGACATTGTCATAAACTAAATGTAGGCAGGCAGTCTCTTGTTTCTTTTCCTTAACTCCCGGTCTCCTCTGGATTTCATTGGCAAAAATTAATACCAAACTAGTGAACTGAATGTCTATGAAGTACTAGTATAGTTTCTAAAGTTCTAGACCCAGAAATGTTCAGTCTAAGGATTGCTATGACATCTATAATAATAAAAACATAATATGCAAATCGAGCAAACACCGGAACAGCAGAACCATCTGGATGACCATGCTATGACTCTCACTAGGGCCAAGCCAACCCCGGTGGGTGCGATGCGATTAGTTGGGGGGCCCCCAACATAGCCCCATGATCGCCCCACAGATGGAGGCCCAGGCCACCGGCCCGTGGGGCGATCAATTGGGGGGCTTCACGATTGCCCTAAAGAGGGAGGCCCAGGCTACCAACATGGGGGATGGAGCCTAAACTGGCAGTCAGATATCCCCCTGGCTTCCTGCAGGGAGCAGGCCCAAGCCACTAGTCAGACATCCTTAGCTCTGCCACAGAGGCAGGAAAGGCTCCTGCCACCACCACTGCACTGGCCAACGACGAGCCAGCTTCTGACTGAGCAGCACTCCCCCGGTGGAAGTGCACTGACCACCAGGGGAAGGTCCTGCATTGAACGTTGGCCCCCTGGTGGTCAGTTAATGTCATTGTGACTGGTCTTTCCACAGTTAGTGTCAATTTGCATATTACCTTTATATTCTATAGTACTAGAGGCCCAGTACACAAATTTGTGCATGGGAGGGGGTCCAGCTGGCCAGTCCCAATTGGGGCCAGGCCTGTCAGGAGGAGGAGACAGTGGGAGGTTGGCTGGCCCGCCCTGATTGGGGGCTGATCAGGGCTGACTGGAGAAGGGGCCATAGGCGATTGGGCCGTTCAGGGATCAGCAGCTGGAGGAGGGGCTTGGAAGGTTAGCCAGCCAGCCCTACCCCCGATTGGTGTGTGGGGGGTGATCGGAGGAAGAGCTGGCTGCGGGGAGGGGCTGTGGGCTGATCAGGGTAGTAGGTGCAGATCAGGGGTGGGGCTAGCTATAGGGAGGGACTGTGGGTGGTGGTCTGGCCAGTCCTGCTCTGAATGGGGTGAAGGGGATGATTGGGGGTCAGTGGCTGGGGATAGAGTCCATGGGTGACTCATAGCCAACCACATTTTTCTTGATACAGACATATACAAGGGGAATAAGTGACCAATAAGTCCTTTTAAAATTTACATTAAAATACTATATTATAAAATGTAGCAAAATGTTTAACAGCAATATGGTAAAGAAGTATTCCATTGATTCAAATTCCAGTTCTGCTTCCTACCAACTGAATAACGTTGGCAATCTACTATACTTTTCTTCTTATTATTTTCATATTTAAATAAAAAATCTAATGTATTTATCTTAGAGTGTTAATTAAATAAGTTATTATATTCTGAGATGCAAAGACTTAAGCAGTGTTTTAAAGGTTAATAAATACTATAGCATCTGACAATATTTTATACATCTGTAATGTAATTTGCAATACACAATGTAATTCTCAAACAAATCAAAATAAAAATGGCACAATGTTAACACATACTAAAAATAACTTTTGGTATGGTGGCAAAGAAGTTTAAATGTGCTAAAGATGTTTTCTTTTTGTATAGGAATAGCTGTAAGCCATGGATGAATCTTTATATTTTGATACTGAAATAGATAAGTTCATTATTATAATAACTAGCATAATACAAATTTAAAATGAAACTTCCAAAATTCTCTAGATAAAGGAAACGAGGAATAGTATATGAATACAAAAGCATATTTTAACTTTATAAAGGTGAATGTTGCTCTCAAACAGATATAGAATACTAGAGGCCCAGTGCATGAAATTCATGCTGACTGACTGCCAGCCGAGGCCTCCCTTTGTTCTGTGCCATCCCTTGGTGGTCAGAGCACATTATAGTGAGTGAGTGAACTCCTGCTCTGGTGTCAACAATTTGCATATTAGAAATATATATATATATATATATATATATATATATATATAATAAAAATTGATTATATAATTGCCTCCCCTATAAACACTTTTCTAAGAAAAAAAATCTAATTGATTGTGTTCTTCATTTGATATTATCAGAACTAAATTAAATTTATATTTTTCTATCTATATATATAAAAGCCTAAGCAACTGTTATGACCGGATGACCAGCCGGTAGCTATGAAGTGCACTGACCACCAAAGGGCAGATACTGAATGCATAAACTGCCCCCTGGTGGTCAGTGAACTCCTACAGCCAATCTGCCATGGTCCATCCCCAGCTGGCTGGATCCAATCAGCTGCGATCCCCAGCCAGGCAGAGGGACCCCACCCATGCATGAATTTGTGCACTGGGCCTCTAGTGGAACAATAATAATTAGATGAAGGCAGAAATGGAAGCATAAATTATGGGTATTTAAAGACACATAAAAATATGTAAGGAAAGGAGATTAAGCAGTATTTTGAAAAGCATTCACAGTTTTGAATTCTACTTAATATTAATAAACCTTTAACTCAATAATTTTATGAAAAAATACAAATAAACTAAAGAAAATAAATTATAGTATTAGAAATAATTAACTTACAAAATGCTACAATTATCAGATATTAGATTCATATGTTTTGAAGAACATAAAGAAAAAGCATGCATGTATGATACTATAAATAATAAAGGCAATAAGCCACAAATTCAAAAAGAAAATATCATATACATTTTTGTTATAATTTTGGGGAAATGTTTTTGATAATTTTCTTAGCGATAGGTAGAAATACAAATGAATTACCTTGAAGAAATTAAAAGCTTTATCAATGACATATATCACAAAGAAAAAATGTCTAATAAGTATAGTTTCTAGAATTCTAGACCCAGAATGTACAATTTATTGTCTGAATTGTAAGAAGATGTTGAAATATTTTGCAAGATATAACACAGAATTATTCTAAATTCAATTCATAGGTTAGCATACAATTCATTGGGCTAGGGATAGATTTAAACTAACCTTAGATCAACCAAATTGACAAAAGATCTTCCGTAAGAGAAAATATATAGAGAGACACATATTATACATATAGATGGAGAAGTCCTTAATAAGAGATCATTGTTAACCACATTAAACAGATTGATAAAAACAGGCTGTGGCCAATTAGGTTTCAATCAAAAAATATAAGAATAATTTGAGATTAAGAATTTCATTTACAAAGCTCAGTCCATTCATGCATTATGCTAAAAGTATAATAATAACAGTAAGTACTATAATGCGTTAAATAATGCATAATTATTTATAGTCTTTTCTGCTTTGAAAAATGACAAAAGTCTAAAGTGATTCCTGGAATGGATTAACTGTACCAAAATTAAATATGTAATTTCTATATAAACTGCAAATGTCATATTAAACAACTCCATGAAATTCTTAGGGGTAAAAATTTCCAACTGCTTAACTTTTTTTGAAAATTTTATCCAATACAAGAAAAGGAAAAGTGGAGAAAAATCACATAGGCATTGACATTCATGATCGTAAAAAGAGCATAATACTCCCATCTAGCATTGTCTTCAATTCATCTTGGAATTATTTCCATATAACCCCAAAACTTTCTGTCACATTCTGCTCAGAAGATGCCACAGCTCTTTAATGTTGTCCTGAACCTCCTCTCAAGGATAAACTTTACTACACTCCATCAAAGAAGAAAAGGTAATGATGTAGAAAGTGCCTCAACTCACTTCCCTTCCGCACAATTTACTTTTATCCAAAATAATTCATTTCATCATTCCTCTGTCACAGTGCAAGTGATCTTTTTATATCCCAAGTTAATATGTTTCTGGTGCAGTGCTTGAAATAGTTGTTTTAAGATGGGGCAAAAATGGAATATGTTTGTGCACCAGACAGAGAATCTGACTGATGGAGCAAGGGCGCACTAGTACATGGTAGCTGCAGAGGATGGAATACCGTCAAGAGTACAGGTTTCTTTATATATACATATATATATATATATATATATAGATATATATATATATATATATAATTGATTTTTCACAGAGAGGAAGGGAGAGGGATAGATAGCTAGAAACGTTGATGATAGAGAAATATCAACCAGTTGCCTCCTGCACACCCCCCACCAGAGATGTGCCCGCAACCAATGAACATGCCCTTGACCAGAATCGAACCTAGGACCTTTCAGTTTGCAGAACGACACTCTATCCACTGAGCCAAACCGCTTTCGGAAAGAGTACAGGTTTCTTATCCAAAGCTTTTGGAAGAAGCCACCAAACTAGAGTTCCAAACTTCACTACTCTTCTCATCTAGCATCGTGTGCTATTTTAAAATCACATATTGGGTAATATTTATAGTAATTATATCTATATTAGCCTTTGACCTTTTTCTCTACTAAGTTATAAACTATCTCAAAGTCAATAACTTCAACTAATATAAAATAAATGGACTAAATAGAGCTGAAACCCTGAGCAGCCTCCCAATTCTGATGCATCTTCCTTGATCATCTGCAAGCTGCACGCATTCATCCCAGAATGCACTACTCCGCATACAGGTAGAAAGCCAGCATCATCTCTGTCCTGTCCTCCTGAATTCCATCCAGTTTCTTCAGTGAGGAGACTAATGTGCAGTGAAACAGAAGGCCTCCCTCCTTGGGATAGAGACAACTCTGTAGTCACTATGTGGCACCAAATGAAATCTCCACCAAAAGATAATTACTGATTTGTTAAGAATATGTACGCATTTAATTCCATCAAAAACTTAAAGAAACATGCATCTGACAGATGTAAAAAAAATATGAGAGCTTGCTGAGAGAGAGCTTGCTGATTACAATCATACATTGACTTTATGATTAAACTCAGCATATATGCTGTGATATGGTGAGTAATGGATTGTCGTAGCAGATGATATAAAGCCTCTCTATTAATTAGTCATAGCTGTAGTCCTCTCCACTGGCTCTCACACCAACACTTAATCAGTTATTCTTCAGAGTAGAAGCTAGCTCTGATACAGTGTAAGCCAATCCAGCATAGAGGGCACGCACTTGTTCAAACCTCACCATTGCATTGGGCTTCAAATCCAGCTGATGAGGGGATTTCCACTTACAGTGGCAAATTAAAGAAGCAGCTGCACTTCTAAACGTGCTAGCAATAGCAGTCTCAGAACATAGTCACCGGGGGGGAAAAGCCTATAATGTTAACCTCAAATTCATATTTTGTTTGTTCCAATTCATGCTTCTAATCCCCTCCCTGCACCACTGCTTTGTGGAAAAGTAGCATCATTTACAATCCTGTCAGGAGGAGGTTGGAGAGCCAGGGACTGCAGATGTGTTATCATCTGACCTCAGTAGGGATTTAGAAACCCAAAGTGTAACATATTTTTAACAAGAATAATTCCCTTATAATATAAAACCAAACATATAAATAGTCTAGAAGCAATATATATTTTAAGGTGTCTGCTACATAGTTTTCATCTGTTTTTTTTTGTACTTTTTTTTTTCTTTTGGATTCTTTCACCAAATAAAAACTGTTTCTTTTTCCCCCTCCATTGTAATAACTATTTTGCCAAATCTATAATGGCAATAGAAGTCTTCAAATAAAAATTTATTAAGCATTTTGCTGGGAATAGATTTTCTTACTTTAAAGTTTTTTGTGTGTTTTTTTGTTTGTTTGTTTGTTTTTAACCAAATGCTGATAACTTAACTAAGAAAAATGGTAGGAGACTCAGAAATCCGAACCTGCTATGTTCTGCAAAGCTATAGAGGAATCAAATCAATATGTTAATTCATAGACTTTTCAAAGGTATAGATGGAAATATGAATCCTAGATCTTATTTGTTATCTGCAAAAGGATGAGAAAAGGCATTTAGGATCTCTCCCTTTTCTCTCTTCTGGGATCTTACTGTCTTTCCAGGTAGCAACACGCAGAGCCTTTTCAAATCAGCCTCTGAGGTCATACTTTTCTTTCATCCCATCCCCTGTTTCAATACCAGTGGATTGTTTTTTTTTAATTCAGAATATGATGGTCTTATTCTTAAAATACCACTTCTCCTATACATTTACCTGGAATTGCCTTTGATTCCCTAACTACATAGGTATTTGTAAACCTTGCCACTCTTTTTCTGAAGATAACCACACAAATTCTAAATACCTGAGTTAAAGATGGAATGTTATGAGAGAAAGAAAGACCCACGAAGGAGGTGAATAGCTGAATTTAAAAAAAAAATTCTTTCCATATATCCACCTATAATATAAGCAAAGGTTTCCAGGTTGAGGAAGGGGAAGTCAGTACAATGTCTATGTATTTTATAAATATGAAACATTTTGCCTATTTTCCCTCCTTGTTCTTTCCTAAGTTTTGTGACATGGCTAGTTTTCACTAAACCCAGAATGTTATTTTTTTATATATTCTCACCTGACCAAGTTTCTGTTAGAGATGTTTAACCTGGAATCTATGAATAGAAGTCAGGAAGTCCATGAATTAGGGTGGCAAAATAGTAACTACTTCTATATTTCTCCCAACTTTTAACTGAAAATTAATATTTTTCTATATCATTAATATCACTAACAGACTATTATAGTATTACTATCTGTGAATTTACCAATATAAACTATGAATATATTACAATTTATACACTTTGAAATGCATTTGCATTTATCATTACAAATTTCATTAGTTGTTGAAAACACTACTTACATTAGTAAAGGGACATATTTATTACTCTTTCTTTCTGCTTTGCTTGTAAATATTTCAAATACTAAATTTCAGTATAACTAATTTTCTTTATAACTGCATGCTTTTATAGTTTTCTATTTAAAACTTTAGTTGAAGAAGGAGTACATAATTTTTACCAAATGGCCAAATGGGTACCTGGCATACACACAAAAATTCATGATTATAGTTTCTGATGGAGCCAGGTATATTTCTACATTGCCCATGTCACAAGCAGACAGAATTATGAGGGGTGTTATTTAGGACTTGCTTTCTGGTCTTTGATTTTAAATGTTTGTGCAAATACGATTAAACAAGAAAAAATATAGTTTGCTTTTATTTCTTTGACCCAAAATACAAGAAATTATGCTTTAGTAGTAGTCAATGGATGGAGTCAATGGACCTTCCTCACCAGGTCCACATATTGGACGGTCACTTGTTACTCAAGTGACAAGTGATATGGGAAAATTCCTGAAGGAAGTCTGTGCGAATATAAAGGGCTGATCATGGTGGACTCATCTTCTCTCACTAGCAGAACATTATAATGCATCGCCATGTTTATACTAAAAGATGTCCCTAATATGTTTTGGAAATAATAATCTTAAATAGTAAATTCTACAATTTGTAATATGATGGAATTGAGTTTAAAGAGAAGTCACTGATTTTCTATTTTCTACACATTTTTCTCACTTTACAAAAAGATAAGAAAAAGCTTCAATTTTGCTGCCCTTATCTGTAGCAAGTCATAAGTTTGCTACCAAATAGAGATATTAAAAAAAATAAAGACACAATTTGTCATTTCAATATAAAGATGGTATTGTAATAGTAAGGAAGAAAATTGACTACTGTTCAAAGTGAAGTTTTAAAATATATGCTTGGAAACTTTTCATCTTTATGTAATTTTGTTGCCAAAAATTATGTGTCATATATGTTTGACAGTTTCAAGACTTTGAAACAAGATTTAGAAGCTAAAAAGCTTCAAAATAATAATTTTCATTGGGTTTTAAGTTGTTTAGTAAAAACTTAAAAAGGCAACATCTTAGTCTGGAAGAACTCTCTAAACTCATGGAAAAAGAAAATATTCTATATCTATTTCAAAAAATATGTATAAGAAAAATGAGACAGAAAAATAATCACAATGGTTTAATAAGTGTTATTAAAAAGTATTTATTAATTTATTATTATCATTAAACATAATATAAAAAATAAATTGGGTTTTTCAAGATCCCTAAAGTGGTAGACTCATTTTGAAATAAAATCATAAAGACATTAATAATTTGCTCTCAACAGAAATATTAATTTTAGTGAAGCCATATATTTTGTGCTAGTAATAAATATATTAGACATTTATATCACATATACATCACTTCATTAACTGTCTATGTTTAATATATTTTACAGTATATATTCTCCTAGTTTGATGGTATGTATATACAATTTATTGAGATTAATAAACTTATAGTGGGATATAAATTTTAAAATGTTTCCACTCATAGGGTGCACAATCCCCCAAATTGGCACATCACTAGAATAAACATGCAAGAATTTCCATGAATGAATAATATTGATTGAACGAATAATTTGATTTAATCTTTTGTCAACAGATATTTTTTAAAACTCGTTTTCTGTTACATTGACGGCGGTGCTTTTAATATCTCAAGTGGTTGTTTGAAAAACCACTGCATTTTCTCTTGAAGGTCATTTGAAATGGCTTTTACTAGGCAAGGCTATTTGTTTCATGTTTCAATTAATTCATGAGTTCTTATAATTGTGGGCATATTTTACACACTCCGTGTTCCATAACACGGAAGTCCTCTCTGGAATTAGTGTTTCTCCGAAGTAAATATTTTAGCTACACAGGAGCTTTCATTAACTTTTGCTGCTGTCCCATCCTCTTTCCCCTGTCCACGTCTTAGGCTGTGGCTGGGGATTCAGATCTCCTGCCCAGGTCACTGCAAATTCTCCTAACTCGCCTCCCTCTCCCTACTGCGGCTTGTTCAATGGTGCTGCCGGAGAGATATTCCAACAACAACAACAACAAAAGTAACCCAGGAACTCCTCGATGGCTTGCCTCCAGCCTCAAAATAAAACCCCAACTCCCGAGCCTCTTAGCCAAGTCCCTGCTTGATTGGGCATCATCAAATCAGCCTCTTTAGACCACCTGCACCACTCGACGTGGGCTCACTTGTCGCCACGCTATTGCACACGCGGTTCCTCTGATGAAAACCCCATTTTCTCACACCTAACACATTCTCCCTCTTCTTATAAAGACTGATGTTCCTCCCTCATGGGCTCTTATTTGTCTTATATCCTGAAATGGAAACTATAGTTTTTAAGTCAATATTGTATTTCCATAATGCACTAAGCCTAGAGAATATGAGCTTAAATGTCTAGTCCTTTCTTTGCTAGTCACTCATGAATAAGTAAATCCCCTAATTGTAATTATCAATTTTCTTTCTTCTAAATGAGAGAATTGAAACTTGCTGTCCTTAATATTATTTTCAGATCTCTGCTAAAAGGAGATGTCTCTTTAAAATACTAGCACTGCATGATTTTATACAAATTCATTTTACAGATTCAGGCACGTTTAGGTTAGACATCCTAATTGGTCTTCATCTGCCTTTTTGACCCACACTATTTTTTATCAGGAATGAGCCAGAAATATAATTTTTAATAATCATAATATATCTTTGAATCTTGAGGCTTATGAATTAGAACCCAATCTTTTTTGATGTTTTATTAATTGCTCTGTGTTCTCTACTAAACTGGGAGTGCTTTAAGGGCATCATCCCTACTAATTCATCTTTGTAATTTTATAGCACATAAAACAAAGTGGCTTGCCTGCTACGGCCTTAAAAGTGTCCCTGAAATAGAAGAAACAAAACAGTAATTTATATTGCTAGCACTGTTCACATTGAAAAGGCCAATTTTCTAGAATCCCAACTTGAGAAACATTGTTGAGTTTTATAGTAGACACTGTGAAAAATAATATAAACAAAACCACTTCAGAATGGAACCGGAGCCGCCATCCTGGGGGAGTTGTCTCGCAAGTCTTACTCCTCAACCTTTTGCACTATTTGAACTGGACAAAGTAATATTTAGACTGGGCCAAACCAACAGTTTCTTACAAATGTTTGTAACACTGACAGGAAAGCAGACATCCTGACTATAAGAACTGAAAATCAAAAACATTTCTTCAGAATGGGCACCATGTTAATAGCTAAAGAATAACTTTTGCTTATTTGCATCTATAAAAGGTCCTTCCTTCTATTTGTGTAATTACTTCCCTTCCCTGTCTCATAAATACCCCTTCCCCTCAACTAATCAGAACAACATTTGGGTTTCTGTATGAATCAGTATTTTCAGAATAGCTGAACTTTGTTCTCAAACTCCTTTTGCCTCTCACTTAGGTTTTATTTTAATGTTAACATATAATGAAACTAAAACTGACAAAACAATTTATATCATCAACTTTTAGACTTATTTTCATCAGGTAAAAAGCCAGACTCATTTTTAGAAAAATAACATGAAATAAATGAGAGATGCAGTTATTAGAGGGAGGAGAAGATCTAGTTGGCATACAAGATATCAAACATTTCACACAGCCACAAAAAGATTGAGCTTTTTTCCAGTGTCTTTTCTCTTTCCTATTTCTATAGCAAGATACTATTCATGTAGATGATAATTTCACGTATCCTTATCAAATCACAATCTAAAAGGCACTTAATTTCAAACCCCTTTTACCCCATTGCTTTTAAAAGTGACCGATGTTGGGAGTTCTCCCTGTATCATTGCCTTGTGTACTCGGTACTGATGAAGCAGATATAATCTCAGATGATCAGGTACCTGTTACTCCTATGAGACAGTATCTACAATAGGTGATTACTTATGTTTCAGATCTCACTTCGTCATTTATAGATGATTTAACAGTACTGTTCACGGGCCTTCTATTGATCTGTATGTATGGCTAATTTATCTTTCCTTCCCTATAATGGAAGCTAAAGCAGAGCACATTTTTTTCCCCTTTTTCTTTTCTTCCAACAAATTATCATGTAGTAGAGTTATTTCTCTGCTTAAAATGTTATTGGATTTATTTATAAAATCCAGCATGTGTAGCTATGTTTAAAGTCTTAATTTGTATCACAAAAAGACATTTACAAAAATACAGATGTATGCCTTACTTAATAAAATAAGTAAAAGCAAGCCCCAGTGTTCTTGAAGTTTTCTCTTTAAGTTATGATTTAAGTTCTGATAGTTGCCCCTCATAACACAAAGCACAAAGTCTTCAAAGAAATTCAGCTTCTGCCTCCCTTGCTTTGTTCTCAACATACACATGCACGGGGGCGCGTGCACACACACACACACACACACACACACACACACACAAACACACCGCACGTGCTGTAGAGGAATAAGATAGTTCAATGCTGCAGAAAACACTGCCTTTCTAGGATCTATCACAGCCTAAGATTCCTTTGTGACCAATAAAGTAGAGACACCAGAACAGGGGTAGAGAAGGGAACTCAAACCATTTATTTACTTTCTTTTTATTTTTTTTTTTAATTTTTGTTTGAAGCATTACAAATAGAGGCACACATGTCTCCTTTTTCCCCTCACATTGACCTCCCCCCCTCCTCTCCTACTTCCCAGTGCCTGCCCTCACCTCCCCTGCCCTGGTGTCTTGCATCCATTGGTTATGCCCATATGCATGTGTACAAGTCCTTTGGTTGATTTCCTACAGCCCCACCCCTCCCAACCTCCCTTGCCTTGCCACTGTAGTTTGGCAGTCTGTTCAATGCTTCTTTGTCTCTGTATCTATTTTTTCCCCATTTCCTTCCTTTAAAAATTATTGCCTCTGCAGACTACAAATAAACATATAATTTAAAAAAATGTCTGAGTCCCAATTTCAATGTCCAAGAGTTCCCTATGTGTACATGTCAGCAATGATATTTGGATGGTGGGCACATGGTGACATTGCAGGTCAGACCATCTCTGGTTTGGTCCTAGGCAACCTGCAGTGATGCACAGCTGCTGACTGCTAGCGTGGCAAGGCATCATCAGTGTCTTCATCTTTGGACTGTTTCTCCTCTTGTCTTCCTGGTTGGAGCAGACCTGTCAATTCCTCTCTGTTGCAGGCATCCCTCTGGTCTTGGAGTTGTTAATCAAATAACTTTTCTTTCAAACATATCTACCTCAGAAAATGATGGACAGCCTAAGGGTAAGGAAATCATGAGTTTGCATAAGACCTCTTAAGCCTTTTCCTCCAGTGGCAGTGGAGAGTGTTTAGATAGAAAAGAAAGACCCAGATAGCAAACATGATCTTCATTATGGAGGGATCACAGTTTAAACTTAAACTACCTTTTGGACACATCCTCCTACATGGATCTTTCTAGCTTCCCTGGGGTTTTTCTTCTAAATATACATTGTACCAGGTTTTAAAAATGAATATGAAGACATACATATTGGTGACAAAATAAGGAAAAGAAAACACAAAATTGCAGCTTACTTCCCAGTTATAGAATAACTTAAGTTTTTGGAGTTTTATTTCTTCTTCCTCGTTTTTCTTATCTCAAAGTACACCTCTTAGTATTCTAGAAGAACTCCAGGATTTGCATATAAATCTAATTGTGAGTATTCATGCAAATCTTTTCAATTCATGACTAACTACCCACAGATATTAAAATTAATTTGTGAGGAAAGAGCCTTTGTGTTCAGAGATAGAAAGTGTCAAGCTTCCTGCTCATCCTCATTTCACTGCCACTTTGCTGTCCACAGTGTGGACTTATGAGAAGTGCTAACCATTTACCTCAGAAAAGAGCTACAAGTCTGAGAAAGGTATGTACATGAACTTGGTTATGTGTATCTCTGTACTTTTGCATATGTATTGTTGCTTTCATTATTACTGAAGGGTAAGGCTTTGCATATTGAGATGATGATACAAATAACTAATTAAACCTGTGAGAACTGGGAGTTATTTTTATCACTTGCATCATATAGTAAGCCACAAGTTTTTCAGTGATTGGCTTGCTATTTATGTATTTATTATGTATAAATGATTTTTTCTGGCTAAAATAAAGAATATTGAATTCTTTGATTTTTAAATTAAATTTTAACTAGGTTGAATTCAGTTGATGTATTCATTTATTCATTTACTAGAGGCCTGGTGCATGGGTTCATGCACTTGTTGGGGGGTCCCTCAGCTGTCCTACAGGTATTGGGCTGAAACCAACATTCCTCGAGGGGTCCCAGATTGTGAGAGGGTGCAGGCCAGGTGGAAGGTCACCACTTATGCATGAATCCATGCACTGGACCTCTAGGACGCATACAAGACCTTTTGTTAATCTCTTCAAGCCCTCCCTCTTCCCCACTTCCCTCTGAGATTCATCAGTCTGTTCCATGTTTCCATGCCTGTGTGTTGAGCACTTGCCCACTGGTGGTCACTGCACATCACAGCTACCAGTTGAATGGTTTAAAGATATCTTATTATAGGGTAGTAGATGCCCCATGCAGGAAGATTCCTGCAGTAGGGCTTCCTGCTGCATTCTTTGCTGCCTCACCTGCTTCTCTCCCTTCTCCCCCATCCCACTTGCTTGCTTCTCTGCAGCCTCGCTCCCTTCTGCAGCACTTGGCTTCTTTCTATCCTGTCTTCAATCTTCACTCTGGCCTACATATGCAAATTTAATAAATAAATCAGCAGTTTATATACTAAAATGATTTAAACATTATTACCAATAATGAACTACCAGAAAGGGAAACTAACAAAACAGTTCCATTTATAATTGCTTCAAAAATAAAACACACAGGAATAAATTTAACCAAGGATGTAAACACTTGTACTCAGAAAATTGTAAGACACTGAAGGAAGAAGTCGAAGAAGATACAAATAAGTGGAAGCATAGACTGTGTTCATGAATCAGAAGACTTCGTACCATAAAAATGCCCATACCCAGAGCAATCTATAGATTCAACACAGTTCCTGTTATGATATTAATGGCACATTTCACAGAACTAGAACAGATAGATATTCCAAAAATTTATATACTAGTATAACCAGAAAAGACCCTGAAAAGCCACAACAATCTTGAGAAAAAAATAACAAACCTAGAGGAATCATAATATTTAATATCAAACTATACTAGAAGGTTCTGGGAGTGGGGGGGGCTTAATTATTTTTTTCATTATATGTTTCTAAGAAATATTGAAATAACCTGGTCAAAAGGTTGATGGTATTTATAAAAGGAAAAACATGGATACGAGAAGGTTTCCATGTTGAAAAGAACAGATGACTTTCAAGTTTCTGCTCTCAGTAAATTACATCAACACATTTTATTTGCAACATGGAATACATTCTCTGATCTCCTCTCATACCTTGATTTGTTATAAATATTCTATGTCCTAGTGATGCCTCCTAGTGTCACAGGCCACCTAACAGCACCAAAGACATGCATTGTAGTATTAACTTATGTTAATTTCACTCATGATGAAGCATGATGTGACAGTTTGAAGCACCTGGACTCTATGATAAAATCAAACTGAGAGAAGGGCATCTCTGAACTATCATCATACTATTACTAATACATAGCTAATCTCGGTCCTGTGATTTTTATGTCTAAACAGAATGTATCAAAAACATATATTCAAGTCCAAATCATTGATTCAATTGAAAGAATCTTAAAACCACTGGATGTGTCTTATAAATTAGTTATTGTAAAAAAAATAGATTTTTCTAGGTAGAAAGAAAAATTGGCAAATGACACTAATCTAGTACCATTTTGACAATAGCTGTATCAATAATGAATTATTTGTTTTATAAAAAGTTCTATAAAATTATAGAAATAAAAGGTATAGTCATTTATTAACTTTTCTCTTAGTAAGGTAGGGTAAGTATGTTTCAATATATTTCAATCCATTGGCACTTTTAGTTGATTCATTTACCTGGCACGTTTCAACTTAAAAGCAATATCTGTTTTCTTGCTTGCTCTGCTATAATGTTGAGAGGTGAAGCAAAACATTGTTATTATTCTATCTACTCATATTTTACATATGAAATTTGAGTTATAAAATTTACCTGAAAAGTGAATTGTATAGATAGAATTCAGAGAAAAAGTTCAAAAGTGTTTACTAGTACGTACATATACACCTTTTAAAAAATCCATGCAGTAAAGCAACTATATTATTCAGCAACCAATCCGGGATCTAAGATTTTTGAAGTTTTCAATTTTGTGGAAGAAAAACAAGAGATAAAAATTGATTTAACGTGCTGAACTCTTTAATATTGAACACTGAAGATACCTAGTTTATGCACGTAAAGAGATACTTCTGAAAATGGGCATTTATTTCACCAGTATGTTTAGATTGTATGTTCTATGCCAAGCAGTGTTCTAGAAAAAATAAACCCATATAAGACTATCTAACATTATGGAGCTAACTGAGGGTAACAGATTATACAGTTTATTAGAAGGTAGTGTTGGAGAAGAAATGAAAACACAGAGGGGAATAAGGAGCACAGGATGAAGCCGTGTTGTAGGGGGAGATTACAATATTGTGGACAACATTTGAGAAAGACTTTAAAAATATTTTTAATAATTCTACAAAAGGAATCTGACATGAATACTCTTGTTCCAAGTCTACCTAAGCCTGCCTTCTCCGACTCTTCAGGTATCTCCACTAATGTCACTTTCTTAGTATTCTCCTCAGATTTCTGTCCTCCATCCACTCTTTACCAAGTGTCTTCTTCTCAGTGTAGTTTTCCTTGATTCTTGTTTTTAAAATTATAATTATCCACTCGACTCTCCCCATACCTTTTCTTGAGTTTATTTTTCACTATCTGAGCAAATACATACCTTGTTCTACTTGGGGAAATAGAAATTATCGTCTGTTTCCCCAAGTAGAATATAAATTCTATGAGGCAGAAATTTCTTTTCTTTTTTTAAATATATTTTATTGATTTTTTTACAGAGAGGAAGGGAGAGGGATAGAGAATTTAGAAACATCAGTGAGTGAGAAACATGGATCAGCTGCCTCTTATACACCCCCTACTGGGGATGTGCCCACAACCAAGGTACATGCCCTTGACTGGAATTGAACCTGGGACCCTTCAGCTCGCAGCCTGATGCTCTATCCACTGAGGCAAACCAGTCAGGGCAGGAATTTCTTTTTCTGTGCTTATCACTATAGCTCTAGCCCTCGAATAATGCTCAGATTTAATATATATATTTGTATTAATCAAGTTATCTTTGACATATCTACTTTTTATGTATTTTAACATCTAATCAATTATTATATCCTGTTTACTTTTCCTCTTAACTATATCTTTAACCTACATAATACATGTCTCCATTTCTACTGGAATCAAGATCCCCTCATCTCAACTGCTGCATCTTCTACTCTTTCAGCTTCCACTTTTGCATTTTTCAAATCTGTTCTCTTCATTTATCTGGAAGAAACATTCTAAAATGAATATCTGTTAAACTATTTCCATTTTAGAAATTCCTCAAGAGAGTCCTGTGGTTCTTAAAAATAAAGTCCCAAATCCATCACAATGTGGTTGTACCAACATCTCCAGCTTCAGGTTTTGCCACTGATCATTCTTTCCTAACATCAGGGTCATAATGCTTTTTCAAGTTGGTCAGACTCACAATGTGCTGTGTATTTCTTTTCTTCCTTTCTCTAGAATTAGAAACAACAAGCCCACTCCTAGATGCTCAAAAATAAAACTAGAAAAACAAACAAACAAAAATGGATGAATAAAGATGAGTTATCATGGAGACCTCCCAAATATAGAGATCTATAATTAAGGAAAAAAGCGATCTAATTGAGAGCGGCAAACTTAAGAAAAACATTCAGTTGAGTCAGTATGTTTTTATGTTTCTTCAGTGTGTTGAATTACATAGAGTAGCTGAACACTGATAAAATACTAAGATCATTTGAAATAAACCAGAAATAAAGTGTGTGAAACTTATGTAAGTCTAAACACAAAGACTTTATAAATCCAATTGAGGAGCAATGTATTTCTATTATTTTTGTTTCCTTTTGTCATTATGTTTGACATTTTTGAAACTGAGTTTCGTTACAGTTCATTAGGCGATTGCTATGTGCTGGTATAATGAGATTGCACTGAAATGCATAACATAACATTTTAGCATGAACAATTGAAATTACAAGGTCTTACAGATAATGTGTTGTGGAGATTGTTTCAGCTTGGCTTGCATGCTGAGTTTGTGAGCAGGTAGCTTGTTGTGATGGAGCAATATGAAGTTGATGCCCAATCACTGGAGAAAGTTGTAATGATGTATGAAATGAAAACCCCTGCCCACCCAGTGCAAATAGAATAGAAACCCTCCTCTGTAATCGTGGCTGTGCTGTTTCCTGTAATACATCTCATGATTCCAAAGAAAAGAATGTCCATGGCAGAGCCAAAACTCACAGTATACTAGAGAAAGTGAGAAATAAGATTCACTGGGGGATTTGGGTAAATGAAGTATTATAAAGCTTCCAATTTTAAGCAAGATTTTTTTACATATGTTTTATTGATATTTTATAGAGAGGAAGGGAGAGAGATAGAGAGCTAGAAACGTCGATGAGAGTGAAACATCGACCAGCCGCCTCTTGCACACCCCCTACCGGGGATGTGCCCACAACCAATGTACATGCCCTTGACCGGAATCGAATCTGGGACCTTTCAGTCTGCAGACCGACGCTCTACCACTGAGCCAAACCGGATTCGGCAAGCAAGATTTTTTTTTTTTAGCATATATGTACATATTCCCCCACTTACACAAATAAGCTCCAACTTCCTCAAAACAACGTTATAGAAAACAACAAATATTTTAAGCAATTTTTTATGTTATCGTCTTTCTAATGTTCTAGAAGAGACTATGAGAAGAGTCATTCATTTGTTCAGCAATTAGTTAGTGAAAAATTTGTTGTGTGTCATGTATAGTACTCAGCACTGCGAGTACAGAGCGAGCAAAATACAAATACCTGTTTTACTGGAACTTACATTCTAATTCATGAAATAAAGAGAATAAAGAAGGAAGTAGGTAATGTGTTTGCAAAGAGTGCTATGGAGAAGAATGAAGGGGAGAAAAAATCAAAAGGAGTGAAGGTTTGTACTATAAATGAGTTGGTGAAAGAAAGTCTCACCAAGATGTGTTTTGAGAACTGTCCTGAAAGAAGTGTGGAAGCCATCCATTCTCTGATTTGAGGAAAGGGCATTTTAAGCACTGGAAAAAGCAAAGAAAACCAGCAGGGGACAGCCTGGGACATCTGAGAAACACCAGTAAATCAGTGTGGGTATGTAAACAGAGAGCCATTGGAAGAGGAGGCACCTCATAAAGACTTGTAAGCCACTGGAACTCTGTTTTCCATTGTAACTCTTTGTTTTATTTATTCTAAGTGAAATAAGTGAAATAGAAAGCAGGGCATGGGGGAGGGGGAAGAGAGAGCCAGGAAATGCCATAGCCAAGGATACCTGAAGAGGATCACTTTGTCTGATTTATTGGAAGGATGCCTATTAGTCAAGGTTTACTGCATTTATCCAGAGGAGAAGGAATGATAGTTTGCTTGAAAAAGATAATAGAAGTCAATATATAACAAAACTTAAATAGGAGAGACAAATAAACCTAAAGCTACTTCAAATGCATAATATAACCACACTGAAAAAAGGAGGAGGAGGAGGAGAGTGGGGAAATGAAGCAGCCACATAACTTTTAAACACACTATTTTTATCCACTTTCTCTCAAACTCATGATGAAAGAACTTAGAATTATTAAATCTAAGTTACCCTGAAGTGACTTGAATGAGGGATTCTGCGTTTTCTAGAAATATTCTGATAAGTAAATATAGTAAAGATAGTATAATAGGAGCCTAAATGTATTGCAGATAATATAAGAGGAGCTAGGTATTACAAGCAAAAGAAAGGAAGGAAGTCTAGAATGAACCTGATGGTACCGGATTAGAATTAGGTGTATGATTGTAAATTTACAAATAGATATAAAAATAGATACATTTAAACATACACGCACACAAAAGTTTTCTTCCTCCTTTGAGAAGACATAGAAACAATGACACCTCAGAAACAATGAGTGGCCCTTGTGCATAGATATCGGTATTCAAATATCACTCTCCACTACATAATAATAATAATAATAATAATAATAATAATAATAATAATAAAACAGGGCTTTGTGGAAACATGATTCCAAGGCAATAAAAAGGAAACATCGAAGGACTAATGTAAACATGTTGATGGGCTCCTGCTGACCAAGTTGTTCTGAACATCAGTATAAAAATTGGTAGCTATGTACTATAACATATAGAATAAAATATTGGATTAGTGCCCAGTAACACAAGTAGGAAAATAATTAATTAAGGGAGGAAAAGGAAATGGCATTTCTTTATGATACGGTAGACTTCCAACAAACAAAATCAGGGTAAAATTAATTAATCATCATTTGGCAGCCATCAAAGTTATAATTGACTCAGTCAGGAATCATCTATGTGTGCTAAAAATAGTGAATGAAAGTTTAATGAGGAACAGGATATTTATATAGTCTCAAAATATGTCCTCACTAACTATTCACTAATTGGGAAGGGGAAAGTATTAACTTTTTAGTGGAGAAACCACAAGGCACAATCTTAAACCAGTGATCAACAAGATGACCAGCAGTAGAGCAGACTGCATTATGAACCTCCTTATAAGACTGCATTATGTACCTCCTTATATTGTGCATTCCTAAGTTTACAATATCATTTCCATTGAATTTGTGACCAAAATTAACAACATGAATCTGAGGAAATATAGAGAGAAATTCAATAAAATAATATATAGGTTCTGTGAAGATAAAAACTATGAAAGACCAAGGAAGTATTTTCATGAAAGGAAATGTTATATATCCTGATTTTAAGATTTTATTATACTGTGAAGAGGAAGAGAGTGAGACAGAGAATAAATCAAATGGGGCAAAATTTTTAAATTTTTTAATGTGTAAAAGGGCTTATATGAATTCCATGTACTAGTGATTAAGCGTTGACCTATGAGCCAGGAGATCACCATTCGATTCCTGATCAGGGCATGTGCCCATGTTGGGGGCTTGATCCCAAGTGTGGGGCATGCAGGTGGCAGCTGATTCATGATTCTCTTTCATCATTGGTGTTTCTATTTCTCTCTCATTCTCCCTTCAATGAAAATATATCATTAAAAAATTGGCCTATATTTTCACGCAGTTATCATCTAATATTTAATACTTAAATGAGTTATAATATAGACATTACCCTTATCTATTTTACAGATAGAGAAATCAAGGATTAGAGAAGTCCTAAAAATTGTTCTAGGTTACACAACTAACACATCCTCGAATTGGGGCAGGACATGATCACATCATGGTCTGCAGCCTTAACTGTCATACCACAGACAGTTTAAATGTTTTATTGTTTGATTCCTGAGAAGTATATACAAAATGTTTTCTTTTATTCTACTTTATGTTCCAGAAATGTCAAATTGAAGGATGTGTTATTTGACAGTATCTTTGAGCTGGGTTATTAAATAAACCTGCACAAAGTTTTTAGAACTCTAATTCCTAGGTACTTCCAGACTTAATGTTTGTGATTAAATAATAAAACCAGTTTATTACAGCTACAAGTTGTTATTATTCTTTGGAAGAAGCAGACAGACAATACTTATTCTGCTAAATGATTTTGTCTCCAGGCCTAAAATAACTATGTGCATGTGGAGCGAAATGGACAAAGAGACCAGGTCAGAAAATGGAAGTTGACTTCAGATAATAATAAATGAACAACTCAAATATAAATGAATAGATTATGTGTTCATAACTGGTACTTTTAAAAATCAAGAGTCATTGAGATCACTTGGAGAATTCACGTAAGAAGCATTCGACTTTTTTGGCTGACACAGTACTGTAGCTATATTGTTAGATTGAAAAAATGTGTATAATATTTCTTGATTTTATTCTATTTTTAGTCATTCTTTTTATTTGAGAAAGAGAAGGAGGTGAGAGAGAAACATGGATTGGTTGCCTCCCACACACACACCCTGACTGGATATTGAACCCACAATCTTTTGGTATATGGGATGATTCTCCAAACAAATGAGCCACACCAGCCAGGGCCTATTTCATGATTTTATAAAAAACATTTTTGGCCCTGATGGTTTAGCTCAGTAGATAGAGTATAGGCCTATGGACTGAAAGGTCCAGGGCTCGATTCCAATTAAGGGCACATGCCAGAGTTGCAGGCTCAATCCCCACTTGAGGGATGCAGAAGGCAGCCAGTCGCTGAGACCGGTTTGGCTCAGTGGTAGAGCATCGGTCTGGGAACTGAAAGGTCCCGGGTTCGATTCCGGTCAAGGGCATGTACATTGGCTGCGGGCACATCCCCAGTGGGGGGTGTGCAAGAGGCGGCTGGTCGATGTTTCTCTCTCATCGACGTTTCTAGCTCTCTATCTCTCTCCCTTCCTCTCTGTGAAATATCAATAAAATATATTTAAAAAAAAAAAAGAAGGCAGCCAGTCAATGATTCTCTCTCATCCCTGATGTTTCTATCTTTCTCCGAAATTAATAAAAATATATTTTAAAAACATTTTGGAAAACTTTATCATACAACAGGAATGTGCAGGAAACTAGATTAGACTGTAGATATACAAAGGCTCTCCATTATCTGACTTTGGCTAGAACAGATTCAAAACATAAATCAATCGCAGAATGATAAAAGAAAGAGATATCCTGATCTGTTGAAAATTATCACCCAAACAGTTAAAAAGGTTTAGTTGGTTTAAAATTTCAATATTTGCAAAAACAAAATAGCTAGTCTGGTATTGTATATAATACCAGTAACAAACACAGTAACAAAAGTTAATTTATGTAATTCAGATACAATTTAAGTCATGAAAAAAAAGAAACTATTTGGTGAACCCAATTTAATATAATCTATGTGGAAGAGGCAAAGGAATTTTAAATAAATATAATATCAAAGTACATCAATACCATAAGTTTTCTCTGCTTTATATTGAAGTGAAATTGGTCTTAATAGATCAGTTGTAGCTTCTTAATTCTCAAATTAGTGGGCCTCTTCCTATCCCAGGATAGTCCCAAATAGTATGGGCCAGATAAAACATGTTGTGTGAGAAACAGAAGAAAGGCAAGAGCTATATTCTTTTTTAAAATATCTATTTTTTATTGATTTTTACAGAGAGGAAGGGAGAGGGATAGAGAGCTAGAAACATAGATGAGAGAGAAACGTTTCCCGTACATACCCGGGAGGGGGCCTCCTGCACGCCCCCTCCCGGGTATGTACCTGCAACCAATGCACATGCCCTTGACTGGATTCAAACCTGGGACCCTCCAGTCCACAGACCGACACTCTATCCACTGAGCCAAACGGGTTTCAGCAAGAGCTATATTCTTTATGCTCTTGGAAGGTCATTGAAGGCCACCAGTCACTGATGCAGGTCATGTGCATTAACACTTATCAGTAGAACAGTGGCCAGGCCTATGGCTTCTCCAGCTCCTGCCAGATCTCAGCTGCCAGCTTCTCTCACTCGGGCTCGGTGTGTGTTTGGATCTGTGATGTAGGCACCATTGTCTCCTTCAAAGCATTTATATCCCAGAAATTAGATACTCAAAGGCAGTAAGTAACCAACATGGATTCCACACCAAACTTGTGGGTTCCAGCTTGTTCTCTCAGGTTTCAATTGCATCTTCTCCCAATTAATATCTATCTTTCCTTATTGACTGCCTACTCCTCTGATTCTAAGTCCCAGGATCATAAACAGAAAAAACAGTTTTACATCAAAAGTTTCACCAGACTAAGCATCTTCCAAATTATATAAGGGCAAAGCCTCCTATCTAATAAAGAGGGGATATTGACTGCCATGCCCTCAAATATGGCAGTGCCCATAGCCACAAGATGGAGACGCCCAGTCCCCTCAGCCCCGCTGGGGCAGCAGGCATGTGGCACAATCGGCCTGCACCCAGGCGGGTCCAGACACTCTACACACTTGCGTCCAAAGTTCCCTAGTCCCCTCCACCACCACCACCACCCCTCCCCCCAGCCGCATAGGGCCAGCCCAAGGTGCAGGCAAGCCTCGAATGGCAGCTGCTCAGCTAACACCCGAGGTGCAGGCAAGCCTCGGATGGTGGCTGGTCAGCCACCCAAGGCCACCCAAGGCTCAGGTAACCAGGGCCAGCGAAGGCTTGTGCTGCCAGCAGTGACAGCAGCAGCGGTGTGATGGGAGCGTCGCAAATCGTTCTGCTACCTGATGTTCCATAAGGAGTGACAACATTACAGAGGCAGTTACCCAATTGCCTTGGATTTCTTCCTCATTGTGTCCACTTTATTTTAGCCAAAGGTTTGCCATCTGATCTTGCGCCACCCAGCCTGGGAACACAGGTTTTGTACTATAGGGTTTCCCTCAATCCTCAATAACTTCCTCTCTCTGGGGTTGCCTGGACCTTGAAGAACATTCTTCTCACTTCTGATATTTTTGTGTATTCCTTTCTCACGTGTTTTAAGGTAAATGATAAATGCCTGCTTAGTTGATTACTTTTATACATTATTGTAATTAATTTATTTTTACTACCCTTTTATTCAGATTGTACAATATATCTTCCTCCCATTCATTGTGCCTTTCCGTGTTTCTCCAGTGTCTGATGCATAACAGAAGCATGGTAAATGCTCATGGGATCAAATCGGAAGTGTCAGAGCAGACCCCGGCGGAGCATACAACAGAGACATTACAGAAGGGGCTTCTAAACTGGACAAGGGATAAGGGGCCTGATTCCTCAGTGTCCTTCCAATGTTTCCAGGACTGATTTGAGTTACTCTATGTACTTATTTGCCAGGGCCAGCCTGGCAGGTTGAACCGGGCTGAGGTAGGGAGGTGGGGATTGAGAAAAGAAAGAGAGACAGGAAAGCGAGGTTGGGAGGGCTACAGGTAGCCACTGAAGGACTGTAGCAAGTTTATTAACTGTGCAATGCCTTTTATACACAAAGCACTCATTAGGAGGTCTGTCAGGAGGAGTGTATTCTTTGCTCCTCTTAATCTCTAAAGGAGAGATAGAGCCGAAGGACAAATTCTTGGTACAGCAAATCTCAGTAAATAGTTACAGACTTCTTGGCAAGCTCTCATTCTACTGAGAGTAGCCATCCAAACAAGTCTGGGAAAACTGTTTGGGTAGGGGGCCAGCCCTGCTAGCCCCCCTCAGATGCAAGGACCTTGTCAGCTTACACCCTGTTTCCAACGCTTATTTGTCCATATTACTCACAGCTGTCAAGGTAACATATTCCTTCCTGCTTTGTCTCTTTAAACTCCCTGATAATTAAATAAAAAGAACATAAATAAAGGAATGCACCCCCAGCACTTACATTATTAATGTTCTATAACTAAATTGGAAATCTGCTACTGTACCTCAAGGGGGTGATTCATTTAGCAGCATAAGAGTTTTGATTAAAAGGAATGAAATGTCTGACAAGTAGTCTATCAGTTTAATATTACGATATTAAAACACTCTAATCATTGTGGTGCCCAAATTCCTAGTGTCATTTTATTTTGCTTCTTTGATTTGGTGATGTTTTACAAAATAGCAGTGAACGTATATGCATGTGTGAGTGTGTGCTGCATGAAAAGAAATGATACAGCAAGGAAGCATCTGGCCACAAGCTGGGTTTCCTATTTCCCCATATTTCAGAAAATAGGATAGATAAATAAGGGAACTTATAATTTCTAAATTAACTGGCCATTTAAAATAATACAGATGTTATCTTAAAATGTATTGGTATTAAACAGCCAACATTTTTATTTATTACAACTTATAATTTAAGATAGTTACTTCAGTTAGAAATTGACCCCACTGGACTTAAATATTAAAATAAAAAGTTAAATGATATAATTGATTTAACTATTACCTCTTCTTTAGAAATAAACAACATAGAAAAAAAACAGAGATTATGTTCAGTGAGCATAGCTTTAAATATTTTAATTCTTTAAACGTGTGAAAGATTTCAAATGGTAGCAAATGAATAAAATAAGTAATTAGCATATTTTGACCTCTTTCTTCCCTTCTTTCCAGATAATCTCACCCCATTTTTATTTGCAGAAATAGGTTTAAAAATATTTCTTTCACTTAATTTTCTCTCTCTGCCTCCCTCCTTTCCTATTTATGGATCTACCATCAGTCCTTTTTATTAATTCCTAAGCAACTGTTATAACATGGCCTAAGTCTGAGTATTTGACTGGGTTTATCTTTTCCAATCTTATTTCTAGATGACCTTATCTGTCAGACCTGGGATAAGACAGGTTTTATCTAGTTTCCCTCCCCGCTTTCTATGCCAATCCATATTATACATATACACTGAGAAGCCATATTATTATAATTTCTGAACACATAATAATCTGGCCACACAGTGTATATCCTATATAATAAAAGGCTAATATGAAAATTGTCCCCTCAACTAGGAATTCCACCAGCAAGTAGGCCATCCAACTACCCATGTCCCCTCCCCCTGGCCAGTCTGTCTGGACCCATGCATGCACAAATTCATGCTCCAGGCCTCATATATATATATATATATATATATATATATATATATATATACACACACACACGCACACACACACACACACACACACACACACACACACACACACACTGAGTGACTGAGTGGCCAGGTTATTATGCGTTCAGAGATCATAATAATCTGGCCACTCAGTGTAAAGAGGTAATATGCTAATTTGTCCATTTCTATGTTCCAGTCGCGACCATTGTGTGAGCGGGGATGGGAGCATGGACTTCCACCCACAGTGCTGATGTCACGCTGCCTGCTTGTGCCCCAGCCCGGTGCTGATGTGAAGCTACCTTCCTGCGTCCCTGGCTAGAGACATGGCACTGACTACATGCATCCCTGTTCAGCACTGATGTGATGCTGTGGCGGGGTGGGGAGGGGGAGGCTAGACGGGGGACTTCAGGCAGCACCCCCACCCCCAGGGCTGGGCCGGGAGAGCTCAGACACTCAACGCAGGCGCTCCCCTTGAGGGCTCAGCCAGAAGCCAGGCTTACGACTGGCACGTGCAGCATGAGGGTGGGCGAGAGGACAAACTTCAGAGTTCTTAGGCCAGAATTACTTCTGTCTCACAAACTAGCTACTCGAGACTTTGCCCAGCCACTTCACCTTTCTTTGAGTTTAGTTTCCTTTTATATAAAAGGAGGATACGTGGTAACCGCTTTCTATGTCGAACTGTGAACATAAAAGATAACGAATGCACGAGGGCTAGTGCTGTGATTGGCACAGATAATGCAATCAAGAAAGTAGGTACTGGACTAAGATTTCTAGTCTGAGGCACTGATGAGACTATCAGAACTTGCTCTGCTTCTCTCACTCTGTTTCCAGCTACAGTTCTAATGTAACCACATGCCCGTGTTTACTCTTTTAAAGTTCACAAGAGGATGAGCATGATGTTCGATAAAGAGGAAGTTGAAGCTCAGAGAATCTGTATGATGGAGTTAAACACTGAGAGCCCTCAAATCCATTTCACGTCTGCCGCCGTTGTACTCCACGGTGCCTTCGGGTGCCCGCTGCCCTAATGCCTTCCCCTCCATCAGCCTTGCAACAGCCCTAGCCCATCAGCTCCCCCGGCAGCTGTGGGGTTGCTTATGATGAAGAGAAGTTTAAAAACTGCAGACCTGGACCCTGTGTATCCTAAAAGCTATCCCGATTCTTGGCTCCAATGTCAACAATACTTCTCTCCCAGCAAGAAGATGAAAAAGCCCCTACAGTGACCCGAGATAGGCTATTCACCGTAAATTTAGCACTAGATGTGCACTTAATCCTTGTCCCTGTGTAACTGAAGTGTGGTTGTGGAGCAGAGCTTGCCGCATCAGGCAGAATTTGCTTGGAATTATGTGTGTCTATTTTTTCCTTCCTATTTTTTTTCTCTTTTTTAACCTGTGAATTTCTAGTCAGAGTAAGTAAAAGTGATTATTGCCAATTCTGGACTTCAGAAATAAGTCTAAAAGGCTCAATCTTAGGAACTGCTTTTTCTTTTTCTTTTAAATATATTTTATTGATTTTTCACAGAGAGGAAGGTAGAAGGACAGAGAGTTAGAAACATCGATCAGCTGCCTCTTGCACACCCCCTACTGGGGATGTGCCAGTAACCAACATACACGCCCTTGACCGGAATCGAACCTGGGACCTTTCAGTCCGCAGACCGAAGCTCTATCCACTGAGCCAAACCGGTTTTGGCTGAACTGTTGTTGTTTTTTTAAGGTAAATCTACAGAGAGATGGTTAAAAGTAAGCCACATCCTCTGTTAACACCTCGAGTCTCTTTTCATCAATATTTATACACTTTTAGCCTCTTCTCAGTACAATATACAGATTATGTACTGGATAATTGTACTGAAACCTAAGTAATTTTATTAACCAATGTCACCTCAATAAATTCATTTTTTTTAAAGTGAACTAGACCAATTAGACACTCTTGACTCTGAGAGAAAGTACGTAAAGTGTGAGGGATGGGGGAGGTAATCTGTGAAGGTGATTATTTCTGTGAGAAGGGAGTAATGCTGACTTGAGAATAACTCCCTGCCACAAACAGGCAAAGGCAGACTCTGCTCCCAAAGTGGGCTTTCTGTTTTAACACTATACTCAGTATTTTCAGGGAATTTGGAGTTGTTGATTTTTTTGTTTTGTTTTGTTTTGTTTTTCACTTCTAGGTTCCTCTGAGTTTATTTTCATCATTAGTGGATACTATAATAGCAAGCCAGTGATTGCATGTGTATGGTCTGTTATTCTATAAAGAGGCAAAATGCCAATCAGTCAATAGCTCAGTACCCTCCTTGCCCTTTTTCTTTTACCTCATTGGGGTCAGCATTGTGAGTGAGGATCGCTGGTGATCTCCTTGCATTTCTTTACTTGTTAGGTCAAAAGTTGGGTTGAGGTCAAGGGTGACAATAGGCTTGCATTGAAACTTAATTGGGATTTAAATTCTACAAGGATGTTGCCGTTTCATGTTTATTTAATACACGAGGTACTATGGGGGTAGTGTGATGAGGATTGTGCTAACTAAGTACCACTTCTTTCAGAGATTTATACTCAAATAAGACCCAAAATCTCACCTATTGTGTTTATGGATTTTATGTTTGAGCTATTTTGTTTTGTTGAGTTCCTTTTCCTTCATATGTTTTTCTTTGTTGAAATCCATGTTTTGGGGAAGAAGGGAATGGATAGACTCAGAGCAACTCAGTGGACATTTGATTGGACATACAGTTGGAATAAAGTGAAAGTACAGTGACACTGCACGTGATTGGAAGGAAGCAGACAAGTGTGACACACATAGTCAGTATGATAGGACTAATGGGAAATGGGAGAAAAGACAGCGGGAATAATCGGAAAAAGAAAGTTGTTTCTGGCTGAAAACTGAAGTATGATTATTTGAGTATGCAAAGACAGAGATGGTGTTGGATTGGACAGCACTAGTAATATGGCTCCTGTTCTACTGGATTTGTAAACATGGTCCTCAGTTCCCCAGGGAATAGACAATAATGCTCTGTGTCTTTTATTTTTTACCATCATCATATTAAATTTTATGAAGCATCTTTTCCTTTCTCTGGAATACTCTGGAGGAAAGTAGTGACAGATTACAGTAATCTCTGTTGACTGGAGCAGCGGGAGACAACTGTAACTGTCTTTCTCAAACCTATTTAAAGCTTATGTTCCTGGGCCAAACCTATAGAATCCACTATATACATCCCCTTTCAGAACAATCAGTCAAGTCTTAGAAGTAATGACAATCATTATTCTTAGCAGTTTCTTGGGTGTTGTGTCTTTTTCATGCATTGTAACTTAATGTGAGGCACAAGTCCAAAATCAATTGTGTCTCTGCCTTCTTTCAGAGCATGCCTAACCAGAGCATTCATTTTCATCACCGTTTTGATCTCATCATTCTAATGTCATACATGCCTGTATATTTTGCATGATTTAGAAAAGTCTTTCATTTATTATGTAAATAAACAGATAAATTAAAGCAGGGGGTTAATTTGTTTTGGATACATTCCTTTCCAAGTTTCTTGCAAACTTTTTCCTTTGTCCCTTCAAAACTGGCATCCTATGTGGCTATACTTTCTTTGGGAAATATCATATCTAATAAAAGAGCAATATGCAAATTGACCATATCTCCGCTACACCCACAAGCCATGCCCACCAGCCAATCAGAAGTAAATGTGCAAATGAACCCAACCAAGATGGCTGCAGCTACAGAGAGCAGGAGACTTAGGTTTGCACGGCAATGGAGAAAGCCAAGCTTTCCTCCTGCCCTTGCTGCCCAGGCCTCCCCTCAAGGCTACAGAGTTTCAATTATAGAAGGTACATAAATCCAAACAGAAATAGCAGCAGCCACAGAGCTGGAAAGAGCATGAGGCTTGGGATGCCCCCAGTGGTGGAGGAAGCCAAGCTTTCTGCACACCCTGGCCTGCCCAGGCCTTCGCATAAGGCTACAAAGTTTCAATTATAAGAGATACATAAATTCCAACAGAAATGGCTGCCACAACAGAGCAAGCAGGAGGGTTGGCTCTATTCCAGGCTACAAAGTTCCAATTATTTAGAAGATATATAAATCCAAAATACCTGCTTCTAGCCTATGTTTGGGCCACTGGGGGGCAGGGCTGACCTGCAAGCCACCACAGGCCCCTCTCCCAGGCCACTCCACACCCTAAGTCAACGCCCACTCTGATCCGGGACACCCTTCAAGGCAAACCAACTGACCCCCACCCATGTACCAGACCTCTATCCCAGATAATAAAAGAGTAATATAATATGCAAGATTGACCATCACTCCAACACACAAGATGGCTGCCCCATGTGGCCAAAGATCCTGCCCCAATGTGGACACAAGATGGCCACCACAAGATGGCCAACAGGGGAGGACAGTTGGGAGGGACTAGGCCTGCAGAGAAGAGTAGTTAGGGATGACCAGGCCTGCAGGGGAGGGCAGTTAGGGGCAAACAGGCTGGCAGGGGAGCAGTTAGGCATCAATCAGGCTGGCAGGCAGAAGAGGTTAGGGGCAATCAGGAAGGCAGGCAGATAAGCAGTTGGAAGCCAGCAGTCCTGGATTGTGAGAGGGATGTCTGACTGCCAGTGGGATAGGGCCTCAATGGGCAGTGGGACATGCCTTGAGGGGTCCCAGATTGGAGAGGGCGCGGCTGGACTGAGAGACAACCCTCCCCCCCCCCGTGTATGAATTTCGTGCACTGGGCCTCTAGTATATAATAAAAGGCTAATATGCAAATTGACCAAATGGTGAAATGATGGGTTGCTATGATGCGTACTGATCACCGGGGGAAGACACTCAATGCAGTCGCTCCCCTTGTGGCTCAGCCAGAAGCCAGGCTCACCGCTGGAAAGGCCTGCTCCCTAAGGCAGACAAACATCCTCCAAGGGGGTTCAGGACTACAAGAGGGCACAGGCTGGCTTGAGAAACGCCACCCTCTCCCCCAGTGCATGAGTCTCCTGCACGAGGCCTCTATGATTCACTATAAGATTCTTAGTAGATACGTGTTCCCGTGTTTCAAAGGTTTGTTACATCGCCCCCCAAAATCATTTCCTTTGTACTTTCCTTAAATGTAATACACAGGATAAATACTGTGGCACCTTCTGTGGGCAACTGAGTTCTGATGTTGAAAACAATAACATAGAAAGCAATAAGGAACTCTTTCTCTGGCATGTGAGTTGGAAACAGACTCACAAAGCTCCTGGATATGGACATCTGTTTAAAGTTTGTAAGAGATACATGTTTCTCTTTACCATGATTCACAATGATGCTACTAAACAGAAATGTGCTTTTTGCCCAACTGCCAATACAACTGCTATGTTCTATGTGGGATTCTGACTTCAAGTAGAGATGCAATGGGAATACCAGACAGACTCAAATGCACAACCACAGCCTCCATTGAATTATTCCAAAAGCTTCTTAAGTGACCTTGAAAGCAATTTGAAATCTATGAAATTTTGTGCTTATTATCCAGTGGATCTAAGGGGGCACATCTCCATTTCAATCAGGCTCTCAAATTTAAAGTGGAATTTTAGAGACACAAAAGGAATGTCTCCATTTTCCTCATATCCAAAAAAAGGGAAGTAATTTTAAAAGTGCATATAGTGTCTTCTATATTTATAACGTAGAGGCATGCTTCTGAAGATCAGGAAAGCTCTTCCTATTTTTTTTAATCCAAAATATAACTTACACATATTAGGTGTTCAACAGGGAAGTGATGAATATCAGTATCTGTTGATAGAAGGACTGGCATCTGATTATTATGGAGGAATTTTTTTTCTTGCTGAGCTTTGGTGATATGCATATGAATTTTATCACTATCTCCTTAATGCTGCTAATACCAAAGCAAGATAAATAAATGAATAGATAGAGAACAGATAGACAGATATACAGATAGATATATACATTGGGAGATAGACACATAGATAAATACTTAGAAAAATAAATATATAGATAGACACAAATAGACATAGAAGATACATACAGATAGTCTATAAATGCATGATAAATACACACACATATACACAGATAAATAAATAGATGATATATACAAACAGAAAATCACAATGATAAAAACTTGATGCAGCTTTTTCTATAGTTACTAAGAAATATGTATGTACTTAAAACTATTCAATGGCCACACACTGGAACAATTACCAGGCTCAAAAGAAACTACATTATCTAACATTTAAGCAATAAAAAGGTTACTTTAAGATATCCTCATCACACCTTTATATCTAGTCCTTTCATCCCACACTGAGAGAATTCATGGCACTTGCTCCTGAGTGGTGTGGTGCTCTCTCAACTGGCCAGATAACACATTCAGTTTTAAATAAGTTTCTTCAGTGATCTTAGATTATTCTTTAACCTTTTTTTTCTTTTGTTTTTTTTTTTTTTAATTTTAAAAAAAGTTATACTGCACTAGAATGTTATACTGCACTAGAGGCCTGGCGCACAAAATTTGTGCACAGGGGGGAAGGGAGATTGTCCCTCAGCCCAGCTTGCAACCTCTCCAATCTGGCACTCCTCAAGGGATGTCCCACTGCCCGTTTAGGCCCAGAACAGGCAGGCAGACATCCTTCTCACAATCCAGGACTGCTGGCTCCCAACTGCTCATCTGCCTGCCTTCCCAATTGCCCCTAACCACTTCTGCCTGCCAGCCTGATTATCCCCTAACCACTCAGCTGCCAGCCTGTTTGCCCCCAACTGCCCTCCCCTACAGGCTTGGGCACCCCTAATTGCCCTCTCCTACAGGCTGTATTGCCGCCAACTGCCCTCCCTTGCAGACCTGGTCCTTCCTAACCACTGTCCCCTGCTGGTCATATTGTGGCAGCCATCTTGTGGCCACATGGGGCAGCCATCTTGTGTGTTGGAGTGATGGTCAATCTGCATATCACTCTTTTATTAGACAGGATAGAAGCCTGCTGCTTGGGTGGGAGCCAACTGGTTTGTCCTGAAGGGTGTCCCGGATCAGAATGGGGGTTGACTTGGGGTGTGGAGTGGCCTGGGCGAGGGGCCTGTGGTGGTTTGCAGTCTGGCCACACACCCTAGTGATCCAAGTGGAGGCCCTGGTATCTGGAACTTATTTATCTCTTATAATTGAAACTTTGTATCCTGGAATGGAGCCAAGCCTTCTCCTCGCTGCATGGTGGCAGCCATTTCTGTTGGGATTTATTTATCTTCTATAATTGTAAATTTGTAGACTTGAGCAGAGGAACCAATGCAGGCCAGGGTTGTGGAAATTTGGCTTCCTCTATTTCTGAAGGCAACCCTAACTTCCTATTCTCTCCAGCTTTGTGTCTGTAGTCATTTTTTGTTGGGATTTATTTATCTTCTATCATTGAAATTTTGTAGCATTGAGTGGAGGCCTGGGCCAGCAAGGTCAGGTGGAAAGCTTGGCTTCCTCCATTGGCAGCGAAACCCAAGCCTCTCTCCTGCTCTATGTGACTGCAGCCATCTTCATTTGGTTTATTTTCATATTTGCTCCTGATTGATTTTTGGGCATGGTTTGTAGGTGTAGTGGTGGTACGGTAAATTTATGGTCTTTTATTAGACAGGATGTTCTTTGCCCAGGGTATCCTTGTCATTTTACTTTCTACAACAGAAAGATTGTCTCTGTCTTCTTATTTTACACAGACTCACATTTAGCCACAGAAGCCACCTCAAACCTAATTTTAAAACCAGACCTTCTTTTAACCAGGAAACTGCTCTCTGACGCTCCTCATACTTTTCCCTGTCTTTTACCAACAGATATATACATATATATATATATATATATATATATATATATTTTTTTTTAATTTTGAGTTTTGATGATAGGGAATCAACTTTCATTAAACACCATAAATTTCTGTGCAGGCAGGTGTGGCACCTCTAATACTTTTGTCTTTTTTGTGCAAATAGATCCTCAATAAAATTTTTGATTAAGGAAATGGAATTATTTTACTGAATCCTTGAATAAAAATCCTCATTAAAGGAGGTCCTCACTTTTTAGGGTTTCTGATTATAAATACAAAACATATTGGTTTGTGTATCTCAATTATATATATATATATATATATATATATATATATATATATATATATGCCTAAGCAACCGCCTGACCATTTGACCATCCAACCAGTAGCTATGACATGAACTGACCACCAGGGCCAGATGTTGAACACAGGAGTTGCCAAGCTGCAGTGACTTGGCAGCTGTGGTTCTTAAGTGACACACCTGGAACCAGAGAGGAGGGAGGCAGATTCAGGGTGAGTCACATGAGAACCACCCTCTTGCAATCTGGTACCTCTCATGGGATGTCAGAGAGCTAGTTTCAGCCCAATCCCCTCAGGCCAGGCCGAGGGACCTTACCAGTGCACAAATCTGTGCACCAGCCTCTAGTTTAATTATAAGAATTGTCTCTCTTGGACCTACACTGGTATCAATGGTTGCCAGGATGTTGGCAATGTAAATAGACTTGCCAGATCAGAAGAGAGCCATGATATGCTACATACAATGAAAAAGCAACATTTGTCTCTTTCTTGGTTTGTCTGACATTCCTCCTAGGAATACTTCTGTCTTTTACATGTTTTCTCATTAAAATCCAATTCTTGTGCCTATTTTTCTAAATAAAATAACCTCACAAAACATAACTGAATTACAACTGCTTTCTGTGTAACTTCTAATTTGAGTAAATTAGTATATTTAAAGAGAATCCCTGTCCCCAAAAGAGAATTGAAAAAAAAAATTCAAATATCCACTGGTCAGTCTACTTTCACTGGTATACTTAGCTTGTCCAATAAAACGGTCAGCAAATTCTGAAAACAAATGGAATTCTCCCAAAGATTTATTGACTAAAGCAAAAGGAAAAACATCTCTAACTGATCTGAGGTTTTGCTTCTCATATCCACTACTCCTATATATTTTTGCCACACTATCACCATACCCAATGTACTGCAACCACAATTTATACCGAGAGGAATATACTGATTGGAATACCATTTCTTTACAATTATAAGGTTTGGATCCTTAATTCACTCTAAACAATGTCCAAGTACCTCATGGTTGAATTGCTTAAATTACTATAAAAACTAACTTCTGTTTTATTGTACAACTATATTTAAGAACTTTTAAAAGTCATAGAAGACAGAACTAGTTGAGACACGAGTTTAGAAGTATTTCCTAATGCCCTGGGTTTTTCAGACCTCTGCTATTCAATGTACTTGCTGGATTCATCAGATGAAGACAAATAGACAGTGGATGTCAATTGAAACCTAATTACAAGTCATAAATACTCTAAAATATCTAACACATTGAAATATCTTGTAATGGCTAAAAGGCAGGAGAGACCTCTATTTAGGACTTTCTTTCCTTAATGGGCTATTAAACAATAACTCAAGACTGTAAACTGCATGATAAGAAATTATGAATGAAATTATGAGGTAACTTCAAAATCAGATTGCATAAAAGGTTTAAGTAATACTTGGATTTCAACCCAATTGTAGAAGTTAAGAAGCATTCAATTAGATTTGTTATTAATTAAGCATTAAAAAGGTAATTTTATTTAGCAAATCATTATATCCAAAGGGCTATAATGAATAGACAAGCTAAAACCCATAAGACATTCCTCACCTGAAAATAAATAAGTAAATAAAATAACTGGCCCATGTTCAAAATAACTAAATCATAGATTTTCAACCATATTTGTCCTAAAGCCAATAAATTAACAAATATGTTTAGTAGATAACGCAGAAACAAAAGGATATTGGAAATTAAAAAAAAATACCTTTAGACCAGCACTTAGGAATAGATGACTAACATAGGACTATAAATAAGGAATACCTTGGACTTGCCTGGCAGGAGAGGCTTAGTGGTAAGCATCCATCTATGAACTAGGAGGTCATGATTGGGTTTCCACCGGGCAAGAGCTTAATCCCCAGTAGGGGATGTGCAGGAGGCAGCTGATCACTGATTCTCATCATTGATGTTTCTATCTTTTTATCCCTCTCCCTCTATCTGAAATCAATAAAAAATAAATAAATACCCTTTGACTTAGGTACTACATCTAAATCCCAAATAACTCTGCACCATTTAACCACTGAAGTATGTAAAATCACAAATATAGTTTTTAAGTACTGACGAGTACCAGCTGTTCTACATCTTAACCAGCATGCTTCCTTCGGGCCCCCTGAACGACAACTTAAAAAAACCGGGCACTATCTGGAAATTTAACTGAAAATGCTTATCATGTAAAAACTATTGCCAAACCAGAATGTTCAGAAAACACATTGTTTTTGGAAGTATCTATTGGTTCTTCACGCATAACTAAATAAAAGCCCATCTTGGCAAAACTGTTCAACTTGTGATGTACATAAAGAAAATAGGATTCAAATATCTAGAAGTCCCAAACGCTATCTGGATGAAATGTTCAATGTATCACAGAAAACTAAAGGGTTTAGACCCAACTGAAGTCCAACTGAAAACGTTCTTTCTCTAAAAGCATATAATACCTACCAAAACTAGAAGCCAAGACTGTCCATACAAAAATAATTGAAATGCTAGTCACAAGAAAAACTTAGTAACACTTTTCACCATCCCCCCTAAACCACCCACTGTCTTATAGGTTAAAAAATCCAAACGTAGAGGACATAGATTTGAATTGACCTTAAGGACATTTTAACATACTAAGTATTCATATAATTTTTGTAGCACCTATCACAAACAGTATACTTGCCTCCATATTCACTTACAGTAAATTGCAAGCTGTTACAGAACTGCTATTTTTTTTTTAAGATAGTGGAAGTCTGCTTGTATCCACTTTGGAAAGTCAGCAGTAAACTTAAATAAAAATGTTCCATAGATTTATTCAGACACTGACGATTTTTATATTATTGTTAGTCCATCATGACATAACAAAGTCTCCACAGAATTCCCTCATGATACACTTTGATATGGTATGCATATAAACTCTTTCTTCTGGCCAAAAAGTGCTTTCAAGTGTATTCGCATTACTTAGTATGATTCTTAACTAAACAGGTTCATAAGAATTTTACTTAACACACAGGATCTTGTTGTGAAATCAGACTTACATGAATCAGGCATCTTGCCCAGTATCAAGCTTTATAAATTAATTAAAAAGACAACTGATGAAAAGATTCATATAAAGTAAAGAGAGGTTATGGCATACTGGACATGCTTCTGCCAGCCCAGAATAGATGAGGTCTTTAAGTTATGTCTGTGCGGTTCTTCACAGAATATGAGCACTTCAAGTATGAAGCATCTTCATTGAATATCCCAGTGGGTTGTATAGTTTATATGAAATTCTTTAAGCAACCAAGCCTTATAGGATTTTATAAGTAATCTTTAGCCAGGCATATTCTACTGAAGACATTGTAGAGGTAAAATCTCTTCCTTCTAGAAAGTATCATTAGTTTATAAATATCAAGATCCAGTTGGTAAGGAAATAAAACCAGATAATTTGCCATCTTGTTTTCTCTCTGTGTAGGATGGGTATTTTTGACAAGTAAAAGGGGTTGAACAATTTTCAGGCAAATTAGTTTAAACCCATCTTCTCATTCTACCAAGGAAAAGAACCAGTTTTACCAAAGACCGGTATACCACTTAAAAACATGATATGCTAGCAAAGGTTTGAATAGTGTATGATGAAATAATTAAAGCTAATCATGACATTTTCATCAATTAATAAGATTTTTAAGAATTAGTAGAATAGTAAAAGCAACAGTTCCCAGAATTTTCAGCCCTTTCTAAAATCCCTTTGTGACCACATCCAATTGATGGTTCCTGTATATAAATAACCATGAAATTCAGTAGAGGAAAAAAGCATTTATAATCCTACAAGTTAAGTTTGACATCAACATTCTCATACCTGTTTTTACTTCTATGCACACAGAAACAAAGGCCACTCATTAACATTACTTATGCAATAACATTGTCATACATATCAGACAGCCACAGTCTGCAAAGTCTTTCTTTAGACCCTGTAATTATACATTATATCGCTTCTCTTTCAAAGATGTTACTAAAAAAAGCAACAGCATCATTGTATGTAATTTTAGGTAACCCCCTCTACTACATAGCTCCTCACATGGTATAATTTGATAGTAATGGGTCTATCATGAAATTTTGTATCACATGTATAATGATCCATTCCTGCAGCACCAGCCACTGTGCCAAAATATTACCCTGCCGGGAAATAAAGTAAGTCTCAAGTTAATAATTATCTATGGCACTAACCAATGTTTTTATTTTAGCACTTCACAATTCACATTTAATTGTTTGTTGAAGCCTTGTCTTAAAAGACCGAGCTAGGAATCTTTAATTCTAGATATGTTTTCTCACCAAAGTTCTTGATAGAATCCAACTCCTATGTTAAATCACTTCAGTCAAGGACATGCCAGAAAGTTCAATAATAGAACACATAATTGTACAACTAATAAATATGCATATTATGTGGTATAGGAAGTTTATGTTGCTATTAAAATAATTAGCACATAAGCAAATTTCCCCCTATGAAAAATTAACCAATCTTCCCACTTGCTTTCATGCTTCATCTATATTTAACCCCATAATCTGTGAAAGAAATACAGTGCAAACCACAAATGGGGGTCTCATGTGTAATTTTAAACTTAACGCCTCAGATGTAGCTGCATTATAAAAGTAAAAAGAAATAGGTAAAATAAAATCATATATATTTCCCCAATATATCCAATTTGCAAAGTGCCCCCTTGGGAGTTCGACCTGGAGTTTGCTCGCTTGCTATGATATGTGCTGACCACCAGGAGGCAGTGCAGAAGAAAGGAAGACCCCGGCCGGCAGCTGGGCCTCTAGTATTATAATTATGTAATCCATATAAATATATTAATGATATATCTTATATCATTTTGTTCTTACTAAGCTTTCAAAATGCAGTGTATATTTTACACTCACTGAACATCTTAATTAGAACAAACCACATTGAAAGAGCTCAACAGCCCCTTGTGGTTACTGGCTAATATTATTCCATCTATAATCACAGAAGTGTAATATGCTAATTAGACCGGACATCCTTCTGGACCTCCTTGCAGACAATCTTCCAGACAAAGCCAGGGCTGCGAGGGAAGCCTGGGTTCTGGGAGCCGGTGCCAGAGGGAAGCCGGTGCCAGCATCTGAGGGGAAGGAAGGCCTACTCTTACAAAATCCGTGCATCAGGCCTCTAGTATTGCATAATTGCTTCATTATCCCAGGTCATTTTCTTAAGCCATCAACTAAGAATGAAAATAGCTGCTATACTAGTAAACAAAAATAAACGTGCCACACTAATATTTTGAAACCTCACCACAAAAAAATAAAATAGAACCTGTCAGAAATAATAAAACTATCCTCTGAAACCATTGTAGTTTGATAAACACTTCTTGATGACATGATTAATATTGGGGAAGTTCAGTGAACTTTTTTCAGTAAGTTTGAATTCCTTTGGGGTATAAGATATCTTATAGGTATGAGATATTTTAAACAACAGGTTTTAACTAATTAATTTAATTAAAGAAATACATCTTGGAGACCTATTAAGTATAACATACTTTTCAGTTGTCAGAATTTAAGCAAAGAACAACAGATGAAATTCACCCCTATAAAATGTTTTTGGCAACATGAAGGTACTGATGCCACTGGAATTACAAAAGAAAGGATACATTGCCCAAGCATGCAAGGAGTAACTCTCTATTTAAAGAAAAGTAAAACATGAAGATCTATAAGACAGTATGAAAATATCATTATAAGAGCACACATGAGTAAACAGATTGAAAATAAAATGTCAGGTAGATAATAGAAAGCACAATGAAAGGAAATAAAAGTGCGTGATTTGTTAGCTAACGGTGTGATGAGAAAGTATAACCTATTTTTTATACAGTACTCAGGAGAGATAATCTTGATAAAATTACATAAATAAGTAAAGGATGAGTCATGGAATATTTGAAGGAGGATTTTTCCAAGCCCAGGAAAATGCAAATTAATTATCTGAGCAGAGAAAATGACACCCTTTCTATATTTTTAAGATTTTTATTTTTTTAGAGAGAGAGAGAAAGGGAGCGGAAGAGGGAGAGAGGGAGAAACATCTATGTGACAGTGGAACATCAATCAGCTGTCTCCTGCACTCCTACTGGGGATGGAGCCCACAACCTGGTTACGTGCCCTCGACAGGGAATCAAACTGGCAACATTTCGGAGCATGGAATGATGACCAACCAATTGAGCCACAATGGCCAGGGCTAAGGTTTATATCTTATTTTATTTTATTTTATTTTATTTTATTTTATTTTATTTTTTGAGAGAGAGCAAAGCTAGTGAATGTGGTTGTGAGTTTAAAAATGTGGGTAAGGCTGAAACCGGTTTGGTTCAGTGGATAGAGCGTCAGCCTGCGGACTGAAAGGTCCCAGGTTCAATTCCGGTCAAGGGCATGTACCTTGGTTGCGGGAACATTCCCAGTGGGGAGTGTGCAAGAGGCAGCTGGTCGATGTTTCTCTCTCATCGACTTTTCTAACTATCTATCCCTCTCAATTTTTCTCTTTGTAAAATCAACAAAAAATATATATTAAAAATGTGGGTAAGGGCCAGATCACTCAGTTATACCATGGTAACAACTTTTGACTTTTTTTTTTCCTGAGTGGAATAGAAGCTACTGGAGCATTTTCATTTTAAAAATGATATGCTTCTACAGTTACTTATGATAAATAGAAAATAGGGGGAAATATTGAGTTGGGGACAATATTGGGAAATATTATATTGAATACAGGGACAGTTATTTATAATCTACATTGGTTGTTCATGGAAAGCTGATAGTTGCTTTTCTAGGGCAGTGGTCGGCAAACTCATTAGTCAACAGAGCCAAATATAAACAGTAAAATGATTGAAATTTCTTTTGAGAGACACATTTTTTAAAGTTAAACTTCTTCTAATGCCACTTCTTCAAGACAGACTCGCCCAGGCCATGGTATTTTGTGGAAGAGCTACACTCAAGGGGCCAAAGAGCTGCATGTGTCTCACCAGCCGCAGTTTGTAGACCATTGTTCTAAGGTGATGGCGATGTAATGGTATAGAATTGAGATACATTTAGAGGGTGGAGAAAATAGGGAACTTTCTAATGCAGTGATTTCAACTCATGTGCCACAAGAATTTTTAAAATTTGCATACCTAACTAGCCAGGGACATTGACCTCTTTTTCCTTACATTGTCAAACTGGGAGAAGAAGAAGGAGGAGGAGGAGGAGGAGGAGGAGGAGGAGGAGGAGGAGGAGGAGGAGGAGGACAATACCCAACACAATAGCAATCCAGTGTGAATGAATCAAAAATATACCTGATATTTTGTCAGATTGGCAAAACAATATATTTTTTCTTATGCAGCAGAATTATTGTAATTAGTTTGTGCACCATAAAATGAAAAAGGTTGAAAATTACTTGATTCTAATAGCTTGATATAGAGTACTTAATTAAGGGAAAAGTAAAAGTTTTAAAAGCAGTGGATATAAAGAAAACATTAAGGAACCATATTCCAGACAAAAGAAGTACTTGGAAACTGAGCACAGACCCAAAGTAGCAATCATACCTAGAGGCAAGAACCTAGTCCAATTGAAACCTCAAAGGAATTAGTTGGCCTAACAGATTTTACATGGTCAGAAAGAAATTGGAAAATCCTTTTATGACAGTGTAAGTGAAAGGACAGCTGGAATTGGGAAGAGTCTGAAATATAAAATCACCAACTTCTATAAAACACCCTTTCCCTACACCAGAATTTTACTGAGTAAGCAGAAAATAGTTTTTAAATATAGAGGATTCATAAAATCATGAACATTCCTGCAGTAATTGGATTCTAATTCTGTAAGAATAGACAATAATATCAGAAACGAAATTCCTTCCTTGCTCAACCAATAACTTGATAAGAACCTCAGCCTTTTGCAATGTAGCTTAAGAATTGGTAGCTAAGCCTGGACAGTGTGAGTCAGTGGTTGAGCATTGACTTATGACCCAGGAAGTCACAGTATGATTCCCTGGTCAGGACACATGCATATTGCAGACTCGGTCCCCATTCGGGACATGCAGGAGCCAGTAAATCAATGATTCTCTCTCATCTCTTCCTCCCTCTCCCTTCCTCTTTAAAATCAATACAAAGACATTAAAAATAAAAAATAATAACTGGGAGCTAAATTATCCAAAAGTGATTTCAAACGCATTAAATCCATAAATTTCTCACATCAAACTTCTACACAATAGGAAGGGTATACACTCTCTGGAAAACACAAAACAAAGCAAAGCAAACTACAGTTTACTTCCCCTTGAGTTTTAATGTTTATATATATATATATATATATATATATATATATACACACACACACATATACACAAACATATATATGTATCAATGTTATATATATATACATATATATGTATCAATGTGAAAATATTTCACTGTATATATTATATATAGTTAGATTTATATGTATCATTTTGTATTATATAAATAATATGTATTATAGTTATATTATAAAGATTATTTCATATATTTATAATATATATAATAAGGAAAGCATTATATGCTAATTAGACTGAACAACTGAACAACCTTCTGGATGTCCTTCCAGATGACCTTCTGGATGAAGCCTTAGTGGTGGGGGTGAGGCAGAAGCAGTTAGGAGTGATCAGGCAGACAGGCAGAGTGGTTAGGAGTAATCAGGCAGGCAGGTGAGCAGTTAGGGGCAATCAGGCAGGCAGGCAGAGTGGTTAGGGGTGATCAGGCAGGCAGGTGAGCAGCTAGGGGCAATCAGGCAGGCATGTTAGCAATTAGGGGTGATCAGGTAGGCAGAAGAGTGGTTTGGAGCCAGCGGTCCCAGATTGAGAGCAATCCCGGTGGGATCAGGCCTAACCTGGCAGTCAGATATCCCCCCAGGGCTCCCTGACTTCGAAAGGGCACAAGCCAGGCTGAGGGTTGCCCCCTCACACCAAGTGCATGAATGTTGTGCACCAGGCCTCTAGTACATATATATATAAAATAAAATTAAAGGTCATGCAAATAGTCAGAAAATGTAACACATAATTAAAGTACAGATAAATTAGTGGAAGCATACTCAATGATGACTTAGATATTATACTTTGCAAACAAGGACAGAACCCCACCCCCTAAAAAAACCAACAACAAAAAACACACAAAACAAACAAACAAACAAACAAAAAACCCCTTTCATTATATGTATGAATTTTTCAATGGAAGTATAGGAATTAAGTACACATAAATGTAAATAGAAATAATATAAATAGCTTTAAGCCAACCAATAAATACAACTTAAGTAATATACAAATTCTATGGTGCCAGCATAAGTCTGAGAAAATAAATTCAAATGTGTCATTATTTCAATCTTGTTTTGACTATGAGATCATTTGAAACTCTATACAAATGTACAATTGGGATATTTACAAAATGTCTGCTAAAATTTGAATTATGATTTCATTGAATTTACAGATCAGTTTTTATGCAATTTATATTTTCATAGCTTTTGAGCTCTTTTCTTCATACACATGGTCTATCTCTATGTGCTAATTTTTCTCAGTGGGTATTTTCTTGATTTGGTAGGTAAATATTATGCATTACTTATAAGACATATTCCTAATTATGTTATGTTATTTTATTATATAGTATATTGTTTATATAAATTTTATTTTCTGTTATTTCTCAAACATAGAAATAAAATTTACTTTATTTAAACACTTTCTCAATTCTCTAATTTTAATATTTAAAATTGTGTTTTAATAAATTTATTAAATTTATGTTTAATTTTATCGAATTAAATCAAATACTAACAAATAAAATTTTAACTTTCCTTTTCCAAACTATAGCCTTTAATTTTATTTTCTTTCATTATTACAGTGGCTGGAACTCCACTCACATGTTGAAAATAAGTGGTAAGAAAGTACATTATTGCCTTACTGACTTCTACTTGATCCTAGAAAAATAATGTTCTTTTCCCCCCAGTAAATATAATTTTAGCTTGTACATTTTTTATAGATCATTTACACACTGAGAAAAGTTTCTCTTTTTTCTAGTCTATAGGATTTTTTATATCACAAATGATGCTTAAACTTTCAATACTTTTTATGTATTGAGATCATCATTTATTTTTTCTTCTTTATTCTATTAATTAATTCTATTATATTGATTGATATTTAAAAGTTAAACCAACCTTATGTTTGTGGAATACATTACTCGTGGTCATAATATGTCATATTTTTTACATATTGTTGAATCCTATTTACTAACATATCCGCAACAGTTTTCGAAGCTATATTAATGAGCTCTACAGCAGATTCAGATTGCTGTGCAAATTAATTTGACATTTAGGCCCTATGGCTTAGCAAACTGAATGCTAGCTGAAGCATCTGTAGCAGATAAGGATGCTGTATAGGAACTTTTCACAAATCCCTAAGAGAATGACAGAACAGTCCCTAATGATATTGGAGCAAAGTCATGCCATCTATTATAGTTATCTATTCTCCATTGAAAAATAGTTTCTGGGTTGCTAATGGGCTCCAACAGAGACTGAAGATTTAAACACAGTCCACTGAAGTATCATGCAGTATGAACTGTCTATTATGACTACTGTGCTAGGTAACTCCACATGTTATAAATATGGGCTTTTGCAATAGTTCCCTTTTAGAGAAATTCAATATGGAGATTGGGTTTAAGCAGGTCTTTAAGTCACAAGTAGCATGAAAAAATGGCAGTCTCATTGTCTCTATACTTTCTACATCAGTCATTTCTCCTTCAACCCAAACATAAAGGCACTTGAGGAAATTACCTATAATGAGTTGAATGAGGATGGCTTAGGGAAGATTACAGATAACTATATCATAAAATCTGAAATACCTGATGCTGATTGTCCAGAGGAAAGGGAGCTGTTAGTACATACTACTTATGCTGAAATGAGGAGGAATGTCTGATTTGCCTATTACTATTCCTTTGGCACGTGGCATAATTTAATGGGAAGCTACAGGAACAAAAGATCATTTATAGGACCGACTCTTTGAGAATAGAGGTTTGGGTCACAGATTCAGGGAAATATGCCTGACTGTTTGGCTATTCTTTGTTCCTTTAAAATAATTGCATTTTCTATATCTGATTATAAACATTCTTAGGGACTTTAAATTTATCTGATCACGTTGGTTGCTGGTGAATTTTTATGCAGTTTCTTGGACATAATGATTTCTCTTTTACTCTGGAGTAAGTATAAAATTCTTTGGGTGGATAATGACCAAATTCAATGAAGATAAAAATCATTTTTTTGTGTGTGTGACAATTTTATGTAAGATGGATTGTGAAGCTCATGCAAATCTAGGCATTGACAAAGGGAAAACACAGTTTTTGGATCCTGCAACTGTGACAGTAGGTATCATCCAACATTCCCATCAGACCCCTTGGCATGGAGGATAAACTATTCCATAAATCAAAGAAAAATATTTTAAATATCCCCTGGTTATTACCAGTCATCCCTCATTCTTTAAACTAAAACTTCTGAATACCAAAGAGAGACAACTCTATGTACTGAATTAACATTGTTTCTCTTGAATTAATTTTCCAGTTTTATATTTTAAATAAGATGTAATATGATAGATTTTTATTTTCTGGTTTCACACCATTTTGATGAAAAATTTATCTAAGTTATGTTTTCATATATTCATACTTCTAAAATGCATGAAAACAAAACACAAATGAAACTGAGTGGGAAGATGCTGTCATTACCTACAGAAATAGCTACTATCTATGCAGCCAACCGTTGTGAATGACTCAACTCTGAGACATCTCATAAAACAGGAAATTGTGATGTTAGAAAGTATGCATTGCTCCAATTAGGATATGTTTGTTTGTTTGTTTGTTTGTTTGTTTGTTTTATTGATTTTAGAGAAAGATAGAGGAGAGAGGGAGAGAAAGAGAGAAACATTTATGTGAGAGAAACATGGATCAGTTGCTTCCCATACATGACCTTACCAGGGATTGAATCTGAAATCCAGGTGTTTCCTGACCGGAATCAAACCCTGAACCTTTTTATGTATGGGAGAATGCTCCAACCAACTGAACCACCTGGCCAGGGCTATATATGTCATTTTATATACTGAGGGATGAAGTCAGATTATATTTCTTAGAATATTTTCAGTTAAATGTAGTCATACCTTTTATTCATTTTCAGTCTGTAAATAATTCATCATTTCATTTGCTCAGATTTCTCTTCTAACTAATGTATTTTTAACGTTGGGAAATACGGTTAAATAAAAGTATTTTGAACTTCATAGGCAGTAATGCCCACTATGAAGAACCTTAAAGATTAAATTATTCCTACTTTCAGGTGAGTATTTCTGTTGCTTTCTGATTGTGACATCTCAAAATGAGAGATGAAAGAATCTTGAGAATCCCAGTGTTTCCAGAGGAAATGTAAGGTGGTGGGGGAAAAAGACTGGAGTGAATGTAGGAGACCTAGGATCTAAAATTGGTTTCACTTTTATTTAAATTTTGAGTTCTTCATATTTTTTTGTTTTGTTTATTGATTAAGGCATTACATAGGTGTCCTTATTCCCTCATTGCCCTCCCACCCCCCCTGCTCATGCCCTCACCTCCCTGGTTTGTATCCATTGGTTATGCTTGTAAGCATGCAAACAAGTCCTTTGGTTGATCTCTCCCCCTTATATTGAAGAAAATGGAATAGCCTTAATCCTCAGTCTCTTTGAACTCTGAGTTTATTTTTACTATTCTATTTCTATATAGTGGAGATAATCCAGGAATGCTACTGAGAAGTTACAGAGAAGCATTAAATAAAGTTGGCACCAGAAAGAACACCTAGGGTGATTGGCGCAAATTTATAGCTACTTTAGTTTTTAGGCCTTCAAGTAAATTATAGGTATTTCAAATAAAAACAGCTGAAGAAATATGGATCACTTATGTGTTTTTTAACACAATATGTAATATTCATTACATCTCATAAGATCTTCCAAAGACTTTATTTAAAAAGCCTGCATGCTGCCAAAACCGGTTTAGCTCAGTGGATAGAGTGTCAGCCTGCGGACTGAAAGGTCCCAGGTTTGATTCCTGTCAAGGGCATGTACCTTGGTTGTGGGCACATCCCCAGTAGGGGGTGTGCAAGAGGCAGCTGATCGATGATTCTCTCTCATGGATGTTTCTAACTCTCTATCCCTCTCTCTTCCTCTCTGTAAAGAATCAATAAAATATATTTTAAAAATTGTTAAAATAAATAAAAAGCCTGCATGCTACATTTTTCCTGTTTGAGAAAATGTACAGTTTAGGAGAGTAAAAATAAGAGAAAGGACCCTTTAAGGCTATTGACTTTAGTATGTACAGTAGAGATAGAGATAGATAGATATAGAGATAAAGAGAGATAGAGATAGAGATAGAGATAGAGATAGAGATAGAGATAGAGATAGAGATAATCTGCATATTAAAATCAGATATTTTAAATGAAGTCAGTTTAAAGGAAAGAGGGAGAAGTCTTGATGTTTGGAATCTTTTAAAATAGCAAAAGTTCAGGTATTTTGTCCCTCTCTGTGCACATACACTGTACACACCCATGCAGCAGATGCAGAAGGCAAGCTATGTGCAGGAAATGGACATCACTCATGGTGACACCACCAGTGGAAAATGAACATGACATACATTGAGTATGATGAGACAACGCTATCCTTAGAAAAAGCAAAAAAAGTAAATTCATTAGAAGTATCTAGAACAAAGGATAAGAATAAGGAATGTACCCAATGACAGTTAATTTTTAATGGCACAAATCAGCATTATTTCCCCCCGTTATTAAAAATAAATGAAACCTGATATTCTGTGAAGCACCACTTGGGCCTCCAAGAGCTAGCTTTCTCCTTTCTGTATGGTGCGGGCTTTCCCTGTTATCAATACACAAAACAAGGCTCGCAGGAATCAGCAGCCAGACAGAGAGGACCGTCTTGGAAATAGTTTCTAACTTAATGTAACCTGTCTGTCCATTCAAACAGCTTCATCTTCCTTATGTATGTGTGTGCTTCTGAGTGTACTAGGAGGGAGACGGGGAAATAAGATGACTGGCTTGACCAATCCCACCCTTCATGTTCTGTCTCATGGATACTTTCAGAACTCCATTTAGTTCTGGAGTCTGATTAGTGAAAATCAAACTCCTGAGAGTAGGTTATAGTTATTTGGGAAGTACAACAGGAGAAAATAAGCCTCTATCATAGGAATTTCATGTAGGATATTGTTTTTAAAGTTCATTATGTGTAGCTATGTGATGTATATAGTGTCAATATGGTCATCCTGGATGTAGTGTCTCTTGAAGGATCATAGAAACACAAGTATATGGATTTGCAAGAACCTTAAGTATTGCGTAATAACCTAATTTACCAACACATAGGAAATTGAACATCAATACTATCTGGCTCTGGTTGGACTGGGAAATACATGCTGGCAAATTTCATCAACTCGTGGAGTTATTAAAATTCCATCCTACAGTTTTCCTGTACACTTAGAATTCTCTCCTGTGTTTGTCTTTTGCCTTCTTCACAACTATATTCTATAAAAAAATGGATAGTGGACTGACTATATGAAAGTATTATAAAAATATGTTCTTTGATCATGTTTGCTCCTCCGGTAGGATTGAGCCTAAATGGCCAGTCGGACATCCCTCTCACAATCCAGGACTGCTGGCTCCCAACCACTCCCCTGCCAGCCTGATTGATACCTAACTGCTCCCCTGCCAGCCTGAATGCCCCTAACTGCCCTCCCCTGAAGGCTTGGTATCCCCCAACTGCTCTCCCATGCAGGCCTGCCCCCCCCACCTGCCTTTCCTGCAGGCCTGGTCGCCTCCAACTTCCCTCCTCTGCTGGCCTGGTCACCCCTAACTGCCCTCCCCTGCAGGCTTGATAGCCCCCAACTGCCCTCCGTTTCAGGTTTGGTCCCTCCCAACTGCCCTCCTCTGCTGTCCATCTGTGGTGGCCATCTTGTGTCCACATGGGGACAGCCATCTTTGACCACATGAGGGTCAGCCATCTTGTATTTGTTGGAGTGATGGTCAATCTGCATATTAGTCTTATATTAGCTAAGATAGATATTTACAGATAAACATCATGCTGCTTTAAAAACATCTATTATGCCAAAAGGCCAACTGGAAAGGAAACTAATCAATGGAAATTATTGTGACCATTAACTAATCTGGTTTTTAGATAATTAATTAAAATAAAAATATAACATGATTAAAATTTCCACATAAGGCTTAAAACTCTATATCTATAATCAGCCTGTCATAAACTAACATGTTTTTCCTTTTTAGGTGTCATTATAACACTTAGCGATATGCATTATTGATAGTGCTAATATGCACACTTATTAGTAATAACATATTTTGCTTGGAAGGATCCAAAAGACATTTTAATAATGTCATTTACAAAGTTCTTCTTTTACCCTCTCTTTTACAATGTGAGAGAACTTAAAATATATTATAAAGGTACAGATATATAGGCTTTCTGTTGGAAAGTTTTACAGGTGAAAATGTTAGAAGTGTTGAAAATAGAAATATATACATAGGAGATAAAAAGGGAAATAATAAATGCATTTTATTGGGAGAATAAAAAATGGATTTTATTGTGAAAATTATGTACATATTTTTTCAAGTCTCTATAGCAACTAAGTATATTTTCAGATTTTATATCTAAAATTAGAATGAATTCATCATGGATAAGCCTTCTTCTATATACAGAATTTTAGTGCAGACTCTCACAGGTATTTTTGTTTTGGGGGGATATATTACTAGCAGTAAATAAACAGAAAAATGTTTTGCTGACAGCTTTTGTTCAGTACAGGAAGGCAAACAGATATTAGTAATCACCATTATAAAAAAATATAGTAGATCAAAATAAGAGTTTTTCAGAGAATAGTTTGCATGTGCTAAGAGATCATATGTGAGCGATATAAGTGAGGCCTCTCTAAAAAGGTGACTTTGCAATCTAAGACCTGAATAATCAGAAAGGGCCAAAATGTGAATATTAGAGAAAAGGAGTTTCCAAGAAGATGGAATAGAATGACAATGGTCTATAATGGGAAACAGCTGACAGGTTTAAGAGAGAGTGGCTATAGCGGCTGGGGGGTAGATAGTGAAGGGGAGAGAGGCTGGAGATGTAGGAAGTTTTAGATGACAGAAGGTTTTTTGTTTGTTTAAACACTAAGAATTTATTGAAGTTTTCATAATAAATTATAAATAAGTGGAAAGATAAGTTCATGGAAGGGAATAATTACATAATTTGAAATTTCAATCCTACCCATATTAATTAATTCAATAAAATCTCGATTTTAAAAATCTCAAAGTGTTCTATGGACTTCACTAATAAACTCAAAATCAATATGTGATAATATATATGCAGAGATGGCCAAGATGATGTTCAAAATAAATAAATAAATAAGGAAAACAATAAGAATAAGAAGGAAATTTGCCCCAGAGTGTTTAGGGCAGACAATAAAGAGAGTTTTACATGTGGGCCTTATATAAAGGCTGGCTGACTGTTTATAGGACCCTGATTATAGGGTGAGTGAGCTTTTATAATTAGACTCCAAGTACCAGAGACCAAAAGACAACTCCTGTACTTATCTCAAGGAGTGGAGGTGAGGGAGTTACCTTAGAAGAATTTACAAACAATTCATCACTTTACATCACTCTATAACATTCAAGACAGAAACTATTAGAGCCTAAACCTAGAAGGAATTCTATGTTCTTGTAGGTGCTTCCTTCTTCTTTAAACTCCAGCCCTGGAAGGTTAGAATTTGAAAGCAAGTAATAAGAGAAAAAAACAAACACACAACACACCAAACAGTTCACCAAAGGTAAGTTAACTGAGTAATTAATTTGACTGGCTTTTATGACTCTAAGGAGAAAAGTAAGCAATTAGATTTAATATATTCTTTTCAATTTCTAGTGGGGGGGGGGGGGAGACCCAACACATTTGCAGGCATAGATGATGATTTTTTAAGAAAGAGAACTTGTTCATGGGTTGAGTCATAAATAAAAGGAAGATTGCAATTCTGCTGAAAAGAAGTCTGTTCATAGTGGCCGATATATTACTTTTTCAGAATCATAACCACCAATCATTTAAAAATCATCATTTTGAAAATGCATTATGTTCTCTATGCATCTTTTACTCTCCATAGTATCCAATGAATAAAAATATCACTGTTTGTATTTTTGCCCAGCCATTTTTAATAAGGTACGAAGGAACATCAGAATTATACAACTTAGAAGTTGTGAACTACATTGTAACACTGGTGTATTTGAAATTTCCATAAAGCTAATACATATGCCATTCAAAATGAGCTTTGTTAATTTCTGAGGAAATTTATTTCATCTAGATTTCTAGAAGAAGTTATTACAGTTATTTCACAAATAAGATCATAGATAAAAATGAGCTTCCATATTCATATACCATCTTAAGGTCATAATTTATTTCCACAAATAAGCATGTGAAAATGATGCCACAACACATCACAGTTAACCATCACAAGACCAGAGACCCAAGCTCTTGAATTGAATTGCTGCCCAGATGCTAACTTGAAAATTCATTATATATAGTGAATATGTATAATATGTATATATATATATATATATATATATATATATATATATATATACAGTATATATAGTTGAGATCTCAAAATACGATAAACTTCTGGTGGTAATTTTTTTCCTGCAGGCACTGTATTATATAATGTAACTTGTGTTCAGCATTTAAGAAGTTGTAGCTACATTCCATTATCAAAGACATATTTGTTAAAACATGCATATAAAAGGATTTGTAATTGAAGCACAGCTTTGATATATTTAATAGGATGTAAAACTGCCATCCTATTTTAATAGGCAATGTTTTATGTGCATTAGCAGTAATATAATAATGCCTCTTCCGTGTGCTCTTGCCATTAGCACTTTTTCCCTCCCTTTCTTTTAGTTAGTCTTAAAACTTTAATGTAATCCAAACACATTAACATCTCTTTCTCCCCTTAATGTTCATGAATAAAAGGGAGCTTTGAAATTAACTTTCCTTAACTGAAGGATAGTTACTATACAACTTGACCATCAGTACTTTTTCTTCAGTTCTGCCTGCCTATTGATGTATGTACACTCTTTCTAGCCCTGGCAATGCTTATGGTCACTGAAAGAGTTAGAATGAAGAAAATACGCAGGGAATGAATTTCATGCATTTAAGAACAGCTGCATCATCTTATGTGCTATTAGGCCAGGCTCCTTCTGACAGCCTTGAATTAAAATGACAGAACATCGAGTCAACCATCTATGACTTAATAATGCTAGAATTATTAGTTATTACAAAAACGTACTGATATTATCTCACAAGATGTTTTTTACATTTTTTCTCTTATTCAAAGATTCAGACTATATTATTTTTCTTATGATATTTCAGTATGACTTTTAATATTGTCTAAAGAATATGGCATATCGGAATATGTCAAGAAATGTAATCAAACTAATGGGAATTACCTGATTGAATTTCCCAAAAGTAGTCTTATCTGGACTGCAGATAATTACACACACACACACACACACACACACACACACTTCAATAACAGCAGTGTAGAGGGAAAAGCTTGCCTTTAAACAACAGGAGAAATCTCTATGGTTTGATGGTCTTGGACTCTTAGCTTTAACATCCTATGTTCAAAATTAATATTTTTAAATTTTTTCAAGAGTAATTTTTGGTATATATTTAATTATTTTCATGCTATAAAAACTAGAGATGCTGAATTCAAAGACAATTGTGGAATCACAGTGGAAGGGTGGGAAGAGATAAAACAAAGGATTTATAGGCTTATATGCATAATCCCTGACACAGACAATGGCATGATAAAGGCCTGGGGGTATGGGGTTAGGGGAAAGGGTATGGATGCTGGTTAGAAGGGGTCAATGAGGGGGCTAAAGGAGACATCTGTAATACTTTTGATAATAAAGATAAACTAAAAACAAAAACATAGTCCAGCAACAAACAACAACAACTAAAGATAATTGTGTCAGTCATTTCTCCTGTTCAACTCTATCAAAGCTTAGGCTGCTTTAAGGGGGCCTAATAATGTTCTTGGAAATACCCCAGGATGCTTGAGTGTTCTTGCTACTCTAGAAGTTTCCTGTATCAGGAACTTACTAAAGCAGAAGCCTACATTTCAGTCTAGTTGTTTACCTCTTGAATTTTCTATTAATGTAAGTTCAGCTGTTTATATAAAATTAAGTATTATCTGAAAATTTTCTTTACTTAAAATTGAAAGTTAAAAACTACTTCATCTAGATCTTCTCACTGATGAGTTTTAGAGAGTAAATGTCTAACTTCATTCATTCATTAAATAAACTTGAGTGTCTGTTACATAGAATGTATATATTCCTCGCATTCACATTTTTAAAAAAATGGATGTTTAAAAAGATGCATTAGTAAAGAGGATGTTGCAGGCTTGTATCTTTTAAACTACACATCACGAAGTTTTTCATAAGACTAACATTGGCTTTTAATCAAAAGGTACCTCTCCAATGCACTGACCTCATTTCAGGGGTTAATCACTTAATTCACTTGTTTCAACATCTTGAGCATAAATAATTCTGGGGTATTTTTCATTGTATAGTTCTTTATTCAATAATTTGAGGATTCTCTTTAAATTGTTAATATTCGGGGGATAAGAGAATTACCTATGTGGATTCTAATTATGTTAATTTGAGGATATAAACTATTTTGGGATAGGATGGAGGGAGGAGAGAGAGACACAGAGAGAATTCCTGAAAACATCACTTACTAAAAATTTGAAAAGGAAATGTTAAACATTATATAAAAGTCCTAACCATTATACCTAGAAAGTATAAAAATAAAAATTTTGGATAATACAAATATTGTCCCTTAAATCTTATCTTTTATAACTCAAGTGTAATAGAAAAAATTAACTGAAATACTGATTACCAAAATTTTGGCTTATGGCCATACCAACATGCGCATCCTGATCTCCTCTGATCCCTAACATTTTAATTTTCTGTAAATATATTATGAAAAAAACAATGTTAAAAAATAATATACAGATGAAAAATCAGAAAATACATAATCTATGAAAAAATTGCTGTCCTTACCATTTTAGCAAGGTAAATCTTGCTACAAAATTACAATAAAATCAAATTAAGTAAAATGAATCCAGCAATATAGCAGTATGTATGACAAATCAATTAAAAAATATACAAAAATTATAATGACCAGAAGAGTTTATTTCAGCAATGCAGGTTTGGCTAAAACATTTAATAATTAAACAATTTAATTCACCTTTTTAAAAGACTAAAGAAGGGAGAAAATTATGTTCATTTCCTCAGAGGCAGAAAAGGCATTTAATAAAATTCAGCACAATTCATTATAAAACGTCTCACCAAACTAAGCATAGAAATAAACTTCCTCATTCTAATGAAGAGAATATTAAAAAAAAAAAAAATACCTACAACTAACAATGTACCCCATGGTGAAAAACCAAATGTTTTCTTCCTCAAATTTAAAGTAAAGTAGGTATGCTTACTTTAAATATTATAGAGAAGATAAAAGTCAATATCCTAAGGCATCCAAAATAAATACCTACAGACTAGAAAGCAAAAATCAATACTGCCTTTATTTTAGGCCACATAATCACCTTTGTAAAAAATCTTAAGGCATTCTCAAAAAAGCTATGAAAGTTAGGCCACTGAATATAGAATATATGATCATTATGTAATAATTGACTATATTTCTATATGCTAAGTAGTAACCAATTAGAACTAAAATATCTTAAATATTTATATTATTATCAAAAATAAAATAATTAGTGAAATACATGCATACTACAAAATGTCATAAAGAGAAAAATAATGAAAGATATGCTATGTTCATGATTAGAAGAGAATGCTATAAAAAAAAAAGATAAAATTCTTAGTAAACTAATCTATAGAGCCAACTCCACATCCCAATCCAAATCCAGTAAGAATATTATAAAAATAAGTAGATTTTTAAATGAGGTGATAAAATATTATATGATACTAGAGGCCCTATGCACGAAGATTCATGCAAGAATGGGCTTCCTTCCCCTGGTTGCCGGCATCACCTTCACTCCAGCTGGAGCCTCCTTTCCACTTTCCCAGGCTGCCCATAGGCCCAGAGTAACTGGGGTGGTGCCTATGCATGCAAATTAACCTACCATCTTTGTTGTGTTAATTTGAATATTCAGTCTTGATTGGTTGGTCATGAAGTTATGGTCAATTTGCATCTTACTCTTTTGTTAGTGTAGATATCCAATAAAATTTTAATAAGAAGAACAAATTTGAGGGAATTGTACAACCTGACTTCAAGATTTAGAACATAGCTACAGTAATCAAGTAAGTGTTGGCAGTAACAGAAACATGCTGAATGACAAAATAGAAGACAATGTCTACAAATACAAATACAAATATATAGTTAATTAGTTTTTGACAAATATGCCAGAATAATTCACTAAGTTATTAATAGTTTTTTCAACAAATGATGATAAAAGTTGGATATTTATATTTTTAAAAGGGGATCTAGGTTTTTACAACATACATAACATAAATTTTACATGCATCATAAACATAAATGCACATGTTTAAATTATAAACTTCTAGGAGAAATCACTAAAATATTCTGTATGACCTTGGATTAGGCAAATAGTGGCTAAGCCATACACACATACACATACACACACACACAAATTGGCTACATTGATTCCATCAAAATTGTAAATTTTCTATTCAAAAGTGCTCTTAAGAAAATGAAAATGCTAGATGCAAACTTGTAGAAAATATTTAGGAAATATCTATCTCATAAAATAGTTGCATCTAGATATGTTGAGAACTTTTTAACTAAATACAAGAAATGGGACAATCCAATTTAAACATAGGCAAAATACATAAACAGACCCTTCATCAAAGAAGCACATATAAAGAATCTCACTATCATTAGTGGGTAGGGAACTGCAAATTAAAACTCCACAGAGGTACCACTGGAATGTCTAAAGTTAGTTAAGACTGGCGATACCAAGTGTTGAAAGGTTGTGAAGTAGAAGGAACCCTCAAATATTGCTGATGAAAATGCAAAAGAGTAAAGCTACTCTGGAAAATAGTTTGCCTGTTTCTTAAAAGTTAACATACACTTAGGCTATAATCCAACAATCCCAACCCTACAGATTTACTGCTGAGAAATGAAAACACATGCTTACTCAAAGACTTGTACTTAAAACTTAATAATAGCAACTTTATTCATTATAACTCAAACCTGAAAACAACCCAAATGTTTATCAACTGGTGATTGGATAAACAAAATGAAGTGTATTGGTACAACGGCATACTAGTCAGCAACAAAACGGAGCAAAACAGCAATCCATGCAAAAATCCGGATGAATTTGAAGAACATTAGGTTAAGTGAAAGAAGATATGAAAGACAAGGTATCGTATGGTTTCTTTCATGTCAGTTGGCAGAGGCAAAGCTGTAATGATTAGAAGCAGATCAATGGTTGCCAGAGGCAGGGTGTAGTGGGAGAGGATGGACTACCAAAATGTACAAAGGAGCCTTTTTTGGGAAATAGAAATATTCTACATCAAATTGTGCTGGTGATAGGCACACTACTGTATAAAACTGTCAAACGTCATCAAAGTGTACAACTAAAAATGAGTGTTTTGGTGTTTTTTTTCTTGTATCTAGATCATACCATGATAAAGCAGGCAAAAAAATTAAGTGTTAGAAAACAACACATTCGATATCTCCCCCCAAAAAGTAAAAAGAACACTATATTTTTTTGCTCTAAATAAACTTAGTGTATTAAACACTCACTATATATTTTTTATATATCTTATTAATTTTTTCACAGAGAGGAAGGTACAGGGACAGAGAGTTAGAAAGTCGATGAGAGAGAAACATTGACCAGCTGCCTCTTGTACACCCCCTAGTGGGGATGTGCCTGCAACCAATGTACATGCCCTTGACCAGAATTGAACCCGGGACCTTTCAGTCCGCAGACAGATGCTCTATCCACTGAGCCAAACTGGTTTCGGCAAACACTCACTATATTATTCTTGAGCTATATTATATTAAACACTCACTATATTATCTTTTTAAAAATTCAGTTTTTTTCAAGAAGCACTAAAACCTGATCACCCATGTGTTTCTGGAAAAAAATGCTATAATGTCTTTTTTCATTAATGCCTTTTGAATTTTGTGCTCACTCTATGGGACCACACTCCCTCCCCTGACCTTGGCTGCTCAGACTATTAACTCTGGTCTCATTAAGTCTGTTTGTTTGTTTGTTGTTTTTAGCCCATTGTATGCCATAAGCATCTATAGACGCAAGCAGCAGATCTCCCCCCCACACCATGTGCCTCTGTGGCCGCAAACCTCCCATATCAACTCTGGTCACCCAATTTTAAAATCAGACTTGTTAGTGACATCTCTGGGTTTGTAAAGAAAATAACGGTAACTTAACTTTGTAAATATTCCAGCACATACAGAAGAAATGGGGATGGTTTCCATTTTGGATGTGTGGCAGTTAACTGGTTAATGGTCCTTAAACATGAACCAGTTTCACATTAAGATATGACAACTTTGAATAGATAAATGTGTCTCCAAGGGCTATATACATTCACAAATTTTATATATTAAATTACATTTATACAATACATTAAGATTTACAAATCACATTCATTAGAATTATCTCACTTTATCCATGTAACTCGGTGAAATAAATAGCAAGCAATATCATTATGTTCATTCAACAAATGACACAGCAGAGACTCATAAAGGATTACAAGACACTTCTTTTGCTGTGAAAATACTGTAGTTTACCTACATTGATGATATTTCAGTGACTGAGGCTCTTATTAAGGAATAATATTTTGGGGCAATCTGTCAAATGGCCTTAAATCCCATTTCGTAGACAAACTTGCAAATTCTCTTCTCTACTTCAGCCAGCCTGAATAATAGGAAATATTACCTGACAGTATTTATGTCAAAGTTGCAGATATTAATAAAATTCTTAAAAATAAATAATATGTTCATATTAAAAATAACGAGGCTATGATTTTCCTTATTCCCCATAAACTCACCAGTACACCGGCAAAAACTCATGAAATGTCTATTAGCTTTAGCAATTTAGAAAGTTATGTCTTTTAAGTCATCAGACTATGCTAATTTTATGACTGTATTAATTTCCTAAGTGACAGATACTATGAAAGTGCTGAACAAAATAGTGATGACTTTAATGGAAAAAAGTACAGCAGCTGAATAAACAGTACAATGTGGTAGAGAGAGTGATGCCTGAGTGATACACCCTCTGACGTGAGGATGGGGCCAGACAAGACAGAGTAGGGTGTTCTGGTTCAGACCCTCCACCAACCTTTGCTGTTCTCTGAAGAAGGCAATTGCCCCAATAATTCCATAAGGGATGTATGCACAGGTGACCTAGGGTACCTCAGCCAGAAATCTGACATGTACGACCCTCGTTATGTAATTAATAATCCACCGAGCATAAATTACGCAGGAGACAAACATGCAATGCACAGATCACTCATGGTTTATTTACCAGAGTCCTGGTGGATTCCAGACCTGGGCAGGCCACCCGGAAATCCGCACTGACAGACACACACGGTTCACGGGGGACTTTGTAGCTGCAGCTCGGCTTGAGTTGAGGCCTCTTGCGAGGGCTCACAGTCCGCAGCTCAGAGTCCAGGGCTCGTGGCTCAGGCAGAGCTTTTGGCAGGTGCAGGCAGGGAAAGTGGAGAGCGACTGTCTTTGGAGAGCAGTAGGAATGTCTCAGATCAACTGTGGAGCTTGCTCTTTATATGTGTCTTCAGTGCTCAGATGTGTCTTCAGTGTGTATTATCAGCGGGTCCCAGGAGCCTTGCTATCAGGTCTTACCTATGGGGTACAGATCACTTTATCTATTTTCTACACACAGGCCACTCAAAGGGTGCTTATCAGTTTGTTTACATTCCATTCCATACTTTCATATATCACACTTCAATTCCACACTTTAATACTTATCAATATTATATTTTCCTCCTATTACTACTACTATAACAGCAATATACAATTGCCACACTGCTTTAGTGCTCAATTACAAAAATCAAGTAGTTTAACTGACTACTTGTATCATCTGATGCCTGAATCACTCTATGAGCTTCATAGACTTTCCTGAGACTCAACACCCTTAAGGCATTATGTCTAGATTTTACTCAATTTGTAATATGCAGAAAAAATTTAATAAACTATTCCTCAATAACTTCTGGCATTTATTGTTTGTTTTTGTTATTTCCTAAACAAAATGTGTAATGTAGTCTCTCCCTGTTTCACAGGATTAATATTCAAATAATCAAATAAACAGTTCTGTCCAACCTTCAGTCCATCTTTACCATATAATGCCAGAAGTTAATAGATTCTTGGTAATAATACCCGATGACTTCTTTAAATGTATTCTTTCTTGGTTGCCACTATTGTTGTTGAATCACTATTGGCCTTGATTCTTAAACCTTTCTCCTCACTTAACGTCCAGGACACTATTACCTTCTAAATATATTTTATTGATTTTTTACAGAGAGGAAGGGAGAGGGATAGAGAGCTAGAAACATCGATGAGAGAGAAACATTGACCAGCTGCCTCCTGCACACCCCCCACACTGGGGATGTGCCTGCAACCAATGTACATGCCCTTGACCGGAATCAAACCCAGGACTCTTCAGTCCACAGACTGACGCTCTAGCCACTGAGACAAACCGGTTTTGTCACTATTACCTTCTAGATCCTCTCATGCCTCTTATGAAACTAATTTTTATCTTTAGTGCTTTTATCTTTTCCAGCTCCAAAATAAAGATAACCTCAAAGATTCTCTTTCTCTTCTTTTATTATCCTAATGTCTACCTCTCTACTACCCTGAAAGTATTATTTCCAAAAGCACTGACTTTCAATTTTTTGTAGATATCCCACATTATGTATCAATAGCACAGTCATATTTTCTTAATTCTATTAATACATTACTTCTACAATTTTCTATATGCCTAAAAATCAAGACTTATAAATTCATAAGTGTACGATATCAAAAATAGAATTTATTATTTTCCTTCTCATACAAATCTGTAAATCACTACACTAAAGTTCTTATCATGGTTCAAATCTTTGGGTTGGAACTTTTATGTTCTGTCAATATGATTTCTAAATTAGCTGTTGCAATTGTACCATTTCTCTATTATGACAATAGCTACACTATCTTAACACTATAGGAAAATTCTCTCTCTCTCTCTCTCTCTCTCTCTCTCTCTCTCTCTCTCTCTCCCTCATTCTCTTCCTGGTTTTGTTCAGAGTTCCCAAAATAATTGTCCTGAAACACAAATGTTGCCTTTTAATTTTATTACATAATAGAGCCCCGGTGCAGGAAATTCATGTGTTCCTCATCCCAGCCTGCATCCACTCCAATCTGAAACCCCTCAAGGGATGTCCAACAGACCATATAGGCCCGATCCCAGTAGTATTATGCCTAAACAGACAGTCAGATGTCCCTCTCACAATCCAGGACTACTGGCGCCCAACTACTCTCCTACCTGCCTTCCTGATTGCCCTTAACCACTTCTGCCTGTCAGCCTGATTGATGTCTAACTGTTCCCCTGCCAGCCTGATTGCCCCTAACTGCCCTCACATGCAGGCCTGGTTCCCCCTAACTGCCCTCCCCTGAAGGCTTGATCACCCCCAATTGCCCTCCCTTGTGTCCTAGTCACTCCTAACTGCCCTCCCCTGCTGGCCATCTTGAGGTGGCCATCTTGTGTCCTCATGGGGGCAGCCATCTTTGACCACAAATTGAGGAAGCCATCTTGTGTGTTGGAGTGATGGTCAATTTGCATATTACTGTTGTACTCGAGGCCCAGTGCACAAAATTTGTGCATGGGGGGAGTGTGTCCCTCAGCCCAGCCTGTACCTTCTCCAATCTGGGCCCCTCGAGGGATGTCTGACTGCCCATTTAGGCCCAATCCCACTGGTCACAATCCAGGACTGCTGGCTCCCAACTGCTTGCCTGCTTGCCTTCCTAATTGCTCCTAACCACTTCTGCCTGCAAGCCTAATCACTCTCTAATCACTCCCTGACAGCCTGATTAATGTCTAACTTCCCTCTCCTGCATGCCTGGTCACCCCTTACTACCCTCCCCTGCAGGCCTGGTCCCCTATAACTACCCTACCCTGCAAGCTTGATTGCCCCCAACTTCCCTCCCCTGCTGGCCTGGGTTCCCCCAAATGCCCTCCCCTGCTGGCTTGGGTCCCCCCTGCCAACTGCCCTTCCCTGCAGGACCAGTCTCCCCCAACTTCCCTCCTCTGCTGGCCTGATCACCCCTTTCTGCCCTCCCCTGCAGGCTTGATCATCCCCAACTGCCTTCCCTTGTAAGCCTGATCCCTCTGAACTGTCCTCCCCTGCTGGCCATGGGGAGGGTGATCAAGCCTACAGGGGACAGCCATCTTGTGTATTGGAGTGATGCTCAATTTGCATATTACTATTTTATTAGATAGGCTGTATTTTCAACATTCAATCTATTGCCTACATAAGTCAGGCTATGGACATAGCCTGAATTAAGCTATGTCCATAGCCTATGCTATGTCCATAGCCTGAGTTACTCTATGCTAATACCATAGCCTATATTTGCCCTTACCAAGAAAAGGAAGGAAGAGGTGGAGGAGGAACAGGAGGAGGAGGAAGAGGAAGAGGAGGAGGAGGAGGGGAAGGGGAAGGAGAAGGAGAAGGGAAGGAAAAAGGAAGGAAGAAAGAAAGAGAGAAAGACTAATGTCAAACCATTTAAAGAAACTGCTGGGAGAAGTACCTACACTTTTGTTCTTACAGAAATCTACTCCCTACTGACATTAGAGTAAACAAACAAACATAACAGATATGGCCCCTAGCCTAGAAGGTAGAATTAAGCACAGGCTTAGCCTGACCCTTGCCCTGTGAAATCTGTTGATGGGATAAAAATGAGGACATTTTCAGGTAATATAACTGAAAAAAATTGGGTCAGAATGAAATGGATGACATTGTTTTGGTGGACAATCTAAACAGAAAAAAAAGATGCACAGAGGAGAAAGCAGTAGTAAAGGCAGGAGTATTTTTCTAAGAGAAGTTTTAGAGAGAATTCTGAGGCAGAGTCTTTAAGAACACAAAGTGGAAAATGGAAGTGAAGCAAAATCCACGTGAATAACTGAGGGTCGGCTATAAAGAGAACTTTGCCATTTAGGGTCCTCTTACAGCAAAACCTGGCAACTGTGATGTTTTCATAGTGGTAGACTCCAAAGGATTTCTTTAAAAGACTTCTTAATTATAGAGGTGAGAGAACTTAGAGCTATTACAAAGAAGGCAAAAGCTTCCTGCCTTGTTAAGAATATATCAAAGATATTTGAAATTCCAAAAAAAAAATATTTGCTACAAAACCCATTTATACTGTTTAGTTGGTGCTTTGGCTTTAATAAACTAAAACTTACATATGAAAACATTGCCAGAATTATGACCAATTTAAAGAAAAAACATACCCTGAAAGGAGAGAACCACAAAAGGTATATATATATATATATATATATATATATATATATATTCTCTACTTTTCAAAAAGCACAGAGGAAAAGAACATTTGGGAATTAAAATTGAGAACACATTTCAGAAAGTTGATGAAAAACAAATAGAAAAAAGGAAACCAGAGGATTAATCTAAGAGTCCCAACATTTTAATATAGGAGCTTCTAAGGGAAAAGAAAACAAGTAAAATACTGGGAGAAAATCACCAGAGAAGTACAATGCCATTCCACAGAACCAGAAACATGTTTTCAAGATTAACAATAGCTGCTGAGTGCTCGGTTTAATGAGTTAAAAAATGTTTCGTGCTGAGACAGAATATGATGGAATTTTGTAACACTGGGGATATAAAGAAAAGGTTCTAAAATGTTCCAGAGAAGACAAAAAGCAACGTTTCATCAAACTATTCAGAATGAGGTGGATCAAAATCAAGATCTGCAACACTAATGGCTATCACAGAGAAAAGCACTGGAATACTGCCAGAGAGTAATTTTCAAGAGGCAATTCTCTGCCTAGGCAAAAAAGTATGAGGATAAAATAATTAAATTCTAATAAGAAAGGTCTTAATACATTTACCATCCAGACAGCCATTTTCAAAAGCTAAACCTATATCCATGTGTTAGAAAGTGCAAAAAGATAAAGAGAATTGTGGCTGAATGTTAGTTGAGTAATTAGCAACAAAACCTTGATTATATTTGAAAGCCCAAATACTAACCTCACACACATGCTCCAGTTAACTATTGCTTAGTAACTAAGCATTCCAAAAGTTGGTGCCATGAAACCATTGTATTGGGCTCAAGGACTCTGAGAGCTGTTAATGAGAATAAGACACAATGAAGGGGTCCTGTCTCTGTTCTATGTGACCCAGTGTCTCATCCAGGAAGACCAGCAGCCAGAGGCTATTACGATATTACCTGGAGGTGGTTCACTCACATGTCTGCTATTTAATGCTGGCTTTCAGCTGAGACGTCAGCAAGGGTTATTGGCAGATCACCTACCCATGGCCAAGGGTTATTGCCAGATCACCTCCCCACAGCACAGTAACTGGGTTATGAGAGCAGAAGGACACACAGGATGACATTATATTGCCATTGATAAGCCTGATTTAGAACTTTCAAAATATTTCTGTTGTATTCCCAGGTTTTCAAAGTTTGAAATGGAGTGAATATCTAAGCTGTTTATTGATAGAAGAAGTGACCAATTATATGAATGTGGATGTTTTTCTGTTAATATTTTGGGAGAGTTCCTTTAAGAATAGCCATTGTGCAAAGGCCTTTATGTCATTCCTTTTTTCTCAATCTTTTCCAAGTCTAGCATCTGTAAATGATGATTAGAGCAACAGTAGCTATTTTAGACCATGAAACATCCTGAAAATGAATGTGACACTTGCATTATTTTGTATAACAAAAAAATAATTGAAGCAAAACAGTGTGCTAGGCACCAGAGAGACAAAGAGAACTGTGCAAAGGAGTGACATGATGTATTTGACTTTTTAGAAAATTTGTATTAGCGTACATATTGAGAATAGGTGTTAAAATGGAAGAAAATATGGAAGAAGGGAGAACAGTTAGTAAAATATCGGTAGGTGGTGATGATGTCAGTATTAGTGGAGTAGCAAGAAGTGCTATAATTCTGTATATAGTTTTGAAGGCAAAGCAAAGGGATGTGTTGAAAAATTTAATGTGAAAATGGGAAAGCAAGGAAGGAGTTAAAGATGACTTCAAGATTTTTAATTTAAACAACTAGGAATAAAAGGGCTTCCATTTCTGTGATGGAGCAGATTGCAGGAGGAGCAGAAAACTTTCTCACAAGAAAATTTACATTAGAAAGGAAATTTTATGTCAGAGAGGAAATTTTATGTTTAAAAAGAAATTTTTTTAGAAAGGACATTTTTCTAGCAAGTTCTTTATTCAACTTTATACATTTGAAAAGCTTATTCAATTTCTTAGAGAGATAAATTTGTTCTTGCAATATTAATCAGAATTCCAGAGCGGGAGTTATAAATAAGGAATTCATCAGTTATATGTGTTATTTAAATTAAGAAATAGAGTAAGTTATTAAGGGACTGAATGAAATGGAGAGAAGAGGATCTCAAGTTATGCCAATATTCAGAAATTGGGGAAATGAGAGGAGTGAACAAAGAAAACCAGAGAAGAGCAGCATGTAAAGTGGAAGATACTTGTTATATGCTTGAAGCCAAGTGAAGAATGTGTTTCAAGAAGTGGGAAGTAATATACATTGTCCCACACTGATTATTCCTTCAGAAAGGGGAGAGGTTTTCCACCGTGTTTAGAAACTTAAAAAGATCATTAGAGAAACATTGACAAAAGCAGTTCCAATGAAGTGTGACAAGGGCGAAGGCCTGACTGGAGACAACAGGCATAGAAGAACTTTTCAAAAGTTTTAACGTAAAAAGTAGTAAAAAAAAAAAAAAGTTGTTGTCATGAGGATTTTTCTATAATAGAAAATTATCAACTGTTTTGATGCTATGGGAATGATTTAATTAAAAGGTAATTATTTATGAGATAGTACAACAACTCACTGTTAGCACAAGTATGTTAGGAAGTGATGGGATTAATTAATGAGGAAAGGTTCAGACCTGGGAGCATAAAAAGTTCATCCACAGCCACAGGAGGATGGCAGGGCATATGGGAATGCTGTTGAGTAGATATGTATTGTGGAACATCCCTTTTGATTCTTATATCTCTCAGAAAAATAAAAAGTAAGGTCATTAACTGAGAGTGAAGGAAGAAAAGGAATTGGAGAGGAATTAGAACAGAAACCAAAGCGTGAATTATTCATCTAGGAGAACAAAGCCATGGACCATCAAAGTATAGTAGAATGGGGGCAGTAGCACACCCCTATGAGAAGTTCAGGATTTTAAAGTGTAAAAACATCCCGTGAGTTTTTCTTCCTCCTTGTTCAGCAGCATAGGTTCTGTCAAACAGCTGAGGTTAGCCCAAGTTGGAGCTCTGCATAGGAGTGTAACAGAGGAAAGAGAGAGGACATTAGTTGAACATTGAGGTTAGTATGGCAGGTGGACTTGGCCACTATTTTATTTATTTTTTTTATTATTTTTTTTCTTTTAAATTTAATTTTATTAAGGTATTTTCTGTGTACATAGATTACCATTGCCCCCCCCCACCTCCCATTTATGCCCTCCCTCCCCAGAGTTCTGTGTTCATTGGTTGTACTTATGTTCATGCATACTAGCCCCTCGGTTGTTCTCCTATCTCCCCCCAGGTCTTCTTCCCCTCCCTGCTGTCATTTGACAATCTGCTTGTTTTATGGTGACCATCTCAGGACCCCATGAATAAAATCCGCTCCTCATTTGGCAGTCTGCTTGTTTTATGGTGACTATCTCAGGACCATATGAATAGAGTCTGCTCCTCCTCTGGTTCTCACCGCCCCTTCCCCTGGGTCCCACTGCTTCCCCTGGGACACACGGCTCGCCCGGGGCACACTGCTCCCTGGGACACTCAGCTCACCCGGGGCACTCGGCCCCCTGGGACACTCGGCTCACCCGGGGCACTCGGCCCCCTGGGACACACGGCTCACCCGGGACAAGCTTCCCCTTTGGGGGGTACGGCTTACCCGGGGCACTCGGCCCCCTGGGACACTCTGCTCACCCGGGATCCCCTTCCCCTTTGGGGGGTACGGCTCACCTGGGGCACATGGCCCCCTGGGACACTCGGCTCACCCGGAGCACACGGCCCCTCTAGGGTGTTGGGGTCGCATATTGGAGGCGCCACGCTAGCTCCTTGCTAGCATGGCGGGCAGGCTGGGACAGCTGCAGTTGGGCTGAGATGGTTGCAGGCGGGGGGGACCACCTTCAAAGGTGTCTCGTTCGGTGACACCTTTGAGCGGAGCAGCTGCAGACATGGAGGCTAAGTTCTGAGGTCGCCCACTCCCTGAGCCCAAGGCGTGGTGAGCTCTGTTCTTGGTGGATTTCCTTTATTCTCAGCGGCAGTGGTGGGTGGCGGTGCCAGGTGCAATATTGACGGTCGCTCCTGTGGTTCAATTACCACTGTAGTTTTAAAGTTCACATGGCGGTGGTGGTGAGAGCTTCGGCTTGGCCACGTGGCATCGGAGGATGGGCTCGCCTGGGTGGGTAATGGAAGGCACCATGCCATTTCCTCACCAGCGCGCTCCATCTCCCTCCCAGCATGGTGGGTGTGCTGGGAAGATTGTGGGCGGGCTGTGATGGCTGCATGGGGAGAGTCCGCCCTCCATGGTGTCCTCTTTGTTGCGGATGTGGAGCTGCTGTGGATGCAGAGGCTAATTTCTGAAGCCACACTCTCTATGAGCCCGGTGTGTAGTGAGCTCTGATTTCGGTGGATTCCCATTCTTAGGGGCGGTGGTGGGTGCGGCAGCGATGGTAACTCCTGTGGCTCAATTTCCCCTGTAGTTTTAAAATCCGCATGGTGGTAGTGTCTGATGCTTTGGCCTGGCCATGTGGCAGCGGAGAGAGGATTCTCCGGGTCTGCCAATGGAAGGTGCAGAGCCAGCACAGCGAGCAGGAAGGCCTGGCAGAGCAGGCCGCAGGCGGTGGCGGAGAGTCCCCGCGATGTCTTAGTCTTTCAGACTTAGTGGAACGCTTCCCCTGAGCCAAGACAAGTAGCACCACCACAAATATTGGCCAGCTCAGTGCTGCCTTTCTACAGGTGACAGTAGGGGCATCCTCACCTCGGTAGGCCTTTGCTCTTGGAGGTCTTAACCAGTGGAAGGCAGCACGGTACAGAACTGCAACACCTTCTCAGTCCTCCGCTTGGCCACTATTTTAATACAATGCCCTTCTGGGAGCTTTCTGATATTTATGGAGCTTAAATATTAGAAACCACACTTCCCAGATGCTCTTGGATCTAAGATCCAGATGCAAATTAAAATCTAAAGTAAATCTATTTCTGAGAGAGATGAGAGCCTTCTTCCTGCTGTTTTTCTCTGTGTTCTACTGCAGGTAAAGGTTGTGGAGTTTGGGGATTTTTAGCAGCAACACTGAGCCCTTCAGTAAAGATTGGGAGGAAGTGTCAGCAGATATGGTACCCAGCCCTGTGTTCGAACTCCCACTTAACACATTTGTATGTGTGCCGGGAGGTATGTGGGACAGCAGAAGAGGTTTCCTGGTGCTAGAATTTCTAAACTTTTGTTCATAATTACAAGTCATAGTTTTTGTTGAATATTGGAATTACATAACCCAGCACTGCCTCCTAATTCCTTTCTTTCCTGTTCATAGAAAAGTTAGCAGCTCTTCAGTTGGTCAGTCAGCTGCGACTCTGTCGTATGAACCACTGTGTGGTGTCTGTGCACACCCAGGATGATCCCATACACCAGCTGCCCAGAACTGTCCTTTGATGCAGACTATTGTCGTATTATTAGTACCTCAGTACACTCTCAAAATGTTTTGATAAAAATTATAAATTTTATAGTCACTGTAACCATTTGGAAACTCCACTCTACACGGTATGCATATCTAAATACCACAAACCAAGAAGAATCTGAAGATCCATTTTATATATAAAAGGCTCAATAAAAATACAATTGAAATCATTTTCCCTATATTTTTGTAGACTTTCTATTGATTTTGTAAGCCTAATGAATAAAAAAACACATAAACTTATGTTTTAGCTCACACCTGTCAGAAAGGCTATCATCAATATATCAACAAACGACAAGTGCTGGCTAGGATGCGGAGAAAAAGGAACCCTCCTGCACTGCTGATGAGAATGCAGACTGGTGCAGCCACTGTGGAGAACAGTATGGAGTTTCCTCAAAAAACTAAAAATGGAACTCCCATTTGACCCAGTAATACCACTTCTAGGAATATATTCCAAGAACACAAAAACAACAATCAGAAAGGATATATGCACCCCTATGCTCATAGCTGCACAATTTACAGTAGCTAAGATTTGGAAACAGCCTAAGTGCCCATCAGCAGATGAGTGGGTTAAAAAAAACAACAGTGGCATATCTAGAGAATGGAATACTACACTGCTGTAAAAAAGAAGGAACGTTTACCATTCATAACAGCATGGATGGAACTGGAGAGCATTATGCTAATCGAAATAAGCCAATCAGAGAAACATAAATATCACATGATTTCACTCATTTATGGAATATAATGAACAACATAAACTGATGAACAAAAATAGATCCAGAGACAGAGTAGCATTGAACAGACCATCAAACCTCAGAGGAAAAGGGTAGTGAGAGCAGGGGGAGTGAGAGCAGGGATCAACCAAAGGTCTTCTATGCATGCATGTAAGCATAACCAATGAACACAGACACTAGGAAGCTGAGGGTATTTTCTGGGGTGTGGTAGTAGTCAGGGAGAAGTCAATGGGTGAAAAAGGAGACATATGTAATACTTTAATCAGTAAAGAATAAAAAATAAATTTATGTTTTATATAATGTCATGATTTATAAGATAATATTGGTTATTGTTTGGTTATAGAGCACATTTGAATACCTTTACTATATTTAGGGTTCACTTCATTTTAGGAATCTTAGTGTACTGTGTAAATCACTATCAGAAGCTAGTCACCTTTTCCAGCCTCCCTTATTGAGGTGAATGACTTAGGTTCCACTAATGATTCTTAAATCTTAAGTTGAATAAAGAAAGAACTCATGAAATCCATTCCCAGAAGAAGGGCAGTTGCATCAAAGGTTCCTAGAAGCATTGATGACATTCCACTGGACTACAGTGGCTTTGGGGATTTATTCCTAGCAATATAGAATGTAAATCTGTTTACCTATCCATTTTAGAGATATCCTATGTAATAAAAGGCTAATATTAAAATTGTTTCTCTGGCCAGGACTACAACATGGAGTTCAACTGGAAGTTATACCAGGGGTGGAGCCAGCCAACTACCTGCAGCCCCTCCCTTTGGGCAGCCCCGCCCCTGATCATCCTTCATCCAGTTGATCTGGATGGGCCAACCAGACCCTAACCCTGAATGAATTTGTGCACTGGGCCTCTAGTTTAATATATTTCCTGTGGCTTAAAGTAGTCAGAATTGTTTTGTGTTTCAACAACAGAGAATGACATAATTTCTACAACATCCATAATAACTATCTATGGTAATATATATCTGTTTACCTGCCCATTTTACCTGTCAATTGTTTTCTTTTATTTCTGTTTCTAAAACTAAATGAGATAAGCTTCAAAATGGACTAACAGGAAAAATAGAAGAAAATATAGTTAAGGTCAAATGTGAAATTTTGAAACAAATTTTTAAAGGTAACAAAGCATGTGACAGGACCACGTTCAGACAATAAGTTGTAGTTCAGAGTGGTACATTCTTTATTGGTGTCATCACTTATCAGATAATCTTTCCCAACTCCAGACATCTGCACAATAACATGTGTTTTCGTATCGATTGATTAAATGCAATACCTTATAGGGGAAATAAGTTTTTAAATCACACTTCCATCTGAAATTTGAAACTTCTCCACCAATTAGGTTTTCCCAAGTTATCTGCCTCTCTGAACTTCTATTTCCTTTTCTGTTAACTAGCATAATGATTCCCACTGCAAAGATTTTATAAGACAAACTAAGAAAATGTTTTAAAAAAAACTAGTATGGTACCTCATTTGTTAATTTCTCTTCCTCTTGCTTTTCTTCAAAAGCAAATTTGAAGCAATTTAACTTAACAACAAATCTAATGATTATTCTGCTTTCATTTAAAATATGATATAAAATTTTGCATATACAACTGACATTATATTATTTTATTTTATGATACTGGAGTTTACATGAGTCATTACCTCCATGTTTCAACTTGTTAAAGATTAAATTTTAAATATATATGTAATATTTCAATTATATCATTTGCTTAAATAAAATGGTTATTATCTTCTTGTTATTATTAAGTTCTTATTGTCATCCTTCATAAAAAAATTTGTGTTTTAATTACTTCAGTAATATATTCAACATTCCAATGTTTGTTTTCCCCAAATGAACTTCTCCTTTCTGTTATTAAATTCTATACTTTTTACTCAAATTTAATTGAGTTATTTGTCAAACCTAGCTCTTGATAATGTCAAAATCATAAAATGATCATTTTTTAAATCAGCTCTCTCTTATTATGTATTTTCAGATTCTTTGTTCAAAATAACTGTATTTTGTCTTTTCTATCTAAGTTGGAATAGTTTATTCTAATTTCCACTGGAATAAAGACATATAATATTAGTGACTGAGATATGTTTAGGATCTTTATGTCAAGTTCTGCCGATTTCTATTATAAATGAAAGTCTTATCATATAAATATTATCGTGTATACCTATGAGTAAACAGTCAATTCAAATAGTATTTTTATGACTGAGATTCGTATTCACTTCAATAATGTAAAAGTAAACCTATTTTATTTATTTTTATAGGTTAAGACATTTAATTTTTTTAATTTTCAAATAATTTCAATTTATACAAATGATCTCCCTTACAAATTGCTTACTTACTATTTGAATAGCATGAATATAGAAAGTTACCTCACTATTAGTTTGCTCACACAAGAAAACCTAAACCTGGCTACTTGTACATCCATACTCAGTAAGTCCAAGGAAAGAAAGAAGTCTCTACAGATCTATTTTACACTTTGAACATTTTCCTATCTTTTCTCCTTCAATCAAATGTTATAAATTGAAGAAAATGCACCAAAAATATAATCAAATAAAATTCTTGCCCCCCCCCCTGAATAACAAGTGAGCTATTACCTCATCAATTCATAATATTATCTCAACTCAAAATAACCATGGATTCTGGCTAAATTTATCACATGAATATGTGTAGATTTTAAATACAAATGTATTCATGTGATTTTTAACTAAATTCATCTAGTTCAAGTTTATTTACATGAACACATTCAAGGACCTTTGTGATCTTATGTGTAGCAGATTTTAAATGTGAGAAATTATGAATTCATGGCATTATTGTTTGGGAATTTATTTTTTAATTAAAATATTGAACATAAAACATTTTAAGGATTAATAAGTAAAACAGGCAATTTGAATTTTCTAGATCAAATTTGAGAAAAGTAGTTGTCCCCATAAAAATTAATTTTATAAACCAATTTTTAAAGATTGAACTTTGGATGATTTAAAAAAAAAAAAAAAAGGCCAGAATCTCAAGTACATGAAACTTGATGCAAGAGGTAGATACATAGGACACTTTTTCAGAACCAGCAAAGTTGAGACATAGCAGCACAACATTTAGAAGGAATCTATTTCCAAATTCTTCAGAAAATGGAGGAAGATGAACCCAGAAATATTCTGTTAGTCTGACAGGTTAAGATTTACTACCAATGTCTGAGTAATGAGGAAATAGAAATTATGTAAGAATTCACATATATTCACCGAGATCCATTGTATACAGTTAGTTACTCATAGCAAATGGTATGGAGCTCTAATGAGAGTATATGTTCATTCTTTCTCAACACAGCAACAAAGAACTTCACACAAAGTCCCAAATTAGATGCATCTCCATTTTTTAAGTAGGCATCAAACCAGTTAGAAATCCTGTGTCACAGATTTTTAGGGCTATTTGTCATTCGACTGTGCTGAGATTTTTGCCTTCATTGGCTCACTATTGGCAGATCCATTTGGCATTGATATATGTCCATGTTTCAAGTTCACTTAATGCTCTCTATGATTCTGTCTCTGTTTTGAGAACAGACTAATAGCTAGGGTAGGGGGCTTGGGGGATTGAGCAAAAAAAATAGAGGAGAGAGAGAGAGAACTCATGAACAGGGACAACAGTGTGGTGATTGCAGGAGGTAGTGGGAGGATGGAGGTGGGAGAGAGTATTGGGGGGATAAATGGTGATGGAAACAAATAAAATAATGAGGAAAATAAAGAGTAAATTCACTGAATATATAGAATAGTTACCATTTGAAAATCAAGAAAGCTTGATTTACCGTAATAGTCAAATTGTTTTTATTCTAATTTGTGTCCTATTAGTTATTTTGGATTTTATGTCCTGATACTCTTTGTGTAATCTTCTGCATTTTAATATTTTGTCTAAATGGTATTTTCATATTTCCATAAGAAATGACTCATGCACTTTTTTTTATAGAAACTGCAATTTTCCAAATAGGGATAAATCTAAGAATGGAGCTGACTTACCTGAATGGGTAGAAATGGAGATATTGTTACTCATTTTCTACAAAACTATCATTCTTTGAGGAGTAGCTTTTCTTTTTTAGCTAATTCTCTTATGACTACATAAGTCACACTTTAGAAAGAATGCATTCATTTAGTGCCTTTCACTGTATCAGTTTCCTCATCTACAAATTGGGAAAAGTTATGTATTTCAATGAACTGAATAGACTTTTATTGTTAGACATATCCTGATGTACCACAGAGGAAAGGCAATATGACCAATTACATTATTCATCAGCAACAGTACTGGATAACATGTTAATCACTCCCACAGCCTACGGTTGTTTTGAAATTTCTTTTAAATATTCAAGGCATTTGGAGATTTCTCCTGCCTTTGAAAGAGTTCATAGGAATCCTTTTGTATGTTTTTCAGGAATATAGAATTGTACAGCCTCAAAGAAGTAATTCTCAAATGTTAAGCACACACACCACCCAGGGAGCTTGTTAAAAGTAGATTCTAATTTAGTAGATCTGGAATGAAGCCTAAGACTCTTCATTTCTAATAAGCATCCAGCTACTCGGGACCACGCTTTGAGTAGAAAAGGCTCAAAACACTTGTGTGAGGCTTCCAAGGAAATATAGGAATGTGTCATTTTTCAAATGGCAGATTCATGCTTCACTTTTATTCACAAAGTATTCTATTCCTGTGCCTATCGGGATATAAAGAAAATTTCTGCTTCAATGATAAATCAGAGTTTATGTTTATAAAGACACTTTAAACAAAATAGTATGCATCCCTAGTCAGTTTGGTTCAGTGGATAGAGCATCAACCTGAAGACCAAAGGATCCCGAGTTAGATTCTGGGCAAGGGCATGTACCTCGGTTGCAGGCTCTTCCCCTGCTCCAGCCCTGGTTTGGGCATATGTAGGAGGCAACCAAACAAAGTGTTTCTGTCATGTTGATATTTCTCCCTGTCTTTCCCTCTCTCTCCCACTCTCTCTAAATCAATGGAAAAATATCCTCAGGTGAAGATTTTTAAAAAAGGTACCAATAACATACCAAGCTCAATTAAAATGAAATGAAGATAGTTTGAAGACCTATAACCAAAATTTCCTATATCTAGGACTTTCCTTATGCTGCTCCCTTCCTATATTTTCCACTTCCATGTTAAATTCTGATGTAGAAGATCTGAAATGAAATCATATGCTCCTTCCATGGGTATTATTAGGCCTGGCTCTTTCCCATTATACAGGTCTCTGTTCTAATATCACTTTCTCAAACAGATGGAATCTTTTATCTGAAATTCTTATCTGAAATACCCCCTCCCTTCATCACTATCTATTCCTTTCTTTTGTTAGAAAATTTCCATATCTGGCTTAATAAGTATGTTTACAGTCTGTTTCCCCTTGATAGAGTAAGTTACAAATGAAAATGAGAGGCTCCTTACTCAAAAACAGGTATAAAATATAAAGCATTCTTCCCCCCAAGATCTCTCTCTCTCTCTCTCTCTCTCTCTCTCTCTCTCTCTCTCTCTCTCCTCTCTCTCTCTCTCTCTCTCTCTCTCTCTCTCTCTCTCTCTCTTTCTCTTTCTCCTTGCCATGGTGTTTTTATTTATTACTTAATGTAATTGTAATTTAAAAAAGTATTTTAATTTAAAGTATTAACAATGAGTTTTACCACATACCTTTAAGTGAATTTTGTGATTCACTTAAAGATATGGGAGAATTTAACTTATGTAAAAATCACAGAAATTATACAATTTAGGCAACTCCCCCTAACCAGAACAGTTGGAAGTAATACACAATTCCATTTTTGTTTGATTTCATGTCATTCTGGATACATGTGCATTCTACCAATACACATTACCTTTAGCTTACTGATGAGTAAGGAAGAATTGAAAGAAAATGGAACTATGGTTTAACTATCTTTCTCTTTACTTCTTTGTAATCATTTTCTGAAGATGTCACTTATCTTACTTTTGCTTTGAGTCCCACTGAATTCTCATGTATCAATGGACCAACAGAATTCTGTGGTTCTGGGGCATCATAAATGTTATATGTGAATAGTGCAGGAAGGAAAAAAATGCTGATTGTATGTACCTCTTGGATCATGCTCTTTATTTATTATCACATCAATCTTCACATATAAAACACAAGTTTACATAAAATTTTAAATTTAAAGTAGTAAAAACAGGGGGGTATTAATCCAAGAAGTGAGTTCTCAATATGGGGCACAGGTCACAAGCCCATAAAGAGCACCTGGCTATATTAGTTTGGGAACTCTCAGACTGGTTCATTTATATACTACTAGAGGCCTGGTGCATGAAATTTATGCATGGATAGGGTCTTTTGGCCCGGCCAGCGATCAAGGCTGGTTGGGGCCTTCCTTCCCCCAGCTGTTGGCTGCTGCCCCCCTTTGTCTTCCTTCATTCTGCACCATCCCCTAATGGCCACCACACATTACAGTGAATGGTTAAACTCCCAATGGGACAATTTGCATATTAGCCTTTTATTATCCTACTAGAATCTTGGTGCACAACAAGTTGTTCAAGGGTAGGCCTTACTTCCCCTGGCGGCTGGCACCAGTTTCCCTCTAGCACCTGGGACCCAGGATTCTTTCCTCTGGCTTCTGGCAGCACCCAAGACCCAAACTGCTTTCTTCCAGCCACCCACAGTCACTTGGGACCAAGGCGGCTTCCTTCCAGCTGCCCACAGGCACCTGGGACCCAGGCTGGCTTCCCTCTGGCTCTGGTTTCATCAGTAAGGGCATCTAGAATGACATCCAGAAGATGTCCAGTCCAATTAGAATGTTACCCTTTTATTAGTATAGATACAATAAAAGCCTAATATGCAAATCAACCAAATGGCAGAATGACTTGTGGAAAAAACTGGTCACTATGATGCACACTGACCACCAGGGGGCAGACACTCAATGCAGGAGCTGCCCTCAGTCCGAAAGCCCTGGGCCAACCAAGGCAGGAGCCCTGGATCGCCCAGCCAGTTGCTCCACAGATTGATCCTGATGACCGGCCAAGCCTCGGGACCCTACCCATGCATAAATATCATGCATTGGGCTTCTAATATAGGATTAATGATCAAAACAAAGCCTGGGCATGTAGAAAATGATGGACTTTTTTTGAATAAATAAAAGGATACATGAGTATTTATGGTGAGATAACAACATGAATCCTTTGCAAATTACCTGATACACAGAAAGTTATCTAGTAATAGTGCTGCTCTTAATACTTTTATTATATATTAATAATAATTTTGAAGCTACTTCTGGAAAATTAACAATATTTCTTGTATTCAATTTCTACTTGTGCATTCACTATAATCATTGAATCAGTTAGTGCAGCCTGAATGGGGAAAAGTACAAATGAATTAATTTAACTTCCTGCTAGCTTTACAGGGAAAAGGTTTAATTAAATATGAGGTTGAATTTAATGGTGAAGTAATACTCAATGATCTACATGTACATTGAACTTCATTTTCACAAATAAATGTCATATCTTAGGTATATTTGGTTTCTGAAAATGTTACCTCTTCAATTTTAGTACATAATCCAATTTTACAACTTAAAGTAAGCAATGGGAGCTTATTGTTGAGGTCATCTTTCCAACTCTGTTCCCAAATGGCTTTTTCTATGAGGGAGAGATACCAAAAATCTCCTTTCTTTAGGAAATTTTGCAGAACTCGGAGCACTAGTGTGGTTAATGTTAGCATTGGACAGTGAGGAGTTATGCTGGCATCTTCCATTTTTAAATAATTCAAGAGCCTCAATTCATTTATAAGCCTGTTTCACAGAAGATGTAGTTTAATATGTAGATCTTTCTGGTCAGGTTTTTCTTTTTTTTCTTCCTAGTATAATATCAAATTAGGCTCTAAATAATAGATCTGCAAATATTTGCAGAATGTCTCTATGGATGCCTCAGAGCAATTGTATTGGGGAAAAGTAAAGAAGGGATGAGGAATTTTAACTGCATTCACATATTATTTTTTTTTAAATCTTCAATGAGATGTCTCAAGACAGAATGTATTTAATAACCAGTAAATAGCATTTAGCTTAAGAGTTGGCCACTGCACAAAGGAATGTAGAAAAAAATGGTAAAAATGTTCTCAATGGAAATTTTAGCACTGCCTATATATAGCTCACCCTTTAGAGTTGGCTGGTTCTAATCTGTGGGAGCTATTTTACAACTGTGGTAATTTAGATAATTAATACCAATGTAAAAGTATTCTTCTTTAACAGATACAAATGAATTCAGTGTCAAGAGACAAGCTCCACTCCCCCAGTCTGGGTTATACTTTCACATTCACTATAATCTTCTGGATTCATAAATATTCTGTTCTTCAAATTCTCCTCTGAACTGATTAACACCTTATCAGTTGCCTTCATTAATGATTTAGATAAAATGTTTAATGCATGCTAATTTTAATATATGTAGGAGAGCCATGATTTTACCTTTCAAAATAATTATTTTTTAAGAGGACTCAGGATCCTGCTATCATTTTACTCTGCCATCCTCAACCTGTGGCTTCTATGTTGTAAATTAAGATCTCTGTTGCAACTCCTACTGTCTCGTCTCTATTCCGTCTAGCAGGGCAAGAAGAAGGAGAAGAGGAGGCCAAGCCTCTTCCCTTTCTGGAGGTAACATATTTCATGCCCACTCACTTCTCATTGTCCAGAACGAACTCCAATGGCATACCCACCGGCCAAAGAGGCTAGGGTATGCTTGATTTACTATAAGACTTCCGTGTGCCTAGCATCCAACTTTGAGTTCTAATTAAAAAAGAAAAGGGGAGCAACAGACATCGGCCAATAACTGGAATTCTCGGGCACAAGTCTGTGACCAAGACTGCCTTAATCTTCCCTTCAGCTTGACTAAATTTTAGACAGGCTTCTTCCTAACTCTGGGCACCGGATCTCCCTTTTCTTTAAGTGTGTACAAGAAACCCTGCCATTGTAAAATCTTTATCTGCCCCCTTGATATGTAAGCATGTTTAAAAGCATCTTGGCTGAACTGATGAACAAAATAGAAACAGTAACATGGATACATGGAACAGACTTGACAGTTGTCAGAGGGGAAGGGTTTGAGGGGCTGGATGAGAGAAGGTGAAGGGATTAAGAAAAAAAAAAACATATAGCCAAAACCGGTTTGGCTCAGTGGATAGAGCGTCAGCCTGCAGACTGAAAGGCCCCAGGTTCGATGGTTCGATTCCGGTCAATGGCATGTACCTTGGTTGCGGGCACATCCCAGTAGGAGGTGTGCTAGAGGCAGCTGATCGATGATTCTCTCTCATCGATGTTTCTAACTCTCTATCCCTCTCTCTTTCTCTCTGTAAAAAATCAATAAAATATATTTAAATATATATATATATATATATATATATATATATATATATATATAGCACATAGATGCACAGTGTGGTGATAGCCAGAGGGAAAGTGTGATGGGAAGGGGAGGTAGGTGGAGGTAGGCAAAAAGGGAAAATAGGTACAGAAAGAGACTTGGGGTCATGGGCGCACAATGCATTATGCGGATGATGTTTTATTCAGTTGTACACTTGAAGCCTGTTGGTTTTTGAATCAATGTCACTTCAACAAAATTATAAATAAGTAAATAAATTTTGGCACCACTACTAAAAAAAGAAACACTCATGGAGCTACCACAAACCACTGGCTATACAAAATATTTGAGGCATTAAATAAAGAGAAGTGTATTTAGTTGGAAAGTGAATTACTTCCTAATGTTGTTATTGTGATGAATTAATTTTTTCTGAGTCTTTGGTTCTCTCATCTGAAATCCCAATAATAACTATTACATAGGGTTGCTTTTTGGTATTGAGACAATGTACATAATAGTGTTTGGAAAATGGTAAAATGTGATACAAAGTTTGAGATACAGAAGAGTTTATGGCATAGAAATTAAACATGGAGGCACAAGCACTTGTCCAATGGCCTTATAAAAGCCATATAATAACCTATTAGCAAAATGAAAATAAAATGCTAATTATTTCCTAAGACTGTAGAAATTAAAAAAGATAATCCATAGAAGGTTTTCAGCATGGTTTGTATCACATACATAATAAAACCTATGATTATCCGTAGGAAAAGGAGTAAAACATAGCATAAACCTTGATCCCTCTCACTCAGCCAGGAATAATATCACCTTCTTGAGAGCAGCTAAAGAGGGGGGAAACAAACTAAAAATTCACACCGTAAAGGATGCCAATTATCCTGTGGAATATTAATGCTCATTTTATGCTGATGCTGCTTTAATGTTAATTGGAAATCCAGGGCCTTCCCTTATGTGCATAATGAATATTCTTTCTCATGCTCTACTTATTCATCCCTGACAATTACTAAATTAATTACTCCAAATCTGGGCTTATACAAGTTTTTAACCCTTTACTTTGTATAAACTGTGAAATTTAAATTTGGTCCTTTGAAGTAATCTCACTATTGATTTAAGTGTGTAAATAAAATGTCTATAAAATATGGTTAAAGGTCTTTTAGACATAATTAGAAAGTAGAGATAAGAAGATTTGAAAATGCAGGTCCTACCAAAAGGTCTGTTTGATCAAAAGCTGTTAATGTGATTTATTCAAAGTTGGCATTCCTTGGCCTCTGTATATATACAAAACATGCATCCTTGAAATAAAGTATAACTCTAAGAGATATTAAATTTACTATTTAATTGGATGAAAACAAGTAGGAATCAATTAAACGATTATGAAAATACAAAACAATATATAGACATAAGTTTTGGCATTACTTAGTGACTTCCATCTTGGGTATCAACTAAGCAGAGAGAGATAGATAAAAGAATATGTAAATGGCTAATAAAAGTAAAATATCATAACTTTTGATGGTTGATAATAAAATTAACAGGAAATTTTAATAACATTGTTTTTTTAAAAAAAAAGTCAAACATCTCTAAAATTATTAGGTAAATAAATTGAATTGCTATTTTCCAACCAAATATGTTGTTGCCAACTATAAATATCTCTATAAATAAAAGATAAAAGGCTAATATGCAAGTGTCCCCTCAGGAGTTTGACCAGAAGTCCAGGAGTTTGATTGCTCACTATGATGTGTGCTGACCACCAGGGGGTGGTGTAGAATGAAGGAAGGCCCGAGCTGGCAGCGAGCAGCCAGGGAAGGGAGGTCCCAGGCAGCAGGCAGAAGGAAGGCCCAAGCCAGCAGCCAGCAGGCCCTGATCTGCACTGATCACTGGCTAGGGACCCTACCCATGCATGAATTCCATGCACTGAGCCTCTAGTTAAATAATAAATGTTTTTAGCTGTTGTGGATTAATAGTGATTTTATTTATGCTTTGGAAAAAAATCATTTCCTTCATACTTTGATATTATTACAGACTAGGATATATATATATATATATATATATATATATATATATATACCAATTTTTAAATATTAGTGGTTATACAAAAACAATTATATTCATGGGGATAGAGATAAAATTATTACATAAATAACACCATTTCTAGATTATTGTAATGTTTAGATAAGTACTCATTTTGTTTTTGTTTTGTTTTGTTTTAATTCTATCACTGTTTTTGATTTGACAATGTAAGAGAATTCAATTTCTTAGTTCATTTCTGTTCTCAAGTGGCCATCCAATCTAATCCTCATATGAATAAATGAGGGAAGCACAGGCCTATTATAGAAGAAGGAAAGGGACTGGTTTATGTTTCCTTCTACAACAATGGCGAGAGATGAAAATGAAAAGTGTTATGACAGAGAGCATGATATTAACAAAGACTTTAATAGTCCCCATTTCCTAATTGCTTGAATATAAAAACAGGAGTAACTAAAAGTTTATAAGGTGATTATCCAAGAACAACAAAAAACCTCTCAAAGTGCTTTCTCATGTCTTACATGTCTCCAGACAATACCATCTTTATTATGCAGCATGAGGAAACTGAGCAGGTAAATAAAAGGAATAATCCACCCAGCTTCACAGAGTCATCCTGAGGCCTCTTGGGAGAATGTGCCCTTGTAATAGATATCCCTCTTCCCATGTACAGACAGGCCATCAATTCTCTAAAATTGATTAAATTAAAGAAGCATGTTCCCACATGATGACTACTAAAATATAATCAAGGAAACTAGGTTAGATATATTAATTATGAATTTTCCCATATTAAAGAAGTAGTAAAATGGGCAATATTCTAACAGTAATCTCTGTGGATTTGAGGAAAGCTTTTGTTCTCTTATATAAACCTATTGATCAGTGAGAACAGCATTGGGATAGAAGGAGCAGAGTCCTATTGAGATGGATGGGAAATAGGCTCAAGTGTGGATATAGACAATGTCAATCAAAGGATTAAAGAGCAAGCAAACAACCTCACCCAGCACTGGCCTCCCCCCAAAATCTTGATAGCAAAGGACATCCAAGGAGAAGAGGCAATTTTGGTAGAATCATCTTTGCTATTATTTAGCTTTAAAGAACATCTTTCCAAAAAAAAGGAATATACTAAATAATCATATTAAATCAAAACATTGGTTATATATACTAGTAAATAAAGCCATTTTATATAAAAATTATATCGATATATAGTTTTTAATTCAGTTGATTTTTCCCAATTGTCTTTATAAGTCAGAAATTGATAAACTTTTACACTTAAAATCTATTTTTATATATGATGATGTTTTAAGCAGGAAAACATTTTTAAAAATCCCACTTAAAAACAGGTAAGCCAAGACTGGTTTGGCTCAGTGGATAGAGCTTCAGCCTGCGGACTGAAGGGTTCTGGGTTTGATTCGGGTCAGGGGCATGTACCTGGGTTGCGGGCGCATCCCCAGTAGGGGGTGTGCAAGAGGCAGCTGATCTATGACTCTCTCTCTCATTGATGTTTCTATCTCTCTCCCTTCCTCTCTGTAAAAAAATCAATAAAATATATTTTTTTAAAAATAAAAACAGCTAAAACACCAGGAAATTTTATTTTCTCACCTGAAGTTCCCAAATTTAGCATGACCCCAGATATAATTTAATCAGCAATTCAAAAATATGAGCAAAGACCTCGATCCTTTCCCTCTTCCTATTATAACTTTCTTATCATTATTTTTTCCCTAAGACTGTTTCACCTTATGGTTGCACAATATCTGCCATAGTTTCAGGGTAATAACCAGAATCAAGCAGCAGGTGTCTCAATGGTCAGGAAATCATCCCTTCCTATGTCCTTATATTAGCAATGAAAAAATATCCATGATTCCTTGAACAGAACTAGAACATATAACCATTCCTACAACAGTCACATCGAAATAAAAGAACTTCATTTGACTGACTACAAATAGCCATTGAAGATTACATGGATGCTGAGAGGTCTACCACCATGGACACCTCTCTCCCCAGTAGATGTTTTATATATATAGAAGCAGTTTTAGTTAATTTTAAAATATTTGATCAGCTCCAGATTGATCTATAAATCAATAAATGTGTACCGTATTCTTCTTCATGGAAAAATAAGACATCCCCTGATTATGACCTAGCGCATCTTTGGGAGCAAAAATTGATATAAGACACTGTCTTATGTATTTTTATGGATATAAAATAGCTGGTGATAAATTTGATGCTATATTGCTTGTATATTTTTGGAAATAGGCTTAAACCAGCTAAAAGGATTCAAACATTTCTGAGTTACATGTAGTTTGAATTACTTTATGCATGTAGAACAGCTATTTAATTTTTTCATTTTTCACTGGAAAACTAAAATAGGCCAGGACCCTCATTTTTGGTTTCTATCTTCTGTATGCCTACATTTATTCACCTGAACCACTTATTATTATTATTTTTTATTTTTAATCAACACTTACTTCTATGATAGTCACTGTGCTGACCCAATAAGCATTCTTTAGTCTGACATTTTTCTTTGCAATTATACACTCCAATTTGTCTTTTTATTTATGTAAACCTAAATTTTCTATATTTCCTTCCTTGTAGAATCATTTCTATAAGAATTCTTTAAACTTGTACCCAAATAGTAAAGCATTACCTCTGAAAATTACCTTCTTAAAAAAAAATACACACACAATAAAAACAATTTGTATTATATCAAGAATGTATTCCAAAAAGTCCAAAAAGTACAGATTTAGTATTATAGCATTTTCCCTAATTATTTTTTTACTACATCTGATCTTGTAGAGAAATAAAAATCATTGTATCTGTAGATTTAACTATTACCAATGATTAACAAGAGAAATTACCTTACATTTTCAATTACCCTTTCTAATTTCTATGTGCCTTTCTAGGTTCCTCTGAGGATTCATTTTTTTTTCTAAGAATTAAAGTTTGTGGAACCTCACATAGCATACAATATAGTCATTATGCACTTTGTATGAATTTATTAATAGTCTATAACATCTTCTTCAAAAGAAGTAAATAAGGATTTCTCTGTAAAAACAGAGAATCTGTGATTATTGCTCAAAAACTCCAGATATCTAGACGTATTCTTCTGGGTCTGATATTTCAGTTATTCCTGTGAAGCCAGTAAAGCCGCAATGCAATCTCCCTGTGTCCTTACTTAATGCAAGGCTGACATGGGAAGAGGCACTATTAAATTGTAAAGCAGTGCACTAGGTAAAGGATCTATGAATCTTTCTGAGGCCTGTCAAAATTGAGTAGCTAATAATCCTATAGACAGTCTGGAAAGCTCGGTGCATGTGAGCCCGGGGCGAAGAGTTTATCTTTATTACCCTTTTTAAAGTATCTCTCTATCTTGTTGAATTGCACAAGTCAGATAACCCTGTGGCTACATGATCTATTCTCAGGACAGACAAAAATAAGTAGAATCTGCAAGACTATTTGTTGCTATTGACAAAGCCAAACTTCCCAACAAGACATCACTTATTTTAGGGTAAGGAACACAGAAGCAGCAATTTAAAAACCTGAGTTATGAGAACAGTCTTTTTCACTTGCTCGCTTTGTGAGTGTGGTGTGCATATTGGCTAGGTGTTAATTGGTTGTAAGGAATAGAGACCCAGGCAGATAAGCTTGTTAAAAGGGAGAGAACAGGTTATTACCCTGTTTCCCTAAAAATAAGACAGTGTCTTATATCAATTTTTTGCTCCCAAAGATGCACTAGGTCTTATTTTCAAGGGATGTCTTATATTTCCATGAAGAAGAATATGGTACACATTTATTGTTAAATGAAAATAAAGGAAATTTATTACCTGTATACGGTACGGTAGTACGGTAGTTGTCAACATAAACCAGACAAACTGTGAATCCTACAGTATCAAGAATTTACTCATTTATTCAATGACAAGCATGTCATCATCTTCTGGAACATCATCATAACAATCCAATTCCTGAATTTCCTGGTGAATTTCTTGTGACTCCATTTATTTCAGAATCAGTGGACCAAATCTCTCCTGTTTAGCAATAGCACTGTCTTTAAATGAGTACTTCTTGTCAAGGTAGCCTGCTCGCAGTGCATTTGCAATGCAACTGTCAGTGATATTCTCCCATGAATTCTTCCCCCAAGTCACAACTTCTTGCAGTTTAGGTTTACACAAAGTTTCCACGCAGATTTCTCTCCATTCACACAGCAGTGACTTCAGGACTCTGCGTAACGTCACTGGTTGTTAGACCCCAGTCAGGGCGGCCCTAGCGGCCAGTTTACGGTAAATTAATTTTCATTCTGAGACAGAACCTGGGGGCCTTTTTTTTCAGGGGGATGCCTTATATTTCACTCAGAAGGAAACCTGTGAGTAGGTCTTATTTTCGGAGGATGTCTTATTTTCAGGGAAACATGGTAGTATAAACCAGGCGTAGTCAAATCTTCTGAACTATTGGGATTATTCCTTTCCTTAATCCCTAAAAAAACGGTAACTGCAGTTTCCTTCGCAAGTCCTGAGGGAAGCCCAACAGTAGTGCCACCATTAGAGCATGCTGATTAATTGGCAAAGATGGCTTTGTATTCTTTACCGTCAAGTGTGTTGTTCCTGGATAATCTCATATCTCTCATTATAAGAAAATGGTAGCAATGCTGTTGTTAATCACAGGGGCAACACATAATAAAGAAATATACTAGTAGATCTTCTTTCCTCTAAAATATCTTAATTTTATATATTCATTGCTGACTGTATCTGCTGCTACTTCATCCATTGCCACAAATACTGGCTCCCACCGCTGCCTGCAAAGGCTGTTACCAGGCTTCCTTAATGATGAGCACAAATTCAAGTTTTCTGCAGAGCATGCAGAAAACTGAACAATAATCTGTTTTATGGTCATCTCAAATTTATAGTTTCAAAGTTTATAGTGTAAGCATAGAACAATTCATCTTCTGACCATGTTGCTCTTGAACTTGTTAAACTTGTTACACTATATTTTTGTCCATGTTTAAGCTTTTATCCTACTATTTAGGGATTATTGGGGAAAAGCATAAATCCAAACTAACATGTTATTTAATCTTCAGAATAAAAAGAAGAAGAATATTACTGTGTGTGGTATGTTCATTGTTTTTAAGAGCTATATCTAATTTAACTTATGAGACCATACTTTATGATATAAATATTACCATCTTATAAAGGAAAAACTGAAGCATAGAGGTGCTTCAGGGGAAAATGCAATAAAATGGAATTATTATTATTAGCAAAATTAAAGCTATCTGAAAATAATTTAAGGTAAACTATGTGATATTGAAATTAAAATTTGTCTTGTTCTCCTACACCAAATATCAGATATCAATATCTGTGATTAACAAATTCAGCATATCTTATCCTATCTAATAAAAGAGTAATATGCAAAGTAACCATCACTTCGCTGCACCCACAAGCCATGCCCACAAGCCACGCCCACAAACCAATCAAGAGAAAATATGCAGATAAACCCAACCAGGATGGCTATGGCCACAGAGAGCAGGAGGGAGGCTTGGGTTTCCCTGGCAATAGAGGAAGTCAAGCTTTCCACCTGCCCTTACTGGCCAAGGCCTTCATTTAAGGCTACAAAGTTTCAACGATAGAAGATACAGAAATGGCAGCAGCCACGGAGCTAGAAAAAGCAAGAGGCTAGGGTTGCCCCCAGCAATGAAGGAAGCCAAGCTTTCTAAACACTCTGGCTGGCTCAGGCCTCGACTTAAGGCTACAAAGTTTTAATAATAGAAGTTACATAAGTCCCAACAGAAATGGCTGCTACAATGGATCAAGCAGAAGGCTTGGCTCTGCTCCAAGCAACAAAGTTTTAATTATAGAAGGTAAATAAATCCCAGATACCAGGACCTCCACTTGGGTCACCAGGGACCCCTTACTCAGGCTGCCCCATGCCCCAAGGGACCCCCCACCCTGATCCAGGACACCCTTCAGGGAAGACCAGCTGGCCCCCACCCATGCACCAGGCCTCTATCCTATCTAATAAAAGAGTAATATGCAGATTGACCATCACTCCAACATACAAGATGGCTGCCCCATGTGGTTAAAGAAGGCTGCCCCCATGTGGACATAAGATGGCCACCAAAAGATGGCCAGTAGGGGGGGGGGGGCGCAATTGGGAGGGACCAGGCCTAAAGGGAGGGCAGTTATGGGTGATCAGGCCAGCCAGGGAGGGCAGTGGGGGTGATCAAACCTGCAGGAGAGGGCAGTTAGGGGTGACCAAGCCAGCAGAGGAGGAAAGTTGGGGGTGACCAGGCCTGCAGGGAAGGGCAATTGGGAGGGACGCAGGCCTGCAGGGGAGAGCAGTTGTGTGTGTGTGTGGGGGGGGAACCAGGTCTACAGGGGAGGGCAGTTAAGGGCAAAAAGGCTGGCAGGGGACCAGTTAGGCATCAGACAGGCTGGCAGGGGAGTGGTTAGGGGATGTTCAGGCTGGCAGACAGAAGCGATTAGGGGCAATCAGGAAAGCAGGCAGGTGAGCAGATAGGAGCCAGCAATTCTAGATTGTGAGAGGATGTCCGACTGCCTGTATAGGCCCAATTCCAGGCAGTTGGATATCCCTCAAGGAGTCCCATATTGGAGAGAGTGCAGGCTGGGCTGAGGGACACCCACCCCTCCTGTGCATGAATTTCATGTACTGGGCCTCTAGTCTAATATTTGAGATTGGTAATTAAAAGAAAAATGTTAAATGTGACAATGTTATGAACTGAAGTATTCCTTCCCAAATTTCATATCTTGAATCTATAACCTCCATTATGACTTATTTTGGAGTCAGATCTTTAAAGAAATCAAGATTAAATAGAGTCATAAGAGTTCAGCCCTACTCTAGCATGACTAGTGTTCATATAAGAAAAAGAAAAGCCATGTAAAGACACAGCAAGAAGGCAGCCATCTGTAAGCCAGGAAGAGAGATCTCACCAGAAACCAAACCTGCTGGCACACTGATCTTGGACTTTCAGACTCCAGACTGTGATAAAACATGTTTCTGTTAAAGCCACTCACTCTGTGGTGTTTTGTTATGGCAGCCTGAGCTAATATATATAAAAAAATGGCCTCACAATATTTCACATATTTTGACATTTTTATTGCTAAAGATTTTGAAATAGTGTATGCAATTAAATTTAAAGTTTCCAATTTAGGTTAAATAATTCAAATTTGTTGTTCTTTGTTGTGCTCATTGTTAATTATGATCTATATTTTGAGGATTAAAATAGTATGATTAAAAACAAATTAAAACATTATTCTTTTTTAATATTTTTAATATATTACTATGTCTAAGTAAATTTGTATCTTATCTAATTTTATACTATTACTAGAGGCCCAGTGTACGAATTTGTGCACCAGTGGGGTCCCTTGGCCTGGCCTGTGGGATTGGGCCGAAACTGGCTCTCCGATATCCCCTGAGGGGTCCTGAATTGCGAGACGGTGCAGGCCAGGCTAAGGGATACCACCAGTGCACCATCTGGGCCAGGGCCAGGGAGGGACTTGGGAGGTTGACCAGCCAGGGAAGAATCGTAGGAGGGCTCCAAGATGAGTCTGGCCTGTCTTGCTTAGTCCTGATCTGCCAGACCCCAGCAGCAAGCTAACCTACCAGTTGGAGCATCTGCCCCTAGTGGTCAGTGCACATGATAGAGATTGGTCAACCAGTCAACAGTCTGCCCCCTGGTGGTCAGTGTATGGTGGTCAGTTGAGAGGTTTTTAGCATATCATTAGCATATTATGCTATGATTGGTTGAATGGATGACTGAACATTTAGCAGATTAGGCTTTTATTATATAGGATGTTATAGTAATGGATTTGAAATATCTTTAGAGATATCTAATAAATCTGGCCAATATTTTGTGTGTGTATATATATATATATATATATATATATATATATATATTTAATTTATTCATTCTAGAGAGAGAGAGAGACATTGACCTGCTGTTCTACTGATCCATGCTTCCATTGGTTGGTTCTTGTATGTGCCCTCATTGGGAATCAAACCTGCAACCTTGGTGTATTGAGATGATGCTCCAACCAACTGAGCTATCTGGCCAGCAGTCTGGCCAATATTTTTATGTGAGGACATCAAGGTCTAGAGAAATTCTGTGATTTCTTAAAGGTTAATATGTTCTGGAAAATACAGGATTATAACCAGTTGGTGTTTCTTTCTGCTACTTTCTTAAATAACTTATTTTATATAGAATGTATTTTATATAAGAACTAGAACAACTGAGTAAATATTTATGTAGATTCAAAATTATGAGAAAAAAATATAGCTTCAAAGATGACTTATGGTAAAATAGCAACTAATTTGGTAATATCAATTCCAGTTACTTTTTTCCCATGCAATGTGTTGCACTGTACATGTCATTTACCCACTTCTCTCCTCCAACTTGAACCACAACACTGGAAATATGTGGCCTCTGAGTTCACCTCAGGAGAGAGATTAAGGAAAAACAATGGCTCTTAATCAACTTTACCCACAAATAATTTTTGCTCAACTATATTGCAAGAACCAGCCAAATGACTCCAATCTAATTATAATGGTGTCTGTGTAGGTGCCCATAGGGAAATTCTATGGACTGAATTGTGCCCCCCAGAATTTGTATGTTGAAGCCCTAACCTCCAATGTGACTATATTTATATATAGGATCTATAAAAAGGTAATTAGGTTAAATAAAGTCCTAAAGGTAGGGCCCTGATTCAATAGGATTGGTGTTCTTATAAAACAGACACCAGAGAGCTTGCTTTTTCCTTTACGTGCACACAAAGAAGTCATATAGGCACACAATGAGATGACGGATGCCTACAAGCCAAGAAAAGAGGCTTCCGAATAAAACCTACCTTGCTGGCATGTTGAACTTGGACTTCTCAGAATCCAAAACTATGAGAAATAAATTGATTCTACTTTTTTTAAAATATATATTTTATTGATATTTTACAGAGAGGAAGGGAGAGAGATAGAGAGCTAGAAACGTCAATGAGAGAAAACATCAACCAGCTGCCTCTTACACACCCCCTACCGGGGATGTTCCCGCAACCAATGTACATGCCCTTGACCAGAATCGAACCTGGGACCTTTCAGTCTGCAGGCCGAAGTTCTACCACCGAGTCAAACCGGTTTGGGCTGATTCTACTTTTAAACAGCTCGGCTATGGTATCCTGTATTCACAACCCAAGCTCACTAATACAAAGAATAATTAACTCTTGGCTAACTTGTCTCTCTTTTTTTGTTTGTTTGTTTGTTATTATTGTTGTTACTGTCATTATTGCTTTAATTTATAGTCTCCTTATCCAACTTGACAATTAGAAACAAAACAGATCATATTTCTTTTACAAGAAGTTTTCCTTTGCTAAGAGCAAATGTGTCATAGATTAGTACACTTTTGTTTTAGAGAAACTTTGCATCAGAAGGATGTGATTTTGAGTCAGGAGAGCCAGTACAGTTTATTGGTTAAGATTCTGGATCCTGGCCCTAGCTGGTTTTTTCAGTGGATAGAACACTGGCCTGCAGACTAAAGGGTACCAATCTGATTCTGGTCAAGGGCACATGCCCTGGTTGTGGGCTCGATTCCCAATAGGGGGCATGCAGGAGGCAGCCTATCAATGATTCTCTCTTATCATTGATGTTTTTATCTCTCTCTCTCTCCCTTTCTCTCTGAAATTAATATAAATGGATGAATTAATTAGTTAATTAATTAATATCATGGAATTTGAAAGCAATGTGTCTGCATGTAAATTCTAGTTCTACTGCTTTGTGGCTGAATTAACTTGGAAAATCACCTTCTTTGTTGCATCAGTTTTCTCATCTTTAAAGTACAGATAAAAATTCACCTAAGTTATAAGACTATTATGAAAGTTTGATTAGTCAATATTTGAAAAGTATGTAGAACCAAACCCAGCAAAGAGTGTAATTTATGTGTTAGTTACTGAATAAAAATGAATAATTAATGGATTTATCTGAAATTTAGAGAACACTATTTTATAACTTGACTTAAAGTAAGAAAGCATATTTTCTATGAGCCTTATTAACTCCATTTTTATAACCTTTCAGAGAATAGCTAAGTCCCATGATATGCTTTCTGGAAAGGTGTTTGATAGCTAAGTAACTTTGAAGAATTCTGTATATTAAATCTCTTGACAAGTCATTCAGAAGAAAAACTGTTTAAATTTGTTTATTCAAGAGATTTTCTAAATTATTTTAAATATGGATTCATTTATACAAACATTTGCACATCCTGGAAAACTAATGTTCTGTGGAAACCCAATGGAAAATCCTGTCATAGAAAAATCCTAGCATGTACTAGAAAACAATGAGACATGGCTCAGTTAACTAGAATGTCATGAAGTAGAGCATAAATTCCTGGAACCTGAAGCTATACTATCCACTGTGTTAGAAGTATGTGAAAAAGCAGTAGCAAGCCCCAACTAGTGACAGCTGTTTAGAAAAATCTCATTCTGTAGCTTATTATAAGTACAGCACATTGTCAGAAAACAGATTAGATATAAAGGTGACTGCTTATTGAGTTAGAAGGTTGAGTTACTATATTTTATATGCTTCCTGCATTAAGTGAATATTGGCCCTAGGAATCAGAATGAGATCACAAATTAAAGCTTCAAGGCCTTACGCACTAGCACTGCCTAGCAAACTTTTTAAAGGATCAGATCGTAAATATCACTGGCTTTGCGGCTACAGGGTTTTTTATAACAATTGCTTACCATTGCTGCTGTAGCAGTGAAAGCAGCCCCAAATAATAAATATGTCAATGAATGAGCATGACTTCATTCAAATAAAACTTTATTTATGATCACTGAAGTTTGAACTTCATATAATTTTTACGTCACAAAGTATTACACCACTTTGGTTTTTTTATTCAAAAAATATAACAAATATTCTTAGCTCTCAGAATCTATAAAAAACAAACAGTAAGCAGGATTGATCACCTGGTTCACTGACCTTTCTTTTAGAAGGTCAATTTGAGTTTAGACATCACCTAATAGGTGTGTGTTTGTTTTGTGTTTTTTTGTTTGTTTTTTTCATCAGAAACTAATTTTAATATTAGAGGAGATCTCCTTTGGAATGAATAATGTAAATGACTTTATAAGGTTATTGACCACTGACTTCTCAGGATAAGCATCAGCAATGATTCTGTTATTTTTTTAAAGAGGAGATAACACTTGAGTATGAGGACTGTCTTTATACACAAGTAATGACTAAATTTAAAATGAATTTAAGAGGAGAATGAAGCAAACGGGATGAAAGGGAAACTCCAGTTCCTGTATGCATACAGTTTACTGGAATTTTCAGAGCCTGGTATTGCCAACTGGGAGAAACTTATCCCTTAAGAAGACTTGTTTACGACATGAAAAGTGCTCTGTAAATATCACTTGGGACCACCAAAACACTAGCTTGAAATATTCATGGTTGTTGTACATCTTAATGGGCCTAATCGAAGACTTTAATAAATCTAGATCTTGCAGAAGTAATTGAAAAAGTGATTGATAAAGCTAACAGTATGTCAAAAGCATTAAAGATCTAGAAGTAGCTAATTCTATGAATATCTTGGGAGGTTGTAAGTAATTATGACAGTAGTTAATGTCAGCTCAAAGCCAAAAATCCGAATGCAAAGCAAAAAGTTCAGTCACTTATTCCAATGCTTTTGCCTACGGGCAGTCACAAGAGTGAGTTGGGGAAATGTCTCTTTTTATTTAAATTGGCAGCACCTATGAATTACATTATAATGGAGGGGCTATTTTAGGGTGGAAAATGAGCTCAATTCTCTTAGGTGCCTTTTCTGATATGGACAAACCAAGTTTGTCCTAAAAAATATAATATGTTGTATATTAATAAGTAACAAGGATAGATATCACATATACCAGAAATAGCAACATTGGTGGAATAAATTGTCACACTGATCTGCATGCCCCTGCTCTGTGTTCTCCAACCCACAACCTTGATCGAGGTGGGCAAATGATGCCAGTTAAACACTGAGCCATCAAGTAGTTCTTTCAATGTTACTCTAAATAAGGGGCAGAGTCAGAATTACTCTTTAAGCTTTTGATTCCTAAGTATACCACATTCTTTCAATATTTGCACTTATATCATGGCTTACAAATGACTTACGTCATTATACTATCACCTAGTATTTTGAGGACTTTTTCATACCAAATGACAGATGAGGGAATTTAGAAAAATTGAGTAACTCAAGGTTTCAGAGGTAGTAAATGGCAGGTGCTATGCTCAAACATAGATTTTTAAGACTCTTATTTAAAATGTTATTTTATGTAAAATATACAATAAATTATATGACAGAATCCATGTGATTAATTAATCAGTATTTAAATAAAACTTTAAGTTTAAAAGAAAATAAAACTAGCTAAAACCGGTTTGGCTCAGTGGATAGAGCGTCGGTCTGCGGACTGAAGGGTCCCAGGTTCGATTCCGGCTAAGGGCATGTACCTTGGTTGCGGGCACATCCCCAGTAGGGGGTGTGCAAGAGGCAGCTGGTCTGTGATTCTCTCTCATCGATGTTTCTAACTTTCTATCCCTCTCTCTTCCTCTCTGTAAAAAATCAATAAAATATATATTTTAAAAAAATAAATAAAAGAAAATAAAACTATTCATAACATTTAATATATTTAATAGCAGACACTTAGTATATAAAGACAAACTATATATGGCCTGTATTTGGAAATACAGAAAACACTATAAATCAAGGTAAGCAGTTTTCAATCAGATATATGATTTCTAATAATTATAGCAGTACTTGTATTTTTAAAAGAATGTGATCTTGTAAAATTGGTAGTTATTTTGTTAGCCAAATATCTATAAAACTCTTCATTCGAGCTCAGAATTAATATTTAGCAAGACATTTAGTACGATGTAGGTCTTCAAAACATGGTTACTAAAATAAACCAGTATGAAGTCATGCAGGAAAATGTGTCACTTATTAAGCAGTATTGTGCTTTATAAATATACAGTTATTACTTTTGGGGGAAAATTGTAATCTAATTCTTGATTCTTACTGTATTCAATTCAAAATAATACTAAATTGGAATAACAATTATTTTAATGAGAAAAGAGTCAGTCTCTAAAACCAATTCCATCTTCACAAAACAAGTACTTGCCACCATAAAAAAAGATCTGACTTTTGCAATCTGAAGAGACTATGTCATTTATGATGATTATTCTGATATAGGAAAGAAAAAAAAATAACTTGTTACTTGCAAGAAGATAAAGAATGATTGAAACTATGTGTAGTTTCACTATTTTATTCCTGAGCCATGAATAGACCCATAGATAATTAAAGAAAAAGGCTACCCTCATAAAGGATGCATCAGCTGCACAAGCTACTAAAAACTAGTACTATGAAAAATGTCTTTGCTTAGGATTTATTTATTTATTTATATTTTTATCTTGGATTGACAGATTGATATTTCTCAGTCTCATCTTAATTGACCTTTCAAATCTATGAGACTGTTGATTGCCCACTCCTCACAGACATATGTTCTTTAATTGTCTTAAAGGACAGAACTTTCTCTTGTGTTCCTCCTCTCCTCAAGCAGGGTGTTTGATCCTACAAAATGATGTGTACGTTTTAAACTCCCAGGTTAAAATTAGCAAGTTTTCTTTCCTAAAAGAGAAGAACAATTTAAGTCCAAGAAAAAGGGTCCGTGCTCTGAAACTCTGGAATCAGGGGATTTAATACTGAATGAGTTGGGAAATTTCTCTAGGGCTGAAGGAACAAGTGATTCCTGCAAGTCCTGGGAATTGAGGAAAGTGATTACTCAATCTACTAAAGAACACCGGATAAGTGACAGAAACTCTGGAGATTAATTGCAAGTTTAGATAAGCAAAAAAAAAAAGTCACCTCACACCTGTCAGAATGGCTATTATCAATAAATCAACAAACAAGTGTTGGAGAGGATGTGGGGAGAACAGGGAAACCTCCTGGATCATTGGCGGGAATGCAGATCAGTGTAGCCACTTTGAAAAAACAGTATATCAGCCAGAAATGGAGACAGTCTTATCTTTCTCTTTTAGAAGAACTCTGAAGACTTGGATAAAAATATATGTGGCCCATTAAATATGGAAATTTAAAATCCATTCATATGTGAAGTGGAGACTCAGCATAATTTAAATTTGTTTTAAAATAATAAATACTACCTTCCTACACCTCAATATGACAGTAGAATATTATAAAAATTTTCAGTAGGTACTGGCCATGCACATGAGATTAACATCCAAAGCACTACATTAACTTTGGACTTTTGAGGTGGGACTCACCAAAAATAGAAGAAAAAAACAACCAAAATTAAGAATGTACTACAGATATAAGAATTCATACTCTCAGTAAATATTTTTGCAACCACCATATCAGTAATAACGGATTAGTATGAGTTCTGGAGGGAAAAGTTTAAAAAAGAAAGCAAACAAGTATATATAAATATTTGAAAAATGACATCAGCCTTTTATTAGAGAATTGCCATTAAAAGCAAAACAACCTGGGAATCTTAATTGTTGAGTTTCCAACCATTTTTTAAAACCGTATTTCAGGGAAATTTTTATTCCAGTATAGAAAGAAATATTCCAATTGATATAAAACTCAAGTTAAATGAAGCTAACTATCCATTTTCAGCATACTTGAGAATATTCCAACTGACATAAAAGTCAAGTTAAATGAAGCTAAATAATCGTTTTCAGCTTACTTGACAGTGTTCATGTCAAAAAGATATCATTTATCTGAATAGTTAAATGGACTTCAACTACTACTTCAATTATAAAGAAATTTACTTAAAAACACACTTGCTCAGATTTAATACTATCCTGTGAAGAATCCTTGCATGCTGATCACCATGATGGTTTTGTTTGTGTGTTTTATACAATTTTCTGTGGCAATACCATCTTGTAAAGCTTTATTACTAGTGCTGATAAATACTTATGTCTCTTTTTTCCTTATGGAATTTTGAGTTGCATGTCATGTGATGACTGCGAAACAAAATAATAAACATAATCCTATATTACATTGCCTTCCAATCAGCCTCAAACTGGTGTAATGTAACACACGGTACCAAAGAGTAAGATTTTTTTATTTATTTGTTATTAATAAAACTACCAGTGGTAACATCAGCAAGATAGCAGAATGGGAAGTCATGGTCTTCATTCTCCCACAGGGATACCAACCTAATAACAATATATGGTTTTCAAAAGCCTTCAGAAGAACTTCAGGGACCAGTTAAGAAGTTTCAGTGCTCTAGGCTAGTACCTAGCCAAGACTAGGTGCATGGAGACAGTTAAGAAAACCTGTTTCCTCACAACTGTGGTCTACCTTCCCACAGGACACCACAGAATGGTGCAATTGGAAAGAAAAGCTCAAAAAACAGCTCCTCCCTTGAAAGGAAACAGTGAAATGCACATCCAATGCCCCAGCCTTTGGAGGGACTACCTACCCAAGGGACTGGTTTCTGTGTCTCCTGCTTTGGAGTGCTGCTGCAGCGCTGGCTTACTCTCCATGCGCGGGGCCCACTGAGAATAAGAGAGCTCAGCTTCTTCAGTGCCACAGAACCTCAGTACAGTGGACAGAGACCAGAAGTAGCAAAAGATGTCAAACTCTTTAAAAAGATGCTGGCAAATCTAATTAGGAAATTACGTGCCCAAGGCCAGAGAAGACACAGCCATAGAAAAGGTCTAAGAGTCTATGAGAGTATTTATCTGGGCTGATTGGCGAAGGTGTTTTCCTATACAAAGCCAAGGTTTGGAGGGGTGACTGTTTTTCAAATGTATATTTCACAGCACAAAGTAAAGCTCATGAAGAAAATGAGAAATAAGGCCTAATCAAAGAAATTGAATAAATCTCCAGAAACTAATCCTGAATATACAAAGATCTATATATATATAGCCTTACAAATAATTCAAAGTTTTTTTTTTAAAAAAAGAACACAGATAGAAAACTAAATGAAATTAGAAAAAAAATAGTGCATTAACAAAATAAGAATAACAACAAAAGTGTAGAAACTATAAAGAAGAAACAAATTTAGAGCTGATGAATACAATAAATGAACTGAAAAGAAAATTCATGAAGTGGTTCAATAGCCAACTTGATCAATCAAAAGTAAGAATCAGCAAATCCAAAGACAGTTCATCCAATCAGAGGAATACAAATTTAAAAAAACTCTATAAAGTCTAAGTTATTAATGATATAACATCATGTAAATTAATAATCATATTATGGGAACCCCAAAAGGAGAAGAAAAGGGCAAGATGTTTATTTGAAAAAATATGGCCTTCCAAATTCAAAGGATTCCAATTAAGATAACCAAACAGGGCCACAATGAGAACCATTATAATCAAACTATCAGAAATCTAAGACCAATCTTGAAACCAGACAGAAAAAAAGAGCAACTTGTCACATCCAAGTTGACGTCCATATAGTTATCAGTGGATTTCTCATCAGAAATATTTTAGGTCAAAATGGAGTTGTATAATATATTCAAAATGCTGAAATAGAAAAAATTAAACTGCTAAACTGGGATGCAACAACTGGCAAAACTATTTTTCAAAGAGAAGAAAACATAAATGCCTTCCCAGATAAATAAAACTGTTGGATGACCTGAAAATACACCTCTCCTAAGGAGACATATGCACAGCCAATATATAAAAGATAGTCAATCTTACTACCAATTAGGAAAATGCAGATAAAAACTATAATGAGATACCACATCACAACTGTTAGAGTGGCTATTACCAAAAAGACAAATAATAAGTGCTGGAGAGGTTGTGGAGAAAAAGGAACCCTCAGGCACTGCTGGTGGGGATGTACACTGGTACAACCACTATGAAAATACATTCTGGCAATTCCTCCAAAAATTAAGAATAGAGCTACCATGCGACCCAGCAATCCCTCTCCTAGGTTCATACCCAAAAAACATTTATTTGCAAAGATACATGCACTTCTGTGTTCATTGCAGCATTATTCACAGTGGCCAAGACATGGAAACAAGACAGTGGAGTAGATATAGAAGATGTGGTATATGTGCACAATGAAGTACCACTCAACCATAAGAAGAGATTAAATATTTCCATTTGCAACAACATGGATGCACCTCAAGAACATTATGTTGAGTAAAATAATTCAATCAGAGAGAGCTAAGAACCATATGATTTCATTTATAGGTGGGATGTAAAACTGAAACTCCTGAGCACAAGCAGTAATGTGGTGGTTGCTAGAGGAAAGGGGATGAAGGGAAAAGGAGGCCCTAATATATGATGACAGGAGATTTGAGTTTGGGTGGCAGGCACACAGAAACCACCCTTGAAAGCATACTAACCAATGTCACCCCAATACATTTAATTTAAAAAGGTAAAAATTCAAATATATAGCCAAATTCAAAATCCTCTAACATTTTAAAGGTAGTATATAAACCACTTACTACTCTAGTATAAGTACTGATGAGGATGCGGAGAAAAAGGAACCCTCCTTCACTGCTGGTGGGAATGCAGACTGGTGCAGCCACTGTAGAGAACAGTATGGTGTTTCCTCAAAAAAATTATAAATGGCCGAAACCGGTTTGGCTCAGTGGTAGAGCGTCGGTCTGCAGACTGAAAGGTCCCAGGTTCGATTCCAGTCAAGGGCATGTACATTGGTTGCGGGGACATCCCCAGTAAGGGGTGTATAAGAGGCAGCTGATCCATGTTTTTAATATTTTTTGTTGATTTCACACAGAGAAGAATTGAGAGGAATAGATAGTTAGAAACGTCAATGAGAGAGAAACATCAACCAGCTGCCTCTTGCACACTCCCCACTGGGGTTGTGCCTGCAACCAAGGTACATGCCCTTGACCGGAATCGAACCTGGGACCTTTCAGTCCGCAGACCGACACTCTACTATTTTTTATTTTTATTTTTTGTGAGTGTATTCTTAAAATATTGCTTTAGATAGAGCACTAAAAATATCACACACACACACACACAAAAAAAAACTGGCTTGGAAAAATATCTGGTTTTTGTTCTAGACAAAAAAAATGGAAAGATCCAGTGGCCGTTAATCTGTGAATAAAATTTATTGAATACATTTTTCAAGTCAGTGCAGTGAGACAGACCAAATTGAAATGAGTCTATATGCATGTCTGTCTTATTCCATTTTATGTGAAAAGGGCCTGCCCTGGACTGGGTCCAAATTGACAGAAAAGCTTTAAAGAGAGATAAATTTTAATACATCTTTTAGCTGATAATGATTAATGGACACATCTCAACCTCTTTAAGAAGCTTGAGATTTAAAGTGTCTGGCCACTTCTAAGTAGATTTATCAGAGATAGTTAACTGATGTTCACACAAGCAAAATCACCAACACTCAAGAGTCCCTGGCAGAAGGAGATTGGAGACATAACTAGCAGAATGAAGGTTTTTCACATTATTCAGTGCTTATGGAAAACATTTGTTCACATAAAATACAACAATCTTATTAGTTTAACATAATGAGCAAGGTTAGTAAATTATGCAATTCAGATTTATTTTTTAGAAGTGAGGTTGTTAAGTATTTTTCTTCTTGAAATACATCATTGTATTTATAAGAAAGTTTTATATTAACTGATCATCTCCAAAGTAATGGTATATCTATAGACCAAAATCTCCAACAGGAAATAAAGGTCTATAAATTAACGTTCATTCCATATAATAATCGATGCCATCATATTCCATGTTACATGCTTTCCTCCTGCTTTATTTGTAGTAGTTGGCAGCTACTAAGCTTTCATAAAAAATAATTTATGACCACACAAAAGATCCACTTGTATTCAACTTGAAATGTTAGTAAACATAGAATAACTTTAAAATGAGAGCATTATTTGATTACAGTTTTATATGCCCAGAGATAACTATACTAGCTTCACCTGAGTGTGAGAACTTTTTCTACACTCCAGTTATAATCTGATTGATCCTTATTTTTTATCTTGGAAGCACTTGCTAAATACTTTACATTTCACTGATTATAATTATGTTTATTTTTTTCACTTAAAAATGTATTCAGGATGGATGGTAAGGTAACTTGTTATAATAACACAATGGCAAAAGAGCCATTCTCTCTGCTGAGAAATTTGAAGCTAATATTTATTCCAAGATTGATAATTGTTAGCAGTTTAGGAAAATACTTGACAAAATTTTGGGGTTTATTTTAGAATACTAAATATTAGATGTAAAAGTTTAAAGAACCATCTAATGGAAATGTGTGTCTGGAGCCAATAATTTGACTTAATAATGGCCTACAAATAGATTCCAGATTAAATCAGGTTTGTCTTTGTAGAATTATTACTAATTCTATACAATACAGTGAAGATAGCTGCATATTTATTAACATGTCAATAAAGCAATAATATTCACTATTGTGAAAAAATATATTTCAAATACTTTTAGGAAAGAAATAAAATTTTGTTATTTTTGAAATCAGTATAGCTGTCTTAAGATGTAGTACAATATGAAAAATGCTAATGATAGATTTAATAATACAAAATTAAATTTCAAATTTTCTCTCTAAGTTTGTAATTATAAAGCTCTTTTAGAAGAGAAAAAAAAGTGAAGTAAATTGAGATTGAAAATAACCTGAGGCAATAGTTATCACTGAATTACCAAAATTTCTTACTTTGTTGAAATGTGTGCCTATTTCTATTTGTAACTGAAAATATTGTATTAGTCACAATGTGCATAAAAAGTAAAGTTCTTATTGATTCTTTTGCTGAAAGAATCATGAATTTAAAGCTATTAATCTCTTAGGTAAAAGGAAGCCATTATTAATTATATTTATTTATGAGAAGCATAAAAATATAATATAGGTTTATATAAACTAGATGAGTGATATTGGAAATATTACAAGCTACAGAATGTTGGCTATATAAAAGAAAAAAAGTAAAGTCTAGACGGTTCTAAAAATGTATGTTCAATATTAAAAAGGAAAATAAATTTTGACCTTAGTTCACTCATAAATACCAACATTACTTGTAAATATTATTTTTGACATTTAAAATATGATAAATTACAAGCTAACATGTTAAACAGAAAATGATGTTTGTTTGTTTGTTTTTTTGGGGGGGGGAAGAGGAGAGAGAGAGAGAGAGAGAGAGAATGCTAAAGAACTGAGAAGTATGGAAAAAGTCTAAGCTCAAGAATTCAATATTTTTTATGATCATTAAATAAATAGTATAGAAAATAGAGCTGTACCTATAACTCAAAATTTCAAATAAAACATTAAAGAAAATCCAGAGCTCTTAGGTTAGCAATTATTTTTTATATTCACACAAACCAAATACTCCACAGATTCAAATTTCATTTGTTTCATAGTCTAATTCTCTTTCTACATTCCAGGTTAAGGTGCTAAGGAGCTATAAAATGAATAGTTAGTACCAGAGAGAAATAAAGCTCATGAAATATCCCAAACTGGAATAAACAGCTATCAAAAGCACTGAGATGATTTTACATAATAAAGAAGCAGAATAACCTTATGGTAAGATTACGAGCTTCAGAAATAGAATGAAAGAGGCTCAAATCTTAGCATTAAAACTATTATCCATTATAGATAGATATAATATTTATATAATAATAATCACTTGGTAAATTTTCTTTCTGCATTTTAGAGAAGAAGTAAAGTTCAGAAAGAGATGGTAATGTAGGTTTCTTTTTCTTTTTTTCTTTTTATTTTCTTAAATATATTATTGATTTTTTACGGAGAGGAAGAGAGAGGGATAGAGAGTTAGAAACATCGATGAGAGAGAATCATCAGTCAGCTGCCTCTTGCACACCCCCTACTGGGGATGAGCCCACAACCAAGGTATATGCCCTTGACCGGAATTGAACCTGGGACCTTTCAGTCTGCAGGCTGATGCTCTATCCACTGAGCCAAACCAGTTTCGGCTGTATGTTTCTTTTTCATTAAATAGAGTAATCCAATGTTCCTAGCATAGGTCTAGTACACCATAAGTATTCCAGGGAACTCTTTTTATTAGACATGCACATTATTGCTATATTTATAGTCCAGTATGACAAAGCTCTTTATAATACAGTATCATTTTCCACTTTATGAAATCCCAAAACGTATGTCGTTTTCATCATTTCCTTATCTTATTTTTATTGTCTTTCATCTAAAAGTATCTTATTGAGCAAGAGGAATCAATAGTGAAGGGAGGATAAGTCATATTACAAAAATAATTTACCTACCATTGGATATTTGATCTAGTGGATATTACAGTGCTTCTAATCATTTCAGTCCTTCATAATATTTGATAGGCTGCTAGACTTCAATTAGATTTCATAAACTTTGTCATTATATTTTGAAATTTACATTATTAAATCAGATCAATGAAGACTATTATCTCACAATAGCTCTATATAGAATTTATTTTTCATATCCTAGCTTGCTTCATCTTTTTTTCTTTTCACATAGTAAAAATGTTTCTATATTCAACTACAATTAGATTTCAGTACTTTAAAAGATTAGTGTAATGAATGAAAACATTTTTGCTACTGACAAAAATATATATAAGGTAGTATAAACTCAGTGTAAATTTATTAATAGTAAAAATTTCATTAACATTGGTTATCCTCATTTTTTTAAAGAATGAATGTTGTATTCTATCTATTTTAGATTGGCATACTATTAATTTTAAATTAAATCATAGAGTTAAATCAGTAATAAAATATAATATATAATTGCCCCAAATTTAAAGAAAAACTTCATTGTACTATGAATTTTCTAGGAAAAAAAATTTAGTCCAAACAACATCCTGTAAATCTTGTTTATTATTATTATTTTTTAAAAGGTCTGAAATCCTTTTTACATCTTACTCTGTTTATCTAGTCTGAGTTGTTGTAGAAACCTGATGACTCAAATAGGTCTAGTCAGGAAAATAAACCCATTTACTTTAAAGCTACTCTGCAATTTTTAGTGCCATTAGATTTCCAGTGGGTCAATGCCAAACAAAGGAAAACCACGGATGGGGCATTCCTCCCATTTAACTCTGGATCATCACATGCTATCTATTTGTGTTGCCTTTCCTTCCTTTCTAGTGCATTGGAAAGCTTGACTTTTATTTGTAAGTAAGTGTACTTCTTGCTGAATCTGACAGTTGGACACTTTACTCACTGTGTTTCTCTCTCAGGGCTTACCATAAGAAAGTACTACAAACTGGGTGGCTTAAAACGACCGCAATGTATCATCTCACAGTTCAGGAGGCGTGAACTCTGGGGTGGGGCCAGGGTCCCGCTGAGAGCTCCAGACAGTCACCTCTCCCCTGCCTCTCTCCTAGCTCTGTAGCCCCTGATGTTCCTTGGCCTGTAGATGTAGCCTGCTAAGCTGTCTTCATTTGATGTCCTCCCAGTGTTTCTCCCTCTATGTCTGCCTCTGTACCTAAGTGTCCCTTTTCATAAGAACACCACTCATACTGAAGTAGGGTCTACCCTGATGACCTCATTTTAACTGGATTATATCTGTAAAGGTCTCATTTCCAAATGAGGTCACATTCTGAGGTTCTGAGGTGAGGAGTTCAATATCTGTTTTCAACTTCTAGCCTCATCCATCACAAGTATAGTGAAATAGCACCTGTGAAACTTGTAAAGACAAGAACATATACATCTACCATGTAGCAGGTTAGATCCTAAAATAGAAATAGGTAAGGGCCTGGAATACACTTTGCCTACCAATAGAGTAGTAAGGATTGGGGCAAAATGCAAAATATGTTCATTTAAATTAAACTTTTTCTATGAGAACCAATAGAGTGGGACAGAAACATGTTCCGCTAATATTCCTATTGCTATTTGAAATGTTATTTACTTCTCTGCTTTTCTGACGTTTTTCCAACCCACACAATTAGTTAAATATTTTTATGGGAATAAATAATTATTTTGAATGTAAGAACATTTGTAGACTTGATTGAAAATAAAACATTATCTCTTTGTATAACCATTGCAATAAACACGGGTATTTCCTCCCTAGACATATCTCTTTCTTATGTCACCCTGATTCAGTCTTCAGTGGTTCCCATGCCTAGGAAAATAAAATGAAACCCCTATTTTTCATTAAAATCAAGTCTTCCATAAGTTTGTTTTTTCTCCTACTCCTTTTTCTATATGCATCTTATCTGTATAGGCTTTATAAGCACAGGGCAAACTTTTTTGTCTTTATGATACTTCCCACACATTTCTATGGGATGTCCATGTATCTATATACTTCTCCACCATATTCACCTACTGATCTATACCTATCCTGCAAGATCTATCTCAAATCCTACCTCTTTGATGAAATGCTCTATATGGTTCCTCCAACCCCCAAATAAAATTATTTTTCTCTTTCTTATACATAAACAAAAGTGCATATTTTGAAAATCCAGTTCAATTGCATATATCATTTTCTACCTGTTCTTGTTGTTTTTGTTCATTTTTGATGTCAGTGTTTCAAGATCAGAAAATATTTTCTGTTCAGTTTATATTTTCATAATATATATTATCTATTAGAAGTCCAGGTATTTCATTCCATTATGAAACAATTTGAAAAATAATCACTGTTTATCTTAATTCATTGTGACTACATATATAAATATGTAATATAACACTACGAGAGGAATAATCAACATATGTAACATATCATATAAGTAACTGATTACTAGTTTATAGAAATATATGATACATTTTATAGAGTCAATAACAGTTTTTAATATACAAAACTTCCAAGTGTATAAAACTGAAAAGGTTCAGGTTTACCATTTAAATTTCTAAGGGCATTTAAATGACTCAGGCTTGTCCATCTTTTGAAACTCTTTACCTGTTTGTTCCTGGTAGATTACTTCCTTCAGTGGCATATGAAACTACACAGAATTAGCGACAAAGAACGCTAAACGATGCAAAAGTTCCAGTCACACTCTTTGCAAAATGTCCTGCAATATTCAAATGTCCTCGGGGAAGGAAACCTACCAGTACATTTAGCCCTCCGCAGCCACCCCAACGTTTTGCTCTCTGGCTGGTATGGTTTTTCTCGGCAGGCAGAAAAGACTGCATTGTCTAGTAAGGGGTGTTAATTTCCGAAGTTTCCAGTAGATTTACCACAATAACTGGAAGAAAGAAACCCATTGGCTTTCTCTAGGCGCCGTCCAATATCAGAGCTCTGTGAGGTGAAGCATCGGAGGGTGTCAAGTCGGCTAAATGGACTTTAGCAGTATGCATCTTTTCATACAAATACCGAGGACAATTATTCCCTCAGGTTACAAACTCTCCTTTTATTTTCACCTTCATTGATTCACCATTAGTTGCACAAAATCAAGCTATGCATCCTCTGTTCCTATTACACTTTTTTTTTAAAAAGTTATTCTCTAGAGTACTGTTTGTCTTTAAGTATGTAGAAAAAAATATAACTTAAAGGCTTAAGTATTGAACCATACTTAGTGCAATTATACTATAGTTCCCTGGTGAATTTGATACACTCTATTGTTGCTATTATTTATAATGTAAAATAATGCATTTCATGAATAATAGCTACATAGTCGATATCAGCTATTTCATTAACTATTAAATAGGTCATAAGGAAGAAAAGAAAGTGGTGGCTATGTCTACAACTCAGATGACAAAAATATTTCATGTTTTTTCTGACTGACTTTTGGTTGACGCAACTATAAACTTATCGATACGTTTGTAAATGTAAGTTGGGTGTATAAATTGAGATACAAAGGATAACCTAAAACTTTTTTTTTTACCAAATCTTCATTCTAAGGAGTTTACACATTTTAATTCATTAATATAAATGTTAGAATAAAGAGTCTATTATCCATATCACCATCATCATGAAATGACAGGACTGTTAAACTGTTTGCCCACAAATCATACACGTAATAGGTGGTAGCACTTAAGATACAAACCCAGTCTGTCTTCTAGAGCTTGTGCTCTTGACACCTTCTGTCTCTTGAGAACTTCTGTCTCTTCCTCTCATGCTGCCATTTAGCACATAGTCTGGTTAACCTTTTCCTTTCATTCTCAGTGATGCCACCATATGAAATATTATAAACTGGTCAATTTCACTGACTTGCAAATAAGAATTCTGTAAATTGACTACCTGGATCAAAGAATTATTAGAACAGGAAGCATACATAGTATGTTTTTTATTGATTTTTTAGAGAAAGAGGTGGAGGGATAGAAACATCAATGAGAGAGAAATACTATCAATCATCTGCCTCCTGCACACCTACTACTAGGGGATTGAGCCCACAACCCACGCATGTGCTGAAGATCAAACTCATGACTTCCTGGTTCCTGGGTTAATGCTCAACCACTGAGCCATACCATCTGGGCCAGAAGCTGTTATATATTTAAATGTAAATACTGAAGTAAAGACTGAAATTTTATGGACTGAAATATGAGCTGGTTTACTCAGAAAATAAAATTATTTATTTACCTATAATAAAATAAAGTCTTTAGTGGTAGATAGTAATATGCACTCATGAGATATATATATTGGAGTACGTGATTCTGATATGGGATCAATCTATTTTTCTGTCATTTACTTGATTCTGCTTTATTCAGAATTACTATAATATATAGTCATATTATTTATATGGCAAATATGTGTTTGACAATGTTTTTATTGAAGTTGATTTTCTTCCATAGATCCCTAATTGATGATACACTATCAGAAGAGCAGAGAATGGAAATCATAACTCAAAAGTTAGGATTAATCTCCACTGATGGTTAATGTTTTTTTTTCAATTGTTGATAGAAGAACTTAGGAAATTCCTGTGCAGCCTGAACATCTCTTCTTTGTTGCTAGGAAACAGTCATTTGTGATTATTTCGAGGCACTGTCACCTGGACTAAAAAACACCTCTCTATGCCAAGATGCCGTATCAGACAGATCACATCACTTCAAGTCCAAACATCTGCTGAGACAAGGTGGAGTGTGCTATGAAGTCCTCTTGGCTGCATTTTTAAGGGACATGTGTTTCAAAATTTCACGTGCCAATTAGTCCATAAAATATTTATTGAGTCTCTAATATATTCAGAATACTGTAATTGTCACTGTGGGCCAGCCAAAGATAATAGTTTATAATCCTTCTACCTCTCTATAGAGTTATTTATAATCTAAGGCTAGAAATAGTTTCAAACATAAACCACATGTAACCTTCCTTAAGGCACTTCAGAATCACAAGCTGAGTGAAGTATAGAATGAAAGACACAGCCAATGCAGTCGCTCCTTCTGCAATGTGGTTTAAATTTTGGCTGAATAAATTCAATAATCTATCTATCTATCTATCTATCTATCATCTATCTATCATCTATCTATCTATCTATCTATCTATCTATCTATCTATCTATGTATCTATACAGCAACAACAACCTTATTCTTTTGAGGCATTCTAATTATCAAGAACTAGGGGCCTGGTGCATGAAAATTTGTACACTCAGGGGTCCTCCAGCCATGCCTGCACCCTCTCACAGGCCAGGATCCCTCAGGGAATGTCTGACTGAGGTGGGGATGGGGAGAGGGGAGGAGGAGGAGGAGGCCTAAGCAGTCAGACATCCTTAGTGCTGCTGCAGAGGCAAGAGAGGCTCCCCCACCACCACTGAGCTCACTGGCTGTCAGCCTGGCTTGTGGATAAGTGGTGCTCCCCCTGTAGGAGTGCACTGACCACAGGGGGCAGCTCCAGCCCCATCCTCCCATCACCCCTCCACTGCCACTGATCACTGTCCTCTCCCTCTGTCTGTTGGCACCCGCCTTGGCTGGCTTGGCACTGCCTGCTCACAGGTCCTGTGCTCTCAATCGCCCCCCCCCCTCGCCAACCAGTCATTCTGCCATTTGATCTATTATTTGCATATTGGGCTTTTACTATATAGGAATCTTTATATCATTTGTCCTGATTAACCCAATCATAGCATGAAAATAAAGGTAATATCTCTTCAAATGTCTGAATAGCCCTCCTCCATAAAAATGTACCATTTATCCATTCTGTAAACACAGTTCCCTAATTACTTCATATAATATTCCAAGGTTGCTTTTTTTTTTTTTTTACTTTTATTTAACTCTCTTCAAGCCTTTAGGCCAAATAAAGCTCAATCAATCCAACATTTACCATATTTATTTTCAAACAATTACCTCTCTGGCTTTCTGCTAGAATTCACTTTGTTAGGTGTTTGTTTTGTTTTGTTTTGTTTTGTTTGTTTGTTAGTTTTGTTTTTGTTTTCTCCCTGAGATTTATTCTTTTCTGAATGAGGATAATTTCTACAAATAGACCTGGAGACATACACAGAGGTTATGCTCAATTCTCACAAAAGAGAATGAGAGCCACTAAGATCTTAAAATAATTTGAAGCCATTAAGTCTTCACCATGGAAAAGCTAAGGGAATGAGGTAGAGATGGGCTTGGGGAGAAAAAAGTAGAACTAACAAGGTGTGATCATTTTTTTTTTCTAGTTTAGGCCATGTTGTGGCTTGAGGTGATCCTATTTTATTTAATACTAGAAGCCCGGTGCACAAAATTCATGGATGGGGGATGGTCCCTCAGCCCGATCTGCACCCTCTCCAATCCAAGAGCTATTAGGGGATGCCCTGATGATGTCGTAGGCCCACTCCCTGTGGTTTTATGCTCTCTGTGGGGCCTGGCTGCTTCACCACCATGCCCTGCTGTCCTCTGTCTGCTGGGCCTGGAGGCTTCGCAGCTGCCATGGCAATGAAGTCCCCATGCCCTGCTCTCTGCTCTCGGCTTCTGTCTACTGGGCCTGAGGGCTTCACTGCCACCTTGTCTAAGAAGACCTCATGCCCTACGATCCTGTCTCTGTCTGCTGGGCCTGGGGGCTTCACCGCTGACGCCACACAAATGGAGCCACCACACCTTGCTATTCGCTGTCTGCTGGGCATGGGGGCTTTGTCACCCCTGCCATGCAGAGGAAGCCATCATGCCCTGCTGTCTGCTCTCTGTCTCCTAGGCATGGGGGCTTCACCACCGCTGCTGTGTGAAGAAAGCCACCACTCCAGCAGTGGGGCTGATGGGACTGGGCACCGCCATCTTGTGGCTATGTGTGCCACCATCTTTGTGGCAGAATGATGGTTAATTTGCATATTACCCTGTTATTAGATAAGCTATTTTTATTTATTTCAGAGATGAAAGGAGGAGAGATAGAAACATCAATGATGAGAGAGATTCATCAGCCGCCTGTATACCCAACACTGGGATCAGAAACTACAACCCAGGCATGTGCCCTGACCACCAGGAATCAAACTCTGACCTCCTGGTTCATGGATTGTCACTCAATCACCTGACCATGCTGGTAGGACTTGAGTTTCTCCTTTAAAGAAGAGGCAGAGAGTATAGTGTGCTGCTAGATAAAATGTGAAGTTAACGAAAGTAAAATAATTCAGTTATTATAATTTAGACTATTTATTGTATCTAATCTTATATATTAAGTTAGAGTTTAGTAGAATCAGACAACCACCACAATGCTAACCAGGAACAGTGTCAAAGAATTAGACATTCTGCCTCGATAGGATAGGAGGCAATTATCCCTATCTACTTTGCAATGAACAAGTCCACATAACTCCTGGTGTCCTAAAAAGTCACTCCCAATAACCAACTGCTTTCTGATGAAGTTTTTCATCAGATATGGTATGTCAAGAGAGAAAAGAAAATATGAGGCCTAGATCTGTAAATTCATTTATTTCTATGATGAAATGTTTAACATTTATTGGTGTGATTTTCAAAGACCCAGAGAGTCAACCAATTTTGAGTGATTTCTTTTTCATCTTATTGAATTCTATAGCTTTCTACTTTAATATTTAAAAACTATTGTTTAGCCGAAACCGGTTTGGCTAAGTGGTAGAGCATCGGTCTGCGGACTGAAAGGTCCCAGGTTTGATTCCGGTCAAGGGCATGTACATTGGTTGCGGGCACATCCCCGGTAGGGGGTGTGCAAGAGGCAGCTGGTCGATGTTTCTCTCTCATCGACGTTTCTAGCTCTCTATCTCTCTCCCTTCCTCTCTGTAAAATATCAATAAAATATTTTAAAAAATTAAAAAAAAAATAAAAACTATTGTTTAAGATTGGAAAATATATTTTCTAAAACTCATTATTTCATCACTGATTCCTGTTTCCAACTTTTAGAAGTTGCTTTTTCTTATGTTTTGTGATGTAGTGTTCCACTTTTAAAAACAATAATAAAACTTTATCATCATAAAAATGCACTGAATTTCTTATGGTTTCATTCTGCTTAAGAGTGATAGAAAACAAAAATAATATAGTATTTTGATTTGAATCTATATCTGAAGATCTGACACTATTTTTATTTACTGTGAATATCTATTCTCCTTGAGAAAAGAGACTGACGGGCCTATTTAATTTTATATATCGGCCACAGTGATGACGTCCTAATAAATATTTCATAGTGTTTTACTGATAAAGAAGATAAAACATTATGCAAAACTTGGCACAAACATGATTCAGGAAAGCATGAATCACTTGAGAGCCCGTGAACCTGAGAAGACAAGCCAGACAAACTCATTTATTGGGTGATGTTACTTGGGTTTCCGTAATGAAACTCTGATTGTGGCCTTATAGTGAACCTCTGTGTCCCAGCTGCTGTATAATACTGTCCACAAAGCTGTTCTAAGGACATCGCTCCATTTATATCTGTTAATAAATAAATAGTTTCTTATACTTAGTCTCAGGACATCCAAGCAAAGCCAACTTTTAAATGTTTATCAAGAACTCTTGTTATGTGTCTAACATACCATATGTATATCATCACGGAAAGAATTTAATTGAGAGAAAAATAATCTCTGGCTGTATAAATGTGATTTTCACCAAAACTAAAATATAGTCTTTGAAATAAGTTAGACATTCAAATAGCATCCCTTCTACCTGGAGATCTAACCACTATTTGAGGATGATTCTTCATCATTTGGAGATGGCAACAGTTAATGTTCTGAGTGTTTGTTTTAAAAGTTAAAAAGTATTACAAATCTCTTATGATTGTTATATTCTAAATTGTTTTTTTTTTCTTAGAACATTGTATAGCTCCTTTCTCTGGAGAAAACCTGTATTTAAGATAAGCCTAATAGCTCATTCTTCTGGTACAACATTCTCCTATATATGAACACATGATAATAAACTTATTTTTCCTTTAGAGATATTGAGGTAGGAACAATCTACATATTTAACTTCATCATCAGTTTTTCTTAAGAATTTGTATAATAAAAAGTATTAAAAATATTGAACACAGAGTATGGCAGAAGAAAATGTGTTGTATAAAGAAAAAATAGTATTTTAAAAAATCCATTGCCAGAATCAGAATAAAAAACAGTAGAGTATAAAAATTTAGACTTTTAAAGATAAACAAAACAAACTTGAAACTTATTAAATGGAACAAACTTGAAACTTATTAAAGTTGAGATAGATTTCTAGAGTAGTACTCATGTAAGAGGATTATACTTTTTATTCGGGGATATGCTCAAAATAGGGGATAAAAGAGAGCCCGAATTCTTTAAATATCTATTTTGTGATTTTATATATGCATATACATACAAATACACATTAAAAGCAAAATTTAGGCTGAGAAAAGTAATAATCAGTTAATAAAAAGTGTTATTTTACCATCAATAAAGCTTAGACTAAGGGCACTGAACATATTCTTAGCTTCTTCAATTACCTCACACCCTGAGAAGTTAGTATGATAATGAGGTCACTTCCACTTCAACATGGCACATATAGTGTCATCCTAAACCGTATTCAAGATTTCTCCCATTGAAGTACAAGTGTATAGGTTGTGGATTCTGAAAAACTAGTTTAGACTGACTAGCATCCTAGTGAGACTGACGGCATTGATTTATATAAGATTTGATAATGTCTTTTTAAACTTATTCATACAGTAAATGAGTATAAATAGCTCCTATTTACAGTCAGTAAGGATTCAATCCTAGCTATACAGTAGAGGTAACCCCACCTTTCAAAAGTTCGCTGTATGCCACTTCACTTTTACAAAAGTCTGCATCTGTACCTGTTCTCTCTTAACCAAAAAATCTGAACAGGATTTTTCCTTTAATGAAGAAAGCAAATATACATATAGCATTCAGCATTTATGTTGCAGCACATCATTATCAAGGCCATATACACCCTGAGCAGCAAGAATGGCCCTGCCAAGGTCTTTCCTGGGAATCGCATTCAGCATCTCAGCATCAAGCCACCATAGCTTTTTGATCTGTGTTTGTGAGCATCTGTGCTTTATCGCGATTTTTTTGTTCACCTGTTAGCAAGATGTGTCCCAAGTTAACTGCTTCTTTGCTATGGCATTTCAATTTAGGAACGGTTTCATAGAAACAATGGAATTTTGCTTGGGGGGAACCTATATTCAACTTTATAAAGCATATATTAGAGTGCATGAGACACACAAATTGTTATCTATTTTGGTGAGCAGCTGAAGAAGGACAGAAGACAAGATCTCCATAGGAGAGGACCTGGTCACAGAGCTGAGAGAGTAAGCTATTAGATAGATTATCCACATAAATATTAAAAGAGTTTTAGAGTAGGTGGCAGTGACTCAGATGCTAACACTTCATTAAATGAGGGAGAGTGCTTCCAGGTTTGGAAGATGTCTGCAACAAGGATAGGAGGTCAATGGTAGAGTTTAATGAGATGACAGAATCAGTGCTTCATAGTGGAAGAAGGGAAATCCATCTAAGAGCACCAATGGAAAGAAAGGGTGTCATACTCTAACACCAGCCCCAGTGCTTCTAAAGGATGGCAGGGAGCAAACAAAACAACCACCTCTTTATATAAATACATACACATATATTTTTATTGATTTTTTTACAGAGAGGAAGAGAGATAGTTAGAAATATCGATCAGCTGCTCCTGAACACCCCCTACTGTTGATATGCCTGCCACCAAGGTACATGCCCTTAACTGGAATCAAACCCAGGACTCCAGTCCGCAGGCCAATGCTCTATCCACTGAGCCAAATTGGTCAAGGCAAAACAACCACCTCTTAAAAGCTGAAAGAGAAGAAGAAAGGAACCAGACTTCAGTTAAAGGAAGAAGTAGAAGGGAACCTCAAAGAGGTTGGGGAAAGAGAGGTATTTGCAGATGATTATGTATTCCAGAGGGACATTTTGAAGAGTTTCAGCATACAGGAAGAAGTCGTTAGCATTGCTGTTATTGACATAGTGTGTGTCTTAGGATTAGAGTCGGAGGGATGAGAACAGAACTAAAGGCATGGTTGACTAGGTCAGGACTGATGGTCCTAATGCTCACAGTGGTTGTGCCACTGTGTTAGAAAAAGCGGTGTGGTGCAGGTGTTTCAAAGTACATACAGAACTCTGGTTTCCCCCTTGATCCTTACTAAAGGAAGCCTGCAGGCAAGTGTCTGATCCTTGGGCACTTTGACCTCTGTCAATATAATCTTTTGTGTAACAGGTTGGGAAATTTTGACAAGTTAGTTGGCATAAAAAGGAAATAGATCCCTGGCTGGGTAGCTTAGTTGGTTGGAGTGTCAACCACTGCACCAAAGGGTTTCTGGCTCACTTCCTGGCCAAGGCACATACCTAGATTGTGGGTTCAATACCCACTGGGGGACATGCAGGAGGCAATGGGTCTATGATTCTCTCTTACATCCATGTTTCTCTCTGTCTCTCTCTAAAATCATTTTTTGTAAAAACCCACAGAAGTTCATATCCTTGGGTGAGGATTAAAAGAAAAAAATAGAGAATAAGTTTTGACCTAAGGTGAAATGTGGTTCTACAGTTACTGTTTTTTTGTTGTTCTTTCTTCAGCTACATTTCAGTCTTCTTCAGACAAAAGTGAGCCTTCTCCCAGTTTTTCCAAGGAGAGGCCTGAAGGAGCAGCAGCTGACACACTGGAAGGATCCTTGAAAAGGAGGAAACAGTGCTGTTCTCATAATTACTGCCTACAACCTGAAGAAAGGCAGCTGCCAGCTTAGAAACTAAGCCCAGGGGGATAAAAAGCCAGCATTAGAAATCCTAAAGAGAAGGTTTATTTTTTCCTTTACTCACATCCTTAACTCAGTCAGTAAAATAGGAACTTGTGCCATTTTACCAGCAATGAGGAAAAAATGTTTTCCCCTCTGTCTAGTTCTCTACAAAGGAGTTCATCTTTGTCCCGTAAGAGAAATGGTCCTGCGTATTCGTGGATTTTGACCTCACTTGGCTCCTGACTGCCTGTACACCAAGCAATGCATTTGGCATTTAGTGTCCCACCTGGTTATCCCCCTCTCAGATGCTTCAAATATTGAGAAGGATAAGAAATTGGCTTCTAATCACCCCACATTCCAATTTAAGTGTCATACATTTTAGGTAAGGGAACAGAGATAGTATAATGTATAACTTAAAATTTAAATTACTATGTTTTTATTTCAAATCCATTGATATCTATGCTATACTTTTATATTTCAGCAGTGAAAACTAATCAGTTAGATAAACATGTGTTACATTAAATGACTGTCAACATCCTTCAAGGTGTTTCTAGTGAATCATCTCAGTAGTAAAGCAGATATAGAAGTAAACTAGTATATTTCCTACTATTACATCCTCTATTTTTCTATTCTCATCAAAAGGTGATCTGCTCCAGAGACGGCTATGTAATTATTCTAGTGACTACTTTTATGCAGATCCAGTTATTGCTGTGAGGTAAGATTCAATATTATGAATTACCATTAAGATTTTACTCAGACCCCGGCCAGGATTTATTTCTTCCCATATGAAGCCTCAAAAAACGCTATTTGCATCTTATTGGTTAAGAGCAGAGTCTGGAACCAATTGAACTGAAATCAGAGATTGACCAAGAGTTAGCTGGATAATGTTCAATAAGTCATAATATCCCTATCCCTCAGTTTGTATCTTAAAAAATAAGATTAATGATGTTACCCATCTCAGAGAATTGCTATGGAAATTAAATGAAGTGAGTATACATAAAATGATGAGAAAACTAACTATCACATAAACAACAACAACAACAACAACAACAAAAGTATTGCTTTTGTTGCTACAACAAAAAATATTGCTATAACAAAAAGTATTGCTTTTTGTTTCAACCACTATTAAAGTATTGCCATTGTTGCTATCTTCTTTGTAGTTTCCACTTAATGTTCTTTGGATATACACAGGTTGCATTTCTCTTGCCAGTTTACACAAAGGATCTTTGCTATTTGGAATATTAGCATTTCTGGTTAAAACAAGCCTTTTCAGCTCATTAAGGTATCATTAACATGAATAATTTACTAATTCAGCAAATATTTGTTGAGTGCCTCCTCTGTGCCCTAATTTATGACATTACTGGTGAACAAGACAGTGTCTACATGCATGGAATTTATGTTCAGGTAAGAAAGATCATTAGTGATCTATAAGTTTTTGAAAATAGAAATTTGAATTACACAGATAATGATGTAGATACATAAAAGCTTAATAGTAAGTAAAATGACTGGCATCTTTATTTATTTATTTTTTTAAATTTTGATGGTCAATATTGCCTAAATACTGTATAAAAAATATCCATTATGGTGATGATTTTGAATTTGGATTTTAATCAAATTCTTATTATTCCATCTAACCAGAATTTACTCTATTAAATTCTATCCTTGTCCTCTGATCCTTTATTTGGTTCCAAAACTGTCGCTGGTCAGTAAACACATGTTGAATAAGCAAATGGTTATTTTGCTTGTCTTAGCATTGTGGAGCTTACATTGAAAACAGCATTTAGTTCCATCAATGTTAGAATGAGTCTAACTAAGCCAATTTTGTCCATTGCAATTATAGGTCCTAGACTACACAGGATAATTCTAAGGCACTTCCCATATCAGAAAGAGTAAACAGTATTCACTTTTTCTTTGCTGTTCTGGTAGTGATAAGCAACCTAGAAAAGAGAGAAGAAAAGCAAAACAAAGCTATAATAACACTTATCTGAAATGGCCATGGTGTGATGAGTGCAGAAGAATTGTCTTTAGTTGCAAAAGTATCCAGTACATTTACAGTATTGTAATAAAACCAGAGGCTCAATGTACAAAATTCTTGCAAGAGTAGGCCTTTGCAGCCGTGGGGGCTGCCTGGATCCCTCCCTCACAGCCAAGAGACACTGCCTCTATCCCTCCCTCCCAGCCATGGGTAGCTGCCCTGTTTCCATGGCTAAAGCCCCAGCTTCATCCTGGAAAGACGTCTAGAAGGATGTCCAGTCTAATTAGCATATTATGCTTTTATTACTATAGATTGCTATTATAGATATTAACACTTCACTCTTATATAGCAATACAATGCTGTTTATAATATAACTAGAGGTGCAGTGAACAAAATTCATGCACGGGTAGTGTCCCTAGCAGCTGCCAGTCTGGACCTCCCTTCATTCCTCACCCCTTCTCCCCCCCCCTCCCCCCCGTGGTCAGTGCACGTCATAGCAAGCAATCAAACTCATGGCTGGTAGAACTCCTTAGGGGACACTTTGCATATTAGGTGTGTGTGTGTGTGTGTGTGTGTGTGTGTGTGTGTGTGTATACATATTAGGGGTGTGTGTGTGTGTGTTTGTGTGTGTAAAAATGACATATACATCATGGATTTATATATACATACATTTACATATATGTCATTTTTTAAAATCTCACTGAAGAACTCACATTCTAAAATCTTTGAGGACACATCAAGTGAAAGAAAAAGTTCTGAATGTGTAAAATTAATCATGTTAAGTACAGTGAAGAATGCTAGTTTGGGAGCTGACGTTGGAGCTCATGAAGTCTACATAATATATGTCATAACCAAAAGCTTAATTAAGCCATTTGGGGGCAGAACTTGATGTTTCCCTCGACTTCATGATTTCTGTGAAGGAGGTGATCTTTTTGAGTATAACTTCAAATAGACACTGATGGCCAAATCCCACATCCATTCCAAAGTCAGATGGAAAAGCCATTCAGCCGCCACAGGAAAAGTCAGAGAGGGACCAGGAAGTGACAAAAAATAAGCAGCGGAGAGAGAAGTCCGTGTGATGTAAGGCCGTGGTCATTCTGAAGAAGCTGCTCTGGGAAAAACAAAGAAAACTTTCCTTCAGAAACACCAATGATGAGGAGAGAAGTTACAATGTGAACTTTACTCAGTTGTGAACTTACTGAATATCTACCGAGCCTGAACTAGAAGCCCAGAGACAAAGCGCATGCTGCCTAGTACAGCAATTGTGGGTGAACCCGGCAGGGACTAAAGAAAAGGAAAGATAGCTAGAATCATGATAATCAAAGATTCCATTTAAAGAGTGTTTTTGTATTCAATTACTTATGCTAGAGTCACCATCATAATGAAAGACTGAGAGTTATAAATACATGTATTTTCATAAGACAAACATTCACTAATAATACAAATTCTTTCAGTTTTACGTTTCACAAATAACACCCTTTAAACATTTTAACATCCATGAGAAGCTGACAAGCCCTGGCTGGGTGGCTGAGTTGATTAGAACGTCATCCTTATATGCCAAGATTACACGTCCCATCTCCAATCTGGGCACATACGTGAATCAATATCTCTGTCTCTCTATCTATCTCTCTTCCTTTATCTCTCTGTTTAAAATTAATAAGTAATAAAATGTATAGACCATTGCTTTGTTTTGCTTTTTAAAAGAAACTGACATTTTGTTATTTTCAAATGAATACTTAGTGGTTTTTTTTTGTTTTCTATTTTGCTAAAGAAGCCATAAACACTCTGCATTTTGTTTCCAATTCCTTTTATTGTCATTTAAAACACATGGAAAACTAAGTCATTGTGTCGATTCCTGGATATTTCCTCATTTGTACCTTTACTACGCCAAAGACTATTCCAGAGGATGTAGCTGAGGAAAAGAAATCCTTATATTGTTTAAATAAAATAAACTAGAGGCCCGGTGCATGAAATTCATACGTGGGGTGGTTGTCTCTCAGCCAGCCTGCACCCTCTCCAATCTAGGACCCCTTGGTGTCAGGCCTGAACCAGCAGTCAGACATCCCTCTTACAATTCAGGACTGCTGGCTCCCACCTGCTCGCCTGCCTGCCAGCCTGATTACTCCCTAGCCACTCCCTGCCAGCCTGATTGATGCCTAACTGCTCCCCTGCCAGCCTGTTTGCCTCTAACTGCCCTTTCATGTAGGCCTGGTCACCCCTAACTGCACTCCCCTGCAGGCCTGCCCCCCCTCCCAACTGCCCTTCGCTGAAGGCTTGGTCGCCCCCAATTTCCCTCTTCTGGCAGTCTGTCACACCTAACTTCCCTCCCCTGGAGGCTTGATTGAGCCCAACTGCCCTCCCTTACAGGCCTGGTCCCTCACATCTGCCCTACTCTGCTGGCCATCTTGTGGTGGTCATCTTATATCCACATGGAGGCAGTCATCTTTGAACACATGGGGGCAGGATTTTTGACCACATGGGGCAGTCATCTTGTGTGTTGGCATGATGATTAATCTGAATATTACTCTTTTATTAGAAAGGATAGAGGTCTGGTGCACATATAGGAGCCAGCTGATTTTCCCTGAAGGGTGTCCCAGATCAGGGTGGGGCATCCTGGGCAAGGGGCCTGTGGTGGTTTGCAGGCCGGCCCACCCCCCGGGGACCCAAGTGGAAGCCTTGGTATCTGAGACTTATTTATATTCTATAATTAAAACTTTGTAGCTTTGAGCAAAGGCCAAGGCAGGCCAGGGCTAAGGAAGCTTGGCTTCCTCTATCACTGAGGGCGACTCAAGCCTCCTACTCTCTCCAGCTCTGTGACTGCAACCATTTTTGTTGGGATTATTTATCTTCTATAATTGAAACTTTATAGTCTTGAGTGGAGGCCTGGGCTGGCCAGGATGTGCAGAAAGTTTGGTTTCCTCCATTGCTGGGGAAACCCAAGCCTCCTGGCTCACTTCTTGGCCCCAGCCACCTTGGTTGGGGTTAATTTGCATACTTGCTCCTATCTGACTGATGGGTGTGGCTTGTGATGTAGTAGAGTGATGGTTAATTTGCATATTACTCTTTTACTAGATAGGTTGTTATCTAAAGTGTATAAAAGTCACTCTCATAAATGTTTTTTATGATTAGAAATTGTTAAAAATGCCAGTTATACATCACTATGAATATCTTCTTGAATTAAAAATATTTTCTCTGAAAATTAAATATTTTTCAATCATAAAATTTATCACTTATTTTTATACTAGAGGCTTCGTGCACAAAATTTGTGCATTTGTCCTGTGGTTCCCTCAGCAGGGCCTGTGCTCTCTCACAGTTCTGGAGCCCTCAGAGAATGTCTGACTGCTCCTCAGGGCCTAATTCTGCAGTTGGACATCTTTAGTGCTGCCATGGGGGCGGGAGAGGCTCCTGCCACCACCGCTGTGCTCACCAGCCATAAGCTCTACATTGAGTGTCTGCCCCCTGGTGGTTAGTGTGCATCATAGTGACTGTTATTTTCTGCCATTCGGCCGATTTGCATATTAGCCTTGTATTATATAGGATTTACTGTAGTAGATTTAAAAATTGATTTGAATTCTTACTCCTCACACCTATGCCATGACTTTATCATAAAAATATGTATACTTTCCTACTTTTTAATTTGGGGTTTGGTCACTGAAAATCTCACTCACCTATTTGGACCAATGGCATGTTAGTGGACATGACATGAACAGAGGTCTGAACTGAAACTGTAGTAGAGCTTGGCTTCTTGAACTTCAGGAATACCATGCATATACCGCAGAAGCAGAGAGAGGTTTACCAAGACTGAAGTATTCCTCATGACACCCCAAAAAATATTTTGTTAGACTAAGGTTTCAAATAATTACTGCAGTTACAGTCAGCCATCAGCACAGCAAACTAAGCTATATGCATTAATTTTGAAAGTAAGTTAATAATTTCTCAGGATCATTGAACATCACATAAGAAGCAGTGTGTCTCCAACTCCTCAAGCATCATGTATCCCAGCTTCTGTTTAAAAGATAGTTTCCTTGTGATAATAAAGATGTAGAAGTAGAATGCTACTTTACTTTTTTCTATTTCAAATGACTGCTTATACTTTGCATTTGTGTTAAACAGTTATAAATTGAAAAAAATGTTTTTGATGGGTAAATGTTTTGCTTTGCAAATGCTGTTTAGTTTTAAAATACAAGTTCTTATTAAATGTGAATATTATCCAGTCACTGTATATATCAATATAGTGATGTTAGCAATTAATACATGTTTACTTCATAGCTATTACTAAAAATCATTTTGTACTTTAAGAGAAGGAGCATGTTAATAACAAATACTGTTGATTTATCAAGCATGGTAATTAGGTTCCTGGGGAAGGATTTCCCCACACAGAGCTCCTTCAGCCTCCCTCAGAAGGAGTCAATCTGGACCAAGCCCGTCCGAAGGACAGGCAATTCACATAACAGTGAGTGTGGGAACAGAGGCTTGCCTTTACAACCCTCAGTGTTATTCAGAATTATTGTGGCATTGGTATACTGAGACATGTACTGTCTTTTGAGACTTTCATTTATCTACAGCTCAAATTGTTTTATCCTCCATTTCACCTTATACAATGTCTCAATTTAGAAAGGTCTGAGTGATTATCTGTTGATTGATTGATTCTCAGTCTTCGACTGAAGGAATTTACAATCTCTCAGAAGAGAAAAAAGCCCACGGGAAAGTTATAGCAATGGAAGATGCAGTGTGATGGTACAGGTGGCGTGCACATGATGAATGCCATATGGTGTTAAAGGGAGGAAAGAAAATATAGAGTTACTGGTAGCTTTTGTGGAAGAAAGTATACTAGTAGAATTGGTGAAGTCTATTAAAAAAATAAGTTTTGGGCCTGACCAGTATTGCTCAGTGGTTGGACATCAACCTATGAATCAGGGGGTCACAGTTCCATTCTTGGTCAGGGCACATGCCTGCGTTACAGGCTAATTACCCGGTGGAGGGCATGAAGGAGGCAGCCTATCAGTGATACTCATTATTGATATTTCTATTTATTCCTCACTCTTCTTCTCTTAAATCAATAAAATATATTATAGATAACTTTTTTTTGGTTTCTATTTAAAGAACTGATTGAGTTCACCATGCTTACAGAATGGTAAATGAGCAAATGAAGTCCATAACAGAGGCATGACTGAGCCTGCATCCTCAGGGATGAGTGTGTCGTGGAGGAGGTATCTTCAGAAACAGGCTGCACTGGGTTCAAGTCTTGCCTCTTGGCCACTGGAACAATCCAAGGAATATGATTTACCATTCAGGGCCTTTGATCTCTCCTCTGTAAGTAAGCTAAACAATACTAACTTAGTGGGACCATCTTGAGGATTAAGATAGGTAGATCACAGGCCTATTGTATACATTGAGAAATGATTCATTTCCACCATTCACTTTATTTTTCTCTCATGGTCCCATATATTCAATATAGCCCTATTGTCTTATTTCCATTTCTGTGCTAAACATATCTACATTTCTAATGTTTGCTTTATGTTAGGACTATGATACTGAGAAAAAAAATGGAGCCTTAGAGCTGAGAGGTCAGCACAGTTATTCCTCGTTCTACTGTGTGCTGCGTGACTGCACCTCACAGACACTGTGTTTTGAAGAGACTGAAGGTCTGTGGCCACCCGGCACTGAGCAAGCCTATCAGCACCGTTTTTCCTACTGCATTTGTTCTCACATCATCTCTCTGTGTCCCATACCAATAATTCTCACTATATTCAAACTGTTTCTTAATTTTTATATTTGTTATAGTGATCCATGATCAGTGATCTTTGATGGTACTATTGTAATTGCTTTAAGATACCATGAACTGCACCCATAGAAGACAGCAAGTTAGTCTTTAAATGTCATGTGTGTTCGGTTGGCTCTATCAACTAACTGTTCCCCACTCTCTCTCCCTCTCCTCAGGCCGCCTCATTATATGAAACACAACAATATTGAAAGCAGGCCAATTAAGAACCCCATGGTGGCCTCTAAGTGTTCAAGTGAAAGGAAGACTCCCAGTTTTGTCACTCTAGATCAAAAGCTAGAAATGACTCAGCTTTGTGAGGAAGGCACATCACAAGCTGAGAGAGGCCAAAAGGTAGTCCTCTTGCATCAAACACCCAAGTTGTGTATGCAAAAGAAAAGCTCTTGAGGTAAATGAAAAGTGCTACTCTAGGGAACACAATAATGATAAGAAAGCAAAACAGCCTTATTAATGAGAATGGAGAAAGGTTTAGTGGCTTGTATAGAAGATCAAATAGACACAGTTCCTTAGCCAAAGCCTAATCCAGGGCCTTAACTCTGTTCAGTTCTGTAAAGGCCGAGACAGGTGAGGAAGCTGCAAATGGAAATTCTGAAGCTTGCACAAGGTTCCTGAGATTTAAGGAAAGAAGCTGTCTCCATGACAAAAGTGCAAGGCAAAGCAGTAAAAGCTGATGTAGAAGCTTTAGCAAGTTATCCAGAAGACCTAGCAAGATCATTAACAAAGGTGGCTACCTTAAACAAGAGGTTCTCAAAGTAGATAAAAGAGCCCTAGATTGGAAGAAGATGGACTTTCATAACTAGAGAGGAGGAGTCAGTGTGTGGCATTAAAGCATCCAAAGACAGGTTAGCTCCTCTCTTGTGAGGGGCTAACACAGCTGGTGACTGACTGTAAGTTGAAGTAAGTCAATGCTCATGCACCGTTCCAAAAGTCCTAGCTAGTGCCCTTAAGAATTATGCTAAACCTACTACTCTTCATGTTCTCTGAAAGCAACAACAAAGGCTGCATGACAGCACCTCTGTCTACGACGTGACTCACTGAATATTTTAAGCCTACTGTTGAGATCTGCTCAGAAAAAAAAAAGTTTATTTTCAAAATATTTCTGCTCACTGACAATGCACCTGGTCAGCCAAGATGGAGATGTACAGTGAGAATCGTGTTGCTTTCATGCCTGCTAGTGCAATATCCAGAGGTTCTTGAGATAGAATCTACGCCTGGAGAAAATGCTACGAAGTGTTGAAATAACAAGTGATTTAGAATATCGCATGAACCTGGTAGGTAAAACAGCGGCTGGGTTTAAGAAAATTAACTCCAGTTTAGAAATAAGTCCTACTGTGAGTAGAAGGCTATCAAATAGCATTGCCTGCTACAGAGATGTGGATCCTGGAATTGTCAGTTATTGTAGCAAACTTCACCATTGCCTTATTTTAAGAAACTGCCACATCCAACCTTCAGCAACTGCCACTCTGATCAGTCAGCAGCCATCAACCTGGAGGCAAGATTCTCCACCAACTGAAAGATTATAGCTCAACGAAGGCTCAGATGATGGTTAGCGTTTTTTAGCAATAAAATATTTAAATAAAGTTACATATATTGCTTTTATACATAATGCAATTACACACTTAATAGATGATAGCATAGTGTAAACCTAACTTTTATATGCCCTAAGAAAGCAAAAAAATCATGTTACTGTTTTATTGCAATATTGATTATTTGTAGTAGTCTAGAACTAAACCCACAATATCTCGGAGGTATGCCTATATTTTGAATGAGATTCTAGTATTCACTTTAAAAAATTGACCAATATACCTAATAACTGTAGTCTAAATAGTCATACCAAGCAAGTCAGAGTCTATGGAATTTTCATGTTTCCTCACATGTGAATGATTCAGAATGGTTACTCACAGGCAAGAAATATTTCTTCTTGAGTAGCTCAGTAAACTAAGATAGATGGAAGCAAAGGGCAGCAGTAGAGAGTTAACAGAGACCAGGCAACAAATGCAAGCAGGCACATGCACCCTCACACTGGCACAGTACCTTATTACAAGATTTCTTTTGAGGATTCAAGGCATATCACTGAGATATATTCAATGTTGCACTGAAAAAAATTCTATTGTACAGATGTGTTCTTAGAGACAGACACACTTACAGCATGATTTCTAGGTCAAGAGCAAATACTTTGAAAGAAGATAATTTCTTGCATCCATATTTCCAGTTACTGTAATTGTTTCTTTGCATCTCTATAAATATATTTATAAAATCTTTTATAATAAAAATAATTTTTAAAAGTACTTAACTTGTGTTAATTTTCTTTTGGAAGACATTGAATTCAGCAATAATTTTGTTAAGCAATATTATTAACACCTGTTCAGAGGGTAGAGGTTTGTCACATGCACAGGGTTAGTCCCTATACTGGTCCAAAATGATCACACAGATAAAATGATAAACAGGGAATATGATAGAAAAACACAAAGAGTAACTACCCATATCATATGTGATTTGGGATCTTCTAAAAAATTAAGACAAAAGCACAACATAATTAAATTAAAATAAAACAATAAGCTGAATTCAATACAGCAGACCTACAAACAGCATAGTTTCATTCAACATCCATTCGTTATAACGTTGATGATTTGTGGTAGGAACTCAACTCCTGCTTACATTAATTAATATATAGTAAAATTTCTTTTGTTATATGTTGTTCCACCAAAGCCCCAAGAAAGAATATATGCACCCTTATGTTTATAGCAGTGCAGTTTTCAATAACTAAGATCTGAAAACAGCCCAGGTGCCCATCAGGAGATGAGTGGATAAAAAGCTGTAGTACATCTACACCCTGGTTATCTTATTTTTTGAGACAGTATGGATGGACTTGGAGAGTACTATGCTAGGCGAAATAAGCCAGTCAGAGAAAGAAAAATACCACATAATCTCACGCGCATGTGGAATCTAATGACCTAAATAAACTGATGAGCCAAATAGATCCAGAGTCATAGAAGCATGGAACAGACTGTGGAATCTCAGACTGGAGGTGGAGGTGGGTGAATGGGAAAGAAATCAACCCAAGAACTTGTATACATACATGCATAGTCCATGGATACAGACAATAAGGTGGTAAAAGCCTGGGGGAGAGGGGCAGGTCAATGGAGGGAAAAGGGGGGACATGTGTAATATTTCAACAATAACTATTTAATGAAATATTTTAAAAATCAATCGTGGAAATGAAAATAAAAGTTTTCTAAGTCACTAAATTAGATGAAAATTTTATTGAAGACAGGAACCTTATTTTTTTCACCAGCACCTATTACAAAGCCCAGCACATAGTCACAAATAGGCAGAATTTAGCACGTATTTCACTCACTGACTGGCTGATATTAGTATAATTAATGAATGGAACCAAATACCTCCTGTGATATCTTAAACGGAGTATATGAAACATCTAGCTCAGTGTGATTAGATGTCATAGAAGTTGGGCGACAGTAACACATGTGCCATTAAACTTCTCCAGATAAGTTTTGTGAAATCCAACTCTATTGAACTCTGACTGTATTTTATCGTAATTCTCTCTGATACAGACATTTCTTTTGACAGAGAACCTCCATAGATACTAAAGAATAACTAAAAAGAGAAATTAACACCTATCCTCTGGTATCACCGAAATGTTAGCGTTGCATTTCTCGTAGAAAGTTGCATTTAAAACCGTAGCACTTTGAGAATGAATGAATGCCTAGTGGCTGAGTTTTCCAATCTGTTTTTCTCCCTGGAATCCTAACCATTGAACAAGCAACCCTAATTTACCACTGACACCATTTATTACAAGCCTCCATCTAACAATCCATCCGCTTTTAGCGTCCTTTCTTTTACTTACTTACTCTGATGGCCTTTTAACTCGGTGTTTGCCTTATATTCCCCATCTGCCATTCTGCCAAGTGGCTAGCATTGCCTGGAGGGGGATCATCATCCATCACCGTCAGCAGACTGCACATCATGCTTCCCAAATGCACAGTGCACTTCAGCTTTTACATTCCTGATGTCTATGGTCTCTCTGCTAATAATTCCTGTACTTTAATATTTAAGGAAGCACCAAAAAGTTTGAAAGTTTAAATATCAGGCTTCGTAAGTAAGCAGGCGCAACAGGAGAACAAATTCTAATTTTGTGTCTTTTCTCCTTTTGGTGGATGAGTACACACAAACTGGAAATTCTTTGTCCTTTCAGGAGTGAATTACCAACCCTGTACTGACATTAATTTCCTCAGTGTGAAAAAATCATATTTTTTTTCTAACAATGCAACGTTTTAAATCTTTCAGGTGAAAAGAGTTTTAGGTCCTATTAATTACTCTGCTCATTTATATGCAGCATAGTTGAAGTGCAAGCTATTCTCACAATGTGATCCTATTTTGTATCTAGAATAGAGTTCATATTGGTAAATAAGCATTAATTATTTTAAACATATGGAGCTTTCTATTTTTATTTTTGCTACAAACACCTGACCTGAATCTATATACATTGTTGCAGTCCCAGTTGACAAAGATAAACTCAAAGAGAGGAAAGCAGCAGTTTTTGTACAGGCTAACTTACAATGCTATAAAGAAAACTGTACGGATCTAAAGAGAATGTGCATTGAATATTGGGAGGACTAGTTTTAATTGACAAAGCTTGCCATGTGATATGTGCTTCCTAATAGTTTCATATGATGAAATACTAAAGTGCAAAAAAAAATGATTTTCAAATACATTTGTAGATGCCACTTTTTAGACTTGCTTGTGTATGGCCTAAATAAATGGAGTAATTATCCAATTTATTATAAAAAAAAAGAAAGAAAGAAAGAAAGAAAAAGAAACAATCCACCTTTAAATTATGGAAAGACCACCACAAATATTTTTTCTAAATATTTATTTATTTGGTTGATTGATTATAATGATAATCTAAGGAATAGCTCTATTTAAAATTTCTTTTCAAAACTGTACATTAAAGAATTTTTTATTAAATCTTCATGTAAATTTTCAGAATATTAAAATAATCTAGAACTAAAAATATTCTAGTTACATATTCACATACTCTAATTTCTTAGTCATAGTTGTCTTTAATGCTATAAGTTTTTTTTTAAGTTTCTGAACCATATAGTGTATTTTTTGGTAAATTGGTTCTTGTGATCTTTTTTTTCCAAAGCATGTCTAAATCTTTAAAGTTGCATCTAATGGGTAACCAAATGTACACATCTTCAATTATCATTTCTCTGTATATCATAACATTGTAAATAGAAAATATATTGCTTATCAAGGAGCTAACATATCTGATAATCTCAGAGCAAACTAGGTTATATGGAAAATTTTATAAAAGTCTAATTTATTTCAAATAAAATATTTAAATATTTTATCTCAAATACTTATGCAAGTACTGTATTATATCTATATTAAGAGCACATTTTTGATAAGTAATTTACTAATAAAAGTCTCCAAAATTGTATCTATGTTTATAATACGATTGTTACATCAAATTTAAATGCCAGATTATAGACCTTCATAATTTATTACATTTCAATGTAGTGAAACTATTTATTTGTGCCTCACCAAATAGTTTTTATACCACTGGAGAAAGAAACACTTTTTGTTTAGGTTGTAAGATATCTTCTTAATTAATTTCATATATACTCATTTCAAAGGACACAGTAACTATTAATTCACTGACTCCATTAGCAGATAAGAAACTTCACAAAGTTTCAAATGATACCAATGTTACATCAGTTTTTCAGAGCTTTGAAGTATAAATTTATCAAGAATAGTCTGATTTTTTTTTCTTGCCTCCAATTCATGAGCTCCAAGTAAAGCTCTGGAATTTGTTCCCACCCCCTCTTGTCTTCTTGTTACCAGAGGGGCTCAGGAGAACTAAGAAATACCAGGGATGCTACAGCCCAGGAACACAAGCCCACTTAAAAACTGATATTTAATCACAAAAATACAGAACACTGTCTTTTCTCTATACTTCACCAATCACATCAATACTACAGTATAAAAACAGATTTCAGCTGAAAATGTTACAAGACAAGGATACTCCCTGAGGAGTATTTAAGGATGCCTATATTTTTTAAAGATGAATCAATAATTAATAATGCAGAAAAAAATAAAGCATTGCACCCAAATGATTTTACAACTAAATTCTACCAAACTTTTAAGAACAGACAATACCAATTCTCCATAGTTTCTTCTAAACATCAAAGCAGATGAAACACTTCTTAACTCTTTTATGAGGCTATAATTGCCCTAATATTAAAATCAGGTAAATATATCACAGAAAAAGGAAATCCATAGACAAGTATTTCTCATGAACATAGAAACTACAATCCTAAAAAAAAAAAAAAAAAAAAAAAAAAACCAGACAGACAGACAGACAACAAAAATCATTACCAAACAGATCTGACCATGTGTAAAAGGAATTGCACACTATTACCAAGTACCAAGTGGAACTTTTTCCAGGTCAGCAAGTCTGGTTCAAATTCAAAAACAATTCAATGTAATACAATCTTGACAACCAAGTAAGGATTTTTTTTTCCTAAATGATCACATCAATTGATGGGGAAAGAGCATCTTCCAAAATCCAATACCCACTTTTGATAAAAATTCATCAATCTTAGAAATTAAAGAATACTTTTCAACTCGTTAAAGAACATCTGCAAAAAATTGACAGCTAATGTCACACGTGACACTGAGAGAGAGAGACTTACGTTTTTCTTGGAGACTTGGAACAAGCAAGGATGTCTCTTACGACTCATGTTCAACATTTAAGTAGTCCTTTGTAACTGAAACAAGACATGGAAAGAAAGAAATGTTACACAAATTGGAAAAGACAAAAAAAACTACAGTGTATTTGTAGGATGACAAAATTAATGTACAAAAATCCCGAAAAAAATTTACAAAAGATCTCATACTAATAAATGAGTATAACATGGTTGTAAGCTAAAAAGTTGATATAGAGAAATCAGTCATTTTATTATATGCCAACAATGAAATATTAGATTTGGGAATAAAAATAACATATATAAGATCATCAAAAAATAAGTAATTGAGTATAAATCTAATAAAATATAGGAACTTTATGCAGAAAACTATAAAACACTGATGAAAGAAAGCAATGCTCTAGATAAAAAGGGAGATATTCTCTGTTCATGGATTGGAAGACTTGATATTGTTAATATGTCACCTCTTCTATCTTGATCTATAGATTTATTTTTCTTTTTTTATTCTCAAAATAAAATGAGGGTGGTATACCATAGGGGGGAAAGTATTACAAATAGTAGTACTTATGTCTCCTATTTCCCCCCCAACTGACCCTGCCCCAGCCTTCCCTACCCCACCTCCCACACATGCTTTCACCCCCTCCCGGTGTCTTGCATCCATTGGTTATGCTTATATGCATGCATGCAAGTCATTCTGTTGATCTCTAACCTCGCCCCCACCCCCCCAACCCTCCTCAGCCTTTCCACTGTCATTTGTCTGTTCGATGCTTCTCTGCCTCTGTATCTATTTTTGTTCCTCAGTTTATAATGTTCTTTATTATCCATAAGTGAGTGAGATCATGTGGGGTTTTTCTTTCACTGACTGGCTTATTTCAATCAAAACCCCAACAAGCTATTTTATACATATCAACAAAATTTATATGAAAGGCCAAAAATTCAAGAATAACTAACACAACACTGAACAAGTAGAACAAAATTCCTCATACTGCCCAATTTCAAGACTTACTATTAAGGTAAAGCAATCTAGTTAGAATGCTATTGACAAAAGAATAGATGCACATTGAAGTAACAAAATAAAAGTCTGGTAAACTCACACAAATACAATCGACTGATTTTTGACATAAGGGCAAATGCAATTCAATGGAATAAAAGAACCTTTTCACAAAATGTTGATGGAACGAGTGTATGTCTTTAAACAGAAGACATGAACCTAGACACAGACTTTACTCCTTATAATAAAACTGAACTAAACACAGATCATAGCTATAAGCTAAAATGCAAAACTATAAGACTTTGAAGAAATATAGGGGAGAAATCTAAGTGATCTTTGATTTTGTGATGAGTTTTTAGACATGACACCGGAAGCATGATTCATGAAAGAAAAATATCAATAGGTTGGACTTTATTAAAATTAAGTATATGCTGCTCTGCAAACAATACTGTTAGAGTATAAAGAGATAAGCCACAGATTGGGAGAACGTTTACAAAACACATAACTAATAATAGAATTACACCCAAAATATTCAGAGCACTCTTCAAGTTCAACAATAGAAAAGCAATACAATTGAAAACAAGCAAAAGAGCCGAATACCTCAACAAAAAGATGTACAGATGGCAAATAAGAATATAAAAACCTGCTCAATATAATCTGGCATTAGAAAAATGCAAATTAAGACAAGGAGATATCACTACACATCTATTAGAATGGCTAAAATCCAAAAAACTTGACAATTTCAATTGCTGGGAAGAATGCAGGGCAATATACATTCTCACTCACTGCTGATGAGACTGCAAAATTATACTCTGGGAGACAGTTTGGCAGTTTAAGACATTGACTTACTGTATGATTTAGCAATCACACATATTTACCCAATTGATTTTTACATTTTATATGCCTACAAAAATACGTGTGAATGTTTATAGCAGCTTTACTCATAGTCTCCAAAAATTAGAAGCAACCAAGATATTGTTAATAGGGGAATGGAAAAAATAAGCGGCTGTTCCTCTATCCCAGCAATTATGACTTTTTTAAATCTCAGAAAACACATAAACTAGTTACTAAAAATATGTGACAAACCTGAACATTTTTCTTTTACTGAGCAGAAAAATAGGAATAATTGTTATTTATTTGCACAGAATGCTATCGTTGTGTGTCATTTTATGTTGGCAATCTAAGGGAGAAGAGGTCAATGTCCCTGACTAAAATAGTCAGGTATTGCATGTTGTAAAAATTCTTATGGCATACCATTGAAAATTGCTGCTCTATATAATAAAAGACTATTCACTATACAAAGGGAGAAACAAGAGAAACTGTATAGTGTATAAGCCTGACATAAGCTATCTCATGATTATAATTAACAGAAAAAAGTCATGTTGATAATACATAATGTATATGATGTTATGAAAATAATATATTACAATCTTCATCTCACAAACCCATACCCCTTATTTAATCACGAGAAAATAACATAAAATACATCCCAATTAAGGAACATTCTATAGGGTATTAGTACTTTTGAAACAAACATCATGGCCATCGAAACAAAGCAGTCCCAGAAACCGTCACAGCCAATAAAAGACTGAAACAGGATGATAATGCATTATGATATCCCAGATGGATCCTGGGAGAAAAAAAATAGCATTATTTGAGAACTAAGAAAATATTAAAGTATGGATTTTAATTAAAATAAACTGTCAATATGAGTTCATTAATTGTGATAAATGTATTATATAAACTACAACTTATTGATAATAGGGATAACTTGAGTTGTATCTATTTGCAAACTTCTGAACTAACTTCACAACTTTTCTATAAATACTAGAGGCCTGGTGCACAGAATTCATGCACAGGAAGGGTCCCCAGGGCTGGCCAGCCATGAGGGCTGATTGGGGTCTTCTGGCTGCCAGCAGGGGCCTTCCTTCATTCTGTGCTGCCCCCTGGTGGTCAGCACATGTCATAGCGATCGATTGAATTTCCCAGTTTCCCAAACTCCAGAGGGGACACTTTGCATTTTAAATATATATATATATATATATATATATATATATATATATATATATCGATTAATTACTGTATTAAATTACATATAAATAACTGTAAGTCTACTTTTGCCCCACACTGTGTTTGTCTGGAGGCGTATACTGTATTTGCACTTCCTGTCTTCATTGCTGAGACAGACATAAAAGCCAACCCAAGAGGTTAAATGAGCACTTTGCTGTCAGGCAGCATGCTCAGTGCCTAGTATTTGGGCTCTAGAATCTACTGGGCTTGTTTAGGTGAAACATTAAAAAAATGTGTGTTCCTCCAGTAACTGAATTTACAAAACAGAGTGGACAATTACCACCTTAATTTGTAGAAATAAACAGGGTATAAAAAGAAGGTGGGGAGAGTTTGATCAAAAATTCTACCTCAAAAATCATGATGGCATCAGTTCTTGACCAACAACCTTAACTTACTCAGCTTTCATATACCGTATTTGCCGGTGTATAAGACGATTTTTTGGCCCTGAAAAATACGTATTTGCTGGCGTATAAGACAACTGGGCGTATAAGAAGACCCCCTAACATTTCCACTAAAAATACAGAGTTTGTTATATACTCGCCGTATAAGACTACCCCCCACTTGGAGGCATATTTTTCAGGGCCAAAGGGTCGTCTTATATGCCGCCGGCAAATACGGTACTAAAAACGTGGGGGTGGGAGGTAGTAAAGGTTTAGCGGTTTGGAAAGGGGCCAAGGAGACCTTTAAAATCAAAGGAATTTTAGGATAGAAGAGAACAATTACTAAGATTCAACCACTGAGCTTTCAAAGGTTTGCCATGGGGCCAAACTACAATGGTGAGTTCTCTGGGTAAGATGCACATTACCAAGCTGAACATTTATAGCCACTGCCATTTGAAGTATTGGACCTCCATTCGTTTGAAACTTGCCTAATACTATATGACCTCTTCTATTTGTCTTGTACTGTTTTTAACTCTTAAGATACTGAGCTTTTTAGCACTGCATGTCTTATTTCCTCCAGCTAAGACTGTAAGCTCTTGTAGAGAAATGCCTGTATTACGCCCCTTACGCCTGCCCATTCCTTACCAAGAGGGTCAACCTTGAACTGAAACTTGAACTCTTTCAATTTTTTTTTTGGAACACCCCTGGGTATGCATTCTGAAAATGGACACAGCATGTTTTTAGAGAAAATCTAATGGCCAAGAACCCAGCCAGTGTTGTAAATACGTTCTTTCTACATATTCACTTTTTAATGATACAAGATTGTTTAGATTTAGAGAAGAAAAAGAGTGGATGCATTTTACAGTGTGTCAAAGTACTGGAAACGAAGCCACTGAGAGTTCTTTGACTTTTACCGGGTATCCTGGTGCAAAGCCCAGGCCTCCCTGTTATCCTCAAAGCTGAACAACAGATTCCAGGCAATATAGCTCCCCCTCCACCCTCCCCACCTCCACCCCCACCTCCACCCCCACCTCCACCCCCACCCCCACTGCGTGGGCACTGGAAGCTGACAGTTGTTTTGCATCAGGGTCCGCACCACCAGGCTGTAAACCAAATGCAAACTCTGGGCTTCTCAGCAGACAGGCCCACAAGGAGAGGAGTGGAGCCGCACACAGAGGGGCAACCCCAGAAAGCCGTCAGCCTCCGCCTTGCCTGCCTTCCGCTTGTGAAGACATAACCCGCAGTACCAGAGGGCTTCTGTCCGTGGACAGGACTGGACGCCGGAGAGACAGGCACATGTGGACTGGGGACATTCAGAGCAGGAGAGCAGGGCACAAACCAGGCCGGGTGATGGTGCTGTGTGCCGGTGAGCATGTGGAATCTGCTCCGGGACCGGGGCCCTGCGGCCTGGCCTGGCCTCCCGGTGGGAGAGAAGCAGGTGGCTTTGTCCCGGGGTGTGGATGGAGGGGCGGAGCCCTGGCTTAGAGAAGACGATGCTCCTGGCGGGAACTCGTCATCCGCACCGAGGCTTGGCCGGCATGAAGCTCACTATCCAGCTTCCCGGCCTGATCTTCAGCCTGAGCCGGGAGCCCACAGTGGGGCAGCCTCGATGGCCGGCAAGCAGCGCCCCGGGATGCATGTGTGCTCCATCCACCCTGTCTCCCAGCTGGAGTAGCGGCCACCACTCTCCCCGCAGACAGCTCCACATCCCATTTAAACATAACACCCCCTGCCGAAACCGGTTTGGCTCAGCTGCAGAGCCTCAGTCTGTGGACTGAAAGGTCCCAGGTTCGATTCCCATCAAGGGCATGTACCTTGGTTGCGGGCACATCCCCGTTAGGAGGAGTGCAAGAGGCAGCTGGTCGATGTTTCTCTCTCATTGGCATTTCTAGCTCTCTATCTTTCTCCCTTTCTCTCTGTAAAATATCAATAAAATATATATTTTTTTAAAACACCCCCGTGCATCTGGGGCAAATAAACCACCACTGGGTGGCTTTGCCCAGGCTGGCCCGCTTTGCCAGGAAGGATCCCCGGCCTCACAGCCATCGTGGCATTGTCTGGAGCTGCCTTTCTCAGAACCCCTGACGCATGGGCCTGCAGGCCAAGGCCTGGGAGCTCTTAGCCTTGGAGCTCGGACTCCCCCTCGCCTGCCCTGGCTGCTGGGCTGTCTCTAGCTCCCCTGCCTTGCTAGGGAGGTGCGGGGTTTCCCGGCAGAGGGCTCTGCTGCTGCCACCTGGCAGAAGGAACCTGTGGTCCTTCTGGGCAAGCGGCGGTGGCCACCGCCATGTGGGGAGTCCAGGCCACCCTCCCCGGCCTGCCTTCCTCATCCCGGCCCCCAATGCCACTTGCCCAGGGCCCTGAGCAAATGGCAGCCGCCATCGTGTGTGACCCAGAGCTGCAAGTCCCTGCTCCCCATCCCCCATGCTGCAAGTTTCCACCCACCCATGCCATTGTTACTGTGATGGCGTCCCAACCAATTTGCATATTGCCCTTTTATTAGTATAGCTAAGTCTACCTTAAAATAAATGTTTTCTTAAAAATAAAATATCACAAAGCCAAGATAGTACAGTGTCATCCAAGAAAAAAAAGAACAGCCTTGAGGCTTACACCATGGAAAAAAACTGGTAAAAGCATTGTAGCAGAAGCTTCTAGACTGTGCATTCTAGGGCAAGACTGCTTAGCCTCTATTTCGCTCACACGTTTCATGCACCCTTCACCTAACTGTCTATGGTTCCACTCACCCTGCCAAGAAGCAGCTCGGTAGCTTTTGTATCTGGAAGGTCTTAGCAGATGGCACAACTGGCTTGCACTTCAGGTGGCCGACAGAGGGTGAGGTGTCCTGCTCTGAGCCCAGACTTCACATGAATCAGAAAGCACTTCCTTCAAAGGCGAGCAAGCTCCTGCCCTCCTGGTCAAGAGGAGAGGGTTCCGTTGCCTCTAGCTCTCTTGGGAAAATACAGGCAGTTGTTGGTTCTTTTTCATATTTGTTTATGCAATAAAAGTAAAATCTCCACCCCGAGCACAGGGACAATGCACACTACCAGATAATACTGTGCAGAAGCCAGAATAGAGATCTGCTTCATTTGCCAATTACATTGAATTAACAAAAATCCAGGCAAAATACTAAACCAGATGAGACACCATGATTGAGGCATAAATGACTGTCTGTGGCCATTACATTGGATAAATTTCCCCAGAAATCTCATTTGCAAGGGATTTGGTTGCTAGAATTTTGTTCATATATTGAAGGTTTAAAATCCACACGTTTTTAAGTTTTCTTATTTGTAACTAAAATTGCCAAATGGGTGCTGAGCAAGGCTTTGGCACACGACTTCATCCATTGGCCTAATTTTACCAAGAAGACACAGAAACGAAGGCAGGGTAAGTGATGGGAGACAGCCACAACAATCCCTATTTCAGGGCCATAATTCCAACCTAAGCTCCCAACACCAGGCTTGCTCTTTCATTTCACTGCCCTGGTGGTTCATGATGCAGTTTTATTTCTCTTTATCTTAATAATAAGGTCCCTTTGATTCTTTCCTTCAGAGCAGCCTGAATGATAGCTACAGAAACAAATATGTTCATAACATAATTCTAAATCACTTATTGTAACATTTAGGCTGTGATTTTTTTTACAAGACTAATAGACTGAATCTATACATATAAAAGGCTAAGTGTCCATCCTTCCCTCAGACCAGTAGCTATAACATGCACTGACCACCAGGGGCCAAATGCTCAACACAGGAGTTGCTAGGATGCACAATGGCCATTTAAAAATAAATAGCACCACAGATCTGGCGCCAATAAACCAACACTCTGCTTCCCCCAAGTGGGCCCCAGGCCCTGCCACCACCCCAGAGTGATACCTCACCAAATCGTAGCCAACGCTGCAGAGACCCCATAGCACAAAATGTGGTCCACTGCCCAGCCAAGCCTGGAAACAGTTGCTATGGACACCAGGTAATGACATCACATAGCAAAGCCTGGCTTCCTCTCCCTAGCGACTAGCATCCTTGGTGTTTCTTCAGCACAGGAACACAACTTGCTTTATAGCCAGGTGCAAATGTTTTACATTTTAACCAAATGTTTGTGAAGTGTTTTTCCATGCCTCATCTCATTTGATCCTCACAGAAGTCCTGGAGTAGGTAAATAGGAGACTTGGTAGAATCCTATTTTCTTTTCATTAGCAAGATGCGAATAGTGATATTAAAATGTTTCTCCTAATTAATTTCTTTTCAATGTGCATGACTCTGTGCACCAGGACACTAGTTTTATATGATAAAGTGAATGTAAACTTTCATAACTATTGTTTGCCTTAAAATTATCAGTCTATCAATATAGTATAAGATAATATTGTATATTAAAATAAATAATAATGGTATGTAAAGTTATTAAAATAATATTCAATTAATATTATAGAGCACATAATTTATAAAATGTTATATATTCCACATGTATCAATTATGGGAGGATATGTCATAGGTTATAAATACTGCTTTATTCTTTTTAGGGAATGCAATTAGTCGCAGGAGAAACTAAATCTTAGCCATGAGTTTTAGAAGTCTTCCACTATAACTTATATTTTCAGACATGCCATAAGAATTAATTTTAATATTCAGATATGCATGAAGTTTTTGAAGTTTTAAGTATTTTTCAAATTGAAAGGAACACAAGCTGCAGGGAATAAATAAGAAACTTGTACTTTTTAACTCCAGAGCAGAAATTTGCTTCTTTTTATGTATGTGGTATATAGATCAGGGGTCAAATGAAAATTTACAGAAATATGTACATTTCTAAATGTTTTCGTAGCTGCTAAAAACAAACACAAAACGAATTGTATAAGTTATCTGCATACAATATGCAAGAAGGAGAAAATAATGCCACAATGGAAACTTCCAGGACTACAAAACTATTCTGCTCTTAATGAAAAATCCCAGTTTCACTCTAACAAAACCACACACACACACACACACACACACACACACACACACACTCACACACTCACACATTCACATATATACACACAGCAAGCTCTCAAGTCCCCACAGATCTCTCTGCCTTAAACTGTGAGCAGAGCCCTTTGGACTGAAGGTTGCACATGGAGGAAATACCCATGTCCTCTGAAATTATCTGCTCGGCAGAGGCTTTGTTGCTGCAAAATTATAGGAAGGAACCAATGAGCAAGTGAACCTGAGGACAGGGGTGCTGCCTTCAGTTTTCTCCTAACTCAGCCCTGACATTAGTTGAGATTATAATTATTTTGCAGGAAATACTAGGATAGCTTCTGATAGATAAAAACAAACAAACAAATCCAATTTTCTGAGTTGTTAGCTAATTTTCTGCAGGTTTTTTTTTTCTTTTCCAAACAAAAATTATATTTCTTTTTGAGGTGACTTATGTTGTTGAAGTGACTGATTAGAGGAAATGAAGTTGTTTTACTTTTTTTTTTCAATAGCATTTTTTAAAAAAGAAATAATGATTTTTTAAAATTCACATACATGCTTGCTTGGGCAAAATATTTTCTAGAGCAATTTCACTTCTCTTGTTTTCTTCTTTTTATTTAATTCCTCACTATAATTAGCAAGTGATGTACATACATATGCCAGTGTAATATACAATCAGGGTAGTCATATACATGGGTCTAGAAGCCTCCCTTATAAAAAATATAATTTTTTCAAGTTTCCATAAAAAGATTCCTTTATTCTGTTAACTCCCTGCTATTCTAAACTTAGTAGTTGAGCTGTGCATCAGTCTCTCATTCTCTGTTTAGTCTAACTTATTTCCAAAAATCTTAAAGTTCCTCAAGTTGATTAGTCCTGGAAATGTAGTTCTCAGCAAGCAGAAGGTTGCCTTTACCTTTCTATTGACAGTAAAGTATATACCTTATTGCAAATATGTATGTAAATTCTAAGTCCTAAGTATTTGCTCCTATCAGTTACATTTCCTGTATTCTGTTTTAGTCTACTAAAATCAATTTAAAAAGGAATATATATATATATATATATATATATATATATGGATTCATTGTGTATTTAACTGCTATGCATATTTCCTACTTATTTCAATTATGATCTTAAGAACTTAATAAATGTGCAGGTGAATATATATAAGTATAAAAATCTACATATTTCATAATAAATAAAATATATCATAAAAAGTAAAATAATACATGTGATCAATATTAGAATACATCATTTTAATTACATTTAAATTTCTTTTCATTGTTATCTTCACAAAAATAAAAGGATTAAGCAATTATTACATTGGTATGTATTTTAATTATTAAAAACTGTGGTTTTAATAAATCTTCGCTTTTTTAATTTATGATTGTCAACTTGAATTTAATTTATGGTAATTGGTTTAATATGAACCTGTTTAATTTTTAAAGCAGAGTAACATAGTAAAAAAAAAAAAAAAGGTCTGAAATCTAGTTTCAAACCTATGATCTATAAACATTGAGAATTTTCTGTCATAAATATGCTGAAAGTGATTTCTGACCTCCTTTCCTGTTCTAAGGTGTGATAATTATATTTTAACTGGAGGCCTGATGCACAAAATTCATGCAAGAGTAGGCCTTCCTTCTCCTGGCTGCCACCACCTGCTTCCCTCCGGCACCCGGGACCCGGGCTTCCCAGGCTTTGTCCAGAAGGTCATCTGGAAGGACATCTGGTCTAATTAGCATATTATACTTTAATTATTATAGTTTATGAAAATGAACTTAACTACATTAATATGTAAATGTATAAGTAAAAGCATCCAAAAAGTGAGCAAAATAACACTAAAACTTCCTGACTATTACACAAAACCCTGAGACTTTTCTTTAATAGTTTTTATTCATTCAAAATTATATGAGGAGGGGTGGGGGTGGTGAAGGGGACTCTATAAAGGAAGGTGAAGGGATTAGCTAAAGAACATATATGCTTAGTCCATGGACACAGACTGTAGAGTGGGGAGGGCCAAGGGACCAAGGGATGGAGTGGGAGGAGGGAAAGGGGCTGAGGAGTGGAGGTGGGCAAAGGGAATGGAAAATGGGTACATCTGCAATAGTGTAAAAAAAAGGGAAAGGAAAACATATGTTTATGTGAATAAGCATGTCAACATGGAATTTTACTATCTTATATATATTTCTATTTGTCACTTTATAGGAAAGATAAAACAACACATTTCTAAATTGAAAGATGGTTTAAACATAAACAGAAGAGTGACAATCATCTTATGCTGAATACCTATAGAAGTAAGGGAAAACAGCATCAATGCCTCTACAATTAATGTATTTTGTATTTACTTTATCCTAAGGCCCGGACTTTGCCAGTTTCTTTGTAACATGGCCTTCCAGGGAAGGTTATCTTGATGTTAGAGTTGATACTATCATAGCTGATCCTACCCAATGATGTATAATCTTCTTTACTTTGTGAGAGACCCAGAGCTATGTGATGGCTATAATCTTAAGCAACCTTCTTAAATATATATTCAATATGTGCTTTGAAACATAAATGCAGAACTGAACCTGTCACTTGTAAAAAAGACTCTAAGATGTTGTTAAGCCAAAGGCTGACACTAAAATAATTTTTCAAAAATTCAAAATACCCTCCTGAACACTTTCATTTAGGATGTTGATATGCTTCAAGGATAAACTAAGGTCACGTTCTAACCTGCACCTCAGAAATGTCTATATGAGCAAAAACTTCTAGTAAATCCTAAGAACAGACAGTTTTTTATTTCCCAATCTGGGAAATCCTTCCATCAAAGCAGTAGAAATGTATAAAATTCCATAAATGCAGCAGAAAAAAATGTATAAAAGTTGCAGTTTGGTACTTTATCTAGCTGACCAGAGATAGAGTAAAGGGTCAATATCATATCAAGTTCAAGATTGAACTAAAGATAAGAAGATGAGTAGTTAAAATTTATCTAGAATCATCTAGGATCAGTGAACTTGGTCAAGTTTTCTGACTTTTTTTTAAGGCTAGAGTATTTTTTTACCCACTTTTCCTGCACTTAGGAAAGTACTGAAAATCTAATTTGGTGAGATGTGCAATCTAGAATTTTTATGATCTGGTAAATCACTTTATATATCTATATATCATGTTTTAAGTGGGTTTAAAATATGATATTATAGTAAGAAGAGATTCTTACTACATGATTCAGCCTCTAAACTCATATGTGAGCCAGGTTATATAAACTAATCAGTAAAATGTAATTCTTTTTTCATAAGTAAGAAAACTGAAGTTAAAATAAATGGAGAAAAAGACATCTATTATTGAAAACAATTCAGTGGGTTTATTCTTCTGATGGAAAGAGGAAATGCATATAAATGTCTGCTTGCAGTATTTTCATGATTCGAAAACTCAGGTTCTTCTTTACAGAGAGTTGCTGAAAAGATAGAGACTTGGAGTATTAAGTAAATGGGCTAGTGAGGGACATCAATAGAAGTAATAAAAAAATTGTGGGTGGGGGGAGAGAAAAAAGAAAGAGGAAAAGGGAGGGAGGAAGGAAGGGAAGAAGACAGCTCAAAAAACAAAAGCCTTTAAACAGAGAATGACAATTACAGGTTTATACTTCTTAAACCTATTCAGGGGTAAAATCAGGCACGGAAGTCCTTTAATATCAAAGAATGATCCACGTCTAATCAGTTTTATTCATGCTTGGGAATAAACTGAGTTTGCTCATGCTTTCTCTAATTTACTGATCTATATAAAATATTTAAAATCTCCTGTGTTTTAAATTATTTAATATTCCCTGGGGATATCTTGAACAAGATAGAAATAGACCCTCCTTTCATGGAATTGTACAGCCTGTCAGGATTTATAATCTAGAATTTCATAATCCAAATATAATAGTCAATATTTAAAGCATAATACTTTTCCATAGCCTTAAATACTTTTAACTGGGCAACTAAGTGGAACTATAAAACATCTTAAGTTTTATATATCATAAAACCTGAAAGTCTACCTTTAGAAAATAACATTTAGATTAATCAAGTTTTTTGGACACTTAATGCATTGTGTTCTTCCAAAGAACGTTCTAAAACATAAACCACTTAGGAAGATATATAAGTTAAGGATCATGTTTCCCTGTGAGTAAAGATTCCTAAAAATGAGAAACTCAAATAAAATTAATGATGAATCTGTCACATAATAAATCTGGGACAGACAACCCAGGGCTGGTGAAGTCTCTAAGATTACCGTAACACCCCAACCTCCTTTTGTGTTCCCATAGTCTCTGCGTGGCATAGAGGAATATATCTGAAATGGTTACACCTGAGAGCTGATGGTTGGATGAGGGCAAGGCAAGCATTTGCTGAAATATGGGAACCTAAAAGTGCATTATCTTCTAGGAGTCTCTGGAACTTTGTAGGAAAACTCACACGCCAAGCTGAGGTGCTCAATTACTATGCAGTCCTAAGGAATCTAAAAAATTGCTATCCTCCAAAACCGGTTTGGCTCAGTGGATAGAGCATCAGCCTGCAAACTGAAAGGTCCCTGGTTCAAGTCCGGTCAAGGGCATGTATATTGGTTGTGGGCACATTCCCAGTAAGGGGTGTGCAAGAGACAGCTGATCAGTGTTTCTCTTTCATCAATGTTTCTAACTCTCTATCCCTCTCTCTTCCTCCCTGTAAAAAATCAATAAACATATTTTTTAAAAGTGCTACCTTCCTAATAAAGAGGGAATATGCTAATTGACTATCATGCCCTCACAAGAAGGCAGCACCCACAGCCACAAGATGGTGGTGCCTAGTCCCCCAGTTCCCTCAGCCCCACCAGGGGATGGTAGGCACCTTGAATCTCATCAACTCAAAGTCCTCTCAGGCCCACCTCATCCAGCCTCAGTCCCCCAGTCCCCTCAGCCCCCCTGGGTAAGGCAGTTGGGGGCGATCGGGCAGGCAGGGGAGCAGTTAGGGCTCAATCATGTCAACAGGAGAGCAGTTAGGGAGATATCAGGCTGGGATGCAAAGCGGTTAGGGGCAATCAGTCAGGCAAGTGTTCAGGAGCCAGCAGTCCCAGATTCTGAGAGGGATGTCTGACCACCCACCAGGATGAGGCCTAAAAGGGTCGTTGGATATCCCTCAAGGAGTCCCAGATTGGAGAGGGTGCAGGCTGGGCTGAGGGACACCCCCCTCCACTGCACGGATTTTGTGCACCTGGGCCTCTAGTCTATAATATATATAAAGCCAGTCACCAGAACTCAGTAACAACCAAAATGACAGTTGCTATGATGCCTACTGTGGCCAATGAACTGGCTAGATTGGGGGGAGAGGCCAGCTGGTCAACTTCTCACAGTACCTCCCCCTAGCAGGCCCCTCTTCTAATTGCCCCCCCCAACCTAATAGGGGGTGGGGATGGCCAGACTACCTTCTGCAGCCCCTCCCTCAGACCAGCCTCACCCTCAATGGGCCCCCACCACTCTGATTGGCCCATGACCCCTCCCCTCAGTCATCTCTGCCCCCAATCAGAACCACAATCTGATCAAGGGCAGGGCCAGCCAGCCAACTGCTCTCGGCCCCTCCCCCCAGGCAGCTCAGCCCTAATGGGGCCCCATTGGGGGGGGGCCTGCCGGCCAAACCTCCCACTGTCTCTTCCTCCCAACAGGTCCAACCTCAACCTGCCCCAATTGGGGCCTGGCTGGCCAGACCCCACCATACACGAATTTGTTACTGGGCCTCCAGTAGTAAAATAGAAAAGGTGTTTCATTATTATCTTGATAACAGAAAGGAATAAGAGAGAAATTCTTTCAATCCAATCATATTAATGACTTTAAGCTATATTTAGCTTATTTTTGTTACTAAATCAAATGTCAAGGAACAAAATGAGAAAGGCATGAGGATGAAAGAAGTAGAGTGTGATTACTGTCTGACATAGTTGAAAATGATGAGAGTCATTGCAGCTAATGCTTTGGGCATCTTTACTGAGCAACATATTACTCATAAATAATCCAACACTTAGTGTAATATTGGTTACCATTATTTCAGTTAAAAAATGCTAAAGGCTTATTAGATAACTGTCTATGCCTTGGCTTTTGCCTGCAAGAGTCTCTAGAGACAACACATAACACTTTATCTCAGCCAAAAGGCCCAGAGGAAACCGTTATGACACATTGGAAAACATATCATGGATCCATGGCACTTACACAATTACCAGGAGATAGATAAAATAACAAGAAATCTTAAATGTATACAACTGAAATTTATTTTAATGTCTATAGGAGAATAAAAAGCACTAGCTCATGTTTCAGTTTTAAACTTTATTTTGTCTTCTTCATTGACCGTATGGTTTACTGCATAGTTAAATAAGCAAGATCTCATTTCTCTCACATTATATTATCATCTTCATAGATAAATGTATATGTTTCTAATAAAATCATAACTCTATGTTGTTCTTAATAGAATTTTTAAAGAACTATAATTTTTAAAAAGTTTTATGGATTAAAAGATAGCATTAATTTTTAGCTTTCTCTCTAAAAACAAAGATTCATAGATTTCAAAAATATTAGTAGCAAACTTGATAGGATTTACTGGTGTTTTTTTACTATAACAAAAGCTATTTTTAGTCATTATTACTTTTTAGCTATAATTTGTATTTTTTAAGTTTAGCTGTGTTTTCAGAGTTTTAGCTTTGATTTTTTTCTCCTTTCTAAAAGTCTGTGTACATCCCTGTATTTTTGTTAAAGATTGCTGTGCGATGTAAAATGCTATTCTTGAGTAGCTTGGGGAACAAAGGCAGCACCAGAGCGGGGGCTGAATTGCTCAGAAAGAACATCGTCTTCTCCGGCTCCCACATGCAGTGGCCATCGGCTCTGATTTGATTCACTCTAAGTACTTCCAGTTCTAAGTATACATTTCCTTTCACTTTTAGAATCCCCACCTATAGAAGAAAACATTATTTCTTTTCTTCATACAAGTCTAGTGTGCATTTTTAACAACCTCTGGCTTCTGTTGATAAGCAGTAAAAAAAAAAAAAATATCTATGTGACAGGTACTATTCAAAACCCTCTATAACTACGGTCTATTTAAATCATGTATCAAGCTGATGAAGTAGGTATATTTATTGTGTAATTATTATCATCATGTCATGGGTGGGGAACTGAGGCATCTAGAGCTTAAGTGACTTATTTTTATTTTTTTTTTATTTTTTTTTTAAATATATTTTGTCCATTTTTTATAGAGAGGAAGAGAGAGGGATAGAGAGTTAGAAACATTGATGAGAGAGAATCATTGATCAGCTGCCTCCTGCACACCCCCTACTAGGGATGGGCCCGCAACCAAGGTACATGCCCTTCACTGGAATCTAACCTGGGACCTTTCAGTCTGCAGACCGGATGCTCTATTCACTGAGCCAAACTGGTTTCGGCAAGTGACTTATTTATAATAACCGGAGGATGTGATATAGTTAGGTAAGCTCTGAAACTTGTAAATGTGAATACAGAGCCTTGCTTCTTAGTCAGTGAGCAATAACACCTCCCCCCCCCCCAAAAAAAAAGGCAAATCCATTCCAATATTTTAAAAATATATTTATATTGGTTTTTTTTAAATTTTATTTTTTATTGAGAGTATTAAAGATGTCTCCAACTAGTATTTTCCCACTTTGCCTTCCTCCACCCAGTCACCCAGTTCCAACAATACCCTAACCCTTCTTCTGCATAAGTGTTTCATGAACAAAACAGCATCGCATAGAGTGCTGAGGCTTTAATACTGATTTAGAGAAAGCAATCTCCATTGAAACTAACAATAAAGGGTATAAGAAGATGAATACTGATAAGATGTAAATGCAGCTATAAGGTAAAGTATTTTGCAGCCATGCTTGAGAGAAATATCATTTAGGATGAAGAGGTGTATTAAATTTACCAAAAGTGGATTTTGAGTAATAGAATACATTCTTGACAAAGACTGATAAGACATAAGTTCAAATTTCACCTCTGTCATTCATTTGTGATTTTAGAAGTGTTATTTATTCTCTCTAAATCTCAGTTTCTTGTGATATTAGAAACTGATCATACACTACTTTATAGGGTATAATAAAAATTAAGTGTTTAATGCATGATTATTTTATGCTAGAAAATGTTATTAAAAGTATTATCTTTCAGGCATATTTAATCCATTCTTTTAATTGCCACAATAATGTCTGACTTTATTATCTCTATTTTGCATATGAAGTTAGACTAAAAAGGAGTAATAAGCACAGATAAGAATCAAATAAATATATTTTTATGACAAATTTTTAAGACCTATCCACTACCCAGAGAAGTCAAAGAAGGGGTTTCATATACCATCTTACATTTCCACATTTGAAAAATATTCTATTTTTATCTAGTGTCAGAGATATTTTTTCTACATAGCCATGTAAACTGGATTTTTTTCTATCTATACTTCTCATAAAATAATCATCCATATGACATACAAACCAATTTATTTTTCCCTCTTTTAAAAATAATTAATTCATTAAAATACCATGTCTCTATCTGATATTATTTATTTATTTTATAAATATGTTTTATTGATTTCAGAGAGGAGAGGAGAGGGAGAGAGACATAGAAACATCAATGATGAGAGAGAATTATTGACCAGCTGCCTCCTACATGCTCCCCACTGGGGACTGAGCCCACAACTCAGACATGTGTCCTTGATCAGAATGAAACCTGGGACCCTTCAGTCTGCAGGCTGGCACTCTATCCACTGAGCCAAACTGTCTAGGGCTCCTTTTGAGATTATTAAAGTTTGGTTCTGCTATTATTTTTATGAATGATTCTTTTTTAAAAGAAGAACTTTTATGAACCAACAATGCAAATATTGTCTTAATTATAACGTCCTATCAATTACAAAAATATTGGAGTGTAGAATGATCACATTAGATAGCCACACTTCATAATCTAGCCATTTTCTACTACTGCTAGATGAAGCAAGTGAATTAGCCTACTATAAACATTGGATCATCACTGTCTTCACTAAGGAATTTGAGTCTTATACTTCCCAATGGATGAGACTGGAAAGGCATTGCAAAGAAGCTTAAACACAATGTTTTTAAAAATTTGAAAAATTTGTTAGGATCACTGGTTCATTAAGCAGCCTGGAAACATCAGATGTTCTAACACCAATTACATGTAAGTCCCTGATGATGATAGATGGGTGATCTTCCTTACTGTGGTTTTGCCAAACTGATTGTTTCTAAAATTATGCCAGTTTACTTGCCTCTAATAGTAAATACACATTTTTCTATTTGATTTACATGTTCAGACCTCACCATGACTAACAACCTTCCAGGTCTTAAAACAAAATAAAGCAATAGACAACATATTTTTCCAAGTTGATCAGAAAATACCAACACAAATGCTTTTTTCATATTGGTGGTCCTCTGACAACCAGAAAGGATCTCCTCTGTGAGGGAAGTTACATAGTACAAGATGAGTTTGGGTGCATTAGTGTGAAGTTTGAAAGGATCACAGAACTGGTTTGATCAGTTTAAATTGGAGAAAGAAAAAAGTCAGTTGGAGAAGAGAAATAATAAAAATGAAGGGAAGAAAATACCTAGGAATAAACTTAACTTAGGAGGTAAAAGGCCTGTACTCAGAAAACTACAGGACACTGAAAAGAGAGATAGTGGAAGACATAATGGATGGAAGAACATACCGTGTTTATTGATTTGTAGAATCAACATCATTAAAATGTCCATACTATCCAAAACAATCTATAAATTCAATGCACTCCCCATTAAAATACCAACAGCATATTTCACAGACCTAAAACAAGCTCTCTAAAAATTCATCTGGAATAAAAAAAAAATACCCCGAATAGCTGCAGCAATCCTTAAAAAGAAGAACAAAGTAGTAGGAATCTCAATACCAAATATCAAGCTCTATTACAAAGCCACTATTCTCAAAACAGCCTGGTACTGGCACAAGAACACACATATAGGACAATAGAATAGAATAGAGAATTCAGATATTGACCTAAATCACTATGCTCAATTAATATTTGACAAAGGAGGCAAGAACATACAATGGAGTCAAGACAGTCTCTTCAATAAATGGTCTTGGAAAATTGGATAGATACATGCAAAAAAATGAAACTTGACCACCAACTTACATCATACACAAAAATAAACTCAAAATGGATAAATTATTTAAACATAAGATGGAAAACCATAAAAATACTATAGCAATCCACAGGCAGCCAAATCTCAGACATATGCTGAAGGAATTCCTTCACTGATACTGCTGCTAAGGCAATGAAAACTAAAGAGAAAATAAACAAATGGGACTACATCAAAATAAAAAGCTTTTGCACAACAAAAGAAACCATCAACAAAACAACAAGAAAGCCCACTGCATGGGAGAACATATTAGTCAATGTCATTACCCTTAAGGGTTTAATCTCCAACATTTACAGGGAACTCATACAACTTAACAAAAGGAAGATAAAAATTTCAATTAAAAAAATGGGCAATGGACCTAAATAGATACTTTTCAAAAGAGCCATAAGGAAGGCCAACAGACATATGAAAACATGCGAGGATACAGAGAAAAAGAAACCCTCGTGCACTGCTGGTGGGAATGCAGACTGGTGCAGCCACAGTGGAGAATAGTATGGAGTTTCCCCAAAAAACTAAAAATGGAACTCCCATTTGACCCAGTGACCCCACTTCTAGGAATATATCCCAGGAAACCAGAAAAGGATATATGCACCCCTATGTGACAGGTATGGTGAAACTTTTACTTTAGGGCCAGTTTAGCTCCCTATACTGTATAAGACAAAAGGCTTTTTGGTCTCAGTTGAGACCAACTCCCAACCCTGTTTTTGCTCTGCATGTTTTTGACATTATATTTCCCCATCAGTTGTTGTTTGTATATCCTTACAGATCATCCCCATATATAGCCAATGACTTAGCACTCCTCTGCTGATGTGTGGAGAATTTCCCCGAGTACCTCTGTTTTATCTACTACACCTCCCTGATAATTTCAGCTTCTTCAGCCTCCCTTAACTCCCACGTTGGTTTTCTCATCCTACTAAAACTCACAGTGTTACAGTAGATAGTTATTAGATATTAATGGAAAAGAAGGGCGCCTGACATCTAATTAAGCTGGGTTAACTAGGAAGACAGTTTCACAGATACCCCAGGGGACAGCCACATCTTCCATCAAAGGCATGTTAATCTGAAAGCATGTAGGAAAGTCCAGTTTTCCATTCTGGACAACCCACTCATTCATCTTGATTACAGGGCGAAGGGATAAACAGCAAGAGGACATTTCCTTTGCTGGGCACATGCCCAGAAGAAGCCAAGTTGGCACAGGGGAGCTGTCCTTCCTACAATGGGCATGTGCATCAGAAGCCAGCCGAGGAGACAGCATTATGAGGGATACACATTTGTTTGGAACAGTGCTCAACCAAATTAACTTTAATAAATGAACAAATAAATGATTCACCCTTCCATTTCTATTTGAAATATGAACTGAGAGGAGTCCTTCTGGGAAAGCCCGAGGTGAAACTAGATTTCAGTAAAATGTAACTCTTGGAATATATTACATCAAGAAAAATAAAGTTATTCAATTTCGTTACGTTTGGCTCCATATTGGTTTCAAGCTACTTCATACTGTTGATGATACTACTTTTAAGCCATGGAAAAATGTGATGCTCTGTTTGGTTCCTTACCAAACTAATGTTAACATTTTAATAATTGAATTTGAAATTGCTTTTTTTGTTTTGTTTACTGAAGCAGTGGTGCTTACATCACAGGACTGTAAATCACTTAGGAAGTATTAAGTGTGCTTCTACAGCTTATACAAGACCCATAGTATGTCTGTACATTTTGTGCAAATGCCATTTAAATTGTTAATGTAGCTTAATTATATAATTAATTTAATTAAGTCATATAATTAATTATGATCAGGATAAATAGTTTTACAATATTCAATTGATTTGATTATATTTTAAATACATGATAATGCAATTTTAACTTATATATCATCTTTGGAAAAAATATATTTTTTTGTATCATTCCTGATAGTTACTGAAAGTTTGTCTCCTTGCAAAATTCATGTTAAAGCCCTAACACCCAAATGTGATGATATCTAGAGTTAGGGCCTTTGGAAAGTAATCAGTTTGGGCCAAAATCGTGAGAGTGGGATCCTCATTATGGAATAAGAACTAACTATAGAGAGCCTACTTGCTTTCTTCTCTCTCTCTCTCTCTCCTTCCCCCTTCTGCCTCCTTTACCCTTTCTCTGATACACCTAGTTAGAGTCTGGAGCAAAGATGATGAATTCAAATTTATAATCATTCCCATAAAAGGAAAGTACTCACTTGTCAAATGACTTTCCTTTAAGGTCACTAGGCACCTTAGAATTTTTGGAAGAGAAGAGTATGCTTTTACCTTGTTTAAGCCATGCTACATGTTTTCAAAGAACTTAGCCAACATCTTCACTAATTCTTTCCAAATAATCCACAATGAATTTACAGTATAGGTAGATAACACAAATGACAATTTTATTTTTTAAATATATTTTATTGATTTTTTTTACAGAGAGGAAGGGAGAGAGATAGGAACACTGAAGAGAGAGAAAAATCCATCAGCTGCCTCCTGCACGCCCCCTACTGGGGATGTGCCCGCAACCAAGGTACATGCCCTTGACCTGAATGGAACCTGGGACCCTTCAATCTGCAGGCCAATGCTCTATCCACTGAGCCAAACTGGTTTCAGCGCATTTTTTAAGAGGAAACCAAATATATAAAAATGAACAAAATTGCTGAAACCAGTTTGGCTCAGTGGATAGAGCTTTGGCCTGTGGACTGAAAGGACTCAGGTTGGATTCCGGTCAAGTCAAGGGCATGTACCTTGGTTGTGGGCACATCCCCAGTGTGTGCAGGAGGCAGCTGATTGATGTTTCTAACTCTCTATTCTTCTCCCTTCCTCTCTATAAAAAATAAATAAAGTATATTTTTAATAAATGGACAAAATTTATTGAACTGGTATTTACTACTAAAAGCTGATGAATTTCATAAAATATTATTTATATCACTATGAAATATTCTATATTTAAATAACTGCATAGTATTTTGATTTTAAATGAATGATTGCTTCATCTATTGATATATCATAGAATTGGGAAAGGTGAAATAGTAATCTTAATTATCAAAAGACCCTCAAAAATCAGAAAGAAAATAAAAAAGACAAATACATTGTTAGCACTATTTCTCTGAGAGAGATCCTGGATTTTAGCATCTTTGAATACTAATAGATATAATCACAGTTATATATAATCCTATTCATAAATTTGGGTTAACTTCTAAGCCAGCCATGGGCAAACTACGGCCCGCAGGCCGGATTCAGCCCGTTCAGCTGTTCTATTCAGCCCTCTGAGCCAAAAGAGCGGAGGGTTCTCTTGCTCTCCCCTCCGCTCCTTCACCAGTAGCCCAAGATGAGAGTGCCAGCATAGTCAGGTTGCTTTTGTTCCGGCCCTTCCGTCCAGTTTAAGAACCCATTGTGGCCCTTGAGTCAAAAAGTTTGCCCACCCCTGTTAGCCATACTTCCTACAAAGGAGCTTCCAGTTAAGGCTCAAGATCTAGAGTTAGAATACCTGAGTTCATACCTAAGTAAAATTATGTGGGTATTTTTAAAAAAATAATGCATATTTCATTGATTTTAGACAGAGAGGAAGGGAAACAGAGAGAAACATCAATCAGTTTCTGAATGGAATGGAGATGGAACCTAAACCCTGGGTTTGTACCCTGACGGGGAATTGAGCCAGTGACCTTTTGGTGCATGGGACTATGCCCAATCAACTGAACCACACAGGCCATACCATATGTAAATATCTTAATCTGTGCTAGCTTCAATCCCATCATATGTAAAGTAAGTATAATAATGTAACCTAATTCATAAGGTTGCATGATGATTTAAAAATAATTTAGCACTGTAACTGCCAATCAGTTGGCATACCATAAAGATTAGTTTTTTTGTTGTGATAATACCAATTTAAAGATGGATATTAAGATTAATAACAAGGTAAAAATGTATACCTGGATTCCTCTTAATGGCTTCAAGGACAGAAAGTTAATATGGAGTAATTGAAAAGGACTAGATATAGTTAATAAATTTGCACTTATTCATTTAGTCAGTAACTTAAAATTGGAGAGTGCCTTGGAATAAAGATATAATGAAAATGCATATTTTAAAATATCAAGTCATGTCAAATTACACTTAACATGTGTATTTAAATTTACTGTGCCGTGACATTTTTATTGGCACATGTAACTAATATCCTATAATGATGCTACGAGGCAAAGTGTTATAGAGTATTTGGACTCAATGAAGAATAATTCTTTTATTTCTAGTGTCATTCAGTATCAAGAGACCTATTAATAGCAGATCATTGATAGACTTTAAAGTAACAGCTGTCTGAATGTTATTACACACTCATAAAATACCTTTCAGAATGAGAATATACAGAAGATTTGTTTCAGAGTTCTTCCAGACTATTTCATGAAAATTTATATCATGTATTTTACAGTGCAGGGAGGGGTAGAGATAGGGTAAAACAGAATGTTTTAGTAAATACAATAGGTATAAATTTAACTGAACTGTATTTTAAATTAAACATTGTCCTCATTCCTAAATGTTTAGAAAACTCTGTGTATAGTATAATAACTTATGTTATTGAATACCACAGATTTGCATAAAAATGCCCATTTTGGGTTTTTAGCACAGCATAACTTTGATGGCTTCTGCTATGAATTACCCATCATTATTTTCCCATAATTTTCCTTACCAGTCTTCCCATTAGAATATGACCTTCTTAACAAAGGAATCTAGGTCTATTTTGTTTAAATGAATCCTCAACATGTAGCTATCTGCCTTGCAATAAAAATGCCATATCATTTTTTCCCTGGCCAGATAGCTCAATTGATTGGAGCACTACCAGTATACACAAAGGTTGTAGTTTCAAGTCAGTTAGGGCACATATCTAGGTTGTGGGTTCAAACCCTGGTAGGGGTGCCTATGTGTGGTAACCAATCAATTTTTCTTTCTCACATTTATGTTCTCTCTTTCTCTCTCCTCTCTCTCTCTCTCTCTCTCTCTCTCTCTCTCTCTCTCTCTCTCTCTTTCTCTTCTCTTTAAAAAATCAATAAAAACATATTTTATGGTAAGAATTTTTAAAAAGATACGGAATGCCATATTCTTTCTTATGTATACAAAAAAGTTTAACAATTACATAATATTTAGTAAAACATAGAATCAGAAATATTAGACAAGAAAAGAAACTTGGGGATAATCTAGTCTATACATCACAGTTTATAAATAAGAAAACTAAGTCCAAGAGGCAGCAGATAGAATGCTTAAGATCACAAAGTAAGTCTATGATAGAGATTATATACATGGTCATAAGAGTACTGATAATTTTAGAGTTTTTTTAAGTGTAAATTATCCAAGTATCTATTCTTTCATTATTTCTTTTAGTAATGAAACATTGCACATTGATATTTCAAAGCACTTTCTCCTTTGATGATAAAGAATAGTCTCCTTAATGAGAATGGGTTGTTGGTAAAATAAATAAACATAAGGTGAAGAGTTACTTTTCTTGTCACCATATATGATACTCCTGAAACATAGAATGGGCAATACTTTAAAATTAACTCAATAAATACTGAGTATTTTTACAAATTCTAGTTTCATCTATAAAAGATCAAGTTCAGGAAACAGCACATCCAAAGTCTTTAACGTTTTATGTTAGGATATAATCTTAGGACTTTCTAGTTTAAGTGTGGAATTATCTACTAAGTAACTGAATAACTAATAGATAAGTATAGAATGGTTAATGGAGAAGTATGTGGAACACTACTGGTTATCTTTTGGTTTATAGTCTCTCCCCCTTCAGAAGTTCTACCTAGTGACTACAGTTCACAGTCTTCTTGAGGTCTGTCACAGTCATATGAATGTATCCTCACTAATGAGAAATGAAAAGAGGTGGTACGTGCAACTTTTTGTTGTTATTATTGTTGTTTCAATCATCACCCAAGGATGTTTTTCCATTTATTTTTAGAGACAGCAGAAGGGAGGGAGAGAGGAGTAAATAGAGGGGTGGAGGGAGAGAGAAAGAGAGAGAGAGACATCGATGTGAGAGAGCCTGTTGATTAGTGCCTCTCCCACATGCCCCTTCCAGGGCCAGGTATTGAACCTGCAGCCCAGGTATGTGCCCTTGACTGGCAATCAAACTCTCAACGTTTCTGTGCATGGACCAATGCTCTAACACTGAGACCCACTGGCCAGGGTAACATGTGCAACTTTTGACATATCCTTGCATTGCACTGTTTCATCTGGACAAAAGTTTAAACCCAGACCTGGGAGTACTATATCTTGGACCGTGCAGACCATACAGTGCCTTGCAGATGGCAGATCTATAAGAGATCTTGGTTCCTGAATAACATTCTAGATCTGAGCCTACATACCAGTAGCCTTAGATATACATAAAATATAGGCAAACATCTATCTTATTTTAGCCGCTGGATGTCCAGGTCTCATTCCTATATAGATAATGACATATAGCCTAAATGCTAACCTATATAATAAGCAAGAAATACAGAGAGAGAGAAAGAGAGAGAGACAGAGAGACAGAGAGACAGAGACAGAGACAGAGACAGAGAATCCGAAGTTAAGCAGTAGATCAGAATTCAGATCCTAGAAGTAGGTGGAAAATAGATGGAAGAACTTGAGAGGGAAATTAATTGAAAGCATATATGAGAACTACAGACTGGGAGACACACACTACTTATGGACACAAATTACCCAGCGTGAGTACAACTAAGAATAGGAAATAAGGAACTTCAGAAGGTCTATTCCTTTTCTGGTTAGCTCAGAGAAATTATGGTGGAAATAAGGTTAACAAAGAGTAATGAAAAATAGTATCCTCTTAGGGAAATAAATAAATAGATGAAAAGCAGCTGGGCTAAATGAACAGGCATGGTGAACAGAATTGATGAACATGTAAATATGAAAAATTCTTTACAAATTCATTCATTCAGGGATCCATTTATTTAAAGAGCTTTTTAAAGGGTTGATTAAGTAGTAGAGCTTCAGCTTATTGCTTAATTCAGCCAGGATCATATATTTCTGAATCTCAGCTTTATCACCTGAAAAAGAGTGGTTTTAAGAATTTGATAAAATCATAATGGGGAGTAAATGGCACATAAAAGGCTTTGATTATTCTTATTGATATCATTGTTAGAGAAAATGACGCAACTAATTCTCTGTAGGATGTGACATTATCAAAGTAGAAGGTGATCATTTATTTATGCTTTGAAAAATAAATAGATATCATTCAGAAAGAGAGCAAAATAGCATTTTTTGAAGAAAACAAAGAATATAGCTAAAGGTAAAAGGCATGAAAGAACATCATTTATAAAGGAAATTAAGATTTACTAAGCTTGGAACACAGGTCATAAAATAGGAAATAATTGAAAAGTTAAGTAGGAACAAATCCCAAAAGATTTGATTATCAAGTAAGTGATATTAGACATAATCTTACATGAAAAGTAAGTATAACTTTTAACCAAATAATGTTATTAAAGATATGTTTTATACAAGAAACTCAATCTTCATTATGGCAAATGGAAGAGTAAAGAGAAAGCCACGCTAAAGGGGTATTGGGCAAAAAGATATTGTAAATAATTTTGCAAGAGAAAACTGATGTCTAGGCTAAATCAATGGAAATAGGTGTACATAAGTGGGTGAACTGAAGAGATCATCCTGAAATAAAATTTATATCATTTGATAAACAATTAGATGTGGGATTCTATGTTTATAGCTTGAAAATCTGTGATTCTAGTGACTAAAATTTCAAAAACTGGGGAAAATATAGATTTGTGGAAGTAAAAATGATTGGGAAGTTTTATAGCATCAAGTTGTTGCCAAGATGCCTAAACCGGTTTGGCTCAGTGGATGGAGCGTCAGTCTGCAGACTGAAAGGTCCCAGGTTCGATTCTGGTCAAGGCATGTACCCTGGTTGCAGGCACATCCCCAGTAGGGGGTGTGAAAGAGGCAGCTGATCGGTGTTTTTCTCTCATTGGTGTTTCTAACTCTCTATCCTTCTCTCTTCCTCTCTGTAAAAAAAAAAAATCAATAAAAATATATCTTAAAAAAATAGTTGTTGCCAAGAGTATAGTGGTATATGTATGCTTTGCCTTTATAGCCTTAATGTGAAATGCAGCTCTTTAAATGTTTCTCTTATATTTTTGCTATGTCAGTTGCCTCATATATCTGCATACATCTTGGTAAGGAGTTTTTATTTATAGAACAGTGGTCCACTCCTAAGAAAACATCTGAATTTCAGTGTGAAGGAGCTCATTGCATGACAAAGAGTAGTTTTGGCTGTGTGCGAGGCACAGAAGGAGGAACACATTGATGATATCCCCTGAATTCATGGATGTAAGCCTTTGTAGGGAAACAGACAAATTTTACATGCCAACTTGACTGGGCAAAGGGGTGTGTTTGTGAGAGTGTTTCTGGATGAAATTAGCATCAGAAAGAATAGACTTGGTAAAATACATAACACTCCTAATGTGGAGGGCAACATTCCATCTTTGAGGACCTGAAATAACAAAAAAGTGGGTGAAGGAAAAATTCACCCCTTTCTACTTCTTGCTTTGCTGCTTGATACGGAATAGTACTTGTCTTCTGCCTCTGGACTGAGTTTCACGGCAATGTTCACGATTTGTCAGGTCTTTGCAGTGGAAACGAATTACACACCTGGCTTTTCTGGGACTCCATCTTGCAGACAGCAGATCATGGGACTTCTCTGACTCCATAATTCACTCATGAGAATGAGTCCATTCATATATATATATATATATATATATATATATATATATATATATATATATAACGAAATTCGTGCATGGGGGGAGGGTATGTCCCTCAGCCCAGACTGCACCATCTCCAATCTGTGGTAAATGGAATCATAGAGGTATTTTGTTCATTCATGCTCCCCATCAAAGGGATTCAAATAAATTCACAATTTTATTTTATTTGGGATGATTAAAATCAGAAAGTATAAAGTTACAAAACTGATGCTTTGTAGTTAAAATCTCAGAGTTTTTTATATAAAACAACTCAAGATCAGGTAGATGTTGATGTCATTACAGAAAAATGTGCCTCAAATATATTCCAATATGCCCTTTCTTATTTACCTCATATATAATAGAAATGGAGTGATTGCCTTCCATTAGAAACAGCTAGTATTCTTGAAGAAGAGGAGAACCAAAAAATCAGTATCCAATTTAGAAAGGCTTGGTGAAGCAGTAAGAGGAGAAAGAAAGAAAAAGACTGGCCTATGTGGAGACCATTACATCAATAAGATTTTTCATCTTCAATCCACAAGGGCCTAATCCCAACCATTACTGAGCCAACTAGGCTAATGCAAAAGTGATATTCCCTATAAAATCCCAAGATATACATGACCTAAGTAAATGAAAACTAAGGTGGGGGGTGGATATCCATTGGAGGAGGGAATAAACATGATGCAGAAGCAATTGTCAATTTAAGAAGCAGTTTAGTGAGTTTATTTGAACCAAATTGATGACAATTGATGGGAGGTGAAATCTCAAGGGATTGAGAAAATGCTCCAGAGGATGGCAGTTTTGCACCTTATTTCATTTTCCTTACAATCAAAGGAGGAGGCACAAGGGGTTACATGAAATCCATTGGTGAGAGATTAGGGAGGCAGGAAAAAGCAAAGTTGGGGAATTCTCAGGGGGTGGATAAAAGTAAAATAAAAAGACACATACTTGTTTACATTGGTGGGTACAGGATAGCTAGCAGTTAACAATTAATAAGATTACAATAAGAATGAGGGGTTTTGTGATCTCTGCTCTGGTGGGACATTATGTCAGTAGGGATCCGAAGGGAAAAAAGCAAATTATTCTGATATCCCAAAAGTTTGTCATCATAGATACAAAAGACAATAGAAAAGTTCAATTAAAGTAAAGACTGATTTTTATTAAGAAAGATACAGGTCCCCTTACAATAAGTATCCATTTAGGTCCATTGGATATATATATTTTAATATATATATTTTATTGATTTTCCACAGAGAGGAAGGAGAGAGATAGAGAGCTAGAAACGTCGATGAGAGAGAAACATTGACCAGCTGCCTCTTGCACACCCCTACTGGGGATGTGCCCACAACCAAGGTACATGCCCTTGACAGGAATCGAACCTGGGACCTTTCAGTCTGCAAATCGATGCTCTACCACAGAGCCAAACCGGTTTTGGCCATTGCCCATTTTTTGATTGGATTTTTTATCTTCCTTTGTTAAGAGTTCCCTGTAAATGTTGAAGATTAAACCCTTATGGGTGATAATCTTAGCAAATATGTACTCCCATGCAGTGGGCTTTCTTGTTGTTTCGTTGTTGGTTTTTTTTGCTGTACAGAAGCCATTTTTTGTTTGTTTGTTTGTTTTTTTGTTTGTTTGCTTATGTAGTCCCATTTTCTCTTTAGTTTCCATTGCCTGAGGAGCTGAATCAATAAAGATACTGTTTTGGCATACATCTGAGATATTGCTGCCTGTGGATTCCTCTAGTGTTTTTATGGTTACCTGTATTATGTTTAAGTCATTTATCCATTTTGAGTTTATTTTCGTGTATGGTATACGTTGGTGGTCTAGTTTCATTTTTTTTGGATGTATCTGTCCAATTTTTCCAACACCATTTATTGAACAGACTGTCTAGACTCCACTGTATATTCTTGCCTCCTTTGTCAAGTACTAATTGAGCATAGTGGTTTGGGTCAATTTCTGTGTTCTCTATTCTATTCCATTGGTCTATATGTGTGTTCTTGTGCCAGTTCCAGGGAGTTTTGAGAATAGTGGCTTTGTAATACAGCTTGATATCTGGTATTGAGAACCTTCCTATTTTGTTCTTTCTCGGTATTGCTGCAGCTATTCAGGGTATTTTTTTTTTATTCCAGATTATTTTTTGGAGAGTTTGTTCTAGGTCTGTGAAATATGCTGTTGGTATTTTAATGGGGAGTACATTAAATCTGTAGATTGCTTTGGGTTGTATGGACATTTTAATGATGTTGATTCTACCGATCCATGAACACAGTATGTTCTTCCATCTGTTTATGTCTTCCTGTATCTATTTTTTCAGTGTCCTGTAGTTTTCTGAGTATAGTTCTATTACGTCTTTAGTTAAGTTTATTCCTGCGTAACTTAAATTTTTTGGTGCAATGATTAATAGGATTGTTTTTTAATCTCTCTTTCTGTAAGTTCACTATTGATGTATAAAAATGCCATAAATTTCTTGGCATTAATTTTATATTCTGCTACATTGCTGAATTCATTTATTAAGTCTAATATTTTTTGATAATAAAAGTCTAGCATTTTCTATGTACAGTATTATGTCATCTGCAAACAATGACAGTTTTATGTTTTCATTTCCAACTTGTGTATCTTTTTCTTCTTGTTGTCTAATTGCTATGGCTGGCACTTCTATTACTATGTCCAACAGGAGTGGTGAAAGTGGGCATATATCATTTTAATATTATAATATTTATTTTAATTTATAAAGAACATGTGGTGTATGTTCCTAAAATATTATCTTGAAATTTTTTTTTAAATAAGGCTCTAGGCACAAAAGTGTAATATTTAAAGAAATTCTATATTTCTATTAATGTGTTTCTTATATAATAACTGAACACCTCAGACATTCAGAGTGGTATTTAAATTCAGCTGGGACATTGTGAATATCAGAATTCTATACTGATTTAAGCATTATTTACATGTAATTAACATTTATTTTTAATATACTAGCAAACACAACAGAATACAGGATGATTTTCAGTATGTCTCTCTCACAATCATAATACTTCCTGTGAGCAGTAGTCACCTGCGGAGCAATCTTTTTGCTTTTACTCTATTTCCAATTTATTTTGTCTAAAATGAATTAACACAGCATAAGTTTACTCTATTTTACTTTCAAATATAAGTCTTTTTGCTTTATGAAATATTTTTCTTTCTTCTATATATCTTTCCATACTAACAAAAACAATACATATCAGAGTTGATGTTAATCTTGCATCCCTCTAGACTTTTAGTCAGGTAAACATAAAATCTGCATATTATAATTACTACAAATCTTGAAAGGTTAATTTGGATATAATTTTTCTTAATGGATCATCTGTGCAACTTGGAAAGCAATGATAATTTTGCATTGCCTCATGTCTCTCACCAAAAACCTTCTACCAAAAATATTTCAAATTCTGCCTCCCAGAAATCAGGCGATTTCAAGCTCTACTAAGTCACTTAATACATATATTCAAGATTAATCATTTTACCTCATAAAATAGGTTAATTCTTAACACAGTTAAACAAGCTTGGATAATATCCATGATTGTAGTATGTTTATATATTACCACCTTTTTTCTTTATTTTTTTTTCAAAAAGAGCCTATAAAAGCTCCTTGAAGATTTAATTTAACTAAAAGTAATTTAAATGATTTGAAAATGTTTGTCTTTGAGGCTATATTCATATTTATTATAAAAATTTATAAGGCACAATGCTATATTTTCAATCTATTATAGCAGTATTGTTATATATGGTTAAAATATTATAAACAGTTTGTGTTCCTATATTCCTAATCTCTTCAATAAAATTTTAATCAATATCAATCAGCCTTTCTTATCCTATCAAATAAAGAGGAAACATGTAAATTGACCATCACACCATGACAAAGATGGCAGTGCCCATAGCCACAAGATGGTGGTTCCCAGTCCCCTCAGACCTGTCAGAGTCCCTCAGTCTATTCAGCCCCACCAGGGGGGTGGCAGGTGCACAGTAGGGCTGGACTAACCCTTAGACCCCCAGCTGCCCAGGGCCAGACCAAGGCACAGGGAAGCCTCAGATGTTGGCTGCCCAGCCGACACCCAAGGCACAAGAAAGCCTGAGATGGCGGCTGTCCGGCTGTCACCAGAGGAGCAGCCAAGCCTCAGACATCAGCTTCCCAGCCACCCAGGGCCGCCTGAGGCTCAGGTAAACAGGCCCGGTTGAGGCTTGTACTGCTGGCAGTGGCAGCAGCAGAGGTGTGATGGAGTGTTGCCTTCCCCTGATTGTCAAGTCACCTCCCATCCCTGAGGGCTCCTGGACTGTGTTTGGGGCAAACCAGGCTGAGGGACCCCTCCTTCCAGTGCATGAAACAACTGGGCATCTAGTTAAATGATAAACTTCTCTAAAAATACTAATTGCATATTCTAGAATTTTCCCATATATATGTTTAGTTTTTTGAAGATTTGACAATATTTCTATTGAGGTTTTGAGAGAGATGTTTCTAACTGACATTTATCAATATAAGCTAGTTGATCTTAAGGTTTCTGAAAAAATCTTTTTGCAATAATTAGAATACAAAACTGAGTAAGGCACCAAATTTTTAGTATTGTGCTAAAAAATAAATTATGATATAACAAAAGCCACAATTTCTCATAGTTTTAATTTCCACAAAAAATAAGATTGATTGGATAATTTCTAAGTTTTGGAGAGTGTTAGAATTCTACAAGAAGGTTATTTTATTGATATGAGCTACCTTTATTAGGCTGAATAAATATTACAAAATTGGACTTTAGTTTAAATATTATAATTATACATTAATTTATTTACACACTTTTCAGATGTTTTATTGTTATTCTACAAGCAACTAAAACAAAATTCTGTTTTTTTTTAAACAGGTGTCATAAAGGGTTGAGGTGCTGTTTTTTGTTTTGTTTTTGTTAGTGTGTGTGTGTGTGTTTCAGAAAATTAGATCTTACTATTCCTTTTCTCTTCTTAGTTGAAAGTGGTATCAGTAAGGATGCCTGGAACAGGGATATTATGTGTTTTGAAGTACTAATCATTAGGAAAATATTAAAACATTGATAGCATTTAGAGAAAAACAAAAAATATATAAGTATTACTTTTAGAACAATATTTTCTATTTCAGTATTATAGCTATTGCAGTTCATTCTTTAACTCCATTAAGAAAGACTAAGTACCCGAAACCAGTTTGGATCAGTGGATAGAGTGTCAGCCTGTGGACTGAAAGGTCCTGGGTTCTATTCAGGTCAAGGGCATGTACCTCGGTTGCTGGCACATCCCCAGTAGGGGGTGTGCAAGAGGCAGCTGATCAGTGATTCTCTCTCATCAATGTTTCTAACTCTCTTTCCCTCTCTCTTCATTTCTGTAAAAAATCAATAAAATATATTTTTTAAACAAACAAAAAAAGAAAGAAAGAAAGACTAGGTATATCTGATTCATACCTTAGGATTGCATAGCACTCATGGTAGGCACTAAATACATGGTTAATAAATGATATTATTAATTTGAAATTGCTTACTTCTTTTGCAGTAAAGAGTAAAAAAAACCAACAACAACAACTCTCAGGTGTCTTTAAGCTCTATCTTCTTATGCTCAAGTTCAATTCTTTTTAAACTGGGAAAATGAAATAAACAAAAGTGTACCCTCCCTCTGGATTCTGTTCTCCATGCTGTCTCCCCCTCCGTCTTCTCTCTATCTGGCTCTGAAGGTGGTCTTGCCAAGGCTCAGGACCTGCAGAGCAAGCCAGGCCTGCTCCAAGAATCCCCACGAGTGTGGTCCTTCTCCGGTCACAATCATCCTAAAGGACACCAACCAGACTCATGCATCAAAGGTAGAAGATTGGTGAGGCATTCAGGCCATGAACTCTCCTCTGTATTGTACTTCTCACTCAAGAGTCTGCATATAAAATCTAGTTTTCTCACCTTCTTTGAGTTGGGTAGTTAGGAACTAGCAAAACAGTGTTTCCCACCAGAGCTCTATCTCAGTGGTTCTCAATCCTGGTGTCATACTGTAACCATTGAGGAGCTTTAAATAAATGCCACTATTAAGCTTGCACATACACACACACACACACACAAAAAAAAAAAAAAAAAAACCCACAGAATTTGACATAATTGATCCAGAAAGGGGCACTGATATTCTCATATGTAGCCAATGTTATAATCACTGCAAGAAATCTGGAATAGCTGCAGAAAAAAAAAGACAAAATAATCTGAGGACAACTAAAGAACCATACGTAAAGCTCATTATCTTCCTCCTTGCCTCATGCTAGTAGGTATGGGCGTGACTTTATTTTTTTACTAACCCATTATAAAGGTTTGGCAACTGTTATCCCCATGGTGTTGGGAGTTGTGAATGTGAACAGCAATAACTCCCTGAACTACTGCAAGAATATGTTTGAGGGGATGCTGCATGTGGTTATACAAGAACTCTCTCACACGCATGCTTTGTCCATTGAGAATTTCTTTTCACCTCACTTTTTCTCTTTATCAAAGTGAGCCTAATATATTTTTCCCCATTATTGCTTTATTGTTAAAAAGGAAAAGATAAAACACTGATTTATACAATAAGTCCTCATTTAACATCATCAACTGGTTCTGTGACTTTAAGTGAAACCACATATGACAACACCAATTTTACCATTGGCTAATTGATATGGCATCTCATCAATGTTATAGCAAAACAATGTTGAACCAAATAGCGTTATTTGAGGGCCTGTTGTATATTGTCCTGTGCTGAAATAGAAAATCAAGTAAATACACAGACATTATCTTTCCTCCTTTTTCTACTGCATGTTTTTAAAACATTGCATACACTTACATAGGTTTACCTTATTTCTCCCTCCTACTTTTAATTGAAGATTTCCCCACCATGAGAGTTTAAGATCATAGTCCCATAATTTTAGAGTGACTAGTGTAATACATAATACAAAGGAAAATTTGGTTTTTACAGTCACATTTGATTGTGTATCCAATTTTTTATTCATTATTAGCCATGACTGCTAAACCCAAAACTTAATTTACTCTTTTAAATATGATGCATAAGCATTTTATAAAAAAACAAAAGAATAAACCTGGTATTTTTCTGTATTGCATTCACTTGAAAAGGTTTGTGGGGTTTTTTGTTTGTTTGTTTTTATTCTGATAACTCTTTTTTTGTTTGTTTGCTTTTTAAAAAAGAAATACTCCTGTCACTATTGAGTATGTATATTCTCTGTAAGCTTAAGTTAATCCACATAATTTATCACCATAGTTTTACTGGTAAACCTACTTCTCAAAAAGTTGTAAAATATTACCAATGTCATCTAAAAAAATTCAATAAGAAGGTTTAAGCAAAAGTTGGAAAAATGTTACATATGAACAGATTTATCACTGGATTCTAATAAAATAAAAGAGCTCAAATTTGCCTTCTAAGTGCACTGAGTTTGTACATTAACTCAATCAATCAGTCAGTCATTTAGTCAATAAAGGTTAATTGAGTACTAGACTCTGCATATGATTAGTTTTGGTGCCAGAAAAACTAACAATACCAATACATTCAAGAATGCAGTAATGAAATTTCTACACTTATTGTATTTGTAAACTGTTAAACTTAAAGCCTAATTAATCAAACATTTTAAATTAGTAAATAACTCAAGCTCTCCTTCTATTAGTAAAAGTCAAGTCAACAAACCCATTTTTTCCTCTCCACAGCCTGCCATTTAACCATTGGTTATGCTTATACATTTGTGGAATCACATATATCCATCTTTGATTCATGTAGAGAAATGAGAGATCAATTCTCACGATGCATATAATTCAGAATCAGCTTTATCATGAAAATCTTCCATTGTTTCCTATTACAGAGTATAAATTGTATAAAACATGTACATCAACTTTCAGTGTCCAGACTCACAGTCGTATGTATATATTGTTAAAAATAAGACAGCAGCCCCCAAATGGAGCTGCTCATGTTATGCCCCATGTCACCAACTGAGACTTAATTACAGTTCTGACGCCCCCAGAAATAAAAACTTAAGTCAATCATTCAGGAATAGCCTAATGAGCACTAGTCAGGTAAACTACCTGACAGACCCCTGCCTTTCCCAGAAAGAAAGTAACCTTGGGATAACCAATCCATTTTTTTTGTCTAGTATAATTTTCTTATTCCTGCTCCCTTCTGCCTATAGGTGGGACAATGCACAAAACCTATAGCTCCCCTGTGCCTACCAGAGCATATGGTCCTTTCTACTGAAGACATGCCTGAAGTTCTAATTATAATTTTATCACTTTACTAGCTGTAAACATTTGTGGGAATTGCCCTGACCTATTTGGCTCATTGGATAGAGCATTGGTCTGTGGACTGAAGGGTAACGGGTTTGATTCCGGTCAAGGGTATGTACCTTGGTTGCGGGTGATCGATGTTTCTCTCTCATAACTATTTCTAACTCTCTATCCCCCTCCCTTCCTTTCTGAAAAAAATCAATAAAATATATTGTTAAAAATTGTGGAAATTATCTAACACAATTTGTGATACCATTGCAATTACCTAATTATTAATCACTAGAGTCTCAGTGCACAAAAAGTTGTGCACTTGCTGGGGGGTCCCTCAGCCTGGCCTGTGTCCTCTCACAGTCCAGGAGTCCTCAGGGGATGTCCTACTCTCATCTGTGTGAGAAGACTGATGGGCTGATCAGGGGATGGTGCCAGCCACCCACCCCATCACCCCTCTGCAGCCACTGGTTGCCACCACCCCACATCACCATTCCCTCCCTCTGTCCCCAGCACATGCTTTGGCACCACCTGAATGCTGCACCTGCCCCCTGCCTACTGGCCATTCTGCTGTTTGGTCAATTTGCATATTACACTTTTATTATATAGAATAAAAAAAGAGCAAAGGGAAGGGAAGACATTATAGGCATATTCCCTGCAAAATATTGGGGGAAGGGGACTGAACAAAGAGAAGGCAGACACGTGCCCAGTAAAGTTGTGATGATGAGGGAAGGTGTTACCTGTCAGTCACACCTGGAAACAGAGGTCAGAGGTCATTAGGCAGAATGGGCATGGCCAGTGCAAGCCCATAAAGATTTGGGATGCTTAACCTTCTAAACCAAGAAGTTCACTCTCATGTCCTTGGCTCCTTTGGAGCATTGCACGTGACTCCTGGCTTATGGGCTTCTTTGCTCCTGCTTCCCTGCATTTGTCCACATGGCACACGGCCACCTGGATCCCACCCACAATGAGCTAAGGGACTAAAACTAGCCTGATGCTGTACTGTATCTGTCTCCAACATAGAAAGGAGACTGTGGGCACTGACTTTGCTTCTCTACGGAAACCCTAGCTATTCTTCTTTTATGACTGGACTAAGGGAAAGGGGCCTTTAGAAACCCAGGGATTTAATTCTGCACAAATAAAAATCACTCATTCTCCCATGCAAATCTCAGAAAATTATTTTTCTTGAAATATCATAGGAACTCTCCCCTACCCCAGCAGCACCCAGTGAGAAAGAGCAGCCCTAACTTCATCCAATATCATTTGCATCTCAGTTTTCCATGTGAAGAAAAATTCTTTTTCTTGGAATATCATAGGAACTCTCCCCTACCCCAGCAGCACCCAGTGAGAAAGAGCACCCCTAACTTCATACAATATTATTTGCATCTCAGTTTTCCATGTGGTCTATAAAAGGTAAACTCACAGGGTCATCGGGTCAAAAGTTCATGAATAGACAGGTCATGACAGGTAGCCATGCTTCAGGCATATACATTTTAGTGTAAGTTTTATATTTGCTTAAGCAAGCCTTGCCCATTATTCCCGTGCATCTAGTTTAACACACCTTAGAACTACAAATAATGACCTTCAAGAGAGCACATAATTTTAAATATCCAAAACACGCTGCGGCCTTGTTTCCTTTCCCTTCATTAAATTTTCTTTAACTTTTTCCTTGATTTCAAATGCATGAAAGAAACTGCAAAACTGTTATTCTCCAAAGTATTTGAGATCTTGCTTCCCGGCAATTATCATCAGTTTGGCTCACATAAATGCTTATAAAAATTCTCTGCAGATTTGGATGTTTGTTACATCGACACTCAATCATAAAAGATGAATTTAAATTCCTAGAATTAAACTATTAAATACATGCCAGATGTGTGTCACTTATTAAGCATTGAAAAAAAATGGTAGCCATTCCAGGAGAAGATCTATCTTTTTGGCATCTTTGCTCTCAATTCTATCAGATGCAAGATATTTCCTTTTTTTTTTTTTTCCAATGGTCAAAGTTTTCTCTATCTTATTTTCTTCATAATACACAGCATATGAATATTTATTTCTCTCCTTACAATAAATATTTTCAGCATTTGGGTCATATGGTCTTTGCACCAACTATCAACTCTGTCATTGTATCACAAAAGCAGCCATAGATAACATAAATCAATAGTCATGGCTACATAAAGAGATAATATGCAAATTCACCATCACTCTAACACACAAGATGGCCATCCCATGTGACCAAAGATGGCCACCTCCATGTGGACACAATATGGTCACCACAAGATGGCCTGCAGGGAAGGCCAATTGTGGGGGGACCAGGCCTACAGGGTAGGACAGTTGGAGGGACTAGGCTTACAGGAGAGGACAACTAGGGTTGACCAGGCCAGCAGTGGAGGGTAGTTAGGGGGGACCAGGCCAGCAGAGGAGGGCAGTTAGGGGCAATTGAGCCAACAGGGGAGCAGTTAGGAATAGATCAGGCTGGCAGGGGAGTGGTTAGGGAGTGATCAGGCTGTCAGGCAGAAGTGGTCAGGGGCAATCAGGCAGGCAGTCAGGCAAGCAGTTTGGAGGCAGCAGTCCTGGTCCCAGATCGGAGAGGGTGCAAGCTGGGCTGAGGGACACACATTCCCCCAATGCACCAATTTTGTGCACCAGGCCTCTAGTCCTCATTATAAAAGGTTAGGGGCCATCACGACCTAAATGATCAGATGGATGATAGGTCACCAGGAAGTGCATGGAACACCTCTAGGTTCCTTCCCACCTGGCCCACACGCTCCTATCATAGCAAGGCTGGAATCCGACTTTCTTCTGGACAAAGCCATGTTGGTGGGGGCTGAGGCAGAGGCAGTTGGGGGCAATCAGGCCAGCAGGGGAGCAGTTAGGGGTGATCAGGCAGACAGAGGTGGTTAGGGGTGATAAGGCAGGCAGGCAAGTGAGCAGTTAGGAGCCAGTAGTCCCAGATTACTCCTAGAGACTGAAATTAGAAGATCACATTTTTAAAAAATATGTCACAAAATAATTTCCTTTTAATTTTTTTCAATCATTTAAAAAATCTAAAAACATTCTTAGCTCATTAAATGTACAAAAATAGGTTGCAAATTTTATCTGGCCATCAGGATACAATTTGCCAAACATTATATCAGCTTATTGCTTATTTTATGTTAACAACCAACTTTTAAGCTGGTGGCTGCTCAATCAGCCTGACTCCTTAAGTGACTATGTTTGAGATCCCCCATTGCTGTCTGCTAATGAGGTTATAGTATAAATGAGAATGTTTAATTAAACAAGGAGGCCATTAGACTGAGGTGGCTTTAATGCCTTATAATCTACATAAACAAACTAAAAGCTAAGCCTATATATGGCCTCAACGTTAAGAAATCAAAACCTACGGACAATCAATCACAGACAGCCAAATAGGCTTTTCCAAATACTTAAGGTATAATCAAGCAAATCATTTCCTGGCTTTTGCTTCTGTCTATTCTTCTATCGGTCAAAAGCTCCTAACCACTTCCAGCTTGGTGCTGCTGGACTGGAATATATTTTTACTCAAATAAACTCGATACTCCTCATATAAGTCAGTTTACCTTTTAACAGAATTAAATTTGTTTAGAAACACTGATACCATTGTAATTAACCTAGTTATTAATAATAGGAAAGAGATAAAGAGAATGCCAAATAGTATAGCAATGTCATTTGGGCAGCTTTATCAGAAAGTTGCAGTATTACATTCCCCAGGGAGCCTCCTGACTGGACCGGAAGAGAATAGACACATGCCCAGTAAGTCGGGGTGTGATTGGGAAGGTACTTTCTTGTCAGTCACACCTGGGAACAGGTCATTGGTCAAAATGGGCGTGGCCACTGCAGGGATAATTAAGTCCCTGAACAAACAAGTCATTCTTGGTTCCTCTTGGGCACTTGGTGCTCCTGGCTCTCTTGGGACTCTTGTTGTAGGAGGTGTGCTCTCTTGGCTCCCCTGCATGCACCCACATGGCCCCACACAAAATGGGCTAATGAACTTGCAACTAGCGTGATACGGAACTAGACCCAGCTGCAACATGGAACAGAGGCTCTGGACACTGGCTTTGCTTTTAGCTTTTAGCTCTACTAAACCCAGTTTCATTTCTTCTATAACTGGATTAAGGGACCTGGGACTTTGGAAACGCAGAGATGTAATGCCACACAAATAGAAATTACTCATCCTCCTGTGTGAGTCTCAGAAAATTCATATTCTCAAGATCATAAGCACTCTACCTCCAGCACTCAGGAGGAAAAGGGATACCTACTTTTCCCAATAATAACATGAATATGGGGACACTTGTGATCTGATATATAAATATACATACACATATGTGTGTATATGTATAACTACATGTATATGCATGTATGTATATACATATATGATCAAGGTGTGTGTGTGTGTGTGTGTGTGTGTGTGTGTGTATATATATATATATATATATATATATAATCAAGATTTGGTTTCCAGTGTTGCATTTAATTTTAAAGATAAACATATTGCAAAATATGACTTCATCCCTGGCCAGTTTGGATTGGTGGTTAGAGCTTCAGCCTGGGGACCAAATGGTCTGGGTTCAATTCCCAGTCAAGGCCGTATACCTGGGTTGCCGGCCTGATTCTAGCTTGTGTTGGTGGGGCATGTGCAGAAGGCAACTGATTGATGTGTCTCTTACACCGATGTTTCTCTCTCTCTCTCTCTCTTCCACTCTCTCTAAGAAAGAATCAATCCTCGGGTGAGGAATAACCAAAAAGAAACCCCAATAACAATAATAATAATGACTGCAACATAACTTTAAAAATTATTGTGGTCCTCTTTACTTTTTATGACCACATCATTGGTCTACAAATTTTATAGGGCCTAAAAGTCCAGAAAATAAATATAAATGTCAAATGTAATATTTAGAGAGAGATGTTGGGCTGACACTATCAAATTTTAAAATTGCTAACGTAAGCCAAAATAATTCCATTATATACACTAAGCTCCAATCTGAAAGCCTAAAGCAAGCCAATTGTGGTCTGTAAGAAATCCTGTGAATTGTTCCTTCAGACAAACAAACGCAAATAAATGACTCTTTGGATTAATTTTTCTTATCTACAAGTAATTCTTATGTTGCTCTAAAGCACTTGAGGTCTGGGGCCTTGAAGTAATGCAATTGTGAAGCTATGAGTTATTTTGCCTTTCCTGTGCCCTAATTTGCTGCTCAAAGTCCACTGACGTAAATTGCATTGAAAGGATACACTCTTGATTTAAGGAAACGAAAGGGCAAACAAGCACCCACCCCACGCTTTTCGTACCTTTTACCACACAAGCAACTGCACTCAATCTGTTGCTGGAAATGCTATAGTTCTGCATCGCCCTAAATCACTGACATTCAAAGGTTTATTACACATTCACACTCATTTATCATTTGCAAGAAATCTAATTGAGAGAATTTACAGTTGGTTGAATGCTCCATTTAAATCGTACATGTTTAATAAAAGCTTTTGAAGTTACTAATCTCGGCTCAGGAAACAACAAAAGTGCTTGCGGGTTAAAGAATAAAACATAGCAGGTAAATGTTATGGTGTGACATTTCCTTATAATGTTTCCAAGTAACAGCATTTACTGGCTTTGAATTGTTTTTACACAGCTAACATGCTCTGCTGGAAAAATTCAGCCTATTAGTTATACCATGTGACAGAAATGTGAGGGTAGACGTACCCCTCAGTCAAAATGCTGTGGTGAGCGGAAAATCGTGTCAATAATTATTTCACTGTAGGAGAAAGCCCAAAATAACATCTCAAGTGAAATAATCTTGAGCATATCCTGATAAATTAATAAGTCTAATTAAATAGTAGAAACTGACTTTAGTCTGTGGCTCTGCTGTCATTTTAGAATGTGATTCTGATTTTCACTGGCATTCTCGAACTATATGCATTGTTTATGGGATGGTACTGGCCAGAGGGAACTCACTTTACACAAATTACCCTTGTTGCTATTTAACCTTATGGTTTCAAAGAAAATGTGAAACTATGTAGAAAAGGAGACCAAAATGTTGAGGTTCAAAATGAGGCAAGGATAAACTTCAAAGAAGCCAGCTACGTCAGCAGGTGAAGGCTTCCTTCTGGCTTGATGTGCTGGAACTGGTAGCCACAGAGTCTGAAGAAGAATTAGACAGTGCTCATGAATAATGCTACCGGGCAAACATGAAATCTGTGGACCAGCTCTTATAGTAGAAAGTTGATAAGAACCCGCCTGACTTTTCAATACTTAGCAGATGGCAGCGCCTCACTATTTTCCTTAACTTGGTAGATTAAATGCTAGCCCTACTGCATGACAAGGAGCAGTTTTTAAACTCCATTGCTTCTAAATAAGCTCTTTACCGCCATGAAGATGCTAATTCGCTGTTAACACCTAGGTCATCTGAGTGTATATACCATATTTTATATATATATTCACATACACATTTTTTGAAATAAGTTTTGAAACACATTAGTGTATTATGACAGTGAAGCAGGAATTTTAGGGGAGCACAGGCAGGCTTAGGGATTTTTTTAGAATTGGGGTCCATGGGAAAAGGGCAGGACTATAGACTAGAAGGTACATTTTCATAAGACAAGGAAGCCAGGTGCAGTTACATCTCCATAAGACAAGGGAGCAGCAACAACTGTATTTACATAAAACAAGGTAACTGGAAGTAGCCAAGAAAGGTCATATTTACAAAATGAAGAGAAGGAAGCCCTTCATTCAGAAGGAGAAGAAGAAAGCCCAGAGGGAATAGGAAAACTATAAGGAAGGATGAGGGAAGAACCTCACACTCCCAGTGAGGCTCAACCTTTGAGCCCAGAAGTTACTATAGTAACCAACTTGAAGGGGAATATTGACCAATTAAGGCACCATGATCTGCAGCCTTTATAAACTGTTGGGAAGAAAAACTCTGTGGGACTTTTCCGCCTCCCTACTTGGGTGTCTATTCTATGGGACCCTTCTCCCCCTCCCAACATGGGAGTCAGTTCTGTGGGACACTTTACCTCTCCCCATGTGGGAGTCTGTACTTGTCCTTCAATAAATCTCCACCTTTGCTGTACCACTTTCTGTCAGTGAACTCATTCTTTGATTCTCACAGACAAAGAATCCGGGTTCCAGTCCAAAAATTCAGTATCAACAGGACAATTTGTCCTTTCCTTGGAATGGAATATACAGTGGACGAAATGAAGCATCCCATAAGCAGATGGCCAAAATTAGTGAAATGAAAAAAATATTAATGAAAATATACTCACTGATTAGACTGTGAGACAGAATTTCCCTAAATAAAATATTGAGTTTTGATTTCAATATTCAAATTCAAATTGATTCAGATTCTCTTGTCTCATATACATTTTAGAAAGCTGGGAGAGGAAGGATGAAGAGAAGTTATTTGGCCACATGGAGGATAGTATTCCAAACATGGATCACATGTTTGATGATGTAAAATTCAGGGGTTCCCCTCCAAGGTCCCATCTCTGTCCATCTCTGCATGGAAGAAGTCCAATCTTGTCTTAAGCAGGGCCAGAATTAAGGGCACTGCCCAGAGTCTCTGCTCCCTATTAAAGTCCAGTCCAGTATCCGGTTAGGTTAGCTTATGTACCCAGCTGCAGTCCACTGCATATGGGGTTCACATGGCCATGGGCCATACAGCTGCTTAAGGCCACATGTCTGGAGAGAGAACATGTGAGCACACTCAAGTGTGGGTCACAGAGCAAGAGGGAACAAGGAGCACCAGAGAAAGGATGCTCTCTATCTGGGAATTTTAACCTTTCAAGACTTTGCATCCTTCTGATGAGGTCCACCTCCTAGCCAATCCATTGTTCCCCAGATTAGACTGACCAGCAAGCACTTTCCCTCGTCACTCTGACTTCACCGTGCATATGCTCATCTCCCCCTTTGTTGGGTCATTCCCTCCTGTAAATTGCAAGGAAAGGACCAGTGGTTCCCTGAGGAGCAGGAAGTTGCCCAGATGACCATCCTTATGTCTGACTTCCCCTTTTCTCTCTTCCACTACTATTCACTAGCTAATTACAATGATAACACTAGAACCTATCAAAGAGCTCACAGAACTGCATTCTCATCTCTCCCTATTTTTGTGTGGATAACCACTGCAGGTTTAAGGGAGATAAGGAATTCACCCTACTTTCCCTAAAAACTAAGATTAACTTTTTCATTTCATTAGTCCATCATTAGCTTCTGCACTATTTGTGTATTTCCCTATGATGCATTCATTTCTGTTTGTATATTATTCAATCAATCGATAAAGACAGCCTTGCACCCCAGTGATGGTACACTTATCATTATCCCTGCTTAGAATACATGTGCATATTCATTTTATATTGCTTCTCTAAGAAACTACTACACGTTTACTCCAAATCTTTCTGAACTCCCCTTCACCCTCATCTCTCTTCTGTCACTGCCATCTACCTCCACCTCTGTTGCATTTCTCAGATCCCAACTAGAAAAACTTTTCTTCTTTTAAGGATTCAAGTGTTTAGTGGACCTACCCAGATAATCAAGAATACCTTCCCATTTTAAAGTCAGTGTGTTAGTAATGTTGATTCCAGCTATAGTCAGTCCTTTCATTGTAGCACCTGCTTGAGTTAATAATCAAGGGGCAGGAGTTTTGGGGAAAACATCTTTGGAACTCTGTCTACTATTTAGTGGTAAGACCTTCTGTCAGTATGCGTTATCATAAAGAAAAAAGCAGTTTAATCATAGTTTTATAATGAAGGGGCTGTAATTATCTTCATGTTACAGGTGGAAAAATCTAATGTGGTTTAAGTTATTACCCAACATTCTTTGTTTAGAAAGACATGGAACAGGAATTCAACCTATATCTATATGATTCTAGGACACATACCCCTCATCAAATGCAGCCATACCTCAGAGATACTGTGGGGTAGGTTCCAGACAACCACAACCAAGTGAACATCACATAAAGCAAGTTGTAAATATGTTTGTAGCTGGAGGGTCTTGCCTTGCATTTGTAAAAACAAACAAACAAACACACACACCATCTCCATGAAGAATAGTAAGGTGAAGTGCAATAAAATGAGGTCTGCCTGTAATGATAGGACTGCAATGTCAAACCATGCTAGCCCTTAAGCAAGCATCAAGACAGTAGTTCTAGCTGAAACCGGTTTGGCTCAGTGGTAGAGTGTGGGTCTGTGGACTGAAAGGTCCCTGTTTCGATTCCGGTCCAGGGCATGTACATAGGTTGCGGGCACATCTCCGGTAGGGGGTGTGCAGGAGGCAGCTGGTCGCTGTTTCTCTCTCATCAACATTTCTAGCTCTCTATCTCTCTCCCTTCCTCTCTGTAAAATATTAATAAAATATATTTTAAAAAAAGACAGTAGTTCTAAATTAAGCTTGTTAAGCATCTATTTTTTTTAATTCAGATTATGGATTAAAGTACCTGAACCAGTCCTTTATAGCATAGTAAATATCAGTTTCCTATGTGGAAATACATGCATTTGAATCTATTGCTGGTCCGGTAATGCCCTACCCTGGGGATTGAGTCTGCCACTAGGAATGTGCCCTGACCAGGAATCAAACCAAGACCTCCTGGATCATAGGTACACGCTCCATCCCTGAGCCAGACCAGCCGGGCCATGTGTTTGAATTAAACACCTATTATAATGTTAAAGGTTTGGCATTTTTTTCATATTAAACACACACACACACACACACACACACACACACACACACACACACACATTTCTACCGCAGGAAAATCAGCTGGGGCTAAGTCAACCCTGAGCGTGAGCCAAACTTTTCTACTTGAGCTGAGCGTGGCTGTTAAATTATTTCCAGGCCACCCATCTAGTCTTCTGACGAGTGAGATTTTTCTCCCCTCGATGCTAAAGCCAGGAGTCATCCGAAGCCCTCCTCCGCTCTGGGACTCCGCTTGGCACGCACAGCCCTGCCCAGCGGAGCGGTGCCGCAGGGTTTCCGCAGCGCAGCCCGGGGATGCAGGTTTGCGTGCGCCCAGTCCTTGACAAATGTTCTGGCAGTCAGGCAAAGCTTTGTTTATACGGCGTGCCTTTCAACAGAAATTAAGAACTGTGAAAACAATTCGCACACGTGGTTGGCAATCTTCTCGCGTCCTCTCTTAGCGACTGTGACAAGCTCACCTGCCATGGGAGGCTGAGAGGCAAGGACAATCGCACCGCATTCATAAAACATGAGCCGCAACTGAATCCGAGGCCAGCGGAGACCCAAGGGACCTCCTGTGAGGCTTCGTGTTGTGGGTGATGGAAGTACTGCAGCCCGAGCTAACTTGCACAGAGGCCGCGTTTGCGTGCAAAACTTCACTTAAGGCACTACAAGCCAGGCCAGGCTGATGTGCACGGGAGTGTGAACTTACAGCAAAAGGCAGGAACCACATAAGCAGCGACATCACTCCAGCCAGTCAACTTAGGTAGTGGCCTGATGTTTTATTGAGGCCCTTGCTCCTCCCAGGAGACCTGAAAACCCACGCGGTGCCCTCAGAAAAGTGTCTGTTTGGGCTGCACAGACTGGTTTCTAATCGCAGGAAGATCAAAACATCAAAATAAGCGGATTGGATTTTGCCATGAAATACAGTCCCAGGAGAACCAGAAGTAAAAGGAGGAGGTTTCTTGGGGATCTGTGAAGTTCAAGGTCTTACTGAAGTCAAGGTAGCAGACTCTAACAAAAAAAGGAAAGAAGGAACGGAGAGAATGTATAAGAGAAAAACGAAGAAGGGGGAAAAATAAAACTATGGTCTAGAGATTCTAGACTCTAGAAAATGGAAAGAAGCAAGACCCAAGAAACTGAGTTAAAGCACCCTTAAATTTTGTATCAGTCTTTGAAAATGGTGCTGAGGCCCTGACCCAGAATTACAGAGATGGCTCATGAAAAATGTTCCTTGGAAAATTGTTTTAAATAATAAAAAAATGTCACCAGAGAAAAGACATGTATTTCCTTCTGCTAATTATATAACCTCAGGCAAAAGGTTTCAAAATTATGTTTTCATTTATTTCCATGCTTGTTTGTTGAGACTGAGGTTTTATTTTTTAAATCAATAGTAACAATGTACTTTTTCTAAACAGAGTATTTCAAAATGAGAGTATATAGAGAAAGCATATAAGATTATTGTTTATTGGAGACCCTTGGGATTTATTGTTGATTGGATTTCAGTTATATGTGGGCATAAAGATGAGATTGGGCACATTCAGGATGGTATGTAGCAGCACAATTTACAATAACTAAGATTTGGAAACAGCCTAAGTACCCATCAGCAGATGAGTGGATTAAAGAACTGTGGTACATCTACACAATGGAATACTATGCTGCCATAAAGAAAGAAAAACCTCTTGCCATTTGCAACATCATGGGTGGACCTGGAGAGCATTATGCCAAGCTAAATAAGCCAGTGAGAGGAAGATACATATCACAAGATCTCATGCATTTGTGAATATAATTAACAACATAAACTGATGAACAAAAATAGATCCAGAGACATAGAAGCACTGAACAGCTTGTCAAACGTCAGAGAGAAAGCAGGGGAGGGTGGAGTGGGGGTAAGAGATCAACCAAAGGATTTGCATGCATGCAGATAAGCATAACCAAATGGATACAGTCAGTAGTGGGATGAGGGCCTGTGCTGGGGTGGGGGTGGGGGTAAATGGCTGGGAAGCTCAATTGGGGAAAAAGGAGATATATGTTATACTTTCAACAATAAAGAATTTAAATTTAAAAGAAGGAGGAGGAGGACAAGCAGGAGGAGGACAAGGAGGAGGAGGAGAAGAAGGAAGGAAGGAAGGAAGGAAGGAAGGAAGGAAGGAAGGAAGGGAGGGAGGAAGGAAGAAACCAATTATAGGAGGAAGCTGAAAATTTTACAAATATGTGGAAATTAACAAACTACTGAATAATCAATCAATCAAAAAACTCAAAATGGGAATAAAAATATTTTGAAACAAAAATAGAAATAAAACATACCAAAATTAATGGGATGCAGAAAAGCAATGCTCAGAGGGATGTTTATAATGTACAGGAAAACTAAAACAATTATCAAATAAAGAACTTCATTTTAGTAACTAGAAAAACAACAACAAAACTAAGCCTTAAGATAAAAGAAAGGTGTTAAAAATTAGAGTGGAAATAAAAAAATGGAGGCTAAAGAGTCAATAGGAAAAAAAAATCAGTGAAACTAAGGGCTGGGAATTTGAATATATCAACAAAATTCACAAAACTATCGTGACTTGTTGGGGGGAAAAGAGTATTCAAATAAATTCAATTACGAATTAAAGAGAAGGCATTACAACTGATACCACAGAAATACAAAGTAGCCTAAGAGACTATTATGAAAAATTAGGTGCCAACAACAGGAACAGCCTAGAAGAAATGAATACATTTTTAGAGACAGTGACATGTTCTGTTTGTGCAGTTGGTTCTCCGAGAGCTCTCCTGGTTTATCCTTGTCCATCTTCATTCAGATTACAAGATGCCTTCACAGGAGTCTCCTTTTTATAATGTCTTACATCAATTATTTGCTCTATTGGTTTTCTACTGTTGCCAAAACAAATTACCACAAATTTAGCAACTTAACACAAATTTATTATCTTACATGTCTGTAGGTGAGGAGTCCCACACAGACCTCAGGGTGCTGATAGGGCAGTCTTCTCTCCTGATTTCTCTATGGGAGAATCAATTGCTTTACTTTGCCAGCCTCTAGGGTTCATTCACAACCCCATCCTCTCCTTCCTACCTTCAAAGCCAGCACTGCTGTATTTCTCAGGCCCTTTTCCCATTGTCACCTCTACCTCTGACCTCAGCCAGGAAAGGTTCTCATTCTAAAGGACTTGCCATTAGATTGGGCTAAACTGGATGATGCAGGATAATTCCCTATCTCAGAATGCACACCACTAGACACAAAAGGGTCAAGGTCACTTGAACTTTTTGGGATGTACTAGGAAAGTTAGCAATACACCAGTTTCAGGGATTACGTTTGACCGTTGGACATTTACGGGTTTGTTATTCTGCCTACAACATTCACTATGAAACCTTGTCTCAAATGTAGAAATTTAGTGTATGAGATTTCTAGTCACATAAAAACCAGATGCAGAATTCCACACATACAGTACAAAAAAATCAATCATTCTCAACTTATATGCTTATGAATAAAGTTATAACTGTCAATGTAACAGTATAACAAATTTCCCTTTGATCAATATTCACTCAATATTATTTAATATTTGATTTAAAATAAATCATTAATATTTCATTAAAAAGGTAGAGATTGTCCAACTGGTATTATAAAAATGGAGTATTTGGAAACAAATACATCTATATCCTCATTTTACAAATCATTAGAATGAATGAAGATGTAAATTATAATGAAATGATCAAAGGGAAGACTGGTTGCATATGACTCCGCTTTGGAAGCTCAGGGATGCCCTTCTTCTCATTTTCGGGGATAATCAGTCCCCGAGGGACTATCTTACTCTAACTAAAAGTGAAGGCTGAAGGGAAAAAGCAGATTGCAAATTTACTAATTAAAGTGAGCAATAAAGTTGTCACAAGACCCGAAATTCAGAAGGTATGCCAGATCAAGCAGCAGATAGTCATACTGTAGTTATGCCACCTGGAACTTCTATTAGTATTAGTTGTCACTTGATTGTAGCAACTTAAGAAGTGATTTTCCCAATGGTCTAGCAGCCCTTCTTAGGTTTTTTTAACGGTGAAACAGCACCAGATGTTAGAAGTCAGATCTTGGTCCTTGAGCTTGGCTAAGGAAGAATTCAGAGCCAACAACTCTCAAAAAGTTTATTTAGAAAGTCACGGAGGTAGAAGTGAGCCATCTGGGCTGCATGGGTCAGGAAACAAGTTACAGAGGAAAAAAGAAGGGTCCTTGGAGCTTAGGAGAAAAAAAGGACAGGTGTGCACCTTGAAAGAAGAAAGGGGGAAGGAAAGGCTCAGTCATGTGTGAGAGAGAAGGAGAGAGAGAGACTAGGTCCTTCCCTTAAGAATCTAAGAGTTTTTATAGGCAGTAATTCTAGGGAGGTCTCAGGTGGGGTGGGGTGGGGTGGGGATCTCAACAGAAGATTCATCAGTTTAGCAAGTGTGTCCTTTCAGGGTGTGGTTTTTACCAATTGGCTGGTGCTAGGGAAGGGGTCATTTGTCATCACAGCTGGCCCTAATGGCTTGGTTTTTTGGTCCCGGAGCTGAAACCTAACTGAGGCCTAGTTATCTTTAGTTTGACCAAAGCTCAGTCTCTGTCCTCAACAGACTTGATACTATGCTCTTAAGATTGTTTATTCTGAATGAACCTCATTATCCTGATGGCTTACAGCGGTGGTGGTGCAAGGGTTTGTGTGGGAGTCCTATGAGGCAATTTTCCAGCCACCTTGTTCCTCCTCCAAGGGGGTCTACCCCATGACTAGCGACATGCCAGGGGAGTGTCCAAACTGCATGGCCAATGCCGAAACCGGTTTGGCTCAGTGGATAGAGCATCGGCCTGCAGACTGAAAGGTCCCAGGTTCGATTCTGGTCAAGGGTATGTATGTACCTTGGTTGCAGGCACATCCCCAGTGGGGGCATGTGCAGGAGGCAGCTGATCAACGTTTCTCTCTCATCGATGTTTCTAACTCTCTCTTCGTCTCAATTCCTCTCTGTAAAAAAAAAAATCAATAAAATATATTAAGAAACAACAAACAAGCAAACTGCATGGTCAGCAATATAAAAGAGTAGGGGGCTAAATTGAATGATCAGTGATGTGCCACGGGAGGACAGGTCACCCTGGGGGCAGGATCCCACCTGTGATACTTGCTTTTGCAGTTTCCTCTGTGGCTAAGCACCTGGGGCTTTCTGCTCCGGTGACCTTCTGTAGCTGGCCTGTTGTCCCTGCTCTGCTCATGTCAGTCCCAGCCGCGGGCAAACTACGGCCCGCGGGCCGGATCCGGCCTGTTCGGCTGTTCTATCCGTCCCGCAGAGCCGAAAGAGCAGAGGGTTCTCTTGCTCTCCCCTCCGCTCCTTCACCAGCAGCCCAAGAGGAGAGTGCCAGCATGGTCAGGTTGCTTTTGTTCCGGCCCTCCCGTCCAGTTTAAGAACCCATTGTGGCCCTCGAGTCAAAAAGTTTGCCCACCCCTGGCTCTAGCTGCTTCCAACATCAGTTTTACTGTAGGATACCCACCTAGGTAAGAGTCACACCAACATAGGTGAGCTTAAAATGAAAAAGAGGCTTGGAAACGTTAGCATGAGCCCCATAGTGTCATAGATCTCTTCAGTTCAAATTCTACTTAATGAGAAATATTCAAATGGCCTCATCTATACGTAAGGAGAGGTGAGAAAATTAATCCTTGCCTGAGAACAGCATGTTATGGCCAACATGAACAAGGATGGAAGATGGATACATTAATCCAATAAGAGCCTCTGAAAAAACATGCTTGGAATATACAGTGTTTTCATTCGTCTGCCTTACAGTCAGTCATATTGAGTTGTTTAAGACCTCTTTGCCACATCCCATATAAATATTCCTGAGGTTTGCAGTAACACATTTCAATACTCAACACTTGAAAATGAAATAGATGGTTGAGATGCAACTTTAGTTTTGCATCTTCTAATTTTGTAAAACCTCTCTCTCTCTCTCTCTCTCTCTCTCTCTCTCTCTCTCTCTCTCTAAATGCAAGTGACCTAGCCACTCATATGTCTCTGTTATTGAGATTGCTGCATAATTGATCTAATCCTACTTTCTAGTGTTAAAAAGAAAAGCGCAGGCCCAAAATGGCATTGCTCAAGATAACATCCCATAATACCAATCCTAGACACCAAACCTGATCTAATTGCAGTTTCAACCTTTCCCACAAACAAAATCTTAATCAACCAGTTTAGAATTTTCTGGCTAAGCACCAGTAATCTGTCACATGGGTCTTCACCATGCCCCATGGAAAGAAGAGGCACTCTATCAAAACCCTCCTCTCGGGCCTTTCCCAAAGAAAAGATGCCCGGGTCCCCAAATAATCCTTTTTTCCCCTTTTAAAAAATAGTTTCCTTGCCCCACCTTTCTTCCTATAAAAACCTTCCATTTTTATTTTTTAAATTAACACATTTTATTTTTACTTTTTTTCTTAATCCTCCCCCAATGATATTTTTCCATTGTGGTTTTTTTTTTTTTTTTTTTTTTTTTTTTTTTTTTTTTTTTTAGAGAGAGAGAGAGAGAGATAATAATGGAAAGGAGGGGGAGAGACACACAGAGAGAAAGACAGATGTGAGAGAGACACATCCACTGGTGGCCTCCTGCATATACCCTTAACCAGAATCAAACCTGAGACCCTTCAGTCCATGGACCAACACTCCATCCACAGAGCCAACCTGACCAGGGCCAAAAAAACCCCACCCCAAACCCTCCTATTTTTATAACCCCTTTTAGCTTAGTTCCAGTTGCTATTGGGATACTGCCTAATTGATAAATCACTTAATAAAGTTAATTACATCTCCAAATTCACTCTTTAATTTAAAAAAAAAATTTATTGATATTTTATAGAGAGGAAGGGAGAGGGTTAGAGAATTAAAAACATTGATGAGAGAGAAACATCGATCAGCTGCCACATGCACACCCCCTACTGGGGATGTCTCAGCAACCAAGGTACATGCCCTTGATAGGAATTGAACCTGGGACCCTTCAGTCCACAGGCCGATGCTCTATCCACTGACCCAAAAGGGCTAGGGCTTTCACTCAATTCTTAAATTGTAGAAATACAATTTCAAAGCTTTATAAAGTATTTTTCTCTTTTTTAGATTCTCAAACTTTATGAAAACTATCATATTTAAAATATATATGCTCAAGTATAACTAGTTGATACTAACAATGTATATAAATGCTACTATTGGCAGAGTTTTCTATACAGATCGAAGCTGTCTATAATTTTTGCAAAATACTGTACTCATGTGAGATTTTTTTTTAAAAGCCCAGATATTTTTTAATAAATGCGTTTTCCTGAATTAATTTGTGTACTCTTTTGGGGAAAAAAATATCTGAAAATATGAGTGGCACTGGGGAAATTTAATGCTCATACCTAAAAGAAATTATAATAGTGTGGGGCACAGAAATGTTTTTATAAAATTGTTTTTAATCATACTTTAGGGAATATGAGTACACACTTGGGAAGCTCAGTAGAAAAAGGAAATATTTCTAATGATGGTGTGCTTTTCTATTCAGCATGATTGCTTAGGGGAACAGGTTACTTTGAAGCACATAAAGGCATCATTATATCTATTCGTGGACAACTTCTAAAAATAAATGACCATTATTTGTGGTTCAGATGCTCATTTTCTACCATAAAATTGGATTTGAAAACTTCTATGGTATTCAAATAAATAATTACTCGAGTGTTTTGCCTTGTTTTTAATTGTCCTTTTTCTCCATGGCCAAGTGTCTTTCTTTTGGAATCTCAGTTAATTCTCATTGTCCAAGCACAAAACAATTATTTTCTTGTGTCTTCAGCTTTCATACGTTCTGTTTCTCCAGCATTCTGTTTGAGAAACTCAATAGAAAGCTGGGAGAAGCATGAATCAAATAATAAAAGTCATAGCGTCAGAGGAAATGAGATGATTTTGTACTTCCTGAAATCTAAAGGCAGTTTATAGCTTTTTCTAGTGTAGCAGCCTGAATTTGATCACTTAATTACAATGCAATGTTCTTATAAAAGGTACATTAACCAAAAGAGGAAAACCAAAAGAGTTTGAGTAGTGTTTATTGAAAACTTTAGAAGGATAATTAAAATGAATGAGTCACCATAAATCATTCTAACCCTGAAGTTTCTCAGACCCTTCTCTTGACATATTAACAGAGTGACAGGAAAAATAGCCTGTTTCCAAAGAGATTTCTTCTCTTCCCTTTAGGTTTTCTATTTACATTCTCACATTTAACTTGTCAGATCAAATGGATTAGAATTAAATTGTAAATGAGCTTTCCCCCCTCCTATAGGATGAGCGTGGTTTAAAACATGTTCACTGCTCTAGCACATTATGTAATAAAGTTGGTTTAAAACTAAATTCATGTGTATTTTCTAAATAAAGTTTTTAGACTAGAAAAAATGTTCTCTCCTTTCTCTAATAAAAGTATTATATTTTTAAAATTTTCTTCCAATTTATGTCCCTAAATTTAGTTTGTACAATAAGGAATGGAGCTGCATATGCTCAGAAAACATCTGGAATAATGATCAATTTCCTTTGAAGGCATAGATGTAAGGATGAACTAAGAAATAAAACATTAATATATTGTCCTTACTCTTCATTAACATAACCATTTACACTTAGGATTATTATTGACCTTTTTCATATAAAGAAAGTATTTAGTTTGTGTATAATGAACCCAGAAAACTTAGACTGATATTCCAAAGAATTAAACATTTATTTGCTACAATTATAACAGTAATAGAAAATTTTGTATCTGCAACCTACCATAAGTAGTTTGGAATATAAATTGAATATTAAATATTTAGAATATTTCATGCATTTTATTTTTAATTTTTTATAGAGGTTATCACACAAAGACTGACAAATGGTAGTAATGACTTTCGCTCCTATTTACCTATTGGGTTAAATTTAAAAGGAGACATTCTTCTAAACTTAGGGCAAATATACCAAAACAGATACTAACATTTTAGTGCTAAATGATACCTTAGCACATTATTTTAAAGATATAACACAAAGGCAAAGAAAATTTAATGATTTTACCAAAATCATAAAGCTCTATTACATCTCAAGTCTCTTGCTTCTAACCAAGGATGAAAACAATTTGCAGCTATGCTTTAATAGTCATAAGGCAACTGAAAATAGCATTTGCACTCCTTATATTCTGCTTTCTTTTGTCTTCTAGAGAGTAGGCAGATTCTACATTGGTAGCCAACTATTTCTCACAGATACTCTAGTTTATTAACAGTATTCTCGCCTATGAAGTGATGTCAAAGATGTGTGACCCCATCTCTCTAGGACCTGAGGAATAACAAAGCTATTGACAATTAAAAAATAAAAAACAAAAGATATTTGAATGGCAAAGCCATAACCTTCAAATTTATCATGTTCTCTCCTCCCACAAAGAATGCCCTGACAAAATATGGTCTCTATCAAAGAAATATTATTTCATATAAGAAATATTCTAACCCCTGGTAAATACTTGTGAAGTACCTGTATATTCCCCTTAAACAGTATCTAATAAACTAAGATAGTTTGGTCAGAATTTCAGAGTTTGATAAAAGAGATTGAACCAGAACTAATCTCCCTGAAACCACACAAAATAATTTATCATGCTATTTATAATTTAAACACATACTCAGTGCTTACTAAGTGGTAGACGTTTTTCTAAGAACTTTCTTTGTATTACTTCATTTCATCTCCCTAACAACCTTACTAAGTAGGACTAACATTGATATTATTTTTTAAATGAGAGGAAACTGAGTCAGAATTAGCTGAAGCTTGCATACCACACTGTAGCAACTGTCTTGAACATAGTCTGAGCTCCCTGAATATTTATTAAACAAATAAGTTAATAATATAATCTGACAACAATCACACCAATTTAACTACCATTTACAATGCCCAACAATATTAACAAGCATGTTCTAAGTTCTGATTGATTAGTGTTGCTTGGAGAATAACACGCATTTTTTTCTTCTTATTTAAATACAAAAAAAAGGGAGGGGAAAGAAAGGATGTGCCCAGTGCACCCAGCCTTGTTAATTCTATTTAGAACATCTCAGCTTTTGAAGAAGACATATAGCAATATAAAGATATCTATGTTTATCTATTTAGGTAGATATTTCCATATAGTTACATCTATATATGTAGATATTTCCATATATCTATATGGAGAGAGAGACAGAGAGAGAATGAGAGAGCCCAAATCATCTCTATAACTGCCTTAGAAGTAACTTGCAATACTGTGTTCTTTCCTTCTATGTCTGCACAACCTTGTATTATTGAATAAGAAATTGATTTGGCTGGAGTCAGACAAACCCAGGTGGCTCCCTGATGCTTATCGTGTGCACATATTGCCTAGCACCTGCTGGATGTTATTTCTGTTACTTTCTGAAATAGCATTTCACCTGCAAAATTAATAGTGTACTCATATGTTGACAAATGGAAAACTAAGGACACATTATTCCAAATTACTGTTATTTCTCTCAGACTGGCTTGAAGGCATTTCATCATTCTGGGACTCAGAATGGATACATTTGTCTAGTAACATGTGGTCAAGCAGTGTCATAATTTTCTCTCTAATATCTGGTATGGTTACAATTTCCTTGTAAAATATGCATACCTTTGAGTGGATCTATACAGTAAATACTGAATTTTTATCATTTACTTTTAAAAATGTGTATTTATTTTAGAAAGAGGGGATAGAAAGATAGAAACACCAATCAGGCCCTAGCTGGTTTGGCTCCGTGGATACAGTGTCAGCCCGAGGAATGAAGGGTCCCAGGTTTGATTGTGGTCAAGAGCATATACTTTGATTGTGGGCACATCCCAAGTGGGGAGTGTGCAGAAGGCAGCTGATCCGTATTTATCTCTCATTGATGTTTCTAACTCTCTACCCCTCTCCCTTCCTCTCTGTAAAAAATCAATAAAATATATTAAAAAGAAAGAAAGAAAGAAAGAAAGAAAGAAAGAAAGAAAGAAAGAAAGAAAGGAAGGAAGGAAGAAAGGAAGAAAGAAAGAAAGAAAGAAAGAAAGGCCAGTCAGCTGCTCCTGCACACTTCCTACTGGGAAGCCTTGGTGGGGAATTGGCCTCTTGGTTCATGGGTTGACACATAACCACTGAGCACTCCAGCTAGGTGATTTACTCTTTTTTTTTAAAAAAATGATTATTTTAAGGTGCTCTATTAACATAGATTCACTAATAGGGTATGGGTTGGCTCCATAGAAATGAGACTTGACTATACTTCAGAAGAGAAAATATTATGGGAAATGTAATCAGTATTTTGAGTGTGTGTTTTCATGTGTGTGATTCACTGAAAACCACAGAAATTTAAGACATACAACAGATTCCGTGTAAGGAAAAAAAAATGTGTTTGGAAGTAGGACACAAAAAGAAACCAACTTGTGCAATATTCAATTTATATATATTGTTAATTATAAATTACATTCTACACTAATAAAAGAAAAAACATGCAAATTGACCATCACTCCACTATGCCTACCAGCCAATCAGGAGAGCATATGCAAATTAGAAGGACAAAGCTGGTGGCCATCCACCTGTTCCACCTGTAAATGTGAGGTGGCCATGTGGGGCAGGACACCTGCTATGAGAGGGAGGGCAGGGGCATGAAGGGATCTACAGGAGCTGCACTCTGGCCACAGCAAAGATGAAGATGGCAGACTCTGGCTGGAGCCTGCGGCAAATGCAAAGGCAGCAGACTCCTGCCAGAGCAAAGGCCTGGGTCCCAGGTGCAAGGGGAAATCTGGTGCTGGAAGCAAAGGGAAGGAAGGCCTATTGCATGAATCTATTCATGTTACGGGCCTCTAGTAATAATAATAAAAATTATAAGTTGAAGTATGTGATTTGTAATTAACATGTGTGATCTATTATTAATTTTCCTTAAATATTTAATGAGTGTTTTTGATAATTATTCCAATTCCAGTAATAGACATAAACATGAAAGATAGCAGTCCTCAAGGAGAACTTAGAGCAGTAGAAAGGTGGGAGTTTAGAAGCAGATGAAAAGGAAAACATAAACCAATCAAAATCCATTCTACTATCAGCAGTATTATAAATTAGATTATTCAGCCTATCAAAAAGTCAGCAAGGAGTTATTGATATTCAGACAGAGCTAACTATACAACCTATCAACCCTTTAATCACATGTTTGCAAATTTAGGACATCATAGTATTTTAGATTTACTTTGGGTTGCTGCTTGTGACAGACATTTGTAACTTTGTTTCTCATAACTTTGTGCTACTTCTGCTCATTTTAAGTGAAATTTTGAAAGAAACAAACACAGTGCTTGTGTGGGTTAATACTAACTTCATTAATAAATATTTGCATGCTACTCCAGTGTTATCTCATGCTAATTTTCCCAAACACCGAATACCAAATTATTCAAGTAAGTTAATAACCCATCATCCAGCATGATCCTAATTAGTCTGTGAACTTACTTACAGCTGAGATATAACACTTGGGATGGAAGCACCTGCTGAACCCTGTGATGAGGATGTTTCTGTGTTTTGGCGTATCTCCAATGTTTAATTAACCTGTCATCTTTTATTATGCTTCTGCAAAGCATCTAAATCTCGTGCAAGTTAAATGTGCTAAAAATACTTCGAAGTCAAAAGTATGAGTTAGTCAAATATGGGCACCTTTAATTTTTTAAAATTGATTTCAGAGGGAGGAAGAGAAACACATAGAGATGAGAGAGAGAGAAAAAAACTTAGATGTCCAAACATCCATGGATTGTCTCCCACATGTAACCTGACCATGGACTGAACCTATAACCCGGGTATGTGCCCTGACCAGAATGAACCTGCCACTTTTTGATGTCCATTATGATACTCCAACTAACTTAGCCACACGAGCCAGGGCCATATCATTTAAATAATTATCAGCTTATGAGGGTGTTTTACTCTTTTTATGGTGAAAGTTTGGTCAAGTCCAACTCGTAATAATTTTAAATGGATCAAGCAAAGCAAAACTCAGAAGGATGTGATTCTGCTTCACTAATGTAAATAATTACATTTGTAATTTTTATTTCAATCAAGATTTAAAAAATAAATAAAATAGTGAGCAATGTTATGCCTACAAGAGCCAGAACTAAAATGCATGTGTATTTAGTATGTGACCATTCCACTGTTCCACCACTGTTCAACCAGTTGCTATGATGTGCACTGATCACCAGCAGGCAGATGCTCAATGCACAGGCATGGAAACATGGAACAGACTGATGAATCTCAGAGGGAAAGAGGGAAGGGGAGGGCGGGAAGAGATTATGCATACTAGAGACCTGGTGCATGGATTCATGCACCAGTGGGGTCTTTTGGCCTGGCCTGTGGGGATCAGGCCAAAACGGGCTGTCCAACATCCCCCGAGGAGTCCCAGATTGCAAGAAGGCACAGGCCAGGCTGAGGGATCCCATCAATGCACAAATCTATGCACCAGGTCTCTAGTTTATAATAAGTACTCTATTTCAGGAGGTGTTAATGAGTCTAGAACCCTAAAGTAAACTTGAATTCAGGATTCTCTACTCTAGTGACATGGTGCTTAACTCAGATATGACACTTTTGACTAAAGTTAAATTTTCAGAGCATATCTATAGTAATATTTATTAACATCTCTTAATTTGTTTACTTGTTTATGAATATGTTTTCTATAAAGCTTAAGATTTAGAACAAATATTTTGTTTTTGTCCAATGGTCCTTCTTATTCATTAAAATGTCTATCAATTGTTTGTGATAATAGTCCTTTGAAAAGAAATTTTTTTTTTTGCTTTTCCAGACCTTATGGTGACAAGTAGAGTAAATTGACTGCAGCTTTTTCTGGAAGATGAGACAGGCAGTCTCAAGATTTCAGATGAGACTTGTACATAACTCATGAATGTGCAAATTCTCCCACTGCAGAATACACTTGTGTGAAATAGAGCACTTACGTGTAGATGACATTGGTGGCAGGTGAAAAGCTCATAATATTATTCAAAATGTAAGAAACCAATCATAATCTTATTTTTTGGGGCACATATTGGCCACTTTTCTATCCTATAAGGGTAGAGGAATGACTGTAATGTAATGAAAAATATACTTAAATATGTAGTTTCACTTATATTGATGTTATATATAAAAGGGAAAAGAAAGAACAAATTTGTTACTTGCATAAATTGTATGAGAACATAAGTTTCTAGGTCCCTTAAATTCCAGTGCTGACATATTGTAAATGTAACACACAAATGTATTTCTGACTTAGAAGGCATCTGGGTTTTTCCTGTTATGAGGTGTGACTCTAAGACTGGTACTCTCAGACATCACACACTTCAGTATTCAAGCAGTAAGTTGTTAGATTGCTACTCCAAAATTACTGGGAAATTATGGAAATGTTCTAAGTTGAACTTGCCTCTGTAATGAACAGTAGGTAGCAGCAAAAAAGTTAGTTTTGGCAAAATTTTAAAATGTAAATTTACTACTACTTGTCTGAAATTGCTATCTTTATTTATAATATCTTTTGTGTAGGGCAAGAATGTGAATGAGATGACTACAAATTAGCATAATGCTTTGCTCATCATCATTTCTAGATGTAGAGTATTTTTATAAACCAAAATAAATGATACAATAAATGAATAAATTATGTGGCAGTAGTGATAAGCTATGTATAATTCAATTTATTAAATATATATATTTTCTAGATGATAATAAATGACTAATGTGGATCTTCAATAAGGTGATCCTATTAGTCATAAGTTGCACTGAACTTTCTGAGATGCTTACCTGCTCAGTAGACTTTCAACGTTTCAATAGTGTAGGGCCAAATATACTGTACATAAAAGGTAAATAACAAATATTTTGAGTGTATAAATGCAAGAATTAATAATGAATGGATATTCAGGGTTTACATTCACATTAGCAAAACCTATACGGGTTTATTTCATTACAAATGATTGAATCTTCTATTCTTATTTAGGGGTAGAAATCTTTCCACTTGGTTATAAGAATTTAGGAAGAAAAAAGTAATATGGTACAAGTCAAAGATATGCTAAGATATGTGTGGCTATATCAGATTTTCTCACTTTATAACAATAGATCTACAAATGGCCACAAGTGTTGGTATATTTTAGCTAACCAGAATGCAAACAAAGCAACAATTTTGATTGAAAATTATAATGAAGTTTTAATTCTCATAGTGGGTTATAAAATTCCCAAGGATAAATCCACAGTTTACACATCATGCTATAATTCAGTAACTTTCCCAACTGTTGTCCCAATTAAATATTTCTGGGGTGGAAAACAATGATTATTATTTAAATACATTATTTATAATTAATACAATTAATGTTGAGACGTAAATGATATTTGAGGTTTTTAACATAGATTTTAAATTCCTTATAAATCACATCAAAGCAGCATAATAAATGCATTTTTGTTATTTTTTAAAATATATTTTATTGATATTTTCCAGAGAGGAAGGGAGAAAGCTAGAGAGCTAGAATCATCGATGAGAGAGAAACTTGACCAGCTGCCTCTTGCACACCCCCCACCAGGGATGTGCCCGCAACCAATGTACATGCCCTTGACCAGAATCGAACTTGGGACCTTTCAGTCCACAGGCCGATGTTCTACCACTGAGCCAAACCGGTTTGTATTGCAAAAAGGCAAACGGAAATCACCCTCCGGTCTAACAAAATGTTCTGTAATTCTGAACCTGCTTTCATTTTTTCTGCTAGCGTTTGTTACACTATGATTTGTTACCTAGTTGTAAGTTCTCATAGCAAATGAAAAAGGGTTAAGAAAACATAATAGTATTTAAAGTTTAGGAAATGCTATATCTTATATGACTGAGTTCTCAGTGAACTTGGAAAGATATTCCCTGCATACATGTAGAACACTTATATGCACCAGAAGAATAGTTTGAGACACTCTGGCCTAATGTATACAAACTTCACGAGGAAAATCAGTGAGAAGAGTTAGAATACCTTGTATGTATAGTATGTAGAATATGAGAAAGAAGCTTTCAATTTCATGAATTCCACCCCAATTACTGAAAGGGTAAATGACATATCTATGTACATCTATGTACCGACATTCACATTCAAAAGTCTCAACTGATTGTTTTGAACCACCATGACTAACTTTTTCACAGACAACTAAATTTATGTATGTTTATGCTGCTCAATCATACAATCTTCATAAATAATATTAAGAAGGCTATTTGCCAAATAAATGATTATTCATAGCAAAAAATGTCCCCATAGAAAATGCTGAGAAACCAAATCAATAATAAAAAATGGTTCAAAAATGATCAAAACATTCTCATATTTGGCAGAAACTCTAAAAACCATGGTCATCAAATACATATTTTTGTCTTTCATTATTTCATGAAGACAAACATATTTAAGATGGGAATAATACTTCTTTAAATAATGTTTTATACATCATGTGAACATACTGTCAATTTAATTTTGAATTTCTATGTTCGTAACAGGACCTTTTGGTAAGTTTAATCCTGAATCTAAAAAAAAAATAATGTTTTTAGTATGTAATGCTGTCATTCCTTAACTACTTATTATAAAACTTATAAATTAAAAAAAAATTATCTTGACTGGCCCCCTTCTAATGAATTACTTTTGCTATTGAAACCACCATTATACTATTTCATGGCTGTGTCACTTAGTAAATACTTTCTAGTAAAAATATACTAGTATTTGTTATTATTTTGTTTTATTTAAGTTCATCTTATTTATAGGTTGTTTTTTTTTAATCTGTCTTTGATCCATTTAATTTTTAACTTTCAATGAGAAGAAAGACTGAATAACTACACTACAAAAACAATGATCTTAGAATTACATCATAGAAGTCTCTTGTGAATTTGACTTAAATGATCGATTCATTACAACATAGTCTTGTATCAGCATAAGTATTATGTTACAAAAGTCTCTTGAAAAGGAAAAACTCTTGATTATTCTTTTAAATAAAACAAATGAAAATATTTATGAAGAATTTAGATTAAGACAATTTACATGTGGGTCACAAATGATTAAAAAAAACAACAGTGTTAAGTGCAACATTTTTAGAGATACTTACTTTATCCTGCTTACTGGAGACTGATAATTTAGCAAGAAGAAAACCATGAGCATACCTAACAAATATCAAAGCGAAAATGTTTTTCTATAACCACACACTAAACACTGAAGTACTTCAATTTACTATTGGATTTTTACCCCTTTTCCATCTATATTTATTTATATATATAAATATATGATGACCATTTACTGGAACAATAAATGCTGCATCAACAAAACAACAGAGCATGACACTTTGAGATCTCATTTTATGAGGCATCAGGTGCTCTATAGACAGATTCACACACTTTGAAAAAGTGAATTACTTCTAAAACTCTGTTATAAAAGAACTATAAATTGTCTATTTTCTATTAAATTGCATCTTAAATAGATAAGCCATCATAAGTTAGGGAATTAGGAGTGACCTGGATTTCCTGAAAAAGTTGGGCTTGTCTTATGAAAATCCTACAGAAATATTTCTCAAATTGAAGATCATGACATGCAGGACACAGTGCTGAGAGGCAAATGCAGGATAAAGTGGAGACACAGAAAGTAACTAATTGTATAGGGAATTGCAGGCCTATGAAGGGGAGAATGATCCTTTGCCTCCCATATGAATTATTTCTCTTCCTGAAATGACTCATTGAAAATTTAATAGGGATCACCATAATGTGAAAAGATCACATAAAGCATTCTACTTTGGCAGTTACTTAAAAAAATTATATACAATTTATTTGCTACAGCTATTACGTTTTATGCTAATTAAATGCCTAGACACTTATTCTTCTATGAGATTGGACTATCAGCATTATAGTTCAACTCAATTCTAGAAGACTGCAATATGGTGTTTATTACTTATGTAAATTTGGTTAATTACACACCAGCTCAGCTATCTTATTTATTGCATTTCAATTAGTATCCTTCTAATAGTCACTAACTCTCTAATTAACTCACAAGAATAAGAGGTGTCTTGTTAAATGTAAATTAAATAGATTTAAGTAGTAGACAATAGACTGCAAATGGTAGATTTACTGCTAATGCTATAGGAAACTGTTGCTGGAAGAACTAACTATATGCAATACCATCTGCCTTCAACTCCAGGCAAGAAGAAAATTTTATTTTTCCCTCGGAATTATTTTTAGCCCAAAGATAAGAGCAAGATACAACAAAAGCGTGTCAGGGTTTTGTTTTGTTCTATTTTTTTGCAAGAGTGGGTTAAATGTAATTTAGAGCTCTCTCTTGCTGTCCATGAAAAATGCTAACAATACAGAGAAATACAAAGTGCAATACTTGTTGAGTGTAGAATTACTTCTGAAATGAATGTGAAAGGGTTTAAAAATACTCCATAATCACTGATTTATCTGTTCGGGGCAGAGAGGAGCAAACTATTGCAGCTCTTCCCTGAAAGGTCCCTGGTGGCCTAACCAGGAAATTAATTAGCAGGGCACCGCTGTGTGGCAACAAGCGTGACTACGGGGGAGGCTGGAAATCGACGGGCTGATAGCGCAACCCAGTTTTGCTGGATAAATGTTCCTGCTTTGGCCAGTTTATTTCTTCGAGGTGAAATAAAGACTTAGCTGAGAGGTAGAGGGTATCTGCTTTGGTGCCATAGCAAGTTTACTTCGTTGTAAAGGGAGTGCAAGAACAATCCCGGGCTCTGTGATTTATGTTTTGGGACTGGCAGTGTCTGTCACTGTAAACACTGAAAATAGAAGGAACGGGGTGCGTGCCTACTGCTATGTACATATCTTCTCTGCCCTGTTCTCTCACTCTGGCCGTGCAGCCATCTCACATGGAAGAAAGTAGGCTTTAAAATATATTGTGCCAAAATCTGGGGTACTTATTTTTACCAGAATAGCACAATGTATTGTAACATTGCTATAAAGCCCTGAAAACATAAAAAAAAGACGTTTTTAGCTTTTTTTCTTTTAAGATTGCAGCAGTTCCCTCGTGTTGCTGGGTGTTACACTCCAAGACTTTTAGAGGATGCCTGAAACTGCTGATAGTATCAAACCCTGCATGTTTTTTGGGGAAAAATAACAAACCCAAATCTATTTTGGTTTTTTTTTTTTCTATACAGACTTACCTGTGATAAAATGTACCGTATTTGCCAGCGTATAAGACGATTTTTTGGCCCTGAAAAATACATATTTGCTGGCGTATAAGACGACCCCCTAACATTTCCACTCAAAATACAGAGTTTGTTATATACTCGCCGTATAAGACTACCCCCCACTTGGAGGCATATTTTTCAGGGCCAAAAGGTCATCTTATACGCTGGCAAATACGGTAACTTATAGATTAGGCACAGTAAGAACATTAACAACAATAAGTAATAATAAAATAAAAACAATTATAACAGTACACTATAGTAAAAAATATGTAAATGAGCTCTGTGCGATGTGTGTTTGTGTGTGTGGAGGTGATAACTAATCCAATAACGATGATGGCTACTAAGGGACTCAGGCAGGGAGCACACACAGCATGGACGCACTGGATAAGGGGATGACTCATGTCCCAAGTGGGGTGGGGCGGAAAATCAGGAGATTGCATCATTGTTTATTTCTAAAATTTTTCATTTAATATACTCGGAGCACAGCTCTAATGAAGGTAACTGAAACTGCAGAACGCAAAAGCATGGATAAAATGATACTACTATATAACATTTCGGAAATGGTGATTATAAACATCAAACTTTAAAAGCAATAAATATGTCAATATGTGAAATAGAAAAAAAAAGTATTAGAACATATTATCATATCCCTGCAGTCTCCCAAATTACACTTGTTTAACTTACCACTCTCAACGTGGCACCCTCAAAATTTTTTTCTCCTTTCCTTTTGAATTTCCAAAGTATTCTATTTTCTCCAAGAATGTATGAGCTGGAATGATATCCATCCATAAGAAAAAATCTGACTGCAAGCAATGTTTCTCTGTGTACATTATGTGAGACTTAATGCATCACACCGTTTCCTTTGTATTATAATTACTTCATGTTATCTCAATAGTTTAAGTCTAAAATGTCCTATTGTGTATTCATTCAAAGTTCTTCTTTAAAACAAAACAAAGTTTTCCACTCACATTCCTTTGAAGAGCCCAGGGTATCTGTAGGAAATCTCTGAAGAATTCCTAAAGTAATCTATCTTGCCAATATACTGAAGAGAATATGAGATATTGGGCTTCCCAGGAAATGCAATTTCTAGAAAAGCATCCTGTGATTTTGTCTATTCTTGCAGAACTGTTCTAACCAGCACAGCCAGTGGTATGGTACTCACATTGTGAGGTAATGAGCCTGAGTTTGGGTCTTGTCTCCAACACTCAGCAGCTATATTACCTGAATAAATTTCTTCATCTCTCCAAATCCAGGTTTTCATTTTTATCAATGGGAATTATAATTATTAATATATTACGTTTTATATGAGGTTCGATTGATGTTTTATATAAGAGTTATGTGTAATATAGTTCCTGATACTTAGTGATGGCGAAATAAGTGGTAGTTGAACCTATTAAAACATTAAAAGGTTGAGTTAACTTCAGGTATGGAAACATTTTGCTAGATGCAAGTGATAAAAAATGCCATTATATTTTATAAATTAATAAATAGGTCCAGGTTGCAAGTAAAATTATTTGAACATTGCGTATTGGGTTTCTTTTTTAGGTTATATATCAACAAAAATTCATAAGTGCTTATATTATAGAAACTCTAGAAGTTTTGCTATCAAAAATATTCATAAACCATTCTTACTCTTAACAAAGATGACTTCAACAACTACTCTAGGCAGTTTAACTCTATAACTTAAACTTTCATTTCCTTGATATCATCATTACTGTGTTTTTAAAAATATATATTTTATTGATATTTTACAGAGAGGAAGGGAGAGAGATAGAGAGCTAGAAACGTCGATGAGAGAGAAACATCGACCAGCTCTCTTGCACACCCCCTACCGGGGATGTGCCTGCAACCAATGTACATGCCCTTAACCGGAATCGAATCCAGGACCTTTCAGTCCGCAGACCGACGCTCTACCACTGAGCCAAACCGGTTTCAGCATCATTACTGTTTAGATATGTTCTATTTTAGCTATCCACTCCGTAGCAGTGACTTAGACCCAGTCTCCTAGAATGGCTCTACTTCTGGAATTCTAAAATCCATTCCTCCCAGGACATATTCCAGATCTGCACCCGTGTTTTTAAAGCATCCATCAAGCCACTGTCCCCTTTTCTAGTTAATCTGTTCTCAGACACATAAAATATGTGGAATTTCCCAACCTCCCACTCCCACAATGTAGAGTATTTCTGTATTTCCTCTCACCTGCACTTGCTTTTCTTTTCCCTCTTTCATTTCAAAGGGTGAGAATTACTTTAGCTTGTTCATGTATAATCCCACCACTTAGTCTCGATGACATTTCCTCTCGTCCTTTCTGGGACCTTGTTCCATTTCTTTTACCTAAACAAACAAAAAGGCACACAAATACACCCATTACCTGGCTAAGCCCCTAGTCCCCCATCTAGCTTGGTATGTCTCTTCCTTTCCTTTCAATTAAGGCTATGAATGAACTCATCAAGGGTGATTACTATCTCTCTGTTATAAAGCTTCCTTCAAATAAGTAGTCTTGTCCTCACCTTTTCTCTGAATCATCTGGTAAAGTTCACCAGTACTGTGGTAATTAGCTAGCTATTAACAATAGTCAAAGAGCAAAGGGAAGGCCAGACAGGATAGGCATGTCATTTGGGCAGCTTCACTAGGGAGCTGCGATTTCACACCCCCAGGGAACCACCAGCCCATTCCCTGCAGACCACTGGGGAAAGGGCCAGGACAAAGGGGAAGATAGGCACATGCATGGTGAAGTTGGGCGATTAGGGGAGGTACTCTCTTGTAGGTCACACCTGGGAACACAGGTCATTGGCCACTGCAAGCCCACAAAAATTTTGGAATACATAATCCCCTAAACAAAGGAGTTTTCTGTCCTGTTGTTCTTGACTTCCTGGCTCCTTTGGTTTTGTCCCTGCTTCTTTGCATTCGCCTGTGCTTCTTCCATGGTCATGTGGCCCCGAGGACCCCACATGCGTGGACTGCTGGACTGCTGTGGGGAAACACACACCAAGCTAGCCTGATGCTGGGTTGGATATGCCCTACCATGGAAGGGAAACTCTGGACACTGGCTCTGATTTCTAGCTCTGCTGAAGCCCCAGCTACACTTCTTCTATGGCGGGAAAAAAAGGAAGTGGGCTTTGGGGTGTCATTCCACAGAAATGAAGGTTTCTATGATATCTCATCCTCTCATGGCAGCCTCCAGCAATTCTTATTCCAGCAGTACCCCAAGAATCTCACTTTGACATGTAACAGATTCATCTTTGTCACTTAATCCAATAACCAATGCTTTATGCTTTGGCATATATATCTACTGCAGTTGACACTATGACCATTTCTCCTTCTTGAAAACATCCCTTTTCACCTTCCATGACAGCATTTCTCTCTGGGTCTTACCTTTACTCCTACTCAAGAGCATCTGCTAGCTCCAGTTTTAAACAAGACTTAAATTATAATGTTTCCAAGGACGTGGTTCTTGGTTTATTTGCTTCTGTCTTTCCTATACTCATATCTCCTCATTCACTCTCTTATTTAGGCTAAAAGCTGTACTAAAAGTTATCAATGTGTACCTCCATAGTTTTTCTGAGATTATTATCACTATGTACTGCAAACATGAACAACTTTACTTTGGATGTCCATTAGTGAGTATGATTCTAACTACAAATTAAAACTTCTACTTTCTCCCAAATTTTCTATCAATGAACAAATGATATTCCTAAAAGCACAAAAGTCAAGAATTAAACATATTATTTAAAACATGTCCACAGAAATATAACATGGCCCTAACAGGTTTGGTTCAGTGGGTAGAGCATCAGCCTGTGGAGTGAAGGGTCCAGGGTTTGATTCGGTCAAGGGCACGTACTTTGGCTGCAGGCACATTCTCAGTGGGGAGTGTGCAGGAGGCAGCTGAGTCTATGTTTCTCTGCCATCAATGTTTCTAACACTCTATCCTTCTCCCTTCCTCTCTGTAAAAAATCAATAAAATATATTGTAAAAAAGATATGTTTCCCCAGCATTCTGAAATCTGTATTCAAGATACTTTTTTTACTTAATGACAAATAGTAGTTCAAATGCCTCAAGCAGAATAGTGAAATGGAAGTTTTAGCCTTTACTCCTGGTATGGCCTTCAACTGTAACTTCCAGGCACCCAAACAACTTCAGTAGAGAATCATTGAACAGAGAATTCAAATGAAATGATTTTTCTGTTAATAATCTCTGCGTTTTAAAATGCATTTTAAAATGTTTTGATGTATTAGTAGTAATCAAATTGATGTTTGCTCTTCAAATCATTTACAAAAACAACCCTGTGTTAATATTTTCCATGTTCAGAATGAACCACTTATTTTAAAGAGGATTATCTAATTAGAAGGTGATACATAACTAAAGACAAAATTTTACCAAGAATTCATTGTTTTAAATATTTTACTAGCAATGTTTGAGAACACAATTAAAATAATGGTGTCTGAAGTCTTATAATTTATATCACACCACCCTAAGCTTACTTTTTAAAAGAAAACCTTTATGTTGAGTTAGTTTCTTAATATTTTGACATGAATTTATTTTCTAAATTTTCTTTACCATGACTGCAAGCATCAAGAGTGACTACCACAACTTAAGTAACTACAAGTGCTGCTAAGACATGAGAAAGTTGTACTACCTTGCTCAGCCCAGTGTAAGATGAAGAAAAGGAGCTGAATAATCATGGAAAATTATTAGAAAATCAATATTTGATATTTCTTTACATAACCCTTTTAAGAAAAGAGGGAACACATTTATTTTATGTTTTACATAATTATATGGCTAGTGTTCATGTTATCTTCACAGGGTCTGAGAACGCTAAGTAGCAGCATAGAAAGTTACAAAATTGCAGGCATCTCTAATGTTGTTCCATATGCATAAATGCTTGCTTCAGCCAAACCACTGAAACTTGTAAAGTGGCAAAAACCTTAGACACTTATTAAATATGTGTCCTATCTTTGAAAGTTTATGGATCAAAGGAGACAGTGGATTTAAGCACTAACTTAATAAGTCACCATTCCTTTCCATTCACTCTAGTACTCTCAGGTTTTGAGTTTTTTTGGTTTTTGTTTTGTTTTCTAAGGGCAACTGCTTTGCTTAATTGGTTTAAAAATCTTGCAAACAGAAAAGTTTGGCTAGTCAACTTATTGGCTGCCAGCTATTGATTCACCTGCTTTGGTGAATAAGCTGGCTTCTTTCTCCTTCCAATTCAACTCTTCCAAAACTGTAGGCACCACATGTTGACATGGACAAACACGTGAGATAGAAGAAAAAGAGGGTGCTGAACAATCACAGGTATACAATGAAGATGATTAGAATATAAAGAATGCACTTAGTGGGAAGTGATTTTGTTAATATGTATCTTACAAATACAATTATCTCGAAGTAGTCATGGTAATGCAATACACTGGATGGTTTACTAAATTTAAAATATCAGCTATTTTCTTAGTTTGCCATATAACTCTATACACATCAAGAGGGACTTATGTGTGGGCTTCAATTTTCGCAATTATGAGGTAGATAATTACCAACCAAAGATTTAGAGGTAAAGGTTAGAAAATATTTTTTGACACGTATTAGCATGATTGTCATTTCCATTCCATAATATTTGTCAACATTTCTTTAGCAAGTACATTGATAGGTGGTTGTTGTTTTCTATTAGTTTCCATGGAGACAAGAAGAGACAAAGGTCATGGCTCCACAAAGCATTTCCGCAGGTAATTGCTCAATTTTCATAGCTCTCAAGCTGTGGCTAGTGAGTGGTTAGGTTATGCACCTTAGGCTAGACATCACAGATGTTTGCTAACTTATCCATTTCAAAATGACTTTCCAGAAGCTTTAGAAAAGGGAAGCTATTGAAACTTCTGTGGTTTCACTGGTTCATATATGAGTAAAATAGGACAAGGGAATTTCTTTAGCATATTGTTCATATGGAAATAAAAACAACAGTCATCATTATGAAACCCATTTACTATTTAGTTCAGCAAATAGTTACCTGTAGAAACTGATGGTCTTATACCAACTCAGGGTAGCATAAATTACACACAGATTTCTTTTAGTTGTCATACATTTAGTGTTGGCAAAGAAAGTATGACCAAGAGAACCCCCCCAGTTTATTCTCTCATCTCTAAAAGTGATTATTGTGACACAGTCACACAGTTTGTTTAATTTTTCTTTACTAAGGTTCAGGTTCTAATTTATTATTTGTTTGTTTTTCTGTGGTTTTTTTTTAATATTGTTGAGAGTATTACATATGCCCACCTCTTTCCCCCATTGAATCCTAGCTCACCCCAGGCCTTCACCACCCTAATTTCTAATTCACCTCCAGGAATATAAGACATTCTATACTTTTAATGGAACATTTGTTTAGGAAGAATAAATTGTGAAACCTTTCTGTTCAGTCTAGTGTAATGGTAGGACCAGCTCAAACTGCTCCTTTTTCTAACAAGATAATGAGTTGCTTTGCACATTAAAATGCCAGAAACTCAAAAAATGCAGCTGAAGTATGAACAAGGGAGAGAATTTTGACCTCCAGATGCACCTAAAACCAAAGTCTCACCTAACTCCTTCCCAGGAAACTAAAGCCCTGAACATGAGAAGAATTTGAACACCAGAACACTTTCAGAGGTTAAAGGTCCACTGTCCAGCAATATCTGGCGCTGAAGTCTCTCTTTTCATATCTTACCAGAAATGTTCAAATTCCCCACACCCTCCCATTGAAAACCACCCTGCCAGCACCTCTACACATCAGCCTGTTCCTCCTTACTTCCTGAAAGTCACCCCACACCCTGGATCAAGGGGACAGATTTGAGTCCTGCCTCCTGTTGTAACCAAAGAGAAACTTCATTTCTTTCTTTCTTTTTTTTAAGAATTTTTAAAAATATATATTTTATTGATTTTTTACAGAGAGGAGGGAGAAGGATAGAGAGTTAGAAACATCGATGACAGAGAAAAACATTGACCAGCTGCCTCCTGCACACCCCCTACTGGGGACGTGCCTGCAACCAATGTACATGCCCTTGACCGGAATCGAACCTGGGACCTTTTAGTCTGCAGACGGATGCTCTATTTACTGAGCCAAACAGGTATTGGCAAAACTTCATTTCTTTAACATGACCTTTTCTCCTTTATTATTTTTTTTAATCCTCACCCAAGGATATGTTTTTATTAATTTCTAGAGAGAGTAGAAGGGGGAAAGGGAGAGATGAGGGAGAGAGAAACATCAATGAGAGAGAGAAGCATGGATCGATTGGTTGCCTCTCCTCCAACGTGCCACCTAGATACTAGTATGTGCCCTGATCGGCAATCCAACCCACAAAGATTTGGTGTGTGGATGATACTCCAGCTAACTGAGATGCCAGGTCAGGGCCCCTTTCTTTTCTTTTCATTCAAACTGGCTCCATCCAGAAACCTGACTCACCCACCTCAAACTCTCTTGTGTGTCCTCTCTCATAAAAATGAAGCACTCAGGACAATAGGTTCTGGACAGCATTAAATAATCTTAGGAGTGACGCCCCAGGACCATTTAATACAGGGGCAGAGTTTCAGTCAAACTAGAGATGACATCTAGGCCTCAGCTGTGTTTAGCTCCATGCCAAGAAAAGCAGAATGACCCCACTGGCCACATCCTTGTGAGAACAGACAAATTGACACCTTGGCTGATGCAGTAATCAACTCTTCCCATCCTAGCACCAATCGGTCGATAGAAACCATGACCCTATACACAATCCTTTAAAAACCTGTTCCTTAGAAGCCATCAGGGAGCTGGTTTTAGAACATTGGGTCACCTGTGCCTCTGGGTTTGGCACTATTTCTTTAAGTAAACATTTACTTTCTCTGCTGCAAACTCCAGTTTGCTTCTTATTGGGCTTTGGTGTGCACAGGCAAATGACCCCTATGGTTTGGTAACACTGGCTCCTTGCCTGGTCTACTGTGGCATAGTCTTTTCTTTTCTCGAAAGCCAGTGCCATTGTATTGGTATTTATGCCAATCAGGTAGTGAGCCCTTACTGGGTAACACTCATATATGTTTGGACTTTCTTTACCCTAATGTGTAAGAACATGAGAAATATTCCCCAGTCACTTCCCAAGATCAGAAAGGTATTTCATTGGCAGTTAAATCAATTAGTGATTTACTGATGACTTTTCATTAAGAGTAAATTAAGAAGGTCAATAGAAAAAGTATCTATTGTTTGAAAATTAACTTGTGTATGAAAGAAAATTCTATGACAAGGGCATTGAAACATTTTCTTCACACTATGAATAACTAGCCTGTGGCTGTGAATATTTTGTGTACCATTGTTTAATATATATATATATATATATATATATATATATATATATAATAAAATTACCTAAAGTAAGGAAAGCCATTTTTTTAATTGGGAAAGGTAAAGCCATACTCTTTAATTTCATAAATTTAAAATTTAACACATGACAAATTAAACTTCTTTGACAATTCCCTATCAAACCTATATTAATATAACAAAATAAATTATAAGTGCAGTATAGAAAAAATGCACTTTTAACATCTGATTAAATGCCTTTACTATGAATTTTTAATGCACATCAATACACTAATCAATTGCACCAATAAATTAGATATTGTTACAAAGCTAATTATTCATTTGCACTCTTTCCTTTAAGTAATTATTTTAATTAGATATTTGTCTTTATAATTTTATGGTATTTTTCATTGACTTTAGCAATATAAAACATTTATCTTTAAATAAACTTAAAAATGAAAGAAAGTTATAAAATATTTTAAAACAAAGATTAGAATTGCATTTATCTGATAAAGGAAAATCTTGGTATATTTATATTATTTGTTCCTAACATTTAAATTAAAAGTTTCTGGATGCGTGCCCCATTATGAAGCTTTCCTTCACATTTTGTCAACTTAAAAATCCCATTCCTACTTCATTCTAAATTCTCTCTCCCAAATTTAAAGTTAAAACAAAAGTCTTTTTGTCTTCTCGGTTAAGTTGATAGAAATTATGTTACTGAATCTGTGTGACCCCAGAAGGCTATCCATTAGATTTTTTTCCCCCACAAAAAGAAAGTCTGTCAAGAGACTATTCACCTTCAATGCCCATAATCCTGGTAAAAGAAAATCACCCACTTTCAAATTAAATTTAACCTTTTGGAGCATTAATTATTTATATAACAATTTTCTTCCTGAGTATTCAAGTACAGAATTACTCATATGCTTTGACTTTCATGACAATGAATAATTACAAAACCAGGGCTGAAGGAATTAAATGGTCTTGGTGGAATTGGTTTTAGGGAATTCCTGTTTTAGTTCTTTTACTTACCTGGCACTAACCAAAAGTCATGCTTTCAGCATTAGACATTTCTAATCAACTGTGTGGGTTTTTTTGCATGAAAATTATAAAAAAATGTAAGAGTATCATGATATCTGAAATATTAATCTGTATTTAATATTCTTCTTACACACAGGGTAATAAAATTAAACTTAATATGTGTAAAGTTCAAATGTGAAGAAAAGTGAAATAGCTTTTATGAAATAAAACTATTGCTGTCATTTGTTTAGAATCCTCTGAGTTTGCTCAATTTACTGAAGCTAATTTTCTTATTGTCCCAGAGAGGGAAAAGGTCAGTGGAAAAACTATGAGACAGGGTAACGTTTCATCTAAATTACAAAATTCTGATCACAACTAACCTCTGTCCTGGGGCCTTATCACCAGAGATTCTGAATAGATTAGCTTGGGGAGGGAATCGGTACTGGTACACACCAAAGCTCCCGGGTAATCCTAAGGTGCAATCAGTGCTTGAAGTTCTCAGCCTTGTACTTCGGAAATATCTAGAAAACTAAAAATTCCGGATGTCTTAGTCCTGTGGTCGGCAAACTCATTAGTCAACAGAGCCAAATATCAACAGTACAACGACTGAACTTTGTTTTGAGAGCCAAATTTTTCAAACTGAAACTTTTTCTAACGCCATTTCTTCAAAATAGACTCGCCCAGTCCATGGTATTTTGTGGAAGAGCCACACTCAAGGGGCCAGAGAGCTGCATGTGTCTTGAAAGCCACAGTTTGCTAACCACTGCCTTAGTCCTATATACACATATTATAACTTAATTATAATGAGCTGTGTACTGAGCAACAAATTTGAAATCCCTCGGGGGTTGGTAATGTCTGGCCTGCAGGCTATATACAAGGCCAGCAAAATCATTTGATTTGGTCCTGCCAAGGCAGTAGGGGTGATATTTGACCAAATATAGCAGGCTAATGTTTAAGTTGATAATTTTGTATGGCCCACGAATGATGTTAGAAATATCCAAATGTCCCTTCATGATTCCATGGGTTGAAATGGCTGCCTGCATCAGTCACTAGCAAGCCCTAGCACATTCTCTCTGTCTGTGGTCCAGCTTTGAGCCATTGCTCCAGTCTGCTGTTGCTGCTGCTGCGGAGGCTGCTAGTCAGTCCCTCTTTGGTGTCACCTCTGTTCTCTGCCTTATCTTCCCATTTTCTTTTTGGCACCTCTCAAGTTTGACGCAAGTTCTCCCCTAGGAATATTGGGAAACGCCTTGTCGGTGTAACAGCCTGAGGTTCCCTTGCATGTACAGACTCTTGCTTCCCACAATGTCATGTAGGTAGGTCAGGGGTACGTACCTCTGAGATACTGTAAGTTTGGTTCCAGACCACCTCAGTAAAGTGAGCACCACAAGAATGCAAGTGAAGTGCTGTGAAATGAGGTCGCCTGTCCTTCATCACATTCTGCAGGTTCCCACCAAGCTTGAATGGGACAAAACACAGGCTGGTTTGGTCCTGAAACATGAAAACCTGGTGTGTCAGGCTTGAGGCAAAGCAGGGTGTCCCACATAGATTCCAGGGAAGGGTTTGGGGTGTTCCTCTAAGACAGTGGTCGGCAAACCGTGGCTCTCGAGCCACATGTGGCTCTTTGGCCCCTTGAATGTTCTAACGCCACTTCTTCAAAATAGACTCGCCCAGGCCGAAAATGACTTCTGCATATGGGCCACGAAGTTTCATTCTCACTGTACGTGCGTGCCAGCACATGGCGTTTTGTGGGAGAGCCACACTGAAGGGCCCACAGAGCTGCATGTGGGTTGAGAGCCCCGATTTGCCGACCTCTGATCTAAGGCATCCCTTTTGATAAACTCTAATTGCACAGGAGTTTGGACATTGAAGTAGTTGCTAGTGAAGAGGCAACATGTGTCAGCAGGACCAAGGGCAGGCATAGGATCAAAAACACCAGAAGCTTTAATTTCAATTTTAAGCATATGCAAAATAATTCAATTAACTGTGGGAGGAATTGCACCACATGAAACATATGCAGTTGCAAATCACACAGCACTTTATTACTCACAAAAGTTCCTGATCACTTTATTACTCACACAAGTTCCTGATGCTGTGGGCACAGGCTTAGTGGGGATGGCGGTGGTGGTGCTCTGTGCGGTCCAGCAGCTGGGCTGGTCGGGATGCAGGGGCTGGCATTGCTCACCCAAGAGCTCGGTGCTGTCTGGATGAGGAGTTACTGGCCTTTCTTTTGTCTGGCAGGGAGAGGAGTCTGGAGCAGCATCGCTGGCCCGACTGACAAAAGGATGTGTCTATGTGGAGCAAGCACTTTAGCTGGCCGAGATTTATTTCTAAAGCCTGTTTCATAACCGCAGCAGTTCAGGTGGCTATCGATGAATTACGTCAGTGCACACGTGTGAATCTCAAACAGGGCCAGGGGCTGCCCGTGGTTATCTAGGGAGAGTACAAGTCACTCCCAGTCAGTAACTGAAGTTCAAATCTTTATCTGTGGGGTACACATGCTTCAGGGAAGTGGGGGAATGTATCCTTAATATCGGACTTTAAGTTTCAGGGAAAGTTAACTCCAACATTTAAAAACCTTCCTAATGTAGCCGAAACTGGTTTGGCTAAGTGGATAGAGTGTCGGTCTGTGGACTGAAAGGTCCTGGGTTTGATTCCAGCCAAGGGCATGTACCTTGGTTGCGGGCACATCCCCGGTGGGGAGTGTGCAAGAGGCAGCTGGTCGATGTTTCTATCTCTCTCCCTTCCTCTTGTAAAATATCAATAATATATATATATATATATATATATATATATATATATATATATTAAAAACCTTCCTAATGTTTTTAGACATTGTTTAAACATTTTTAAGCATTTCTATATTTCACTATAACACAGGGGAACTTCCATTTCAACTCAGATCCCCAAGAATAATACCTGAACTGATCCAAACTCCTGAAACAAAGCCTTTCATTAATTCCTCACCCAAACTTCACAAATGCATCCCTGCAGACAATCCTTCACTTCCCGCTTTATTGCCTCCACTGTACCATGGGGGGAAAAATTACTCAATCTGGTAAATTTCTCTTCTAACATCCAGCATCTCCAGCTGTTTCCTTCTGCTTTTCATAGATGTTCTCTATCAATCCCAGCACCTCTAATTGACATTCTATTCCTTTTAGCCACAGATAAATCTCACCAACAAGGTTGGGATAAACTGCTTCAATTTTAGTTTCAGTTTACTTAAAAACACATTACTAAATTGCTTTTAGTTTTTGTTGCTTTCAACTTTCTCGTTTGTCACATTCTGTAGCTAGAGTTGAGAATAGCGAAATTTACTTTCATTAAAGCATAAAACCTAATTTCTGAAATATACTGTAGAATAGCATATTCACAATCAAACTGCAAGGGAGTCATTCAACCACTGAAACACTCATCATGTGAGCTTTATAAGTTCATGCTGAATATAAAATTCTTTGAAATGCTGAATTATATAGCTCTAGATTATAGTCTGTTTCCTTCAATGTCTTTCAATGAATGTGAAATTATTGACTACACCTGGAGTCCTAACAAGTTAAGAAGTAATTCGGTCTTTATAATGAAAAACTATTAATGAGGTGACTTTTTCCTATTTTGTGGAAAATGAAAAGAATAAATCATTGCGACTTGATTGAAGAGATTTGCTTTTGGTTCTTTGTTTTTTACATAAGACCCACACAACTAAACAGTGACTTCTAGGCTATTTATATTTTACATATTAGCCATTAATGAATAAATTAAAAGGGGAAAGAAGTATGTAACAATTCTTAGGGGAAAAAAGGTTTAAAAATGGCCACCTTTTCATAAACAATTTGATTAACATATTGAAAGTGGAGCAAAATGAGCCACAGGATTTTTCTTCTTATATAATTGCAATGGGTGGAAAATACTTTTTCTTAAAAATATATTTATTGTTGCCGAAACTGGTTTGAGTGTTGGCCTGTAAACTGAAATGTCCCAAGTTCGATTCCTGTCAGGGGCATGTACCTTGGTTGGGGACACATCCCCAATATGGGGATGGGGTGCAGGAGGCAGCTGATCGATGTTCTCCCTCACTGATGTTTTTAACTCTATATTCTTTTCCTTTCCTTTCTGTAAAAAAACACAATAAAATATATATACTTAAAAATCTTTATCGTTGAGTGTATTACATTGTGTCCCCCAATTTTCCCCCCATTGCCTCCTTCATCCAGTTTCTGCTCCACCCTAGGTCTTTACTACTATATCATCTGTGTCCATGGGTAATGCATTTATGCATATAAGTTCTTTGGTTAATTTTTTCTGCATGCCTCCCCACTCCTTACCCTTACCTCTGAGATTTGTCAGTCCATTCCATGTTTCCATGCCTCTGGTTCTATTTTATTCAGCAATTTATTTTGTTCATTAGATTCCTTGTTCATTTATTTTGATTTTTAAAATTAAATTGTTGATAGATATTTTCCTTTTCTCCTCCTCCCCTCACCTTCTTCTTTCTCCTAATTCTTCCTCCCTACAATTTCTTGCCCCCCCTCCAATTTTTTTCTCCCCACTCCTCCTTCCCATCCTCCTCTACCACCATTCAAAATTTCAAGTAATACTTGTTTTGTGGAGATAAAATCCTTTAGCTTTTTCTTGTCTGTGAAAATCTTTATCTGACTTTCAATATTAAATAATAGTTTTATTTGGTAGTATAATCTTGCTATTCATCACTTTAAGTATTTCTTGCCACTTGCTTTTGGCCTGCAATGTTTCTGTTGAGAAATCAGCTGACAATTGTATATGCCACTCCCTTGTAGGTAAATGTTTTCCTTGATGCTTTTAAAATTCCCATCTTTGTCTTAAACCTTTGGCATTTTAGTTACAATGTGTCTTGGTGTGGTCCTCTTTGGGTTCCTCTTGTTTAGGATTCTCTGTGCTTCTTGGACTTGTAAGTCTACTTCTTTCACCAGATAGGGGAAGGTTTCTGTTATTATCTCTTCGAATAGGTTTTCAATGTCTTGGTCTCTCTCTTCTCCTTCTGGCACCCCCATAATGTGAATGTTGGTACACTTGAAGTTGTCCCTTACACTATCTTTATGTTTTTGGATTCTTTTTTTCTTTTTGCTCTTCTGATTGGGTGTTTTGTTTCCTCATATTCCAAATCACTGATTTGATTCTCAGCTTTTTGTACTCTACTGTTGAGTCCCTATAAATCATTCATTTCAGTTAGTGTAGGCTTCATTTCTGACTGGTCCTTTTTCATGTCTTTGAAATACTCACTAAGATCCTTGAAAGTATCAGTAACTATCATTAAGATCCTTGAGAATCCTTATAACAAGTGCTTTGAGCTCTGTATCTAGGAGTTTACTTGTTTCATTTCATTCTGTTCTTTGTCTTGAGATTTCTTCTGTTTTTTCATTTGTGACATGCTTCTTTGTCTCTGAATTTTGGCTGCTTCCTCGTGCTTGTTTCCATATTAGAGCTGCTATGTCTCCTGGTTGGTAGAATGGCCTTGTGTAGTAGGTGTTCTGCCGAGTCCATTGGCTCAGTCTCCTCAGTCACCTGAGTTGAGCACGCACCAGGTGCAGCTCTATGTGGGTCTGTGTGCACTGTTTTGTTACAGTTAAACCTTTATTGCTGTTGGCATCAGTGGGAGGAATTGATATCCAGGCCAATGAGGACTAGCTACAACTACAGTGGGAGAGCTCCTGTGCTGGACACACCTCTATGGAGCAGGACTTGCTTCAATAGGGCTTTGGTGCTTAGTGGGGAGTCTGCCCCTCACTGAGTGTGTCGCGTATAGATGTGATAGAGTTATAATCTGACATGATCTGAATCTATCTACTGGGTGCACTAGTTCTGGGGCCATCTGGGTGGTGCAAAAGTCAGCCACTGCCTATGTCCTGCCTGGGGCCACCTGGCACAAGCTAGAGAGCACTCTGAAGATGGATGCTAGTTGTGTTGACCTTGGAGATACCCAAGAGAAGCAAACAATGAACCAAGGAAGGCTGCTCTTAGTGCAGGGCCTGTGGCCACTATCAAGGAATATGAAGCATGCTGAGTCCAGCTGATACTTGTCTGAGAGATTTTAGGAAAGTCTGAAGCCTGAGCCAGGACAGGACATTCATATGGAAAAGCTTGGGTGTGGCTGCAAATTGGGTGGGGGTGGGGTGTCAGGGAATCCTCCAGAGCTGGGCAAACAGTATGAGCCAAGATGATGGAAACTCAGATATGGTGCCTGCCAGTTAGCTTAGTGGCTTGGGAGGTTTCATCATAGTAACAATGACCTTTGCAAGCATTTTTATCTGGGAGAAAGCTGCTCCTGAGTGCTAGTACTGATGCCAGACAATCTAGCCCCTCCCTATATGTTCCTGGATCCTTTCCAGCTGTGGCCCCAGTGCTAGAGCTTAGAGGAGTGAGTCCATGAAAGTCCATGCACTGGCTCTTTAGGAGAAACTGTCTGGGTCTCCAGCAGCCTCCTTGTCATTCAGTCACAATCCCTGCTGGTTTTTAAAGTATCTTTAAAGAGACTTCTCTTCCCCATAACTTTAGGGAACCTTAGGTGAGGGGTCCAGGTAGGGTTGGAACCCATTGATCCTCATGAGAGGCCTCCTCAGTCAAGATACTCCTCCATATTAAATAAATACCACACAAGGGTGTCCAAACATCCAGTTCCGTGCCTCTGCTCCTCCTAATAGTCTCAATGTGCTTTCTCTGATTCTTTAGATGTAGGACTTCTGTTCAGCCAGATTTCAGATGGTTTTGAAAGATGGTTATTCTGTATTTTAGTTGTAATTTTGAGGTTTGTGGAAGCTGTGGATATTGAATTTACTTACACTCCATCTTCTTTTTATTGTGGAATATATTTTTACAGTGTAGTAAGTTCTTTCTGTGTATGAATTTTGTCAATACTTTCATTACAAATTTTTGACTTCTTGAAATAGGTTCAATTTGAAAGAGATTCAACTCATATAAGACTGATTTTATAAATTATTTGATGACTAATATAAAAGTAGTTAATACATAATTAAACTACATATTATATTATGTATTTACACAGTACCTATTATTGTATAATTCTATATAATAAAAGGCTAATATGCAAATAAACTGGACGGAAGAATGGTCGATTGCTATGACACACACTGAATACTTGGGGGCAGACAGTCAATGCAGAAGCTGACCCTGGTGATCATTGCGCTCCCACAGGGGGAGCACGGCTCAGCTGGCTCATGGCTGGTGAGCCCAGAAGCAGCAGCAGAAGCTTTCCCTGCCTCCACTGCAGGTGGGTGGTAAGAAGCAAGGAGTCCCAAATTGCAAGAGCCCCGGACTGCGAGAGGGATGTCCGAATGCTGGCTCAGGGCTGATCCTTTAAAAAATCGGATGTAAGACATCCCTTGAGGAGTCCCGGACTGGTAAAGGGCACAGGCCAGGCTGAGGGGACCCTGTCTCTCCAGTGCACAATGGTGTGCACTGGGCCTTTAGTTGTATAATAATTAATGTAATTAGTTATCTTTAAAGTAGTTGTAAGGTAGATAAAGACACATAGCTTTTGGTAGTAGTATGCTGGTAAATGGCTAACACTAGCTGTTGAGAAATACATATACACATATATTCTCATTCTGAATTTTACAGATAAAAATGTTTGCAGCACACAATATACAAATAATAGAAGACACAGTACTATTTATTCTAAATTCTATAGAGCAAACTGATTCTCCCAAAATGCTTTTGATTCTTGCTAAACCTTTGTATCAATAGCCACTATGTTTGCAAGTGATTAATAAATATAATTCTGACAAATGTTGGTAGATATTTTATTTATGCTAATTAACAAAATGAAAGTGAAACAAAGAAGACATGCATTAGAATTTAACTCTCCTATCAAAGATGTTAGGGAATCTTTCATTTTATTGGATAGTTTTTGATTAATGGAAGAATAGTTTCTCATTCTTTTGTGCTATTCACAATATAATGGACAAAGTTACAGACCACTTCAATGACAACTGCATTACTGACACTTTTTTCATTGCCTTCTGAAGTCCAGATCAAGATTTTTCAAAAGCTTCTTCTTAAAAAGCTACATAGTACATAATTCAGGCTTGCAGGCTAAATAGTCTTTGTTGTAACTACTCAGCCCTGCCCTTGGCATGGGCTCATTTCCATACAATCTATTTATAAAATCAGCCTGGCATGGCTCATTTCCATACAATCTATTTATAAAAACAAGCTAAAAAATAAGCTGATAACCCACAGGTGATAGTTTACTATCCAGTTATTTAGACAATGAATAAAACTAAATCAAAGTCGATTTGTACAATTTGCTGGTTTTCATGGTGTAAATACTCCCACCATAGTTGATTTCAAGCTAGCAAAATAACTACTGAGAGGAAAATTTGGAAGATATTCTTGGTAATAGAATTCCATTTATTTTTTTTTATTCTTATTGATTTCAGAGAGGAAGGAAGAGGGAGAGAGAGATAGAAACATCAATGATGAGAGAGAATCATTGATCAGCTGTCTCCTGCATGCCCCCCACTGGGGATTGAGCCCCCAACCTGGGCATGTGCCCTGACCAGGAATCAAATTGGTGACCCTGTGGTTCCTCAGTCAAAGCTCAACTGCTGAACTATACCTGGCTGGGCATGTCATAGAGCAGTGGTCGGCAAACTAATTAATCAACAGAGCCAAAAATCAACAGTACGATTGAAATTTCTTTTGAGAGCCAAATTTTTAAAACTTAAACTTCTTCTCATACCACTTAGACTCACCCAGTACATGGTATTTTGTGGAAGAGCCACACTCAACAGACCAAAGAGCCACATGTGGCTTGCAAGTGGTGGTTTGCCAACCACGGTCATAGAGTATTTCAATCATACAGATTTAAAAGGTGTAGTAGTAAAATAAGTTTATAATAAGATTTAGTCAAACATATACTATATCAATTTATTCATGCTGTACTAACAACCAGCTTATAAAAATTTTAATAACATGTTCTGTGAGCCTGCTCCAAAATTCATTGGTTTTATATTTTATAATGTATAATTTAAAAAGCAAGTGTTTAGTTCAATCTCTATAAAAATTATAAATACCCCTTAGAAATTACCCTTAAAATTTTGGAGAAGGCATCTATTCACTAGTTTACCTTTAACAGATTTTATATAAAAAACTATTATTAGTGCTACTTTGAACTAATAGTACCAGTAGATAGAGATGATTATGAAGTCAAATAAAAAAATGAGTATATATGTATACAGAGTCAAACATTAAACATAATTTATAGATTCTGATCTTTGTCCCTCCAAATTGAAAAACATTTATAGAGAAAGATCACTGACTATGAGTGAATATTCTCATGAAGTAAATTTTCAGTTTTGCCATTGATAAAATAAGGGTCCTTTCATCTTTTGATACCTCCTCCAGTCTTAAAGTAGGGATTATGAACCTTGTAATTATGAGCCTTCCTCACAAGAATATCATAAGTTAAATAATATCCAAAGAGTATGCTTAGGCATTTAGTGGAAAGGTTTTCTGCTAAAAAAAAAAAGAAAGAAAAGAAAAGAAAAGAAAAGAAAAGAAAAGAAAGGAAGGAAGGAAGGAAGGAAGGAAGGAAGGAAGGAAGGAAGGAAGAAAGAAAAAAAGAAAGAAAGAAAGAAAGAAAGAAAGAAAGAAAGAAAGAAAGAAAGAAAGAGAAACAAGCAAAATAAAAATACAGAGAGAGAGGGGTTTAAATTTCATGCACAATATGCCCTATTGTCACAATTAAATTGTGGCATCGAGTAGGCCAGTTGGTTTATTGTGAATACACAGCAGGTATGTTAGATCCTGACCTGTGCTGGCAATTGCACTGATTCTACCCCAGTTTCTTAATGCACCCCTTTGAGTATAACTTCATGATGACAGTAAGCATGGTTTGACAGAGGGTCTAGCAGGAAAGTTGCATGATCTTTGACTCCTATATGCTAAGCTTTGCTTAGACAATCCTTCATGGTCTGACCTTTTAGATTCACTGTGGTAACTTTGGTTTTACAGTGCAAACATAAACGTGCTAACAGTAGCCTGAGGTAGGATAATATTCAGTGTACATGTGTGGGGAAATGCAAAGATAAACGCTAAGCCCTGTGTTTGTGATCTGAAGACAAAAAAAACAAAAACAAAAAACTGCAGTCCAATAGTGTTTGTAAAATGATTTCCAGCTTATTTAAAAATACAGGAAAATCTAAAAGTCAAGAGACATACAATTTTCAGAAGTTAAACGCTTGGTAAGGAATACAACATGAAATTCAAGAGTATGCATTTCATTCTTGATTCTTCAAATTATTTTTTTAACCTCTGAATGTATACCTTTCCTGTTTTCAGGAAGACTTATTGTAGCATAAGTGAATGAATACTGCATAGTGCAACCTGGTTACATGTCTTCTCTCTATCTTGGATATTTTTCAGACTGTTGTCTTGGAAGAAATAATACTGGAGAAGCTGTAAATTGACAAAGGTGTTCTCAAAATTGTTCTTTATAGGCAGAATAAATATGTGGCAAAACTAGGACAGAATAAATACGTGGCAACTTAGATGAAAAGACTGCCTCTTCATTCAGCTGGATAACTCCAATTAATTTAGAAAATATAAAATCTTGGACAGTTTTATAATACACAGTTTTGTACCTCTACAAGAGTTTTTTTTGGTGTGTGTGTGTGTGTGTGTGTGTGTGTGTGTGTGTGTGTATCATGTATATTTAAAATAGGTTATTCATTTATGCACTGTTATTTCATCAAAAGAGACAAAACAATGTATTTGTATTGCTATTCTGAATACATTTCGCTCTACCTTATATTATTGCCTTCATGTCTTATATTACGAATTATCATTATAACTTACTACCTATTGTCAATTATTTAAGGTCTCTCAATGTAGCTAAATAGAATCATATGGATAATGAGGCCTTGTTAGGGTAAATAATTTCTGAGACGAGTATTACTCCTTTCCATGCATAGCCACATGTTCTAATCACACCCTCAAATCTACATGGTAAGAGTGGTGATGAATAACACAAATATTTACTAATCACTAAACATTTGTATTTAATTGTTCTTTATCAGCCGTGCATTATATATTCTTTGGATACCCATGCCAAAACTATATTCCAGTAAACTAAAGCTAAGACACTGACAGAAGAGCTTAAACATCTGCCCTTTCTAAAACGTTCCACACAAAAAACAAACAAATAAAACCTGTAAAATAATTAACAAGATGACCAGAAATAAACTTTTCAATAATTAATTTAAGTATAAATGGACTAAATTCTCTAATCAAAACACTTAAAGTAGCTAAATGGATTAAAAAAAAAAAACAAGCAACTATACACTGCCTATAAGAAACTTTATTTAGCTAAGAACACAGACTGGAAGGTAAAAAATTGAAAAAAAAAACTATCCTATGTAAATGAAAATATAACAAAATGAAAAATCTGGAGTAACTATAATTATATCAGACAAAAATTGACTTTAAGACGAAGACTAATACAAGACAAAAGCGTCATTATATAAAACCAGAGGCCTGGTGCATGAAAATTCATGCACTCGGGTGGGTGGCTGTCCCTCAGCCAGGCCTGCACCCTCTCACAATGTGGGACCCCTCAGGTAGGGCCCCTAGGCCTGGTCTGAGTTTAGGACCTATTGGGGCTTTCCTTCCCCCAGCTTCAGGCAGCTGGACATACACCCACCGCTGCCACTGCTTGCCATCTGTGTAGCATTGCCCCCAGCCCCTGCAACCAGTAGACTTCCTCTGCAGGTAACAGGCTGGAATGTGATGGTTTGGCAGGCCTGGGCCTCCTCTTCTTTACTTAGGAGTGGGGCCAGCTCTGTGAAGGGCTATCTGCCTACCTGACCACCCCTAACCTCTCACCTGCCTTCCTGATCATCCCTAACTTCTTGCTGGGGGCAGGGCTAGCCCTGTTAGGGGCCGTCTGCCTTACATGATCACCCCTAACAGCTGGTCTGCTGCCTGATAACTCCTAACTACTCTGCCTGCCTGTCTGATCATGCCAAACCACTTTCTTGGGGGCAGAGCCAGACCAGTGAGGGGCCATCTGCCTACCTGATCTCCCCTATTTCACTGAAATAATTCAGTGAAAGATAAATGCTTGTCTGATATTATTTATATGTATAAACTAAAATAAATGAAAAAAAACAAACATAGATACAGAGTAGAGATTTGGAAGGTGCCAGAGGCAGAAAGTTGGAAGTTGGTGAAATAAATATATATGGGCAAAAGGTACAACCCCTTCACCCAAAAAGAGAATGCAAAATTTATTTCCTAATGTAATAACAGAAAAATAGAAAAAGATGTATATAAGTTCTAAACAAATAGAAGCTTAAAATGCAAAATGAGAGAAATAATTAAATTAATATAAAAGAAGTTAGAATGGTAAGAAAAAAACTATAAGATATGAGACAAATACTTATTTTTGACCCATGTATTATTTAGATGTCATTTTTAATTTCTGAACATAGGTAATCTCTTATATGGAAGCATTTAGTTTATGAACACTTATTGGAGTTATTGGTATACATGGACATAGATCTTTTCTATTTTTATATTTGTAGAGGTTTTAGTTAAGTAACTCGTTCAAGTTAAGCCACTTGTAGTGGCATCCTTGATGGTCATGTACTCACATGGTATTCTAGAAGAGAGATGGTGGCTATAAAGTAGCATCAGACTATATGAGAAAAATCAATTTTTACTTCACTAAGTCACTAAGACTCATTATTAGAAAAATAAACCTATACCTTGTTTACTGATATTTTAGTTTCTGTTACATGGAGGAATTCAACTTCGATTCAGCAATAGTATATGTGAGCACATGGGGGCATATAAGCTCAACACTATTTTTAGGGACCCACATTCCTTATAGATTTCTACTCATAAGTGGTTTTCATCTTCATGTTTTCAAGATGGCAACTGGTGTTCCAGCTGTCATATCTTTATCTAGGACACAAAGAAGAGGAAATACAAAGGGGAAAATGGCCATAGGGACAAGCCAACAAGTTGATCCTCCTTTAAAGAGATTTTGAGGAAATTCCATACAATGACTTTCATGTAAACTTCATGCATCCACTTGGGACATATAGAAATGCTGTATTTTATTTGTGTGCATTTTACATGCAATGAGAACTGTGATTATTAAGATGAAAAACAGGAGTATGGATTCTTGACAGGCCAATGAACAGCCTGTGCCAAATGATGCTTCCTAACATGATCAAAATGTGTGAAAGACGTCCTTTAAAAAGAAGTACTATGTGACCCTAACTGATTTGGCCCAGTGGATAGAGAGTCAGCCTGAAGCCTGAAGGGTCCCAGGTTTGATTCCATTCCAGGGCACATGCCTGGGTTGTGGGCTTGGTCCTCAGCAGGGGTCATACAGGAGGCAGCCAATCAATGATTCTCTCTCATCATTCATGTTTGATCTCTTTCCTCATCTCCCTTCCTCTCTGAAATCAATAAAAATATATTAAAAAAACACCAACTATGTATTAATAACATTTGCATTATCAGCAATTGACTCACACTAAAACCAAAATATGTCATGATTTTCTCTATGAAGTTAACAGCATCAGAAACACCTACATTTGAGGATACTATGACCAGGTCCTCAGCTCATGACATTTCTGTTTCCTATTACTAATTCTCTTCCAGAGGGAGTCAAAAATGGTGTCAGAAAGATCTATTTTCAATTCTAGATTTTAATGCATTGGATATTTATTCTTAGCTGAGCATATAAAAGGCAAGCTACAGAACCTGTCTGAACTTTATTTTTCTCATCTACAAACCAGTGTGATAAGACTTAACTAAAAGAGCCATTCAAATTGTTAAATTTGACAATATGTGTAAAGTGCTTAAAAAATGCCTGACACATGGTCATGCTAAGTAATAGGTACAAATTATTTTAAGCAATAATCCCATATAAAAAAGCAGAAGATATTTAGTTTTCTCTACTCTTTTTTGATTAAATTTTTGACTAAGGATACATTTGACCATTATTATTGTAAAAAAAGATAGAAGTGGGTAAAAAAAATCCATTTTTTCCTTGATAAAGTTTTTATACTAGAATGAAGACTAGCAGAGTAATTTTGTCCATATCTCTTCCTCCAGATAGGAGCCAATTAAATAGCAGAAGCTGAGAGTAAAATATATGATATGTATAATCATTCAGATAACAAAACTACAAATAAGGCTTATTATTTAACAGTGTCTACTGGGAAGACAATTTATTTCTGATTTACATCCCACAGGCTAAATTTAAGCTTATTTGCTCTTTGATATTCTCAGTGGAGGGAATAAACAGGTGCTCTCACTGTTGGGGAGGAAAAAAAAACCAAAACATTATTTGGATAAAACAAGAAATATTTGTATTATAATCACCCAAATTTTGTATATAGCTAGTTGAATAACCTGCCCACTATAACCTGCCCATTATATTGAAAGTTTTTGAAAGGCTTATTATACAGAGAAGGGACTGATAACTATCAGAGGGGAGAAGGTTGGGGCACTGGATGGAAAAGGTGAAGGGAAGCAATAAACAACAAGTCATAGACACAGACAAAGTGTGGTGATTAGCAAAGTGAAAGGAGGGTGGGGAGGGTAAAAGAGGGTAAGGGAGAGATAAATGGTGATGGGAGGAGATGTCAGTTGGGGTGGTGAACACACAATACAATACACAGATGATGAATTATAGAATTGTACACCTGAAATCTACATGATTTTATTAACCAATGTCACCTAATAAAGTCAATTAATTTTTTTCAAGTGGTTTTCCACTAGAGCATGGGGTGGGAATATTTTTTCTGCCAGGGGCCATTGGGTATTTACAACATCATTCACGAGCCAGTCAAAAATATCAACTTAAAAATTTGTCTGCTGCATTTGGTCAAGCATTTAATTAACTCACCTCTAACGCCATGGCAGGGCCAGACCAAATGCTTTCGCAGGCTCTATAAGGCCTGCCCGTAAGCTGGACATTTCCCACCCCAGCCTATAGGTTGTAATTAATATTTACAAATAATCCAAGTCCATTTTTAAATAATCTTATATATGTCATGTGTAGTTTATTTCCTATGTTAACAAAATAGCTTTTCTCTTTCATCCCTTGTATCATTGCTGTCATTCATTTCACTTATATATAAGAATACACAGTGTGTGTGTGTGTGTGTGTGTGTGTGTGTGTGTGTGTATATATATATGCATATATGTATAAATGTGCATATACACATAAGTATACATAGTGTATACATTTTTACTATTATTGTTTTGAGCAGATTACTTGTTAGACTAAGAATAAGAAAAGTTTTATTTTACTTTCACTTAGAAAAGGCTTCCTGATTGACTTTATAAAAATTCTAAAGTTGCTAAACAAACCAATAAAAATAGGTTCATGTAGTGGGAAAAGTAGGCACGATCATTTCTAATAGGGTAAGAGAGTCAGCAATCTTTGGAAACTTATTCATCCTCTTGGACCCAGGGGATGCTCAGGTAATTGAAAAAGAACACAATAATACCAAGTTTCTAATGGCTCAGCAATGCTGCGTACATGAAAACATTGAAACTGTAGTTAAATAATTATGGCACACTGCTTAGTGAGCATAAACATAATGGCAATGCTCCACGGCTTCTAAAGATTTTTTGTCATGCTTTTACATAAAATGAAGGAGAATTTTATGTATCGTCCAGGAATTATGATTCACCATTTAATTTGTATATTTGCTTACTGCTATAAAATCAAGGTAATCAATTTAGCTTTTGACAATATAATCTATTTTTCATATTCTTGCATAATTTTTTACAGAATTCCTTTTAATATATGAGTTATAGTAATTGCAATCCACATGATTAATCACAAGAGATCCCTGGACACTTTCTAGCTTTGGTGACATTCTCCCGCAAAACAATGTGCTCATTCTTAGGTGGTTGTTTCTAAACATTGTGGGTATTTTTATTCCAAATTCTTTTTAATGAAATTATCGAAAAAAATCTCTAGTGTCCAATTAAAGAGGAGACAAAAATAGGAAGCTTTTTTTTAGTGTGATGTCTTTACCAAAAATAAGAATCAGTAAGAGAAACAAGAAACCATGGGGAAAAAAAAAGGGAGATTCAAAACTTTGAAAGCAGAAAAGAAATTTTAAAATATCTAGGAAAGATATTCCCTAAAGACTATGAAGAAGCAGCAGCAGCATTAAAATGAAGAGAAACACAGAAAAATTACATTGAATAAAGCTCTAACAGTTCCGATTTTAACGAATAAAGGTGGCCACGTATATAGAATCTAGAATGTTTGAGACTGGGACAGAGAACTGAATATGAATACATCATTAAGGTGCTTTGGGTATACAAGAATAGAGTATAGTGAAGTTCAAAGGAGAGAACTAGAGCTGAGATGTTGGAAGAGGTGAGGGTCATAGACAAGGGGAGGCTTGAAAGGAAAGCCTAAGGGAGGGCAGTGACGATAACTGTAGAGAGACATTGAAAATCAGGATTTACCCAGATGAAAAAGAAGCACTAAAGTTTGTTTGTTCTTCAGAGTGCTTTTTTTCTTTGACACTCAGCAGTAAAAACATTTTTCAACAAATATAATTACAAAACTTAATTTATTATTACTTTGCTCTCAAAAACATTTAAAAATTAATCTTCAAGAGCCATCAATAAGGACAGCAGTCATGTTGAAATGAAAATAGGAATAATAAGATACATTTGGCTATATTAATGGGTCCTTTACATATCTATATATGTACATGTATGTGCATGTACGCACATTCACACACACCTAACATACACAAACGTTTGTCTCTCTACATTTTCATTTGAAGCACTGCTGAATGTGCTCAGTGATTTTACTTGTTAAAACGTTTAAACTTAAATTTCAAAGGTGATAATTTGGAGAAAGCATAGCTGCCTAAAACATTAGTTCTGGTTCTGTTGGCACTTAACTGTGTAACCTTAATTAATTAAATTAAAGAATCTCTATATTTCTACTTATAAAAGCTGAATATAATAATCTTCAAGATCCACTTTATATGTCAAGTTGTATTCTAGTCTCACAGTTTTACTTTAAAAAGTCTCAAAAAATTAAGGTCTACATTCAAAGTTGCCTTTGTACTTAGCAGAATCAGTATAAATGCATGTTTTTAAACTTACAGTAACCTTTCTCCATTATCCATTTTAAGGAAGCCTTCAAAAATGACAGATCATACTGCCTTTTATATTTATTGGGTATAAAGTTGTAGCCTATACTAAATGCTCTTAATGGCATTAATGCATGCATACTATTTTTTCAATGTGTCACATATAATTTTTGTGCAGCAGATAATATATGTAGCAACTAAAAATATAAACCACCTGTTGTTCAGATTTTCACTGCTGAGAGTGCTGTATTGTTTAGCTTTTTCCACAGTGTGCTATGTGTCAACATTGATTTCAGAAAAAGTAATAAAGGATCCTGTCAAAATAAAATTAAAACCTAAGGCAATTTACTTTGCTGAAGGGGGTCAGCTTTAATAACCATCACCATCTTACCAGAACCGCTGTGAAATTTCATTAACACTGTATTCCAGTCACATATCTGCTAGGTTTAAAATTACTACTTGATTATATGTCTGTATAGATCATTAGGCACAAGTCTCCTTTTTGTGCCCTGTATTGTTCTGTGCATGGGGTTTCTTTTCAGTTCAGTGGAAATTCTATTCAGAGAAAGAAAATGAGAATAAAGAAAAGGTTGGTACTGGAACTGTTTTTTCAAGTCTGCACAAAATTACTGAACACATTGAAATTTTAGGATATTTGGCATTTTTATATATCCATGATTCTTAAGTTAGGTATACAACTTGAGATAAAATAAAAGTAATATAAAAAAATAAAAATGTAAATATATGTGTAAATATATATATATATATATATATATATATATATATATATATGTGTGTGTGTGTGTGTGTGTGTGTGTGTGTGTGTGTGTGTGTATACACACACACACACACACACACACACAAGAATTTGGGAGACTCAGGGTTACATATCAGAAAGAACATGTAGCTTTTTCCCTAGCTCTGAGATGGAGGACACTCTCAGCTCCATCTCTAATTTATCAACTAGATGCCTGGTGCACGAAATTAAACAGGCAGTCAGACATCCCTCTCACAATCCAGGACATCTGGCTCCCAACTGCTCACCTGCCTGCCTGGCTATCACCAACTGCCCTCCACTGCAGGCCTGCCCAGCCCCCAACTTCTCTCCCCTCCAGGCCTATTCACTGCTACCGTGTTTCCCCGAAAATAAGACATCCTCCGAAAATAAGACCTACTTCATGGAAACATAATACATCCCCTGAAAACAAGACCTAGCACATCTTTGGGAGCAAAAATTAATATAAGACACTGTCTTATTTTCAGGGAAACAGGGTAACTGCCCTCCCCTGCTGACCTGATCATTTCCAACTGCCCTCTCCTGCCGGCCTAGTTACCCCCCCAACTGCTTTCCCCTGCTGGCCCAGTGAACCCTAACTGCCCTCCCCTGTAGGCCTGATCACCCACAACTGCCCTCTCCTGCTAGCCATTTCGTGGCAGCCATCTTGTATCCACATGGGGCAGCCATCCTACATGTTGGAGTGACAGTCAAATTGCATATTACTCTTTTATTAGATAGAATACATGTTGACCCATACAATGCATTAGAAAACAATACTGAATGTACATAGAACTACTGAAATTGTGAGAAATATTAACATGTGTCCTGTTCATTCAATAAGTTGATTTTTTTCAACTACAGACTGGAATATTGTTAAATTTTGAGTGAAACTGCTTTATAAGTTTTTGTTTTATGTTTTAGTAAATAATGCCCAAACAGACTGATTCAACACTGAATGTTTCTCAGTAACAACAATACATTGAGTTGAGGTTCCAGTATGTTATAAGTAAATGTCTTTGAAAGACAAGCTATAAATTATCTTATAAATATGTTCCTTGACCCTAACCAACATTGAGAGGTAAATTTAAAAGTAAGGGCAGATATCTGTCCATCACCTATGGCTGTAACCCACAGGTTTGAGAAACAGCCCCTTTCTGAGGCAATCCTAACCTAGTAAATCCAACGTCTAGTGTCCATCATATCTCACAAAATCTCTGAGGGAAATTTTGCTCATTAACTCAGTTTTTAATCTTATTCAGTTTTTTTGCTTATACTTCACTTTTTCTCTGTGATTGAGATGTTGCATTGAACACTCTTGCTCAAGGTTAAGCCCCTTTCAGCGCTGGGTCTGGTAGGTTGAACCCTAGTCCTACCTAATTGCTTCTGCTTCAATTATAATCAGTTGAATCATCTTCCTTTGGTCCTAGAACCATCTGGTTACATCTGAACTGTAATTTCTACCTTGAGAGGTTATTTTAGTATGTTGATGAAAAGCTCTAGATTTGAGTAAACTAGATCTTATTTCAAATCTAGGCCTTATCTCCTGTTAATGATAGTTGATTATATCCCTGACTCTAAGATTTCTTATTTTAAAAAGAGATAATAGTTTCTCATAGGCATTTTTCAATGATTTAAACAAACAATATTCCTAAATAGTTAAAATATCATACTATGTAAGTGAATACTTAGTAATTGTGAAGAATAATAGCTATTTTATCTCATGTTATCAGATGCATAGACTATTGAGACCACTCCAGACTAATAAAGAATCTGGGTCCCTCCTTGGTTATTGTAAATAAATAGTGCCAGTTCTACATCTGGACCCAATTGTATTTCCTTGTCCCTTAGAGGTGACAGTAACCAGAATTATGATGCCTCTTTTTCTCTAAGAGTTTTAGATTTGGAAACAGCCTAACTTCCCATCAGCAGATGAGAGGATTAGAAAACTGTGGTACATCTACACAATGGAATACTTAAAAAGAAGGAACTCACCATCTACAACAACATGGATGGAACTGGAGAGCATTATGTTAAGCAAAATAAGCCAGTCAGAGAAAGATAAATATTGCATGATCTCATTCATTTATGGAATATAATGAACAATATAAACTGATGAACAAAAATAGATCCAGAGACAGTGAAACATCTATCAGACTATTAAATCTCAGAGGAACGTAGGGGAGGGTCTGGGTAAGGGAGAGAAATCAATCAAAGGACTTGTATGCATGCATATAAGCCTAACCAATAGACACATAACACCAGGAGGGTGAGGGCATGAGTTGGGGGTGTGTGGAAGGTCAATAGAGGATAAGGACACATATGTAATACCTTAATCAATAAAGAAAAAAATAATACCACTAAGTAAAAAACAAGCAAGCAAACAAACAAACAAACAAACAAACAAAACACACACACAACATTTTGTTGATGGCTTCACTGAGAAATATCTATTTTGTGACAACATCTGAAATCAACAAGAGTTGTCTCTGTTGCTGCTATCATCTTCATATGGAGACTTAGGTGCTGATGGAGGCACAAATACCGACACTCACTTCACCCAGTCACCCAGTGGTATATGACAAACTTAGAGATAAACACAGATCTCCCAAGTATTAAAATTACTGGAGTAAGTTTCCTAAAGGGTGAATGTATTCTTTGAGTTTGGGAATCAATCTCTCCTCAACAAATAGCACATTAGGGGCTGGGTTATATTTGAAAACTGCCATTTTGGTGTGATACACATGGAACTCTCATTCTGGTGTTTTCTCTCTAATAAGAGGTAGTCAGTGAGGAATCAGTCTAGGGATTTCTGCACTCTAGCTTCACATGGATCCCCCTGGACAGCAGGGAAGTCCATAATATCCTTCTGAAAAACAGTGTTCTGTGGTCCATCCCTGGTATTAAAATAATTCTGAGGTGGGCATAAATTTAGGAATACTCTGGACTTTATAACATGTATTTTATGAATGAAATCTATTTTCCTCTTTTCCATACTTGAACTACCTGATTATCTCTCCATTCTGTCATAGAAAAGAAATGTTAACTTTTGCCCAGCCTGTGTGACTCAGTGGTTGAGTGTTGACTATGAACCAGTAAGTCTGGGTTGTATTCCCAGTAAGGGCACTTGCCCAGATTGTGTCTTCAATCTCCAGTGTGGGGCATGTCAAAGGCAGCCTATCAGTGATTCTCTCTCATCTTTGATGTTTCTATCTCTCCCCCTCCCATCCTCTCCAAAATCAATAAAAATATATTTTAAAAAATAAATGTTAACTTTTTTTCAAGAAATTAAGAGTGTGAAAACATATTGTTTATGAAAAAATCATGGACTATTAGTTATTAGTTAGGTCTTTGGTTGAGCTACTTAGCTTCTCTGAGCCTAAATATTCTAATTATCAAAATAGGTATAAACTGGTTTTGGCAATTACATGACATAATGTTATATATTACTTGTTCCAAAGCCTGAAATATGAAAACTAAAAAACAAAAAAAAAACATAAGCTAGAATTATCATTATTGTAACCATTATTATTATTCTTTCTACTTTGGTTTCATTTAAGATATGACCCAAGCAACCTGAGTCATTGTTAAGAAAAATTATAACTTAATACTCTAGAACAGTGGTCGGCAAACTCATTAGTCAACAGAGCCAAATATCAACATTACAATGATTGAAATTTCTTTTGAGAGCCCAATTTTCTAAACTTAAACTTTTTCTAATGCCACTTCTTCAATATAGACTTGCCCAGGCTGTGGTATTTTGTGGAAGAGCCACACTCAAGGGGCCAAAGTGCTACATGTGGCTCGCAAGCCACAGTTTGCCCACCATGGCCCTAGAGGAAGGAAAAGAGTTGTTGACACATGATCTTTAACTTCTTATTTCCCACCCACTTTCAACACAAATATCCTGTATTCCATTTCTAATTTTTTTCTGAATTTATAAATCAAATAACTCATTTAGTTCTCATCCAATTTGAGATTCTTATTCCCTAGACCCATGGTTTGCAAACTGTGGCTCGTGAGCCACATGTGGCTCTTTGGCCCCCTGGGTGTGGCTCTTCCACAAAATACCATTACCTGGGCAAATCTATTTTGAAGAAGTGGTATTAGAAGGAGTTTTAAAAATTTGGCTTTCAAAGAAATTTCAATCGTTGTACTATTGATATTTGGCTCTGTTGACTAATGAGTTTGCCGACCACTGCCCTAGACATACTGTGATAACCAGGATTCCAACTTTTAACTTGCTACTGAGCATTGCACGGGCTTTTCAATGTATACTTACAGTGAATTCTTGTTATTACAAATGTAACCATTAGTATTTTTGAATCCACATGACTCAGAGGACAAAACCAACATATATATTATTTTCTCTGCATTTTTATATGCATTTTGTATTATTCTACTTCCTCACCATCCCTTGGATGAGTCAATGATAGACCCTATGACTTCTGGCCATTCTCAGGTACTGAAAAACCTCAGGTCCCATTAATCACCCCACTCCCCATCCCCCACCAAAAGAGGTCCGTCACAAAATGTTCAGTCTTATAAAATTATTTTCCACATTTTACTTAAAGTAAAACTTCCTTCCATTTTGGAAGCCTAAAGCCAGAAAAGGTAACTGGGGTTGTTGGCTCTTTAACTATCCATACTGCTAGCACTGACATTACTTCTGACTAAACCCCCACAATTGAAAAAGAGGATGAGAAGTATCTTTCCTGACGGTACTTTCATGAGCTGGCTTTAGAGATCCCTAGCTGGACAGCTGTTGAAAGCTGATTCTTGATCCCATGTTTATTTTGATAAACTCTTTGAAAACTCACTTCAAGGTAAGTCATTCATAGTTCCATTGATTTGGAAGAACGCATTGCTTCTGTGTATTTGGGAGCACTCCTGGGTCATTTTCAATTGCTCCAAAACTCAGGTGGGGTCCTCTAGGACAGAGCTTTAAAACAACCGCTGTTTTCAACACTTGTGGTCTACATATGATCCATAAAAAAAGCAACTTTGATTCATCATTTGTGGGGATTAATCGATCTTCAAAGCAGCCTCTTTCGGTTTAGTGCGCATGCAATGCAGGGTGCTTCATCTGCATCCTGCTGCTGTTCTTTAGGTTTTCCAGGCATTCCTTTGTATCCTCATGGGCATAAGGGTGGAGGACCCAGAGGTGGCACCTCCCCATAACAAAAACTCTCTCAAAAGAATACATTTCCCTACTTGCCATTGGGCCTTTTTCACTTTACCACTGAGTGTGACTATAACTGAGTGACTAAGAGGTCCATCTTTGCCTGGGTGGCTCAGCACTCACATTGGATTGTGGGAATGGTTGAAGAATTTTAAGACTCCAAAGACATTAAAAAATAAAATAGTCCCCCTTTCACTATCTCATTCACCTAGCTAAGGTTTGTCACAAATCTCTATATAGTCTAGTATCATGTCAACACATCGGGCACATAAAAATTATTGACTCCTTGAATAACAAGTGCAGAGGCTGGCTTAGCAGTCTTTTTTTTCTTGCCTTAGACCCAGGCCCTGCTCAGTTGCATTAACTGTGTCCACTAAGTTATCACTACAAATTTACATTCTGCTGGAACTTATGAAAGTGTACATTAGATTTATGACAGGCTTTTAGTTAGCTTTTGAAAAGAAAGGCACATTATGCCCATTTAGTATACTAGACTGTTAGGAAAGAAGAGGCGGAAGGGACTACCCAAGACAGATTACTCACTTGAGGAGAGCACTGCCTGTTTATTCCAGCTACACTGTACCATGCGATTCTGCTAACACATGAGTGCTCTCATTGATATGAGCCTCTCTCTATTTACACAGTGCTTTAGGGATTTCTTCCCCTACTGTTTTGTCTGTCTGGAGAAATCCTACTCATCCTTCAGGATTCAGGAAATACATATATCTCCTCTGTATTTCTTATTTTTCTTTGGAGAAAAACTTCCTCCTGGATCATGTATAAGACTATTTGCTTTTGCAATTCCCATCACATTGTCTAGCATTTCACAAATGTTTACAGGGAAATTTGGATTTTTAAATAATTAAAAGTTTCTTGAAAAGGTACATATCACGCAACATTGTGTGATTTTCTAAAAATTGTGTTTCACTCTAAAATCATGACAGTTGAATACAATGAGATGAGAATTCAGAAATATATTTAGTGGCCCTGACCAGTTTGGCTCAGTGGTTAGACCATTGGCCTGTGGACTAAAAGGTCCCAGGTTTGACTCCAATTTGTTTCCGGTCAAGGGTATGTACCTTGGTTGTGGGCACATCCCCAGTAGTGGGTGTGCAGGAGGCAACTGGTCAATGTTTCTCTCTCATCGATGTTTCTAACTATCTCTTTCCCTTCCGCTCTGTAAAAAAATCAATAATATATATATATATTGAGAGGGAGAGAGAGAGTAATTTGGTTTAGTGTATTTGAAATAAGCTCTTTTGATATTCACTAATCTTTTTAATTCAACAGATGACTACATGCTGACCTGCAAGATACTCACTCAAGTGAGTTATTAAAGTTTATTAGAAAAAAAGCATCACTGTTTTACATTTTTACTCTGAAGAAGCCAGTCTTATTCTTAAAGTGGATTGGCAAAGGCTAAGGCCCAGTATAAGTATTGGCAGTTCTCTATGCTCTGAAGACCATGAGTCAGCAGACAAGATTCCTAAATGCTCTCACTCTTATTGCTGAAGAAATAGATGTGGGGGGTTCTTCATTGCAATGATTCTAGTTTATTAAAGAAAGGTTTTGGTCATTAGTGAGCATGTTTTATTGAAAAGAGTCATTATGTTGAATCAGAGATTCTATTTAACAGAGTTCACATCAGATGTTATGTTCAGTAAAGGCTTTTTAGAAGTCAAATGAAAAGATAAATCTAGAAAAAAGAACCCATTTCTGTTTATGATTTATTCAACCATGTATCTGAAGGACCACAAAAAATTAGCTTAATCTTTTGCACAAAATATCTTCTGAAACAATATTGTAGTTCCCCAATTATTTACCTTAACCTCAATCCTTTCAACAAAGTTGTATTTATTACATTCCTACTATATGAAATTTGTATTGTGTTTTTTTTGTTTTGTTTTGTTTTTTGTTTTTTAATATTTTTTATTAAGGTATTATCTGTATACATAGCTTATCTTTGCCCCCCCCCCCATAGATGCCCTCCCTCCCCAGAGTTTTGTGTCCATTGGTTGTTCTTATATGCAAGCATACCAGTCCTTCGGTTGATCTCTTATCTCCCCCAGATCTTCCTACCCTCCCGCCCCCCCCGCTGTCATTAGGCAGTCTGCCTGTTGTTTTACTGTCACTATATCTATCTTTCTGTTCATTCGTTTATAATGTTCTTTAATATCCATAAATGAGTGAGGTCATGTAGTGTTTCTCTTTCATTGACTGGCTTATTTCACTCAGCATGATGCTCTCCAATTCCATCCAGGTTACTGCAAATGATGAGAATTCCTTCCTTTTTATGGCAGCATAGTATTCCATGGTGTAGATGTACCATAGTTTTCTGATCCATTCATCTGCTGACGGGCACCTAGGCTGTTTCCAAGTCCTAGCTATTGTAAATTGTGCTGCTATGAACATAGGGGTGCATATATCCTTTCTGATTGGTCTTTCTAGTTTCTTGGGGTATATTTCTAGTAGTGGGATTACTGGGTCAAATGGGAGTTCCATTTTCAGTTTTTTGAGGAAGCTCCATACTGTTCTCCACAGTGGTTGCACCACCCTGCAATCCCACCAGCAGTGCAGGAGGGTTCCTTTTTCTCCACAACCTCGCCAACATTTGTTGTTTGTTGTTTTGTTGATGTTGGCCATTCTGACAGGTGTGAGATGGTACCGCATTGTTGTTTTGACCTGCATCTCTCGGATAATTAGTGACTTGGAGCATGTTTTCATGTGCCTCTTGGCCTTCCTTCTGTCTTCTTTTGGGAGGATTCTATTTAGGTCCATTGCCCATTTTTTAATTGGCTCATTCATTTTCCTTTTATTGAGTTGTATAAGCTGTCTGTAGATGTTGGAGATTAAACCTTTATCAGTGATATCGTTTGCAAATATGTTCTCCCATACAGTGGGTTTTCTTGTTGTTTTGTTGATGGTTTCTTTTGATGTAAAAAAGCTTTTTATTTTGATGTAGTCCCATTTGTTTATTTTCTCCTTAGCTTCCATTGCCCTAGGGTTAGTATCAGTGAAGAAGTTCTTTAGGCATATGTCTGAGATTTTGCTGCCTGCGGATGCCTCTAGTATTTTTATGGTTTCCCGTCTTATGTTTAAGTCCTGTATCCATTTTGAGTTTATTTTTGTGTATGGTGTAAGTTGGTGATCTAGTTTCATTCTTTTGCATGTCTCTGTCCAATTTTCCCAACACCATTTATTGAAAAGACTGTCTTGGCTCCATTGTATGTTCATGCCTCCTTTGTCAAATATTAATTGAGCATATTGATTTGGGTTGATGTCTGGATTCTCTAATCTATTCCATTGATCAATATGTCTGTTCTTGTGCCAGTACCAGGCTGTTTTGAGAACAGTTGCTTTGTAATACAGCTTGAAATCTGGTATTGAGATTCCTCCTACTTTACTCTTATTTCTCAAGATTGCTGAGGCTATTCGGGGTCTTTTATTGTTCCAAATGAATTTTTGGAGAGTTCTTTCTAGGTCTGTGAAGTATGTCCATGGTATTTTCATGGGGAGTGCATTGAACTTATATATTGCTTTGGGAAGTATGGACATTTTGATGATGTTGATTCTACCAATCCATGAACATGGTATGTTCTTCCATCTGTTTACATCTTTCTCTATTTCTTTTTTCAGTGTCCTGTAGTTTTCTGCATATAGGTCTTTTACCTCCTTGGTTACGTTTATTCCTAGGTATCTTAACTTTTTTGGTGCGATGGTAAACGGGATTGCTTTTTTAGTCTCTGTTTCTGTAAGTTCACTATTGGTGTAGAGAAATGCCATTGATTTCTTGGCATTGATTTTGTATCCTGCTACATTGCCAAATTCGTTTATTAAGTCTATTAACTTTTTGATGGAGTCTCTTGGGTTTTTTATGTACAATATCATGTCATCTGCAAATAGTGACAGCTTTACTTCTTCTTTTCCAATTTTGATGCCTTTTATTTCCTCTTCTTGTCTAATTGCGATGGCGAGTACTTCCAGTACTATGTCAAAGAGGAGTGGTGGGAGTGGGCATCCCTGTCTTGTTCCTGTTCTTAGAGGGAATGGTTTTAGTTTTTGCCCATTGAGCATGATGTTGGCTGTGGGTTTATCATATATAGCTTTTATTATGTTGAGGTATGATCCTTATACTCCCACCTTGTTGAGAGTTTTTATCAGGAAAGGGTGTTGGATTTTATCAAATGCCTTTTCTGCATCGATAGATATGACCATATGATTTTTATCTCTCAATTTGTTTATGTGATGTATCACGTTTATTGATTTGCGAATATTGTACCATCCTTGCATTCCTGGTATAAAACCTACTTGGTCATGGTGTATGATCTTCCTGATGTACTGCTGGAGCCGATTTGCTAGAATTTTGTTGAGGATTTTGGCATCTATGTTCATGAGGAATATTGGCCTGTAATTCTCTTTCATTGAGTTGTCTTTATCTGGTTTTGGTATTAGGGTGATGCTGGCTTCATAAAAGGAGTTTGGCAGTGTTCCTTCCTCTTGCATTTTTTGGAAAAGTCTGAGGAGGATAGGTTTTAGTTCTTCCTTGAATGTTTGGTAAAACTCTCCTGTGAAGCCATCTGGCCCTGGGCTTTTGTTTGCTGGAAGCTTTTTGATGACTGCTTCAATTTCTTCCCAAGTTACTGGTCTATTGAGATTTTTAGATTCTTCCTGATTGAGTTTTGGAAGGTTGTATTTTTCTAGGAATATGTCCATTTCCTCCAGGTTGTCCATTTTGTTGGAATAGAGTTGTTCATAGTATTTTGTAACAATCCTTTGTATTTCGGCGGGGTCTGTTGTTATTTCACCTCTTTCATTTCTAATTTTGTTTATTTGGGTCCTCTCTCTTTGTTTCTTGGTTAGCCTGGCTAGAGGCTCATCAATCTTGTTAATCCTTTCAAAGAACCAGCTCTTGGTTTTGTTGATCTTATGTATTGTGTCTTTGGTCTCTATGTCGTTAATCTCCGCTCTGATTTTTATTATTTCCTTCCTTCTGCTTACAGTGGGCCTTTCTTGCTGTTCTTTTTCTAACTGTTTGAGTTGTAGGGTTAGATAATTTGTTACCATTCTTTCTTGTTTTTTGCAATAGGCTTGTAGGGATATGAACTTCCCTCTCAAAACAGCTTTTACTGTGTCCCATAGATTTTGGATTGTTGTGTTTTCATTGTCATTAGTTGCCATGATGTTTTTGATTTCTTCCTTGATTTCTCTGGTAACCCAGTTTTTGTTCAATAGCATGCTATTTAGTCTCCATGTGTTTAATTTCTTTGGCTTATTATTATTGTAGTTGATTTCCAATTTTATGGCACTGTGATCTGAGAAAATTGTATTGTGTTGTAAAGAAAATAGGATAAAGTATAAAATAAATTATTTGCTTATGAGAGGTCTTGGTGGTGGAAAAATATACACAGGCATAAAATAAAGTAAAATAAAGTAGGTAATTACATGTTTAATAAATGAGAAAGTTGTAGGCATGAAGGGAAAGTCAATATGGAGTAAAGTAATACTTCAATAATAGAGTGAAAGTTAAGTTAGGAACTGAAAGAATAATTTAACAGAAGAAAGGATGAAGCATACCTTGTGTAAAACCACAAAAGAATATGTTAATCATCTAATGTCCACAGTGTATTCGAAGGAAAATTAATTTTTCTTGCAACTGGAGATACAAAATTCTTCCTCATAAGTAACTGGTAGTATTTTGACAATGTACAAGTAAAATCGGTTTAAATTAACCTTGTTGTTTAAAAAAGAGTCTGACATGATCTACATTCCACAGAGTTCCTCTATGTCCTTTCTTATTCTATCACCATCAGCTTGCCTGGCATGCCCATCACCCCTCCTGAAGAAAATGGTTCCTCCTACAGCCCTGCTGCAGGATGTAGCCTTAAGCAGCCAGAATCCCAATGATGTCCACTGAGTCTTCGTCATCTCCCCTATTTCCTCCTCAATTATAATATATGTGAGCAAGGAAGGACATCTGATGCAATGGCAGCTAATCCAAATTCATGGCTTGGATTGCTATAAAAGCTGCAACTGGGGTTTTGGTTATACTTAAACAATCATGTTTCTTCTCATGGAAGACCTATAAGAAGAATTGACCAGGATGTATAAGAAGAGAATGAGGCAGAGAGGAGTAGGAAATGTAATTGACTTGAATTATTTCAGAGCATCAGACTGAATCATTATATATTCTGTCACCATCGGGCCTCTGGAAGTGAGTTGTGTCACAAATGATGGTACTTATTTAATAACCAATAAGGTATTTTCATATGAGAGTTTCTACACTTGCACTTCCATTAAGTTGCATTTCATCTGCTTCCCTGTGCGCGCATACCTTAACACCTTAACCGCTTTATGATACCTGTTCATGACATTGCAAGAATTTCCTAAAGCCTGCACTGGAGGCTTTTGAGAGCCTTTGTATATGGCTTTCTCTTTGCCCAAAATACTTCCTACTCTCTTAATCTTACTTTCAACTAGCTAGTATGTATTTATCCTTTAAGACTTAGTTCAGATGCACATTTCTAAAGAAGTCTTCCTAACCACTTCAAAGATGCTTACAATGCCTTCTTATAAACTACTATTTTTAATAAATAACAACAAACTTAAAAAAATTATATATATATATATATTACAGAGAGGAAGGGATGGGAAAGAAACTTCTATCAGCTGCCTCTTACACACCCTCTACTGGAGATGTGCCCGCAACCAATGTACATGCCCTTGACCAGAATCGAACCTGAGACCCTTCAGTCACAGGCCGACACACTGTTCACTGAGCCAAACCGGTTTTGGCGCTACTATTTTTTAAAATACATTTTTTACTGATTTCAGAGAGAGGAAGGGAGAGACCATGAATCATTGATTGTCTGCTTCCTGAACACCCCCTACTGGGGATTGAGCCCACAGCCAGAGCATGTGCCCTTGACTGGCAACAAACCTGGGGCCCTTCAGTCCACAGGCCGAAGCTCTATCCACTGAGCCATTTACTCTAGTTCATATCCACTCCACATCATCACATTAAATAACACAGTAAACATCTTTTTCTATCAGACAGCAGTCATTTTTAGAACAAATACATACTAACTAATTTTTATATCTCTGTGACATAAAACAGAGACTGGTTCATTGTAGAGACTCCAAAGTCATTATGTGAATTAAAATGGCAACGCCTTTAACCATTTAAAACATTTGAAAGCTGAGAAGTAATTTTCAAGACATAACAAATAGCTTTATGATTCTCCTGGAAATAATTGCTTTCATCCAGAGGAGTTTGATAATAAAAAAAAGTAATTAATACCAACATAAATAAAAATTATTAAAATAATTCATCACATGTAGATTGTCAAATGAGTACTAAGCACAATTGAGGGATTATATGAGTTGCTGAAATAACTACAATAAATTTGGTGGTAGAGTTAATATAGAGATAATATATATAATGTTATTTTAAATTGTATTTTGAAAGTTATTTTGAGTTGTGTTAACTATGTCCCCTAAGTTATCACTACAAATTTACATTCTGCTGGAATTTATGAAAGTGTAAATTAGATTTATTACTGTAAGGACCCCAAGATTGAGGAATTGGCCTCCCCCACTGCCTGTTTCAGGATGTGACCTTTAAGGTTAAAAATTAGACAGGAATGAGGTCAGTTCTTTACAGTTGAAGATTAGGCAAGAATGAAATAAGTCCCCAGAAACTCCCTACCCTGAGGACTTGCCCAGAGGAATGGGAAGGGGAGAGACAATGGGGACTGTTGACTAAGCATAGACCCTGTCATAAAACATGTAATTAACGAGCCCACCTGCGTGTGGTGTTTATTTCCTTGTTCCCTTCTCCCCCCCCCCATGTGTAACCCCACCTGCCTGTGGTCTTTGCCTATATAAACTCATATTCTGCAGTTACTCGGGGCTCTCAGCCAGCCAGCACTGATGCTGGCTGCCTGAGAAGCCCCTGCGCTGCGCTTGTACTAATAAAACCTCATGCTTTTTGCATCAAGTTTCGGTCTCGGCGTTTGACATGGGGTCGTCGCCCCCTCCATCGGACTCACTGGGGGTCTTGGGACCTTACATTTGGGGGCTCGTCCGGGATTTGGGGCGACCACCCCTCAAGCGCCAAGATCGGTCTTGGAGGTAAGCAGACTCCGGAGTTGTTCAGTGTTTGTCTTGTCCTCTGTCCGTTTTTTTGTGTTCTCTGGAATCTGGGAGGGATAGTATCCCTCGTCTGGGACAGGGTGTCGGTACCGTAAGGAATCGGCACCTCTGGTTGAAGGGTCTTCGACCAGAAAAGCTGTCACCCTGGGGGACGCCCCAGGGATGGGTGGTGACCGTGAGGTCACTTCTGGTAGCTGGTCGGCGACGGGCACTTGCGTGTCCGGCCGGGCTAGCGTCTGGGAGGGATTTCATCCCTCGTCTGGTATCTGGGAGGGATAGCATCCCTCATCTGGTATTCTGTATCTGTGTAAGTTTGTGTGGGCCCGGTGTCTGGTTGTATAGCTTTTTGTTCTTTGTCTCTGTCTTATATTAATGCTTTTGATTTAACCACACTTTTTCCCAGGTCAATGCCCGTCTGTAAGATAACTTTCCCCTCATGGTTCCTAGAGTATTAATCTTGGTTTCTTAGTCCAACATGAGTGCCATTTCTGTTTTGCTGAAACACTATAATGTTACTTGTTTATTGAAAGGATATAAGTACAGATGTTTGTTTGATATTTTGTTTGTCTGCTTGGGTATAATTATTTGTTCATGTAAGTGTGAAAATCTGTGAGAAAAAAAAAGGAGAAGGAAAGAAACTTTTAATTTGTTTAAAACTAAGTGCTCTGACGGCTAGCAAACCGCCCCAAGTGGCCACGGGGAACTCTTTCTCCAGGGGTGCTTGCTTTCTGCCAGAGGGAAAACGGCCGGCCTAACAAAAGTTCTATGTATGTTTATTAATTTGAAGGTATGAAGTTGTAACAATTGTGGTACAAAAAGTTAAAAGCAGATTCTTAAGTTAACTGTTTACAAGAAGGAAGCTTGTACTGGCAAAGTCACTAAGTCTGCCCAGCAAGCTCAAAAACTAGATGAATCTTATTTCAGACACCTGCCGCCACCCAGTTATCAGTGGTGGAGGAATGGTTTCAGAACTGTTTGTCTCAATTGGTCATTTAAATTTGATGTGATTAATGATTACAGTACTTTGTAAAATCTTTAGAAAGAAAAGAAAATATTTTGAGGACAACTAGGTCCTGATGTGTGTGTGACAACTCTTAAGTTATGGTTTTAAAATCAATGATATTAATGGAAACACAGTCGAGCAGAGGAACTTTTCAGAGCATTCGGGGACTCTGATTTCAGTGTAAGGGTCACCGGTTCCCCTGCGCCACCTTCATCAGCAGGAGGCAAGTGAAAATGCCTCTGTGGAAGCAGCGCCTTCGCCACCTGGGACCTGCGCCGCTCCCTGTCTCCATTCCCTCCTGGGGTTGTTTAGAGTAACTGGAGGGGGTGGCTGACTAGGAGGGAAATTCTTTTGTGACCCCCCTGTACCCCAATGAGACCCCCAAACTCCCGTGACTGCTTGGACACTTTTCACCGTGTTCTGTTAGGGGGCTTCAGGGGCTTTTATTAAAAGTGCAGTTAGAAATCCCCCATTCCTCTTTTCAGGCTTATCAGAAACTGAGATCCTTATCTGTAGGAAAAATGTGTCACTTTAAATTTGAAGCGGCTGGAGGCCTGGGAACAGGGGGCTGAGCCTGCTCTCTCTTCCCTCTCCTTTTCTAAGTATTTTTTAATAATGGAAGGTTTAAGGCATGGTTTTGCATTTTTGAAAGAGAACAGAAAAAGGTTAAAAGGAGAAAAAGGCCAGCAGTAAATAAGAAGGAATTAGTGTGCCTATTGTAGGAAACAAAGGCACTATAAGGGAGGATGTCCTAGCAGATTAGCTAGAGAGGCAAGAAAGAGAGACTTAGACTTCAGGAGTTTTTGTTTTTTTTTTAACATAGAGGAAGAGGACTAACAGGATTGGGGCTCCTTTCCATTAAGCCCCCACGGGTAACCTTACAAGTGAGAGGCAAACCTATTAACTTACTGGTGAACACTGGGGCAGTTTATTCAGTCTTGACAGAGCCAATGGGACCTCTGAGAAGATATCAGTCCAGAGGGTCACCAGACAAACTGCCTGTTTTCCTGGGACATCGAGAAGGACCATAGACATAGAGAGGAACATGCACTGGAGGAATGCAGCCGCTGAACTGGACCAAAGTGGAACAACGGGCTTTTGAGGAGCTAAAGAAGGCTCTCATCTCAGCACCTGCCCTAGCCTTGCCAGATGTCACCAAGGGACTGAGGTAAAGGGCATTGCCAAAGGGGTTCTCACTCAGACTCTAGGTCCCTGGAAGAGACCTGATGCCTATCTGTCTAAGAAGCTAGACCCTGTGGCAGCAGAGTGGCCAGTGTGCCCTGGGCAGTGGCCACTACAGCATTGCTGGTGAAGGAGGCAGATAAGCAGACTCTGGGCCAGGAGCTACCCCTGACGACACCCCATGCCATTGAGGCCCTCGTTCGAGTGATCCAGAGAGATGGATGTCAAACACCAGAATCACCCAGTGCCAAGCTCTTCTCCTGGACCAGCCCTGTGTCCGGTTCCATAAGACTCTGGCCATCAACCCTGCCAGCCTGCTTCCAGATGATCCAGAGGAACCCATTCATGACTGCATAGAGGTAACAGACGCAGTACTGACAGATGTCCTGCCATCATCACCAGACGAGGTACTGTTCACGGATGGGAGCAGTTATGTACAGGATGGGATCTGATATGCCGGGGCAGCAGTAGTCACCATGGACCACACAGTTTGGGCACAGTTCCTGAACTTTTGGCCTTAATCCAGGCCCTTTGATGGGGACACAGTGCCATCCCCCGGGAAAGAGGGTTGCCAACTCCAGCCAGAAAGGACATTATTTTAGCCTTATTTGAGGCCATCTGACTCCCAAAGGCAGCTGCAATAGTGCACTGCAAAAAAAAACATCAGAAAGGGGAGACAATTAAAGCCAGAGGAAATAGAGCTGCAGACCAAACCACTAAGGAAGATGCCCAAAAACCTGTGGGGCCTTTATAAGTCTTAGTAACCCTGCCGGACCCCGACCTGCACCAAGCAAAAAGAGGAATTGGCTGAACAGAAGCAAGTCATCAAAGGACCAGATGGTTGGTGGACTCTACCAGATGAAAGACTGTTGGTCCCAGAGGCTTCAGGTCAGACATTAGTTGCCCAGTTACACCAGGTTATCCACTTAGGTGTCACCATGTCTTCTGAACTTCTGTAAGGCAGATGCTACCAGCTTAGATAAGGTAATTAAAAGCATAGTCACTAGAAGTACTGTCTGTGCACAGGTAAATACTAAGCAAGGTAAGAGGGTTCCCCTGGGAATTCGGGCCCCAAGGAGATTCCCCAGGAGAGCATTGGGAGGTGGATTTCGCAGAGATTAAGCCACCAACATTAAGATATAAGTACATGCTAATTCTTTTGTTTTTTGTTTTTGTTTTTTTGTAAATACCTCAGGTCAGGTTGAAGTATACCCCACTAGGACAGAAACTGCCTCTAGGTTTGGGCTGCCAGTAATCATAGGATCAGATAACAGCCCAGCCTTTGTAGCAAGGTAGGACAGGCATGAGCAGGACTCTAAAAAGTTTAATTAAATTTGTCGTAGAAACCGGTGAAAATTGGACCAACCCCCGGCCCTTCTCCCTCTTATGAGCCAGATGTGCCCTCTACTGGGATGGGTTCCCCATTTTTTTGAAATCATGTATGGTAAACTTCCTCTCCATCCTTCCCAGGGTCAGGGAGAAACTGAAAGCTAAAATTTGTAACCGTTCCCTTGCTCAAGTCCTTACAGGCTCTGCAGTTTACCCAGAGAGCCACCCATAAGCTTATTCCAGATGCACTGCCAGTGCCCACCATGGACCCTGTACACCCCTTCCGGCCCGGAGACTCTGGACTCTATTTGGGTAAAGAAATTCACTGCCCAAAGACTAACCCCAACCTGCAAGGATGCTACACTGTTACCTGATGGCACCCAGACCTGACTACACCGCTCCCCGCTCCTGCACAGAAAACGGCTTGGACCCTGGCAACCAGCGGCCTCACCCGTGAGATCCCTCGGCTGAGCTCCACACGGGCCAAGAGGAAACTTGATGCCAGCAGGAGGGGAATTGGACTTCAATGGGAATTTTGGTATTGTGGTAAAAACATTTTTTTGCTAGCCAGTGAAAAAGTCCGAGGTTTAGTAAAGCTAAATGTGTGAGCCAGAATTATATCAACAAATAGACCAGGATTTAAGTACCCTAGAGAAATCTATAGGCAAATTAGAAAAATCAGTCGGGTCCCTATCTGAGGTAGCCTTACAAAATAGACGGGGGCTTGACCTCCTATTTCTAAAAGAAGGAGGACTATGTACAGCCCTCAGAGAGCAGTGCTGTTTCTATGCTGATCATTCAGGGGTTATAAAAGACTCCATGTCCAAACTGAGAGAAAAGCTTGAGACCCGGAAGAGAGAACGGGAGACCAATCAGGGATGGTACCTATAGTTCCAGGATTGAAACTTCCCTAAAAAGAAAAGGGGGGAATGTAAGGACCCCAAGATTGAGGAATTGGCCTCCCCCACTGCCTGTTTCAGGATGTGACCTTTAAGGTTAAAAATTAGACAGGAATGAGGTCAGTTCTTTACAGTTGAAGATTAGGCAAGAATGAAATAAGTCCCCAGAAACTCCCTACCCTGAGGACTTGCCCAGAGGAATGGGAAGGGGAGAGACAATGGGGACTGTTGACTAAGCATAGACCCTGTCATAAAACATGTAATTAACGAGCCCACCTGCGTGTGGTGTTTATTTCCTTGTTCCCTTCTCCCCCCCCCCCCATGTGTAACCCCACCTGCCTGTGGTCTTTGCCTATATAAACTCATATTCTGCAGTTACTCGGGGCTCTCAGCCAGCCAGCACTGATGCTGGCTGCCTGAGAAGCCCCTGCGCTGCGCTTGTACTAATAAAACCTCATGCTTTTTGCATCAAGTTTCGGTCTCGGTGTTTGACATGGGGTCGTCGCCCCCTCCATCGGACTCACTGGGGGTCTTGGGACCTTACAATTACAAGAAAAGAATAGATAACAGATTCATAAGATTCTCCTAAACAATATAGATACTTTTTGCCCATTTTGAAATTGTTCTAAAAATAACATATTTCTGAAACAGTCTTAAAATAGCAGGCCTATGAGTATTTTATGGCAGTATCAATGAGTTTAAGCTGTTTATATTGCCAATGTATTCATTTTACATGTTGAGAAACATTATTTTAACATTTGAGAGAAAAAAGTCTTTTTAATCCAAATGTATTCTTTATGGCTTTTTCAGCTAAAGGATTTTTCCCCTTCACGTTTAGGAAAACAAGATGATGAACAGTGAGGTTAACATGTACCTAAAATTTCTTTCCAAATATACTCAAAAGCCGCCTTCACCGACCCGTCTCATATTTCATGGCAATGTTGCCAATCAGTTACAGTCTTTGGCCCCATGTCACTTTTATCTCATTGGATGACTGTCATGGGAGCTGCCCAATGGTGCGCTGCTAATGAGGCAGCTTAAAGAGCAGCTGGGGATGTGCAATTGCTGGATTAGGGTCAAGGCCAAGAGAGAAAATGGATGAGAAGAGAGAGAGTCTGAAAGGCTGCCAATCAGCAGGGGTTCTATTATCCTGCTAAAGCGGGACATTCATTACCATCTATTGTAACATAATTTGGGTTCAGTCAAGCTGTCTCTCCCTCTCGTTGGATTTACAATTCATAAACCACAAATGGCCCAAAGGGTGCATTGTCCCTTGTGGCCAAGTAGCTCTGGGTGAGGGGAGAGCATGGCAGAAATGAATGCGCTCTGAAGTCCCTCGTGTGAGCACCATCAGGGCGGACACCTTGTTCCTTGGAGCTGTGACCTAAACTGTAGGCACAATGCCAACATAGTTTTGCATCTCTCTGGAGCTAGTTTGCTCATTAAGCAAAGATAAAATAAAAGGTCCTTGTTTATCCTCTGCAAAAAATCAAATCCTAATGTTAACAGCCTGTCTATCCATGCTAATGTCCTCTAGTTACTGGTAAGATTACTGTACAGGAACAGAAAAGATGCTTGTTTTTCCACAAAAGTACAAGCCCTTGGTTTTTTTTAGACCAACTTCTTCCAAGTCTCCGAGGATAATCTGTTCTATTTTTCAGTAGGTTTTGTGTTGTCTCTGTACTTGAAAAAAGGGCATGCACTACAAAATTGTCTCATATATCTTTCTTTTACTTTAATCACAAAGCTTCCTTTTCAATAGGATAAATGTGCCTCTTCTCCTTTCTCCTCCCTTCTCCTGGTGCTCCTGGTGATCTTTTTCAATTATACTACTTATTACCATTTGGATTCAGTGCTAAGGCCCACCTGCAAGCTAAACTAATGGGACCATAGGGTTATTGTCTAGGTGCCTTCCTCAGGAAGGCAAATGAGCTTGGTCAAAAGAGAGCAAGTGCAGTAATTCAGAGTAAATTAACCAAGCCATGGTGAAAACAGTTAATCACTGTAGTGGTGTAAGGGAGCAAAAGTATGCAACACCTTTGTTCTAGGCTAATTGATAGGAGGCACAGGTTACCTCAGTCATGTGCCTCGAGCACTGGAAGTTCAACTGTTGTCCTTACATTCCTCTTTAATGTAGTTTCAACAAAGGTTATTTTTAAAGTGTTCTCGCATTTTCTGGGATGTGCATATTCAATACAGGTTAGCTTGCTATCCTTAGGTGCTGAAATGTCATCTTATATATCTATGACTGTTTCACATGGGTTCACCTGATGTAAATCTGAAATAATTCATCTTTATTTCCATGAATGTCTTATTAACATTTTGGTGTCTTAAAGTTAAATGCTCACTAGCGTAGGTATTTCAAACTGCTTATGCAAGTGATGGCAGATGACCCATTAGCAAAGCCGACCACCGAATCTTCCAAAGAATTGCTTTGTAAATGTGTTTATGAATTTCCAAGTACACATTGTCTTATTTAATTCTTAGAAACAGAGAGAATTGTCTCTTAATGGATTCAGGTAATTTAATTTTATGGTTTAACATATTATCATAATAACAACTCTGATACCTAACAGTGAAAGTCCACATTCTGATGAACAATATGTGCAAACTCTCAACAAAACCATCTTTACTAAGGACATAAAGTGCTAAAAACTGTTGTCTGTGTGTGTGTGTAAGTGTATTAATGTTTCTGGTTTTTAGGACAGTTGGTTAATTGTAACTATTTCCTTTTATTGGGGGTAATATGGTCTAATAAAATGTTTATTTTTTATGCGAATGCAGCCTATATGAATGAATATGTTAGATTTTTTGAGAATGTGGATGTGTAGGGAGTGGCTATAGGGTCAGACCTGGGACTAACCTGTGGCAGAACTATACACACATCCCAGCTTGGAGGGCAGAGCCCTCCTTGCACAATTAAGTTTGACCTCCTAGTGCTCCCTTGTTCCTAGGCAGCTAATGGGCTACTGGAGGAGCAGCAAGTGCTACCAAAACAAGGTATGAGTAACGAAATAGATTTGAAACTTGCAAGAACATTGTAAACATGTTGACCACTCCCCTTGTTTTGCTCTGTGCGCTCTGCCTGTAAAATAAAGCTTCAGCTTACAGGCTGTGTCCTACCTGGCCCCAACTGTATTCTCTTGTCTATCTGTCTTCTTTAATCCTTCACTGCCCCTCCTGAGGTTCACCCTTGGCCATGCTGAATGCAGTTCATGGATGAGGGTGCTAGATACTCAACTCTGTGAAATCTAATCTTATATCCAATGATATGGAGATGAGTAATATTTTTTTGTCTTAAGTTTTAGAAATAGTATCTATGTCAGACTTATAAAGAATGTTTTATTGAGGTGAACTTTCCATTCTTAATTTGTTCATAAAAACAAATTCCTACCCTGATTCCAGTTTGATTGTTCCTATGGAATCTGTGAATTACAGTTTGGAAACATAAATCTTCTCAGGAAATATTTGCCTATAGAAATCCACAGAAGTGGAAGGACAGAAGTGAGAGGAGGAGGATGGGAGATGGAAATGGAAGAGAAAGGTGAATTTATATCTGTGGGTAAATTCTTAATGATGCTGCCCTTTGAAGGCTCTTTTCTTTGTGGTGAAATAATTAGGTAATGGAAATTTAAAAGCAGAAACTGAATCTAGTCTTATCCATTGTAATGAAGATGTTGAGGAGGCTCACGCTCTCTGGGGATATGTTCAAAAGGAAGGACAACGTGACCAGTAATGTTGGGTTGCATTAGTCTTTCCTTTAAGAAGGTCCAAAGATAGGCTTGGAGAAGAGGTAAGCAGAGTTTTTAAAGAGGACTCCTCCACAGGACATTTTTAAGATCTTCAATAAAATTACAAATCCTTGATATGCTTAGTAAATCTATAGACTTTGAGTGAAGGGGCTGAATTCGGCAAACGGCATAAACCAAACCAGCTCTGGGTGAGAAGGCACGTGGGTTACAACCAGAGCTCTCAGCACAGTAACATGCCTGAAGAGGTCACATGCTCTTTAAATGTCACCAAGACACTTAATACTGAGCTGTGGCTTGCAGGTGTGCTACATGCCATTATGTTTTAGTAATGATAATGGCTCACATTTACTTAGTTTTTACTGTAAGGTAGGCAGTATGCTAATTGTTTTCATCCTTACCACACACCTCTCAATAGGGAAAGTATTTTCCCATTTTTGCCCAATGCTAAGAGTTAAAGTAATTTTCCTGAAGTCACCAGCTATGAAGTTGTGAGGCTGAACTTCAAATCCAGGCAGTCCTGCTCCACAGTATACTGTCAACTACGGAACTACAAGAGGGAAGGGAACCCTAAGCACTTTATCCTGCCAGGGAATGACTTTAAAACCAAGAGAGAATTGGTCTTTTGGAATGGCCCCTAAGGGCTAAGGAATAAATAGAAATTTTGAAATAAAAAGAACGGTGACCACAATTAGAAGCATGTTTTAATATTATAATCTTTTCCTCAAATACATTACCCACCTAGTTCCAGGAGAGTAATATTACTACTCTATGCACTTTCTGGAAAACATGTTTAATAAATAAGCATATATTGAAACACATCTATTGTTCCTTTTTGCAACCTTCCCCCTTCACTTATTTCTAGTGAACTACTAAGGAATAAACACGTAGACATAATATTTTCCTAAAGAGTGTAGAATATTCTAGAAAGTAATGATCAGGTTTTTCCACTCTCTAGATGGCTATTAATCAAACATATTCACATCTGAAACTTATTAGCAGGCAGATATAAGTATAAATCAAATATTTTGCCTTATAACTTTAAGTTAACGTTATGGTTTAGATCAGTGGTTGGCAAACTCATTAGTCAACATAGCCAAATATCAACAGCACAGCGATTGAAATTTCTTTTGAGAGCCAAATTTTTTAAACTTAACCTTCTTCTAATGCCACTTCTTCAAAATAGATTCGCCCAGGCTGTGTTATTTTGTGGAAGAGCCACACTCAAGGGGCCAAAGAGCCACATGTAGCTCGTGAGCCACAGTTTGCCTACCATGGGTTTAGATGATATTTAATGGACCAGGAAAGTGTGTATGTGAACACACTTACTCCTATCCTTACCACCATTCCACCTCCACACCCATGAATAAAATGATCATTTTTGTGGGCAGATGTTAAAATTATTCTTAAAACAGTTAATACATGAATAGGAAGAGCTATTAAATTATTCTTAAAATAGTTAATACATGAATAGGAAGAGCTAGTAAAATCATCTGCCTTTTAATCCTATCAGTGAAAAATGAAGTATTTTAGTAACTCTTTTCTTCCTTAGCTCATTAAAGTACATTCCCGGAGGCTTGCAGAATCCATTTTCTATTTGCAAAGCCACCCACCATGCCTCACAGGTGGCAACATCAGTGGCCCTGCCAATCAGCTGGAGTGGGGAGAGTGAATGGGAAGTGCTGTGTAAATCAGCCTAGATATTGTTGTGCTGCTTGTATGTGTCCTCTGCGAGTTGGGTTCATTGCTGCGGAAGCTCATCCTGGCTGGATGAAAACCACCATCAAGCTGCCGGACAAAGCAAATGGCCCACGAAGGAATGAAGGCAAAAACGGGAATCAGGGAAACTCCTGCAGATGACATGCTTGCACAAGTCCATACTGGCAGTCACATCCTTTATGGCATGTACACTTCTGTGTTGGTAAAAGCTAGCTGTACACTGCAGTTCAGTTTTCCCTGGAATTCACTGCCACTCGGCAAGTTCATGCCAGAGCCCTCAGGCTGGCAGGATCCCCCTACCAGCCGCTGACTTGTTCTCACTTTAGAGCTAAGTTGCTTTATCTTTTCCCTTCTGCTCTTGGCAAGTGTATCAGAAGCAAGAATGTGGAAAGATTGTCATGATCGCGAAAGGAAAGGCATTTTGAAATATCAGTTGAAAGAATATATAAAATCCGTTTTCTGAAAGATCATGTTAAAAAGCCATTTTACTTTTGAGCTTAAAAAAGTAGTGTTTTATTTGTTTTAAAGCAATGTGTTTCATCAGGATTAATTTTTTCTTTGTAGAATATATGATAAGATACTAATTATTTAAATAGGTTATATATGTACTATGTTACACACCTTATATCAATTTTAATCTGTCAACAAGTGTTAACGTTGGGGGGGGATTAAAATATTTTTCTCTGAATTTGTGTATAAAATATTTGACATTTATACATTGTATCCTGATACAATAGACCACTGGTCTTATTTACAATTCTTTGGACATTAGAGAAATAATAAAATAGTGCTGGGAAAAAAAAGATTCTATTATCATTACTTTTTATATGAATTTATAAAAGAGAAATTGTCTAGGTACCCACAATGATTTCAGATCAAGCTGGCTGAATCTAGAGTTTTCCCACCATGCTAAAGCGACACAGACTCTACAAAAGTCTGGTTGACTGAGGCATGAGGAAAACAATAAATAAAAAAGTAATTATGTCAGTTGTTTTACTTAATGGATTATTTACACAGAGTTAGCCAATGAATTGAGACCTAACAGTTACTTTCATAGCTCCAAGTACTATCAAAACAAATTATTGCTTCTTTCAAGATTCAGTTAAAGCAGGCATAAAATGCCAAGCAAAACAAAACAGAAACTGAGACTATATCAGTATCTTTATTATTCGTAATTTTCCTGGCTGTTTTGGATCTTAATCATTATCTGAAAATTTTTATTAATTCAAAATGAAGGGATTTTTCTGAACCAACTTAATAAAAGGTATTCATTGAGCATGTGTTCAACAGACACAAATACAGAACTATTAAAAGTGAAGCAATGGCAACTACATCAACCTCTAAATGAGGAGTATAAAAGCAGGCTTTGTAAAATAAGTTTAAAATTTAGAAATTAGTATGTTAGAAAATGCAGACAGACTAGTAGGGATAGAATTTTACTTAATAAGCTGTCTTATGAAAGTATGGCAGATAAATTATAGTAGTAAAGTTGGCAGAGCTAGTAGCTATGATGCTATTGCAATAATTTGGGTGAGACATAGTAAGAGCTTGGATTAAAATAGTGACACTATGCTGCTATTCTTACCTGACTCTATTCTATTCTTTAATTGCAGTTTTATTGTGGTTTTAAAAAAGTTTAGGCATCTTGCCACTTTCTTTCTCACCATGTTATTTAATACAATTGTAATGGGAAACATAACAGGGCATATGATTATAAATTACTCAATCTAATTCAAAGCAAAGCTTTGTAGTAACTTGTATGACTTCAGGATGAAACGCTGTGGGCTTCAAGAGTTAGGTTTCTCAGCTTTTCTTTTCTTTTCTTTAATATATTTTATTGATATTTCTCAGAGAGGAAGGGAGAGAGATAGAGAGCCAGAAACATCGATGAGAAAGAAACATTGACCAGCTGCCTCTTGCACAATCCCTACCGGGGATGTGCTCACAACCAATGTACATACCCTTGACCAGAATCGAACCGGGACCTTTCAGTCCGCAGACCGACGCTCTACCACTGAGCCAAACCAGTTTCTGAAGTTTCTCAGCTTTTCAATGGAGATGAGCAGCTTCCTTCCATGCTGCAAATGGATTTCAGACAATGAAGCTGGGTGAAATTATACAACCAGTTCCTGCTTTTACATATCCTGTTCCCCCAACATTTCCAAGAAAACATCACAACTTTTATTACTATTTTATTTTAATAATTATTATTTTAACCATTCAGAATTACATGGTAATAGAACGTGCTTTTAGTTGAAGTTCTTTACAAAATCCTCACAATCACATGATGCTGACTATATCAGGTGACCTCATTTCCTAGATGAATCTTAATTCCCTCACTTGTTAGCATTTGCTGCTCTCTCACTAGTTTCTAAGAATGCAGTTTACATGTGTAATGTAACTGACACAACTACTCTAGAATTTCAAGCCTCATGCAGATTTACAAAATATTTAATGAGAAAAAATAAAATGCAGTTTTCAGGGACAGATTGAACTACAGAAAAAAGGGAATACCAGATATATAGGCAATTTAACACAATTATCCTATCTAATAAAAGAGTAATATTCAAATTAACAATGCCTCTGCTACACCCACCAGCCAATCAGGAGTGAGTATGCAAATTAACCCAACCAAGATGGCTGCGGCCACTGAGCTAGCAGGAGGCTTGGGTTTCCCTGGCAAATGTCTTTATAACACTTAAAATCTTACTTAGCATTATTTGATTTTTATCCTTCCTATTGCACTATAAGTTTGGGGGCAAAATTTGCATATTGGTTATGTTTATTCCCACATTGCCTCCTTTACTGTGTTTCAGTACATATATGTTAATGGATAAATAACAGTGAACATTTTACTGGCTTCATATTTCTACAATTCTGCCATTTATTCCCACTAACTCTGGTAACTTTTTTCCAATAACTATTGAAAATATATTTTAAAGAGAAATAAAAATCTTCCCCTCTTACCATCACTTCACAAGCAAATATGAATATACTAAATGTCAAATGTGTCACAGCCCTGCTTTTGAGTGTCACTTAAGAAGGCGATAAATTGAGAACAAAATAGCTATTGAATTTCATATATTTTTCTAAGAAAATAATGCAAACCAACATGGTTTTTACAACACTTTTGCTTAAAGGTCAGTGGGAGAAAAAAATAGCAGTTGGAGAAATATGTTCTGTAGAAACATTTATTTACAAGTTATTTGTGGTGAGGGGAAGAAATATTTGCATGATAAACCTGCCTTGTTAACAGCACACTGGACCTCACTCTTCGTGGGTGTGAAAACAAGCTGAGGATTCCCAATATTATATATATTTTTGTGGGTTTTTTTGTGGGTTTTTCCCCCACTGGGATAAATGTAGACAATTTTAGAATTTAATGAAAAATTTTATTACTCTTCCCAAATGGTCAAACACATTTGCTCAGATATGGAAAGCTACCTGAGTCAGCTCAAATTCACTAGTTTTAAAGCTACAAAATATATACCCTTATTGATTCTTTCCTATGCATGAAGATTTTTGTCACTTCCAACATTAATTTCCTTTAAAAATATTCCATAAACATATTTAATCAGCAGCCAGTGGAAAGGCTAATTCACTGGGCAGGAAAACAGGTAATGCTGACTTTCCATTTGGAAGCAGATGGCTGTTTTTATTAAAATTATCTTGGTTATCTTCAGTGTTAAGAAGTGTGCCGGCATACAGTGGTCAAGGCTGTGACTGTTCCCCGCTTTGTCCTGTCCCATGACCACACATTACCTTTAACTTCCATGAGATATGGGCTTTACCCAGCCTGGGCTGCCAAAGGAAATGAACTAAGGGAGATTCCAGCCAGATCTGCACAAAATCACCAACATTACTAGGAAAAAGTAACCTGAAGTGTATACACACCACTGATGGTGTTCTGTAACACCATTCTTGCATAGAAAGGACAGTAGTGTTAACACTTAATTAACATGAATTGTCCATAATTAACATGAATAGGTACTCCCATGGGTTTCTTTTAGGAGATGAAAGGGTGATGAAAGGGTGGACTTTTCAATTTAGGATAAGACTGCTGATATTTGGTTGGTGTTTTCTAGAAAGAAAAAATAATTCTTTCTAGGAAAAGAGCCCTGCTCTTTTCCTAGAAAGAATGGTCTTAAAACCATCCCAGATTATAAGAGTCAGCAAATGTTAGCTTCCTGTGATTGGAAAAACATCCTGGGAAAAGGTCACTACCTACAAGACAAAGCAGGGAGGAATCTGAAGAACTGTGGATTCTACAAAACACAGAGGGGGCAGCTGAGGTGATTAATATTCTGTATTCTGTCCAGAGTTTAATGCTAATAATTCCAGATAGGTGAATTAGCTTAAATATAAATAGATGATATATATTTAAGAAATTATAGCTACAAATATATATATATATATATATATATATATATATATATATATATATATATTATCTATAAATATATATATATACATATAATATCTGTAACATATATTGGTATATCTTATATATAATAATAAGTGACAATAATATAAATTGGGGGGAAATAGGATGTATCAATACTCTAAAAATAATTATTAAAACAATGATGAAATCACTAATACTAGAAATAGCTCGATTCTCTGAAGAACTTTATGTCAGGCATTATGTGACATATAGTTCTTATTATCTCATTTATCATCAGAACTACTGTACAGAAATAGATATTATTTCTCCTCAGTTGTGCAACTGAGGAAACCAGGGCTCAGAGAGACACTAAGTATTTTTGTCCTAATGCCACAACTAGTAACCAGAGTCACCAGGGCTTACACCCAGGATTTTCTGCCACCAAAACTTTGTTTCTTTATCCTCAAACCAAATTAAGTATTAAGTATGGTAACATATCAAGATACTTAAAATTAAAGTATAGCAACATATTAATTAAAATTCTTATAAACATATCCACACAGTCAAGCAATATGGACATTCAGTCATTTTTTCACTTTATATTCAGACATTTAAATGTTAATTAGGTCAGCATTTTTCAAAATGTACTCCTTTAGGTTGTCATTACGCATGTTATGAATGAATATCCCATTAAAAACTTGTATCCTCGTTCAATGAACCTGGGTTAGACAAGTGAGGTAGAGCTATCCTACTGCAGGATTCACTTCTCAGGACAATATGTGTTTTTATTCTGCATAAAGAGGAAGAACACATGGCTACCAATTTTTATTGCCAGTTTATCTTCCCAGGAGCAAATATTACTTCTTTTAATTCTATCAGGCTTATGAGTTCAGTTTATTATCATCGTTTAACAGATGAGAAAGCTGAGACCTGTAAATATGAAATAAATTGCCCAGGATCCAAAAACTAGATTGAAAGTACAGAAACTAGCTATTTTTACTACTAGAAGATGTTATATTGCTGCCTTTTTTCTGTTGATTAAGAGACTTCTTCAATTTTTTCTTATCTAGAAAAAAACACATTTGCTCAGATTGGTAAAGATACCTGGAACCACCAATTTCTAAACAGTTAAGATATAATCTTGTAACTCCTGCCACACTGTGTATAATTGTGATTTTGACAAAATCTGTTCCCTCTCCCTGTTGTTTGTGAGCTCCTTGAAGTTAGAAGAAACTGGGGATTCCTATCTGATAGATCCTAAGAAGAGTGCTTGGTGCATAGATATTCAATAGCCATTCAATAAATAGTTGTTAAATCAGTATTGTCTGTGGATTTATTAACCTGACTCTTCTTGATTGCCAAATTTATGTAGACAATGGTATTGCTAATCTCTTGAATCAACCGTTAGTATTGGAAGTGAAAGCAGGTAAGTATCAAATCAGAATCTTGAGAATACAATATATTTAATAGAATACAAATTAATAGATAACATGTAATCAGGACCTTAGCTACAGAATTAAAAACACACTTTGTAATTCATACCAATAACCATCATTTAAAATTATATTTGTGGTCAAAGTAATCAAATCATTATTGATTAATAGAGGCCTAGTGCATGAAATTTGTGCATGGGGGGAGGGGTGTCCCTCAGCCCAGCCTGCACCCTCTCCAATCTGGGACCCCTTGAGGGATCTTAAACTGCCCATTTAAACGGGCAGTCAGATATCCCTCTCACAATCCAGGACTGCTGGTTCTCAACTGTTCACATGCCTGCCTTCCTGATTGCTCCTAAACACTTCTGCCTTCCATCCTGATCACTTCCTAACCACACCCATGCCAGCCTGGTACACAGGTGGGGGCCAGCTGTTTTGCCCTGAAGGGTGTCCCGGATAAGGGTGGGGGTTCCCTTGGGGTGTCGGGTGGTCTGGGCGAGAGGCCTGTGGTGGTTTGCAGGCTGGCCACGCCTCCAGCAACCCAAGTAGAGGCCCTGGTATCTGAAATTTATTTACCTTCTACAATTGAAACTTTGTAGCCTGGAATGGAGCCGAGCCTCCTGCTCACTCAATGGCTGCCACCATTTCTGTTTGGTTTTATATATCTTGTATAAATGAAACTTTGTAGCCTGGAGTGGAGGTCTAGGCCAGCCAGGACAGGTGGAAAGCTTGGCTTCCTCCGTTAAGGGGGCAACCCTAGCCTGCTCTCTCCAGCTCTATGGCTGCCGCCATTTTTCTTGGGACTTATCTTCTATAATTGAAACTTTATATCCTTGAGTGGAGGCCTAGGACAACTAGGGTGTGTGGAAAGCTTGGCTTCCGTTGTTGGGGAAACCCAAGCCTCTCAACTGTTTTCTGTGGCTGCAGCCATGTTGGTTGGGTTAATTTGCATACTTGCTCTGATTGGCTGGTGGGCATGGCTTGAGTGGACTGATGGTTAATTTGCATATTAGTCTTTTATTAGGCAGGATTAAGAATGTGAGATAATGAGAAGGCCATGTCAAACACAGAATTAGCTATGGTAGGGGCTGAGATTTACCTCTCGGCTGCTACCTTTTGGGACACTAATTACACAGCATTTAATACCTCCTTCCCTCATATCCAGTTTCTCTTCCTTATGGGATTTTGGGAAAATTGAATGAGATAAACCATCCAGAGTAGTACCTAGAACATAATAATCCCCAAATAAACAGTAATAGTGACCTATACTCCAGCTAACTTAAAATCAATACAGATTTTTGATTTTTGAATAACCCTTTTACTTATAAGGGGATTGGACCTATTTAGGTAGCCTGGTCATAATATGCTACCATTACTTCTGAACTTGTCCATTCTTAAAGGTTAATTTTTTATTTTTAAAATGTGCTCATGGTAGAAAAAAAATGGATGCCTTTTCAGACAGGACTATGGTATCCTAACCATTCATCAAGATAATTCGCCAACTTCTCTAACAATCTGAAAAATTGATTTCGGATGTTTTCTTCATCTAGATATAAACTTAAGCATTTTGAGATGTATTAGATTGTCATATATGGGACAAAAGAGATCGGCAATTCTGCCTAAACCAGATAAATGCTAGAATAAATCTGCTGCTATTTCTAATGGAGCATAGACCTTTCTGACATGTCATTGCTAAATGTTCTACTTTACAAGATTGAAAGTGTCCAAAATCACTCACTCTTCTAAACAAGATCAATACTAAAAGGGATTTACTCGTCAGCTCAGTGCATAAATCTACTATGATTAAAGCTGGTTCGAGAGAATATAGTACTAACACTGGCGATTTTCTTGTTCAAAAGAAGTAGTAAAATACATCTGTTTAAAGGATGACATAGAAAGTAATTTATGCATTTTTTCCACCACAACTATCAATGTTAGTCACTCATTTGCTCATTGATTCATTTCTCAAATGTGTTTTGATAGTTTACTGTGTATGGGTGCTTTGAAGGATAGAAGGACAGATCACACACTGATCCTCCCCTGGAAGAGCTTACAATCTATCAGAGAAAAATACACATGGACACAGTAAATTAATTTCAGTGCTGAAACACATAGGCATCATGAGTACATTGATATTCTTATAGAGAGGGAGAATTTGGGAAATCATAAAAGCAAATACAGAAGTTTTGTGCATGAAAATTGGAACTTGACAATTGGGTAAATTTTGGTATGCAGAGATAGAGTGGAAACTGCATCGTTTCACCATCTTACAATACACTTTCAACTTTAACAATAGATTATGTGGTAGGAGATGGGCATTAAGTATTTCATTTGACTTTTCAGTTTTAAAAAATAGCAAATATTAAATGGCCAGGAAGAAGGCATGATGCTTGATGCTGGAGAGGTATCAGAGTACAGTGTTGAAAACTACAGTCTGGAGTAAGACTGTTTGTGAGTATATGTTAGCTCAGATACTTATAATCGAGTTACTTATTCTCCCTGTGCTTTAGTTGCCTCATCTGTAATGGAGATGATGATCCAGCAATACAATCTACACCCCATAGTGTTATGGGGACTAAAAAACTGAATAAATATGAAGTTCTTAAAATCATTTCAGCCACTTAGTAAATATTACCCATGAATTAGCTAATGTAATAACCAACAAAATACAGTGATTTAAAAACACTGTTTAGCTTTTTATAAGCTAGAAATTTATTAAACATTCCTATTCAAGGTTATCATCATGGTTTAATTATTTACCAGCTGTGGCTTCTTTGAACAAGTTATTTAATTGCTCTATGGGGATGATGATAATGAGTTTATCGTACTGGAAACTGTACCTTTGCTTTTCCCACTGACCTCCTATTGAAATAGAAAAAAAATAAAACTGGAACTTTGGTCCTCTCTACTAGACTCAGCACTCAGTGGAATTTATGCCTACTTCGTCAAATCAGACAAATATATAGGACTAGATGCCCAGAGCACGAAATTCGTGCAAGAGGGTGTGTGTGTCCTTCAGCCCACCCTGCACCCTCTCCAATCTGGAACCCCATTTAGGCTCAGACAGTCGAACATCCCTCTCACAATCCAGGACTGCTGGCTCCCAACCACTTGCCTGCCTGCCTTCCTGATTGCCCCTAACCACTTCTGCCTGCCAGCTTAATCATCCCCTAACTACTACTTCCCTGCCAGCCTGACTGACACCTAATGTCTCCCCTCCTAGCCTGATTGCCCCTCACTGCCCTCCCCTGTCAGCCTGGTCCCCTACCCCCAACAACTGCTCTCCCCTGCAGGCCTGGTCTCCCCCCACCCCAACTGCTCTCCTCTGCAGGCTTGGTCTCCCTTAACAACCGTCCTATGCAGGCCCGATCCCCCCCAACTGTCCTCCCCTGTAGGTCTGGTCCCCCCAAACTGCCCTCCCCTGCAGGCCATCTAGTGGTGGCTCTGTCTTTTTAAAATATATATATATATATTTAATTGAGTTTTTACCAAGAGGAAGAGAGAGGGATAGAAAGTTAGCAACATCAATGAGAGAGAAACATCGATCAGCTGCCTCTCGTACACTCCCAACCAGGGATGTGTCTGCAACCAATGTACATACCCTTGACTGGAACTGAACCCGGGACCATTCAATCCACAGGCTGACACTCTATCCACTGAGCCAAACCGGTTTTGGCTAGTGGTGGCTATCTTGGGTCCACATGGGGGCAGGATCTTTGACCATGTGGGGGAAGCCATTTTATTTTGAAATGATGGTCAATTTATATATTACTCTTTTATTAGATAGGATTATTCATGCTCAGTTTCAGAATCAAAATGGTATAGCCCCACAATAGAATGACATTATTTTGAAACTTTTTTCTTAAATCATTTTAGTAGGACAAATTACATGAGAACAATTTTGAGCCCTAGCTTGCTCTGTGGTCAGAGCCTTAGCCTGCAGACTGAAAGGCCGCAGGTGTGGTTCCAGTCAAGGGCGGAGACCTCAGTTGCAGGCTTCATCCTGGCCCTGGTAGGAGAACATGCAGGCGGCAACCAACCCATGTCTCTCTCTCTCTCACATCAATGTTTCTCTGTCTGTTTCTCCCCTCACATTTTCTTTAAAAATTAAGGGGGGGGGGTAGTGAAGGCTTGGTGGGGAGAGAGAGGAGTTAGGGCAATGGGTTGGGGGAGAAACATATGTAATATTTTCAACAATAAAGATTAAAAACCAGCCGAAAGCGGTTTGGCTCAGTGGTAGAGCTTCGGACTGCGGACTGAAGGGTCCCGGGTTCGATTCTGGTCAAGGGCATGTACACTGGTTGCGGGCACATCCCCGGTGGGGGGTGTGCAAGAGGCACCTGGTCGATGTTTCTCTCTCATCGACGTTTCTAGCTCTCTGTCTCTCTCCCTCTCTGTAAAAATATCAATAAAATATATATATTAAAAAAAGATTAAAAACCATTTATAATACTATATGAAATTTATAAATAGTCAGAAAAATGCAAAAAAATCAATGGGAAAAATATATATCTTCAGTGAGGTTTAACAACAACAACAATAAACCCACAACAAGTTTGACTTCTAGAAAGACCATTCCTGTTTTAAAATAACAGCCTTAAGCTATAATTATCAGGCAATTTAGCCTTTTAAAATGTATAATTCAGGGGGGGGGGTTGGTATGCTCAGGGGTGTGCAACCACCAACATTATCTTATTTAAGGAAATTTTTACGACTCCTAAAGGAAATCCTACACTTGTTCACAGTCATTCCTCTCTACCCCAGTCCCTGGCAACCAGTAACTACTTTCTGTCTCTATAGATTTACCGATCCTGAATATTTCATATAGATGGAGTTATACAGTATCTGATCTTTGGGATTCGGTTCCTTTCACCCAGCATGCTTTCAAGATTCAGCCAGGTTGTAGCATGTATTAATGCTGCATTCCTTTTTATTACCAAACAACATCCCATTGTATGGATATACCAGATTTAGTTTATATATTAATCATTTGTGGCATTTGGATTGTTTCCACCTCATACTATTATGAACAACGTTGCTATGAATATTTGTATACATATTTTTGCCTGGATATGTGCCTTTAATTCTCATGGTTATACACCTAGAAATGGGGTTTCTTAGTCTTCATTTAACATTTTGAGTAACTGCTAACGTATTTTCCAATATGGCTCCACCATAAAATAAAACAAAACAAAAAATTCACTAATACATTAAGTTTCCAATTTCTCTACATTGTTTCCAACACGTGTTTTCTGTCTTCATTTTAGACATCCCAGTGAGTGTGAAGTGATATCTTTTTGTGGTTTCAGACCGTTCACATAGGACTGAAACTAGAGATAAAATTGGGGTCAATGATATATGGTCAGTGATTATGAAGTAAAGATCACTGGTGAATTAATGTTCAAAGGAGACACAGATGTGGGAATAGGTATGCAGACTATAACATAATAAGGGATCTCCGAGTAGAGCTGAAAGAGGTTCTCAGAATTGTAACTGGAGTGTTAGCAGCTGGTATAAGGCCTGACACTTGGGAAACGATCAATAACAAATTTTGGGAGGTGACTGAATAGACAATTTGTACAACGAGGTTTTTCAAAAGAGTGTGATTTTAACCCACTGATCAATTTGAAGACACAATTTCTATGAAAAGGAAACAAACTGGCAAAGTCAATAATAGTTTCTTGATTCAAACAGGACATATATTTCTACCAATTAAGTTGTTTGATATAGAACATCTTAAGTCTCTCAAACACCATTCCGAGCCCCCAAGAGCTTTTGATTTGTGGGTCAAAGCTATTCATATTTACCCTATTAAGAATTCAAATTGAGAACTCTAAAAAAATTCTCATTTTAAACAATAAACACATTGCCTATTGACATATATAAGGTATTTTGTTTAAAATACATTTTCCAAAACAAAATAATTTAGAAAAGTAGGTCTTTATAATGCATGGCAAGAGAAGACAGCTGAGTTTTCATAGGTGCTTCTACATTTAATCTGCTGTGATTTCTTTTCCTGTTAAAGTAGCTGAGAAAAATCTATGCAGATCTTTAATGGAAAGATTATTATAAAAAGCAAGTAAGACGGTTATGGATGTCTTTGATAGTGCACTAAAATGTGCAAGTGAGAACTTTTTAAAGAGCATTTGCCAGGCTAGTGCAGCTTACAAACCAGACCGCTGCCTCGTGCCTTTCCCTCCAGACAATCCTGGTACTTCCAAGTGGTTGGCCGTTCTTTCCCATTTCATCATATAGAATATTAGAAAGAAGTGTATTTAAGAGTCAGGATCTAATAAAATACATGTTTAGTACTTTATTGAGGAACTTCTTAAGTGAATGGTTGTTTTTTTCTCCCCTGAGAGTATGTGTCAATGAAGAATGCAATAATTGTTAGTGTTTGATGTCATTGAAAGGTCTTGGAGTTCCCCTAGGGCAGTGTTTCCCAAACTTATCCCATGATGAGAATCACCTGGTGGAGTTGTTAAACTACAGACTCCTGAATCCCAACTAAGAAGTGCTGAACTAGAATTTTGGGGAACATATAGGTAAAATTGTATACTTAACTAGTGCTCTAAGCTTAGAGCATGTCTTAGTTGGGATTCAGGAATCTGTATTTTAACAACTGCACCAGGTGATTCTCTTCATGAAGAGAAGTTTGGGAAACACTGCCCTAGGATATACTTACTCCCAGGTCCATTTAACTGACTGAATGGTTCACACAGACATTTCTTAAAAACTGGTCTTTTGCGATTATAAATCTTCATCATTTTTTTTTCTTTCTCATGTGATAGAGAATATATATTTTGTATTTTGAGAACTAGCAGAAACAGGTATTCTCAAAATTGAAAAATTGCTATCGATCTCACTTGTATATAGAATCTAATGAACAAGATAAACTGACAAACCAAATAGGTCCAGAGGCATGGATGCATGGAGCAGACTGAGGGATCACAGAGGGGGAGGGGTATAGGAGGACAGGAAGAGAATAGCCAAATGACTTATATACACATATGCATAGCCCATGGACACAGAAAGTAGTGTGGTAAAGGCCTGGTGAGGAAGGTACGGGCTGGATAGGGCAGGGGTGGGGAATGGGGGACATGTGTCATACTCTCAACAATAAAACAATAAAATAAAAGTAAAACTTCTATTTCCAAAGCCATCGGTAAAATTTGGCCTCACAAATAGCCCAGCAGGAGGCAGCCCATCAATGATTCTCTCTCACCATTGCTGTTTCTATCTCTCTCCCTCCCTCTCCTTCTTCTCTGAATAAAAATAGATTTTTTTAAAAAAAGAAAGAAATCTTGCTTTTAAAATTAAGAACCAGATTTGTTTTTATTCTAAACTGCTGTTGTTGATGACACCTGGAACCCGTTGAGAGCTTAAAAATTACTGGGCACTTTGATATCATGTTTTTCAGATAAAATTTTTTCTTTACCTAATCTCAACCATAAATAATGGTAAAAATAATGATCACTTCCTTAAAAATTAAGTAAATCATGATGCTTAATGTTTAAACTACATTTATAAATTCTCAGAACTAACAAAATACATTAATGCCTAAAAATGTATATTGAGCCTGTGCATTCTATAATAAACAATTATGAATTTAATAATTAACCTCCATCATGAATTGAGAAAGGTGAGATTATATTATAAAAGTGATAATTCAACTGTATAATATAGTGTTAAACAAAATATAGTAACCATCTACTAGAGAATTAATTAAGCTATAGTAACCATCCGCTAGAGAATTAATTCAACTGTATGATACAGTGTTAAACAAACTATAGTAACCATCTACTAGAGCAGTGTTTCCCAAACTTTTGACATATGTGTACCCCTTTTACAATTTTCATAACTCTGAGTATCCCTCGTAAAAAAATGGATGTATTTTAATAACAATCAAAATATATTTATTTTTTTTATTTTTTTGGTACATACACAAAATAATAATAAATGAAAATAAAATTATTCCTAATAAAATATAAATAAAAATTAAATTATAAATAACATTTATTTGCACACCAGACCATCTCACGCCTCACAAGACTGTCTTGACTCATGAGAATGTAGAATTAGGTGCAGCTAAGCACGGTGCAGTGCACATCCCCACCAAACTCAGGTGCAATGCGTACCCCCACCAAACTCTTCCCATACCCCTGGGGGTACGCGTACCACACTTGGGAAACACTGTTAAGAGAATTAATAAAGGGCTAAGGATTAGGAATTATATATTAAATAGAAAATATTTATTTTGTGCTAGGCATAGTGTTACTTGCTAAGGATGCACTATTATGCAAAATCGGGAGAATCTTTGCACTTATGGAATTTGCTATCCAAAGAAGTCCTCCATGTGGCATAAACTGCAATAAAAAGAATTTAAAAACAGGGTATCCCTGGGTTAACAGAATAATTAAGTTCCTACATTCCTGAATTTGCTAGTTTTCTGGAGCCACGTACATGTGTATGTATGGCTGTTATCGATCAGTAACTGCCCAAGTATCAGTAAATTCCTAGGGATTGCAGGGCCAATTTTCCAATTTATATATCAGGAGAACCAATTTATTCTTCACTCTGCAACTACCTGTCTTCAGGCTATTTTCCTGATAATGTTTCCAACAAAAATAAAATTGAAGGTCAATCAACAAAGTTGTCTCCATCTTTTTTTTTTTTTTTACAGTTCTGGTGAAACACTGATGGAAAGAGAATTAAAATAGTTCTTGAAAGAGTTTGTGAGTTTTTAACAGCTTTGTAGAATGTACTTATCCATGACACTGTTTCTCTTGCCACTGTTCAGAAAGTACTGGATAAAGAAAGTGAGCATTCCCTAGCCAAGACAAAAGACAGTGTGCTGAATTCTGTGATACTGAAAAGATCAAATTAAGATTAGGGTCTAATAGCTATATAAAGTACTTGGAAAAATGAGTTCTCAGAAGAATGCTAGCTAGCATAACCAGACCAATCTTGAACCACCAGACAACACTGTACATTGTGCTCATTCAGCAGTTCTGGTTATAGGGACTAGTAGGCATTAATGGGTACCCAGAGTGCTGAGGGGGAAAAAACAAACAACAAAAAACACAACAACAACACTACCCATATTTGCTTAAGAGATTAATAGTGTGATCATGACATAAAAAGTGAACAAAGCCCCTAGCTGGTTTGGCTCAGTGGATAAAGTGTCGGCCTGGGGACTGAAGGGCCCTAGGTTCGATTTCAGTCAAGAGCACATGCCCGGGTTTTGGGCTCCATCCCCAGTAGAGGGTGTGCAGGAGGCAGCTAATCAATGATTCTTATCATTGATGTTTCTGTCTCTCCCATACTTTCTGAAATATATATACATATATATATATAATTCATATATATATATATATATATATATATATATATAATTTAAGTGAACAAAATACCAAATGAAACACAAGTGTCACCGTTTCTTTGACTTTTTCTGATGGTATCATACTGGCATGGGTAGTGCTCAGAACTCTGTTGATGATAAACATGATTCATATGCTCTCCTGCATTTAGCTCGCAGTTCCTTCCGGAAGAGCTATAATTTGGAGTGCATCAAGTGCTATTCAAATGGAAAGGGGACTGAGTGGAAGCATGCCCTTTTCTAAAATGACCAGAGGTCCAGGGTATGAAATTCATGCCTGGGTAGGGTCCCTAGCACCTGCCAGCTGCAGGCTGGGCCTTCCTTCATTGTGTACCACCTCCTGGTGGTCAGCTCATATCATAGAGACCAATCAAACTCCCAGTAGGTCGAACTCCCGAGGGGACACTTTGCATATTAGGCTTTCATATATATAAAAGATAGATGCCAGATTGGTATGCCTTTACTACCAGCAATAATCTGGCATTTATGTAGTTAATTCATTGTCAACATATACAAACTGGTAGGTGCACATTTACTTCAACTGAAAGTTAACATTATTCAGTCAAATTATAATTAAAGTACATCCATCTACCAGAAGGAATTCTTGATTCCTCTCTCTCTCATACCCTACAATCAATACATCAAGTCTTATCTATTCTGCCTCCAAATGATATCTCTCGTCCTCCCTTTCTTCACTTCTAATTACAGCGCCGCCATCCCAGTCTAAGCCATTCAGCATACCTGAATATCTGGGTAAATCCTAAGTCACTGCTGTCTTTTCATTCTTGCCTGGGTCCTAGGCAGTTATTATATCAGTGAGAGCAATGACAAAGAAAATCACAGTATGCACATCTGCGTAAAGCCTTTAATTTCCTCCCTTACTACCTAGAATAAATTCAAATTCATTCCATGACATACAGTAAATCCCTGAATGGTTTATCTTTAGCCTTTCTAACAAAACTTTTAAAATTCCACAGTCCTCCAAATCATTATTTTCCAGAACAATGGACTTCTGAAATGTCTTAGAAAAAATAATCCATCTCAAATTAAGGTATTTACCCTTGTTTCTCAAGAACTTTCATCTTTTATTTAATGAGCATAGTATTTCTTTCTCATCTTTTATGAATAAGTTTAGTTGGCCATTTCTCAGAAATTTTATTTCAGAATAAAATGTTTTATATTCTAATCTAAAATAATCTGATCTAAAACAATCTCTTCCTAGTATTTAAAATAATACTTATCTTCATTCCCTGGTTAGAATAAACATCTCTATGAAAGCAAAGGCATATCTATGTTTTCCCTCTGTTGCAAAACTGTGTCTGGAACAGTGATTAGTACTAGGGCTCAAATAAGTATTAGTTAAATTGAAACATGAATGAGTGCACCAACTAGTACACAGCCCCTAAAGGACTGTGATTTTCTTTTTAAACAAACAAGAAAAGTGATAATCAACATGATTTAAAAAAGAAAGGGAAAAACACAGTTTTTTTTTTTTTTTTTTACTTTTTAAATACCCTAAGATAATCCAGGATAGTAATAAATAATGGTAATAACTACTATAGTTCATGTATTTTACATATTGTTATTGTAATTATAAAATAAAAAGAAAACAAAAATGGTTAGAAAGATATTATCATCATTCACATTTTGTAGATGAGAAAGGTAAAGTCCCCAAAAAGATTTTATAACTTTCCCAAAGTCACAGGACCAATAAGTGTTGAAAACAGTCCTTACATCCAGGTTCAATATCAATAATTCCACTCTCAATTTTTTAGCAAAAAGTAAATGCCTTAATTTTGATTACCTTGACAATTCTTTCACATTGTTATAATTTGTTTTACCAAAAGCCTCCCAATCATTTAAAAGTCCGCAATGCCTACCTATATATGTGAATGTATTTTACTAGAGGCCTGGTGCATGGATTTGTGCACATTGGAAGAAAATTAATTAGAAGAAATGTTTTAATGTCGCTATTTGCCCTTTCTCTATAATAGAAGTGTCAACCAAATTCATGATAGACAGTGACAGATTGAAACATATGTGTGCGATTGTCGCCAGCGAGAGCTTTCTATATATAGATAAACTTGCTTAATTAAACCTGCTTTCTGATTTAACTAAACTTTTTCTTACCAGCCCCAACTTTTCTTCCAGGTAATAGTCAGAACACAGCAGTAAATATCAATATGAAGCAGATTATTACTGTCGCTCACGTAGGAAGAACAAAGGGTGGAATATTTAACTGTAGCAGTGTTTGACTATATTCTGAGAAAACCTGAAGTCATTTTCAAGTTCCACCATCTCTTACTTCTTTTCAGTCAGGTCAAGTTTATAAACTTTCTAAATCTCCATTTTCTTGCTAATGAAAAGAAAATAGGATTCTACTGATTTTCTATCTACTTACTCCAGGATTTCTGTGAGGATCAAATAGAACGAGGCATGGAAAATGCTTCACAAATGTTTGGTGAAAGTGTAAAACATATGTACCTGGCTATAAAGCAAATCATATTCCCGGACCAGAGAAACTCCAAGGAGGCCAGTCACTAGGGAGAGGAAGCTGAGCGTTGCTACATGATGTCAATACCTGGTGCCCATAACTACCGTTTTCAGGCTAGGCTGAGCTGGGGGCCACATTTTGCACATGGTGTCTTGGCAGTGTTGGCTGCGATTTGGTGTGGTGTCACTCCTGGGTGGGCACAGGGCCTGTGTAGCACTTGAGGGAAGCCAAGGGTTGGTTTGTTGGTGCCAGGTCTGTAGCGCCATTTATTTCTAAACTAGATGCCTGGTGCATGACATTTGTGCATGGGGGGGGGGTGACTCAGCCCAGCCTGTACCCTCTCCAGTCTGAGACCCCTTGGAATCTCATGTCTGACTGCCATATTAGACCCAATATCACATGGGATTGGGCCTAACATGGCAGTCGGACATCGCTTTTACAATCCAGGACTGCTGGCTCCTAACACCCACTTGCTGCCTGATTGCCCCTAACCACTTCTGCCTGCCAGCCTGATCACCCCTAACTGCTCCGCTGCTGGCTTGATCGCCCTCAACTGCCCTCCCCTGTAGTCCCAAATGCCCCCAACCTCCCTCCCCTGCCAGCCTGATTTCCCCCAACTTCCCTCCCCTGCTGGCCTAGTTAACCCTAACTACCCTCCCCTGCAGGGCTGGTTGCTCCTAAATGCCCTCCTCTGCCAGCCTGATCTTCCACAACTGCCCTTCCTTGACAGCCATCTTGTGGTGGCCATCTTGTGGAGGCCATCTTGTGACGATGTCACCTGAGGGCGGGACACCATCTAGGCTTTTATTATATTGGATGGCCTGTCACTATGGAGAAGAAGCCAGGTGTTCCTATGTGACATCATTACCTGGCACCCACAGCCATCATTTCTGGGCTGGGCTGGACTATAGGCTGCATTTTGCATCATGGGTTCTTGGTAGCATTGGCTGCAATTTGGTGGGTTGTCACTCCAAGGTGGTGGTTGGGCCTGTGTCCCACTTGTGAGAAGTTGAGCGTTGGTTTGTCGGCACTAGATCTGCAATGTCTAAATGGCCAGTGCACATCATGGTAGCTCTTTCATTGAGAATCTGCCCCCTGGTGTCCAGTGCACGTCATAGCTACCAGTTGGATGGTCAAAGGAACACTTAGCCTTTTATATATATGGACTTTATTAAACAACAAAAAAATTTTCTTTACATTTATTGTTCATATTTGTGTTTAATAAACTTCTTTTATTAATAATCTAGAATAGCAGTCACCTACTGGTGGTCCATGAGATCTGAAAGGTTGTTGACCAGGCCTAAGCCATCAGTTGGACATCCCCCAAGGGTTCCCAGACTGAAAGAGGGCACAGGCAGGCTGTGGACACCCCCTTAGTGCACAAATCTCGTGCACCGGGCCACTAGTATCTATCTATCTATCTATCTATTGATCTATCTATCATCTATCTATCATATATATTAGAGGCCTGGTGCACGAAATTCATGCATAGGGGCAGGGAGGGGTGTCCCTTAGCCCAGCCTGCACCCTCTCTAATCTGGGACCCCTCGACAGATGTCCGACTACCCGTTCAGGCCCGATCCCATGTAGGATCAGGCCTAAATGGGCAGTGGGACATCCCTCTCACAATCCAGGACTGTTGGTTTCCAAATGCTCGCCTGCCTTCCTTCCTGATTGCTCTAACCACTTCTTCCTGCCAGCCTGATTGATGTCTAACTAATCCACTGCCAGCCTGTTTGCCACCAACTTCCCTCCTCTGCCAGCCAGGTCACCCCTAACTATCCTCCCCTGCAGGGTTGATCACCTCCAACTGCCCTCCCTTGCAGGCCTGGTCCCTCTCAACTGCCCTCCCTTGCAGGCATGGTGCTTCCCAACTGCCCTCTCCTGCTGACCATCTTATGGTGGTCATCTTGTGTCCACATGGGGATAGGATCTTGACCACATGGGGCAGCCACATTGTATGTTGGAGTGATGGTCAATCTGCATATACTCTTTTATTAGATAGAATGGAGGCCTAGTACACGGGTGGGGCCCGGCTGCTTTGCCCTGAAGGATGTCCCAGATCAGGGTGGGGGTTCCCTTGGGGCATGGGGCATCCTGAGCCAGGGGCCCATGGTGGTTTGCAGGCCAGCCATGCCCCCTGGCAACCCAAGCAGAGGCCCTGGTATCTGGAATTTATTTATCTTCTACAACTGAAATTTTGTAGCCTGGAGTGGAGCCAAGCCTCCTTCTTGCTCCGTGGCCAGCAGCCATTTCTGTTGGAGTTTATGTATCTTCAATAATTGAAACTTTGTAGCCTTAAGAGGAGGCCAGGGTGGGCCAATGTGCGTGGAAAGCTTTGCTTCTTCCATTGTCAGGAGCAACCCTAGCCTCCTTCTCTTTCCAGCTCTGTGGCTGCTGCCATCTCTGTTTGGATTTGTTTCCTTCTATAACTAAACTTTGTAGCCTTGAGTGGAGGCCTAGGCTGGCAAGGGCAGGAGGAAAGTTTGGCTTCCTCCATTGCCTGGGAAACCCTGCTGCACCTCCTGCTCTCTGGACTGTAGCCATCTTGGTTGTGTTTATTTGCATACTCGCTGATTGGCTGGTGAGTGTAGCTGGTACGTATAGTGGAGTGATGGTCAATTTGCATATTACTCTTTTATTAGGTATGCTATCTTGTCCTATATCTTGCCTTATGTATATGATCTCAAATTATGAGTTATGAAACAATTGTTCTGTTTTCCAGTATACTTAATATTCATGTCATACTAACAATTCCAAAATTATAGGCTTATAGAATAAAAAGAGATTTCTGTATTTTATTGCAAAACTTTGTTTTGTAGCAATTTTACACATCATGAATATAATAAATGTGCAGGATTGATTTCAACAAACTTTATGAAAGTACAAGAATCAATTTTTAAAAATTACCTTTATAAATTATGTAATACATATTTACATTCATGCGTATCTTAGTAAAATTGTTCTAGAAGAGACTTAAAATGTTATTGTTTCATAAAATGAGTCTACTGTTCACAATCAATCTTACCAAAAAACAAATTATATGCAGACTATCTAGAACTGCATAGGTAAGAAAAGGCTTTGGGGAAATTTATTGGCAGCCTTTCTATGAAAATCTCCTCTGGGTTGATTTATTGTGGACAATAAAATAAATAAAGATACTAATTAGCTTTGTAAAAGCTCAGGTGGTGATGTGAGCATACAGAAGACAACACACTACAGCCTTTTGAAATAGTTTTTTTTTGAATGCCATAAAAACAATAAGCATTTATGTTTATTTAATTAAAGCTCCAAGAGTAGTTGTATCAGCTCTTTAAATAAAAATGTTAATGAAATTGAATTAGTTTCTTTATCTTTAAGACTAAACCCATGACTTCTACTAGGTATATCTTTATCTTTGACCAGTGAGCCATCACCCTGTCAGCCAGTGGTGAGGAGGTTAAAAGCAAAGGATATTTCTTGGAAATATCTGTCTGCCATTAATGCAAGAGTGACTTTGTTTTTGCCAATAAATAAAATCAATTCTCTACCCTGTCTGCCACTGGTATGGATGTAGTCTCTGCATCCATTTAGTCCATCAACTGCTTATCTCACAGGAGTGCTGGGCTAAATGCTTTTGTTCAAGAGAAAATAAGAAATAAGACCACAGCCTGTAAAGTCTGAAGTTTTAAAATCCTGAAACTAGCTTTAAGTAGAGCTGATAAGACTACTCATTTCGAGCTATGGCATTGATTTGATTATTGACACTTAGGATCTTTTGAAAGTCTAGCTACTCTGTTAGATAGGGTGGATCAAATGTAATGAGGACCCCCTGCACACAAGCCCTAGTGATACCTGTGTTACTTCAATAATTACTATCATGTTAATAACAATATACTGTTACTTCAATAATTACTTTGTCATATCAGCTTAATGTTATATAAACTTATTTATTCAAGAGGGAGGAAAAGCTCATTTATCCATTTGTGTTTTGAGTACATATTACCTAAAGTAATATAAATACGATTTTTTCCATCTCATCCTTCTCTCTCTCTCTCTCTCTCTCTCTCTCTCTCTCTCTCTATATATATATATATATATATATATATATATATATATATATATATAGAATACACACACACACACACACACACACACACACTGAGTGGGCAGATTATTATGCGTTCAAAGAGCATAATAATCTGGCCACTCAGTATATCAGTGTGTGTGTGTGTGTGTGTGTGTGTGTGTGTGTGTGTGTGTGTATATATCCCTAATATTTAAATAGACCAAACAGCAGCACAACCAAACAACCAGTCACTGTGATGTGCGCTGACCGCCAGCGGCACACATGGAACATGGCAGGCATCATCTGCGGCAGGATGGTGGAATGGTGGAACAGGTGAGTGTGGGCGCCCGATCAAGATGGAGGGCTGTCATTGTCATCGGGGTGAGCCTCTGGTGGTTACTGAAAATTCTTTGCTCCTGGGCGCTATGGTCCTACCTGGTGCCTGTACCTGCTGCCAGCACCAGCCACTGCCGGCATCCGGAGCCATGGTCACCAACTGGGTGACCACTGGTGGTCTGTGAGGTCTGAAAAGTTGGCAACCATTGGTCTAGAAAAACAGAGCCTATTTTCTTTTTTTATTTTCAATAAATTTTTATTCAGGTGACATTGCTTAATAACATGATATAAATTATATAGGTTTTAGTTATACAATTCTATATTATATTATCTATATATTGTATTATGTTAACCAGTCCAAGTTAAGTATCTTTCCATCACCATTTATCCCCCTTAACCTCTCTTCTACCTTCCCCACCCCTGGTAATCACCATACTGTTGTCTGCTTCTTTCTTCCCTTCCCTTCCCTTCCCTTCCCTTCCCTTCCTTTCCTTTTCTCTCTCTCTTTCTTTCTTCCATTTTTTTGATTAATAGGTGCACAACATATTTTCTAACAATTTTGGTGTGTAGGGCTGTCCTGGGCAATGTAGAGTATTTAGCAGCATCCACAGTCTTTGCCCACTAGATGCCTATAGAATTCCCTTCACCCAGGTTGTAATAATCAGAAATGTCCCCTGGGGAGCAAAATCATGCAGGTTGAGAACCACAGTCTCTAATGCTGTTATCATCTTAGCTTTGCACTTTTCACATGTTCTCTGGCCTATGGCAAAGATCTGGTCCACTGATTAGGTGCAGGAAACAGTGGACAGTTCCCACCCTCCAGTGCCTAACAGGGTGAGTGCCTGCTGGCCAGCTGGTCTTCCTCCCAACAAAAAGAGGTGTGGAGAGGACATGATGCACATACTCTAAGCCAGTTGCAATTTAGAGCCAATAAACCCATCGATTTGGATTTTGAGAACTGTTCAGAAAATATTGGTTAAATTTATTGTTTCAAATTTGAACAAATATTTAATATAAATACTTCTTGTAGAAAACACAACCATTCATCACTGAAATCATTGTTACAAAGCTTTTAGGAAGTAAACTAACAGAGGAGGATACCTAGGAACCAAGCAGACCCACTTTTTTTTTGCTTGATTTTCTTAAACTGTTTTTGCTATAATTTTAACATAATTCTCATGATAGACATAATCTTATATAATAAAAGCCTAATATGCAAATCAACCAAACTGCAGAACAATTGGTCACTATGATGCTCACTGAACACCAGGGAGCAGGTGCCCAATGCAGGAACTCCCCATGATGGTCAGTGCACTCCCACAGTGGGAGCACTGCTCAGCCGGAAGCTGGGCTCATGGCTGGCGAGTGCAGTGGCAGCAGTGGGATCCTCTTTCACCTCCTCAGCAGCACTAAGGATGCCCAGCTGATGACTTAGACCAACTCCCTGTGGGGAGAGAGCCTAAGCCATTAGCCGGACATCCCTCAAGAGGTTCCATATTGTAATCAGGCTGAGCTGAGGGACCCCCCTGAGTGCATGAATTTCTTGCACTGGGCCTCTAGTTTTTGAATAAAAGACAAGTTCAGAATTAACCATTTCTTTTTTTTTTAAGTTTATATTCTTAGATTTAATGTAGAGTTTACTTTTTTATTTTTTTATTTTTTAAAATAAATCTTTATTACTCAGATTATTACAATTGTTTCTCCTTTTTCTCCCCCAAAGGTCCCTACCACCCAGTTCCCTTCCCACCCTCTGCCCTCACCCCCTCTCCCCCCAATTGTCTTCATCCATTGGTTATACAATTTCAATCCAGTTTCTCACTTCTTCCCCACCCCCTTATCCCCCTGATAATTATTAGTCCACTCCCCTCCTTTGCCCCTGATTCTACCATATTAACCATTTCTTACTCAATTCTTTGCACATAGGTTATTGTTTTTGTCTTTTGTAAATAGAGTGAGAATTTAAATAATTAAAAAGAGACTTGGCCCAGAGAACTCCCACCAATCTTTCCTGAATTGCTTCACTTCCTTTATGTCTTATGAGCCTTACAGAAACAAAACTCCAATCAGAATGATGAGCAGAAAGGGGGATTCCCAGGAAAGCTTAGGCAAGATAGCAATCGGGATGGGAGCTTCCTTGGAAATCTGGGCAACTTTGCCATAATTCTCATTTGTGTGCCACATGGTACAGGGTGAGGCTTTTTGTTTTGTTTGTTGTTGTTGTTTTTTATCTCTCTATTATTCTATTTATTTCTTTTCTAAATGCAGCTTCAACTTACCCATAATTTTTTCCAAAATATTGTTTTTAATACCTAAGTCTTTATCATGCTTACAGTTCAGTTACCTCATGTAATCAAACCCATGATCTGCTTTAAAATTTCCGGAAAAGGAATTCTGATTGTCCTTGTCAAAAGTTTAAATCCTTCAAGGCTATCAAAACAAAACAAGACCAAAAAGCAAAAACACTTCTTGGTCAATTGTCGTCTCTCATCCAATTAGCTTGGCCATTTTTTGGACTTGTTCCATCCAATAATATTCTTATAATTACAAGATGTATATATATATATACATATACACATAATCTGCAAATGAAATACACATTTATAATAAGATTTTGTCAATATCCCATTTTAAATTAAGAAATTATTGGCTATGGACTTTAAAATTCTCTTTGTTTAAGGGAAGTAAATAATGGAAGAACTATTATTCAAAGTGAAAGATTGTATCTTATAAAACGGATTTTTTCGTCCAAATGGCTTTTTGGCATGGTATAGGAAAAAAATTCCTTATCTATTACTCTATGAAGAGGCATGAAACCTACCAAAATTTAACAAATGCTGATCTGTAAACTTACATGGAAATGTTATATTTTAAATATGACTTCCAAAGGCTTTAACTCATCTCAAACTATTCAGCTACCAATATCAAGAATATATGTTGAAGTATAATAATTACAGCCAATCCATAGAATATAAAGTAAGGTTTACTAACAAAATGTATTGTTTGAAAATCTTTCACAAAGATGAATAGTTTGAATTTATTTAAACAACAAAATAAATATATATTCTTGATGTAGACTGTACATAAAATTACAAATATGCTAGCTACTCTAGGGAAGCATCCCCATTCCCAGACCCTAACTCCTAAGAAATTACTCCCTAGCATTCTTAGAAAACAGGATATAGCTCAGTATAATAAATAAGCTCAAACAAGGTCTTCAGAGTGACTGAGTGAAAGAGAGATGTGAAACTGCTGCTTTTAACACGCCCCAGTGCAGGCTGATACATTACACCAAAGTTCAATTCCTGAAAAGCAATTGTATTGGGGGGAAAGGCAAAGGTGAGTAAAGCGTTCCAAGAACAAAAGACTATGATTCAGTTCTGCAGCTATGTGATGGTCAGAGTAAACCCTATAATAGATACATTGGAGAACATTAACTCCTAGGCAATCTTTTATAGCTCATTGTTTAGTGGCTTTTACGTTTAAGTGTGTAAGTAGATACAAGATCTTATTTTCAGGGGGAAAATATGTATGAAGAAGAAAATAAATAATATTTGATGTTATTTGTCAGATAAGGGCCATAAGCTTCTACTATCAGAACAGGAAGGAGTATGGTTTGCAGCCTTAATTAAAAGTCAGAAACCTGATGAAGATACATCCCAATCTCTTTCCACATAGAGACTGGTCCATGCAGGCTAAAAATATTAGTTTCTACTTTAAAATAACTAAATGATAGCAAATTGATCAGAAGTTTTTCCAGCTAAAATACCCTACTTCAGGATGATAGAATATCTGCTGCTATATTTTACACTAGTTCACTCACAATTTTAGATCATATATTTAGACTAAGCATACATCTGAAATATATTATGGTTCATGTAAGCTATAAATACTTTATTTTATGGCTTGATGTAATGTTATTTTTGTGACTCCATTTACAATATTATTTAAAAAATTTTTCCTGACTTAGCACATGAATCGGTACATCAGCATAATGTTGGATAATAGATAAAAGCTTTGCTTCTTACTTGGAAATATACTTATTATTTTTCTCTACAATATAACTGATGATATTTTTAATATATTTATTTAGTTAAGGAAGTTATCATTGCCAAGTATTTAAAACTCCAGAATATATTTGTTTTGTTTGGAGTTGGTAATAAAAGTCTTTACCACATGTCCTTTTGTAGAAAACAACTTTAACATGTTTTCAACTTATTCTGCAATTGGTTTATGGAATTATTGCTATAGAGGTCAATACTTATAATTTTATAACTTCATTTACAATTTTGAAGAATCACTAGATTCATTTATATGTTTTATGTATTGTTACATAATTTATATATCGTTATGATGAAAATAAGTATCATAATATAGTTTTAAGAACCTAAAACTCCTGAGACTCTTTATATAAAATTTTTCTTTTATTGTGTTATCCAAGCATTTATGTACATCTTGTGCTGCAAACACTACAGTCATCAACCTTCATTTACCTAGAGCAGTGTTTCCCAAAGTGTGGTACGCGTACCCCCTGGGGTACGGGAAGAGTTTGGTGGGGGTACGCGTTGCACCAGAGTTTGGTGGGGATATGCACTGCACCGTGCTTAGCTGCGCCTAATTCTACATTCTCATGAGTCAAGTCAATTTCATCCTTCTCATTGATCCAAATAAATGTTATTTATAATATAACTTTTATTTATATTTTATTATGAATAATTTTATTTTTGTTTATTATTATTTTGTGTATGTACCAAAAAAGAAAAAAAGAAATATATTTTGATTATTATTAAAATACATCCTTTCTTGACTCAGCATTATGAGAATTATAAAAGGGGTACACATATGTCAAAAGTTAGAGTAAAGAGACAGTTTCTGATTGAAACACTGCTATTTACTAAGGGACAAACTAATATCTTTTCACATTATCAAATAAAATCTTGCTAGTCACTAAACCGGTTACTAGAATTAGAGCTCCAGTGATGATTTTGAAATTTGTATCACTTGCTTTTTCTAATGGCCCATTTATATAAAAAACATCGATATAAAAGTGAAGCAGAGCTCTGTGGAAGGCTCATCCGTCGGCGGAGGATAGGTGCTGCCTCTGAGGAGAATGAGACGATCACAATCCATCCGCCGAGTATAATGAGAATGCAGCCAGTTATGTTCCTACCAATTCTCATTACAATCTTTGTCACTGCAATGGATTCACAGTATATCATTTTCCATCCTTGTTATATTCTTTGTCAGAAAAATGAGACATCATTCATGCCATCTGCCTTTCTTCCTCACACCCCTCCCAGATACTTTATCATATTTTTCACAGATTGCATTTGAGGAATAAATTATGGAGCTCATACAAAGTCCATGGAAGAGTCTTAATACCAGAACACAGTCCCGAATCATGAAACCACAGGCCACAGAACAGAATTGTAAAACAAAGTAGGGTAATTAGAGATAAATGCACTGCTCTGAAATAAAAATACATGCAAATGCATCCCTTGAGTCTCTGACATAAGTAAGCAGAATTTCTATAAGGCACTAATGTAGCTTGGAATGAGAATATTGTGAATATAATTAACAAATCATTCCAATTCCTATGCTTGCACATCTCCCCCTTTCCCAATGGCCTATACACTGAGTGGCAAGATTATTATGATTTCTAAACATATAATAATCTGGTCACTCAGTGTATATCCTATATAATAAAAGGCTAATATGCAAATTGTCCCCTTGACCAGCAGTTCGACCAGCAGGCAGGCTGGCCAACTGCCCATGTCCCCTCCCCCTTGCCAGGCTGGCCGAACCCCACCCATTAATGAATTTATGCAGTGGGCCTCTAAGATATATATACTGAATAGCCAGATTATTATGCATTCAAAGACCATAATAATCTGACCACTCATTGTATAGGCAAGTGGTTTGGTAAAGAAATGTGTGGATGTGTGTGTGTGTGTGTGTGTGTGTGTGTGTGTGTGATCAAAGTAAAAACTTAAAGATAAAAATTTGAAGGACCCTAACAGTTATCTCTAAAATCTTGATTAAAAAAATAACAAGCCAAAACCGGTTTGGCTCAGTGGATAGAGCGTCGGCCTGCGGACTGGAAGGTCCTGGGTTTGATTCTGGTCAAGGGCATGTACCTTGGTTGTGGGCACATCCCCAGTAGGGGGTGTGCAAGAGGCAGCTGATTGGTGATTCTCTCTCATCAATGTTTCTAGCACTCAATCCCTCTCTCTTCCTCTTGGTAAAAAATCAATAAAATATATATTTTTAAATAAATAAAAAATAAAAAAACAACAAAAAGTCCAACTGAAGTCATATAGTAAAGAAACCTATTTAATCAGTGTTTTCCAAAATTATCCTACCTAATAAAAAAGCAATATGCAAATTAACCATCACCCAGCTCAAGCCACGCCCACCAGCCAATCAGAGCGACTATGCAAATTAATCCCAACCAAGATGGCTGCAGCCACAGAGAACAGTTGAGAGGCTTGGGTTTCCCCTGCAATAGAAGCCAAGCTTTCCACAGGCCCTAGTTAACCTAGGCCTCCACTCAAGAATACAAAGTTTCAATTATAGAAGATAAATTCCAAGAGAAATGGCTGCAGCCACAGAGCTGGAGAGAATGGGCTAGGGTTTCCCCGGCAATGGAGAAAGCAAAGCTTTCCACCTGCCCTGGCCAGCGTAGGCATCCACTCCAGGCTACAAAGTTTCAATTATAGAATGTAAATAAATTCCAGATACCAGGGCCTCTGCTTGGGTCACAGGGGGCATGGCCTGCCTGAAAACCACGATAGACCTCTCGCTCAGGATGCTCCATGCCCCAAGGAAACCCCCACCCTGATCCAGGACATCCTCCAGAGCAAACTATCTAGCCCCCAACCATGCACCAGGCCTCTATTCTATCTAATAAAAGAGTAATATGCAGATTGGCCATCACTCCAACACACAATATTGCTGCCCCCATGTGGACACAAGATGGCCAGTAGGGGAGGGTAGTTGAGAGGGACCAGGCCTGCAAGGGAGGGCAGTTGGAGGTGATCAACCCTGCAGGAGAGGGCAGTTAGGGGTTACCAGGCCGCCAGAGGAGGGAAGTCGGGGGCAAACAGGCTGACAGAGGAGCAGTTAGACATCAATCAGGCTGGCATGGGAGTGGTTAGGGGAGATCAGGCTGGAAGGCAGAAGTGTTAGGGGCAATCAGGAAGGCAGCCAGGTGAGCAGTTGAGAGCCAACATTCCTGGATTGTGAGAGGGATGTCTGACTGCCCATTTAGACCCGATCCCAGTGGGATCGGGTCTAAATGGGGAGTTTAACATCCCTCAAGGTATCCCAGATTGGAGAGGGTGCAGGCTCGGCTGAGGGACACCCCCCCCCACACTCCATGCACAGATTTCGTGCACCAGGCCTCTAGTTTTATAATAAACAGTATGCTATATGACTTTGTTATCAGCCCACAGAGGCAGACCGCCTTTGAAACACAGTTTGAAAAAAGCTGAACTAACCAATAAATAGTACTTGTTCTAATAATTACATGAAAAATAACTTGAAGTTGCTATTAAAGGGAAAAAAATGGACATATTAAGTCATGTCTAGGGTTTCCCTTAGATATATACTCTTCATTAAAATCGAGGCAATAGGTGCCGTCAGCCCTTAGGTCAAAGAGATAATTTTCAATCCACATAATTCCACAAAATACAATTAATTTTTAGGACAGTTCCATTTTTGAGTAGTGTTTAGAACTGGGTCAGTTGCAGGGCTGTTCCAAACAGCTGAGTCTATCATAGAAACGTCCCGAATAGAAATGACATTCTGTGAGTGGAATCAGTAAGATGGCAGGCGAAGGAGGCTCTCTCCCATGCACACAACAACTAAGCAGCTGCACATGGGTCAGTTCCCTCTGGGAGCAAACCAGAAACCAGTCAGGAGACTCCTGCACACCAAGAAAATGAGGACATACCCCCACTGAAACAAGTAAAAAGCTGAGACTCAGTTGTGCCATAAACTTTATCCTCAGCACACTTCCATATCATCAGGAAGGAATCCTCAACTGTCAGCTTCCCCCTTTTATTAAAGAGCAAAGGGTGTGGTCCAAATATCTAGCATCCTGGCTTTTATGGCTGTCACCCAGAGACTGGCTCCTAACACATTCACCCCTAGGAACTAATAGGGCCCTACACTTGTCAGTCCTTTGGACCTCAGACAATGAGAGGCAGGTTTGCTTAAACGGGCTCTTAGGCTCTTCTCCTGGCTTAGTGCGAAAAGGTAAAAAATCCCAGCTCTCATTCTCCTTGGAGATAATCACACTTCTTGATTTCAAATGCTATGATAAAGCTTTGGTGATTAAAACAATGTAGCACTGGCATAAAAAAAGAACATATAAGGCAATAGAAAAAAATACAAGGTCCAAAAATAAACTTGCACATTTATGGTCCACTGATCTTTATTTAAAAAAAAAAATATTTTATTGATATTTTACAGAGAGGAAGGGAGAGATATAGAGAGCTAGAAACATCAATGAGAGAGAAACATCGACCAGCTGCTTCCTGCATACCCCCTACCGGGGATGTGCCCCCAACCAATATACATGCCCTTGACTGGAATCGAACCTGGGACCCTTCAGTCCGCAGACCAACGCTCTACCACTGAGCCAAACCGGTCTCGGCTGGTTTTTGACAAGGGTGCCAGAACACACTAAGGGGGAAAGACAGACTCTTCAGTAAGCGTAATTTGGGGAAGTATCCCCATTACATAAGAATAAAATTAGACCCTTATCTCACACCATATACATGGTTCAGTCTGGAGCCACCACTGAACTCTCCTGTGGCAGTAGGAAATATTGACTGACTATCCACTGCATTCACCATGTGCCTGCTACTTCAGTTCCTCTAGGTTCTTCCTAGCCAACAACTGAACGTGGCTGAGAGCATCAGTGTCAGCTTATTCCTGCAGTATTAGGGGGTTCTCTCTCTAGGGGGTAGCTTTGGTTCAAGGACTTAACCGGTAGTCTGACCAACACTGTCTTTGGAACAGTCTGACTTTGCATTCCAATTCTTCTCCCTGCCCACTGCCTCCTCACATCTACCAGGACTGAAATGTGGTCTGAGGACTCTCCTTGCACATTTATCTTTTTACAGGAATTTCCTTCCACAAATCTTTTGTATGTCTAATGTTGTCTTGGCTCTGCTCCTTGAAATATCCAGGATGGCAGAGATTATAACCATTCTTAAATGTTAAATTGTTTTAGACCGCCATCAGGAACAATATAAGTTTTACCTCCTCTATTACAAAATAATGATTATATTAATAATAAGGTTAGCACTTATTTCACAGTTACTATGAGTCAGGTACAATGTTAGCACATTACATATATTATCTTATTCTATTCTCATAATAATTCTAAGATGTGAAAACAATTGAAAGAGAGGTTTACCTTCTGCTAGATAACAGATGGTATGCTCAAAAAGGGCAATTGAAGAGAGTTTAATTAAGGGACAATTTATAAAAGTGTTGGCAGGATAAAGACAAACCAAAAATAAGATGTAGAGATACCCTAGAGCTAATGACTACAGAAAGCTCACCACCAGCAATGTTGCGGGGAGGAGGAGATATCTAAATACCTTGAGAGCTTTAACAGAGGGAATGAAGGAAAAGGCCACTGTGGATGGGAACTTTGTTTAGGTAGGAGATGAAAGAGTCAGCAGGGAGAGAACTGGGGAATCACTAAACAGAACTCTCTCTCTGTCCTCCAGTCTCCTACCAGTTCCTCCATTAGCCAAACCCAACCAGAAGCTAGAAGGCTAGAGAGCCCATCTGATGCAGCCCACACAAGTCAGCCTCTGGAAACACAGAGCCAGTGAGTAACAGTAGGAAACACATCTGAATGGGGGTAAACAAAATACATTCAGATAGGAAAGCAAGCATTTAATCACATTACAACATTTCTCATAAAAGTCAGTACCAGAAACCTAGTTAAAATACCGTATTTGCCGGCGTATAAGACGATTTTTTGGCCCTGAAAAATATGCCTCCAAGTGGGGGGTAGTCTTATACGGCAAGTATATAACAAACTCTGTATTTTTAGTGGAAATGTTAGGGGGTCTTCTTATACGCCCAGTCGTCTTGACGCCGGCAAATACGTATTTTTCAGGGCCAAAAAATCATCTTATACGCCGGCAAATACGGTATGACAAAATCCATAGGCTCATTCCTACCATATGTTATTCAGGATTCTCAGAGAAAGAGGGGGAAAAAAACATGAAGAGAGAAAGAGAGAGTATGTGTAAGGGAGAGAGGATGGGAGGGAAAAGGGAGTGAACATTGAGGTTGTTTTATTATAAGATAGTGGCTCATGAAACTATGAAGGCTGAGAAGTCCCATGATCTGCTGTCTGCCAGCTGGAGACAGTTGGTGATGTAGCGTGCTTCCCCGAAAATAAAACATCCTCCAAAAATAAGACCTACTTACAGGTTTCCTTCCGAGTGAAATATAAGGCATCCCCTGAAAATAAGGCCCCCAGGATTCACAGTTTATCTAGTTTGTGTTGACAACTACCATACTACCGTACCATATACAGGTAATAAATTTCCTTTGTTTTCATTTAACAATAAATGTGTACCGTATTCTTCTTCATGGAAAAATAAGACATCCCCTGAAAATAAGACCTAGTGCATCTTTAGGAGCAAAAACTAACAACTAACATAAGACACTCTCTTATTTTCGGGGAAACAGGGTAGTTACAAGGTCTAAGAGCTGAAGGTCTGATGGCAGATTCCAAGGTGGGTCTGAAAGCCCGAGAAGCAGAAGTCTGGAGGGCAGGGAAAATGGATGCCCCGCTCAGATACACAGCAGAGTTAAACTAGCCTTCCTCTGCCTTTTGGTTTTAACCAGGCTCTCAAGCGGTTGGATGATGCCCATGGACACTGGGGAGGGGCCAACTGATTTATTCAGTCTACCAATTCACATGCTAATGTCTTCCAGCTTCACCCTCGTAGACAAACCCAGAAATCATGTGTCACCAGCATTCTGGGCATCCCATGGCCCACTGTCAAATTGGCACATAAAATCAATGATCACACACCATGATGCAATCGTGCCTTCCTCAAAGGGAGGTAGTGGTATGATGGGTCCCATTAATTATTTCTTTTTCCCACCAATTAAACAAATGATCGGATTCCATTAATTATTTCTAAAGGAAAGCAGCAGCTAATAAAGTGAGGAAAAACTTCACATTATCTTAATCTGGTCAATAAATTTGTGATTTCAGGGACAGTTTCTAAGCCAGACATTTGTTATGCTCATTGGGTAAAGGTCACCTCAGAGCACCTTTCCTGTTGTGAGCTGCTGAGGACCTGATGCTGTGATTTACCCACAAAACTGACCACCTTAATGTATTTATTTAGGGTTCTGAATACTAAGCCATATTCTTACCCCTTTTTACATATTCCAAGTTCAAGAGCTATTCAGTAGCTTGAACAAAGTAGAATGAATGGGGGGGAAGGGAGACTTATACAATACTTCAAACCAGTGGTGAGCAAACACTTTAGTCAGCAGAGCCAAATATTAACAGTACAATGATTGAAATTTCTTTTGAGAGCCAAATTTTTTAAACTTAAACTTCTTCTAACACCACTTCTTCAAAGTAGACCACTTCTTCAATGAGCCAAAGAGCCGCATGTGGCTCATGAGCCACAGTTTGCCGACCATGGCTTTAAACAATAAAGAATTTAAATTAAAAAATAAAGATTCATATTTAAAAAAAGAAAGGAAGAAAGGAAAGGAAACGAGGAATAAAACCTTGTTTCAATTGTTTACTGAATAGAGAAAGGACCAGGATTGGAAAAAAAAACAGAAAAAAAAAAACAAAAAACCAACCAAACAAAAAAAGAAACAACACAAAACACAAAACAAAATAAAAAAACTGTATAGACCAAGCCAAGTCACAGAGAAGAATAAAAAGTGCAGAAAATGTCAACATCTCTGGCACCATCAATCACTGAAAATATGTTGGTAGCACAAGGTCATCTTTAACTGGCAGTGATATAACGGAAATAGATCACGCAGGTAAGGGAAGCAGTGTTGCGGTGAATATGACCCTCACCACTCATTTCCAGGTTTCAAGGGGAAAAGTACTAGGAAGCCAGAGTTCAAATTTGTTTCAGAATAAAATTGTGGGTATTTTTTTCCCCTCTGAACAGGTTTCCTAGTTTAAAAGCTGAAATTCCTCTTTGAAATAATTTATTAGTAAAAAAAATATTTTATTGATTTTTTTAAAGAGAGGAAGGGAGAGGGATAGAAAGCTAGAAACATCGATGAGAGAGAAACATTAACCAGCTGCCTCCTGCACGCCCCCCACTGAGGATGTGCCCGAAACCAAGGTACATGCCCTTGACCGGAATCGAACCCGGGACCTTTCAGTCCACAGGCCGATGCTCTATCCACTGAGCCAAACCAGCTTCGGCTAAAAAAAATATTTAAGGTGAGGAATTTAAATGGGAAATCTGCATTCCATCAAAAATATGGAACACAGACATTTTTCCAAATAGGGATATATATATATATATATATATATATATATATATATATATATAGAGAGAGAGAGAGAGAGAGAGAGAGAGAGAGAGAGTATTTTAAATACAGAGGATGAGTGAAGTAAACAGGAAAGGTACATCTCGACTACAGGAACACTGATATGATTGTAGCGAGGAGCCCTGCAGAGACTGAACTGTAACATGTTTGAAAAGGAACTAGAGCCAGAGGACTGAAATTTACTTTTAAGCCAGCAGCCCCATGTGCCCTCTTTAGTTATCTGCCAATCACCCACATGTAGTTTGGGGAAACACATGATAGTAGTTTGGACTTAATTGAGTGTTTTAGGCTTAGATGCGGTTAGGGAGTGGAGATAAGCTTTACCTCCCTGCACACATCTCATTGCATTCAAATGTTTATGTAGGTGCTTAGTAATCCCCAGCTGAAAGGAGATTGGAACTAGAATCGTGGTCTTTGAAATTCCAGAAATGTCAAATGGGAAGAAGAATCAGACTCAGGAAGAAGACAGTGGTCTGGGATTATTGAATGCATGTGTGACTGCAAGGAGCAGGGACACTAATGGTGTCAGACAATTTCGCTTTAAATACTGATCTTGACGTGGAGAGAAGTGGTGTCAGCAAGAGCCAGGGCACTGGGTCCAACAAGACAAGGCGGCCCAGTAAGGACCCAAGAGGCCCTCAGCTTCAGCATGGCTCTCAGTGTCCTCAAGGCTCCCATAGTAGCAAGATGGAGCTGTTCTGCAGAGGCTGGAACGTGGGGGCAGTCTAGAGACTCATGCCCTCGAGCGCTTAGCTCGCCTTTGCTTCATCTTGCCTGGCAGAGAGCAGCAAATGAGCAATAAAAACAACTGAGTCATGAAAATGTGTAAATCTGCTGAAATGACTCACAACTAAAACTGCAGGAAATCAAGACAGCCAGCAAGTGGTAAATTGTAAAAGAAATGTTCAAGTCCTACAAAGTGGAAGGCCTTTTCTGTGAAACACTTTGTCCAAAGTCATAATTTGGTTTTGTCCTTTTTTCTCTGTCACATATGGATTATTTCAGGATTAATATCATCTTGATGAAAAATGGGAACATTTAAGTTTCATCCATTTATCCACTTTTTAAATTCCATTCATTCACCATTTCTCTCATTTGTCCACCATTACTGCTTTGGCAAGGGCTCTTTGCTATAACAAAATGAACAAAGGTTTGTGAAGAAAGATTTTTTCACAGCTCCTAGTACATGCTTTGCAAATGTAGTCCTGCACATATCTACTAAGTTATCAATTCTTTATTTAATAGTTTGAACATTTGATTTTACATTGGGAGTTCTGAAATTTGGAACGCTGACATTTCTAAAGTTCTTTGTTTACTGTCTCAATTGTTCAACTTCTAAAATGAAAGAAATATTTCCCATCCTCATAGGTGTGTTTTTAGCACTAATGAGATAATATTTATAATCCTAGGAAGTAGATAGCTTTCTTGCTTAAGACATTAGTGTGCAATTTAGTGCTTATGAAGAAGCAATTTACTGAATGGCACCCTAGTGGCATAAGAAATATTTCAAGGACTATTTCATTTTGAGAAAGTAAAAAATTGGTGGATTCTGCATAAGAGAATTTGAAAATACTTATGTTAAAAAGTTTTAAGTGATTTAAAGAAAGAAAAACTAATTGGTATAGCTAATTTGAAATACATTTCTCAAATTTATACTTTCCTAGTTTTTATTTTCTCTTCTAAAAACAAATATTTTCTTATATTCAATTCATACTTTCTCTTTGTACCCTTTACCTTTCCATCTATGTACTTCTATTATTATCATTATTTTGTGGAAAATGTCACTTTTTAAGTTTTATAGTTAACCCTTCTTCTTGTTTTAATATCTTGTTGCTTCATGTCATCCATTTACCATTTCCCTCACAGGTCCACAATTACAATAAAGTTTGAGCATATGTTTAGTAAATTTTTAAATCAATGATGGTGAGAAGTAAAGATTTTAAAGGCAGGAACTTTACTCAAACTGACATTATACATTGATGATGTTTGAGAACCAGAAACAATGTGCTTTATCTGGGAGAGCAGGCTGATATTTTTATGTTCCTCTGCTGCAGACAGCGCTAAGTGTCCTTATATTGTAAGTTTATTATTTATAGCCAATCTCCTCAAAATTAGTTTTTGTTTAAGATGATTTGTGTATAGACATAATTTATTTTCAAAATGATTTTAAAGAGCAAACACTAGCAAAGAAAAAAATCCCAGACATTTTTATAAATTGATTATAATAAAGAAAACTGGAGGAGTCTGACTGCATGGTGGAAAAGGAATATGTGTATCATTTGAGGTAGAGTTTCTATAGTTTATAAAATTCAAAAATCATTTTGATAACTACAAGGCACCAAAAGAAGACATGCTAATCGGCTATAACATGAAATTTGGGAGCAAATAAAAGAGAGTAAGTTATTTGAAAACCAACAAATGAATAATGGAATGTATATAGTATACCTAAGAAAAATTAACAATGCCAGACTATCTATTTTATTAATATAGTAAAATATTTTCTTAAAACAGGCATATGTTCATAATTTGAAACTATTTATATAGAGCAGTTGAGAGCCCACCAATATATCTTGAACCACCACACAAAAGCATTATAGATGAGCATTATGAAGCTGGTTAAGTTTTTGAGTCTGCAAACTTCATCTGTACTACCACTACTAGTAGTTATACATAGCTATCTTGATCTGTGAAACTGGGATAATAATCTATATTTATAAGTCAACTTAGAGAAAAAGCATATTTTTGTTATCCCGTTCCTTCTGAGCCTAAACTTACAGGAAGTTTAACTAAACAGGAAGACTCTAAGATATAAATAGCTTAAATTTTACCCTTAAAATATATATTTTATATTGTCAAAAGTTGTGTTTTTATTTGACTTTTGGAAATCATGTGTAAAATTAAGGCATATTACTTGGATCAAAAGCAAAGGTGAAAACCAACTTCTGTTTTTTCTCTATTCTAAAACTATAGTGGGTTGATTTTTCAAGCAAGCTCTCATGTGGTAGGGCTGTGGGAATAATTCTGAGCCATGAGTTATAAGCCAACTCAAAATGTATAATGCTGATGTGAAACCCTTCAGAGCTTTCTTTTCACCTTGCCATGTTCAGAGGCATTGTTCAAGTGGGTGGGTTAATGCCTCCCAGGCAATATCTTTGGACGTGTCTTTAACTGGCTTTGAAGTGTGTGATGGTGCCTTACAATGAAGCAAAATTACTTTGCTGTGTCTTCTGGCACATTCTGGTGGTTTTATGATCAAAGTGTGGTTCAAATTGATAATCTGTTGTCAGTAGTGACCAGTATTAATGGTTTCACCTGGTTTTGGAAGCTCATAATACACACCTTCCTGATCTCACCAAATGCAGAGCATTGTCTTCTTTCCAAAGTGATTTGGCCTTGCAGTCAATGTTGATGGTTGACTTGGATCAACTCATGATTTTGTGCATTTGGGATTCTCAAAATAAATCCACTTTTCATTGCCAGTCCCAATTTGATGCAAAAAAAGACTCTCTTTTGTGCCATTGAAGCAACATTTTACTGATGACTTTTCGGTTTTCCATTTGTCTTTCGTTCAGTTGATATGGCACCCATTTTCCTTTCTTTAAAATCTTTCCCGTTGCTTGTAAATGATCGAAAATTGTTTGCTGAGTAATGTTTAATCTTTCTGCAAGTTGTTTTTCAGTTTCACACACATCTTCATCCAATAATGCTTGTAATTGTTGGCCTTCAATTTTTTTTGGTTGACCTGGACATTCTTTGTCTTTCAATATAAATCATCACTTTTAAAGCATTTAAACCAGTGTTCACAAGTATATTGAGATGGAGCATGTTTTCCAAAAGCTTCCTGAAGTATACCATAACTTTCAGCAGCACCTTTTTCAAAATAATGAATTAAAACTTCCTACAAATGCTATTTTTGACACAAAATTTGACATTTTTAAGTGTAAAAATATCTATGATTTTAACACCTTCACAAAATTTGACATATGATGTTTTAACTTGCTGTCAATACAACAAAATAGCATACATATCAAACTGCATATATATCAACATATGTGTGACTCCAAATATTAAAAAAAAAAAATCTACATTAACAAGTACACCTGGTAACTCCATAACTCTTACGGTATTTGCTGGCGTATAAGACAATTTTTTGGCCCTGAAAAATACGTATTTGCCAGCGCAACTGGGCGTATAAGACGACCCCCTAACATTTCCACTAAAAATACAGAGTTTGTTATATACTCGCCGTATAAGACTACCCCCCACTTGGAGGCATATTTTTCAGGGCCAAAAAGTCATCTTATACGCCGGCAACTACGATAATACTGTAGATGATTTTCTTTTTAAGGTCACCTTTATAAAACTAAATTATGTAGAGGTTTTGACTTTTATATTTTGCATGGTATGTGGAAGACAAAAATAATAAACTAGAGGCCCACTCCATGAAGTTCATGCACTCAGGGGGGTCCCTTCACCCAGCCTGACCCTCTCACAGTCAGGAAGCCCTCAGGGGATGTCAAACTGCCACAGAGGCAGGAGAGGCTCCTGACACTGACACTGTGCTTGCCAGCCGTGATCCCTGCTCAGGGCTTCTGGCTGAGTGGCCCTGTGGGTGTGCACTGACCACCAGGGGACAGCTCCCATATTGAATGTCTGCCCCCTGGGGGTCAGTGCACATCATAGCAACTGGTCATTCTGCCCTTCGATTTTCAAAATAGCCTTTTATTATATAGGATCCTGAATTTTGAGACAATCAAAATTAAAAAATGAATCACTAAAGTTAGACCTCAGAAGGTCCACTAGCACTGAGAGCTCTGTGGTGCCTACTTGTTTCTGATCCCTCCTCACCCCAATATGATTTCATTGCTCAGTATTTTAACTCTCAGTGGAAAAAGGTAAGATATCCATACAGAGTTAAAGAAGAGACTATTCAGTTTCTTTCAGGCTGGATAATTATATGTTATTCCTTTTTTAGCAACCACAAAGGCTGAAAAGAAGGTGTTTACAAAGTATGATAGGAACGAATGTATGCTTAACTCTATCATTACCCTTTAACAAGTTTTTTTAAAGGCCCCCACTACCCTTAGAATCCTGAAATAGATTCACTTTAACATATATTCTCCAAATTTAAACTGGGCTAATATGCTTTCTAGATTTAAATTGAACCTAGGATTACTGTTTTTTAGTAAGCAAAATTAATTTTACAAATCAGAATGTCTAAACACTTTCATATATTTTATAAGCAATGTAGGTTGTTGGACCAATAAAATAAGAGGAGATTTAGCAGCTTTAAATTAATGTGAAACTTATATGCTCACATTCTGGCAGAGATGGTCATGACCTTCTCTCTGAGATTATACCTATCCATGGAAGGCAGAGAAGCAGAGTTAAGACCGTAGGGTCTAGGCTCTTTGCTTGGATTTGTGTCTTAGCTCCACCATTAAATTATCCTCTAAAATATCACTTTACACATATATAGTTCAGATGGTATTGTTCTAATTCCATCAATTATTCCAGAGGACTAAATGAGATAATAAGGATAAAGCACTTTGCCTAGCACATATGCAGTGCTTTAAAAATTAACTGGAAACTACCATTTGCTGTATTGAAACAACATAATTAGATTATAATCATTAAAATATAAAATTTTCTTTTTTAGAATATGTTTCCATTTAAAACATGCAGTTCTGTTTTCACTCTGTCCAGTTTCCCTACCTCCATATTTGTATTTTTCTCACCTTAGTTCTTTCTGTTTTAAAAAATATTTTGGAGGCAGAGAATCTGTTCATTAAGTTTGTTTTTTTTCCTACTCATTCATAATTGTGACCAACTTTTCTCCAAAGTGGATTTATAATCTTTCATCATTAAAACCCAAATACTAATACAACAAAAACATCAGTGTCTAGATATAAAAATGTGAAAAAAAACGTTACTATTAAGTGTGAAAATCTGAACTATAATTCTTTTTTTAAATTTCTTTATTGATTAAGGTATTACATATGTGTCCTCATCTCCCCATCACCCCCCAACCCTCCCCACACTCATGCCCTCACCCCCCTGTTGTCTGTGTCCATTGGTTAGGCCTATATAAATGCACACAAGACCTTTGGTTGATCTCTCCCCATTACCCTCACCCTGCCCTATCTTTCCTCTGAGGTTTGATAGTCAGATTGATGATTATCTGTCTCTGGATCTGTTTTTTATTCATCAGTATATTGTCCATTATATTCCATAAATGAGATCATGTGCTATTTATCTTTCTTTGACTGGCTTATTCTTAAGGTGTATTCCCCCTTCTCCCCCCCCCCCCCACTTGATTGAAAAGACAGCCTGGCTCTGTCGCCATTGAAAGATTCACTCTTTTTTAAACCTAAGCAATGATGAGATGAGCCCAAATAATACAATATAAAGAACAAACCCAGGCCAAACTCCACACAAAGAAAAGAGATTCTGCTGTTCTATAATTGATTCATATTTGACATATAGAAAAGGCTCAATTTTTCATGTCTTTGTTTTATATTCTGCATGACTGTGTGTATACCTTTAGAGAACAATGATTGTGTACTTGATTTTTTTTTTTTAATTAAGAGAAAAACCTTAATTCCTTCAGTAGTTTTTTCTACTAAAATACCTGGTTACTGATGGTTTCATGCAGTTAGCTAAAATAACTAATGGGGTTTTTTAGCAGTAATTAAAATATCAGCTTTTATCTTTCTGACTCCTACCAGTTTGGGCTCTGCTTTCACTCCCTGTAACTTATAAGCAATTTGGACTGGCATATATATGATCTTAAAGGAATAGTGTATGTTGCCCTCTAGTGATTCATATAAACATTGGAAAAATCACAGAGACATTTAGCTATTCAGAACTAAGAGACATGTCATCATGTAGAATATATATACTGTTTTCCATTATTTAAGTCCGATAATACCTTCTGATTTTACATTTTATTTTATTATTATATAAGCCCAAACTATATTCTGTTCTCTACTCTTTGTAAACAAAACAAAAACAAAAACAAAGGACAAAATACTCTCAAATCAGAAATAAATATTTCTTTTAGTTACCTCAAATTAAATTATTTCAGTGCTTTTAACCAGAGAATTCATTATCCTTAATTCATAATTAAAAGTTAATCACTTTTCTTTTTCAATACTTTATGCAAATAAAAAAATGGCAAGCAGAATTCAATACCTATGACTTGAATAAGTCTTTAAACTTAAAGTTCTCAAGTAATGTATATTGAAATATCTCTGGAAAATTACCTGAGATAATTTTTTAAATATTTGTTTAAAATACAGATTCTTGCCAAAACCGATTTGGCTCAGTGAATAGAGTGTCAGTCTGCGGACTGAAAGGTCCCAGGTTAGATTCCGGTCAAGGTCATGTACATAGGTTGCGGGCACATTCCCAGTAGGGGGTGTGTAGGAGGCAGCTGGTCGATGTGTCTCTCTCATCAATGTTTCTAGCTCTCTATCCCTCTCCCTTCCTCTCTGTGGAAAATCAATAAAATATATTTTAAAAATTATTTAAAATACAGATTCTTTGTTCTCACTCTGAATCTGAATATCTAAGAAAGCTGCATTTTTATTTGGTTTCAACTTATTCTTGACCATTTAAAAATGCTGTCCTGACCTGAGCCCTATCATTTCTTTCCCATGTAATTTCCAATTTCTCTTTGTTAGATTAATATTTTATATCTATCACAGTTTCTCATAAATGTCCTCCAAGCAAAAATACTTACTTTGACATTTTAATCTCCTTTCACAATTTTTCTTAGGCAACATTGTCTCATAATTTTATCTTAATTTCATTTTATGTAACAATATAGGCTCAACATTAAGAAAATTCTTCTTAATTTAATTTCTAAAGAAATAGAACTTCTTAACTTATATAATATTACAATTTCCTTATTTCTTTTTTTCTTTCTTTTACAAATGTTAAGTGGTATGTTTTAATTTAATAATTCTTAAAGCATCCAGTACATTATCATTTATATGTATTTTTATATGTTATTAAATCATCACAACAATGTTTTAGATCTAATTATTACTCTCATCATTTAAGCAGGAAGACTCAGGACAATTAATTTTTGATGATCTGACTTAGTAAATGACTGAGTATAAGACAGAACTAGAATTCGAGTTTTCTTTCTACCATACCAAACTAAGATAAGACCATATTTGAAAATAATTTTTAAAATTGTGACTATTTTTCTTGTGTTGGCATGGGTGTAATAAGAAATGCAAAATATTTCAGGATAGAGTCTCTTTCTAAAAAATGATTTTGCTTCAGTAGCATCTATTTTTATTGTTCAATTGTGTTGAAAATATTATTGATAAAGTTGCTGACCTAGAAAAACCATTAGAGACCAACAAATGTTTTCTTGCCATTTAAATTAGGAATAAAACATCCTAAATAGCTAAGAGCTTGACTAAAACCAAAGCCAGAATCGAATAATGTGTTTGAAAGTTGTTAAACTAAAGAAAAAATATTAAATCATATTTCTCATGACATTTTTGTGCCTGTTTTCTTTTGGTGCTTTAAAAATATCTTCTAATTTAGAATAGCATTTCAGATCCTGTCTATATAGCCTTTTCTTTCATTCAAATGGCAACTATTACATATTAAGTACCTAGTTGGTGGTACTTTCAGGTTGGAATAACAATACCTTATTCCTCTTTTAGCATCCAAAAATGTTTTCAAAAAGAGGTGTTTAAAAGTATGATATGAATGAATGATTGAATGCTTAACTCTACCATTACCCTTAAACAAGTTTCTTTAAAGGGCCCCACTGTTTCCTTAGAATCACTTTAATATATATTCTCCGACTCCAAATTTTGCTAATATTCCTCCTAGATTGAAATCAAATCTAGGATTACCATTTTAAAATACACCAAAGTAATTTTACATATCAGAATGTTTCAATTCTCTCATATTTTATATTTTATAAGCAATGTGGACTTGGATAATGTTTCTTTCCATGATGAATATTAACTAAACTTACCATGGTAATCACTTCACAATATATGTAAATTCAAATTATTGTATGTGAACTTAAAACTTATATAGTGTTATAACTCAGTACAACAGAACTTCCCTATTGCTCACCTGTCAATATAGATATATTGCCCATGGGCCAGACTCTAGTCTTGACCTCTAATCACGCCTCATATTTATTTATGAGTGTTGTCACTAACATACTAATGTGATTGCCTCGTTCCTTGTTACAAATTCTTCCATGTCTCTACTTCCATAAAAGTTGGTAAAACATAAACTGCTGTGATAACACACAGTGTACCTTCTTCTATTGTCCTACCCCTACCCACCTGTGTAGTAGCTACATCTTCTGTCTCAAGCACTGCTTAGTTTTTATGATTCACTATTGCCCTTCCCACAGTTTCATAAACTTGCCATACTTTCTTGTCTCTCTTCTTTTGCAGATTCTTTCCACTGCTTGGAACATTCACTTTCATTCTTGTGGAAAATTCCACTGATTCTTAATATATCAGTTTAAAAGTTACAGTTTTTAGCCAAGTAGGATATAGACTTCATCGGGACCAGTTTAAATTTACCTTAGTCACCAATGCTTCTCCACAGAACATTACATGCAGCTGGTCTACCTCCTATTTTACGAGTCAACTAAACCCTTTCTTCAAGTTAAGCAGATTCAGGCATTCTTCTTGTCTTGAAGCATTTTGTGCATTATTCCATCATTGCAATTAATATTGTATTGTCATTGTTTGTGTGCCTAACCCTCTCTTCACAAAAAAATTCAAAGTGCTTTGTGGGCACATTCCATAAATTTTCATTCTGTCAAATGTTGCCCAGAAACTAACAACGTACTTGGCATATTGCATTCAGAAAATGTTTGCTATATGAATGACTGAATACTCACAGTACAGAAATAAAAGATAAGGCTGCAGATCTAGAGAAAGCTTTCAATTCTCAGTAGGAAGCAAAACCTCTGAGGAATGAAACCGGGCAATTCCTTCTTTAAAACAACAGGGACTATATCCATGGACTGAAGGTGAGAATTTCCCCTGAAACCAGATTGAATGAAGAAGTGAGGAACGCCACAGACAAGCTATATTTACAGAAAGCAGTCTGTTGATTCAGGAAGCAGGACTGAGAGAGACTGCATTATCAGCAGCTGTGCAATCCTGAACTCAGCAGGCTGGGAGTAGGAAAATGCTCAAATAATATATTTTCACATCCAACCCTGTGCCATAGGAATAATTCCTGCAAGCTGGTGGCAGAGTTTTGGTTTTTCCCTGCCCATTAATAGCCCCTGCCCCATACACACCCACACACAAAGACCCTCTTACACACAACAGGCCTGGGAGGAAATGGAAGATGAGCAATGATTAAAAAGGAAGTGGCAAGGAAGCTGTCACAGAAATGATGCAAAAACAAAAGAGGACTAGGGAAAACAAGATGAAAAGGCTCAGACTATAACATTGGAAACTCTGAGTACATGGGAGCTATATTTCAGAATTTTCCTAGCAGTGGCCTCAATCCCTCTTGCACATAAGTTTTTGGCATGTCCATCCCATGAATTTACCACATGTGTCTTGCACCACAAAGATGAACACTGTGCATTTCAATTCTGGGATCCCTGTGCTATAATGACCTCCACTTGTCTTGGTAGCACACAACATTTCCTCAATGTTCAAGTCTTCCCTTAACTGAGGCCAACTTCTTACGTTCAACTCTCAACACCAATCCAACAGATCACTCCATTTTATATTGCTCTAACATTTTGTGAAACACCAGAATAGATCTCTGGCCCCACAACTTTCCATTTGGTCAGTTGGTATATACAAGTCTTAAGATAATCAAGAATTATAGGATAGGTTTGGCCTCCAGCAGGAGACTATACAGCAATCAACACTCAGGGGATTCAGTTGGAGATGGGTCTATTCCTTAGTCTGGCTTCAGTCTGTAATTCAACCAAAATTATTTTCTGAGCAATGTATTATATAAAGTGCTAACGACACAGCAGTTACCAAGGTACGCGTAGGTTGGCCCACACAGAAATCAGAGCATAGAAAATCAAGTTTTGACAAAGGAAATAAAAATTTGATGTAGTATATAAAAGGAACAAAATCCTATGAGACTTTACATGGTCTTGAAATTTAGGCCAATACTTCCTAAATTTAGTAAATATGTGACCAATGAGTTTGGCAGAAAGAGGAGATGGAAGGACAAAGTTATCCATATGATCTATATAACCAAGGTCATTACACATTAGGGGGAAAATAAGATTAGTATGTTAGAATTATTTTTTTAAAAAGGAGGATATAGACATGTAGCTAGAGTGGTAAATAAATGTGAATCATACTAGGCTACATATTTCCATACCATACAAAGGGAATTGTGCTTCAAAGACAGTGTAAAATTTAATAAAGTGTTTTATTTGTATATCATATTTGGCTCTTTATCAGACATGATTACATGATACCATCATGGCTGCTCTGTGGCAAATATATTGATCCAAAGGTGAAGGGACCTGAATCTTAGGAACCGGCAATGTAAATGAGGAGACTTTGATACATTCAAGTGATATTTACAAGACAGAATTAGTAGGACTTCTGCTAATTAGATATGGTGAAGAGAAAAGAGAAGTCCAGGATGACACTTAGATCTCTGGTTGAGTAACTAAGCAGAGGGGTATTACAAACATGGCAGAAAAAATTTGGTTCATATTATAGTTGAGATGCCCAGAGTAGACCTAGCATGTGATTCTCTTCCCTATGTTCTATCAGAATACTTGCAGAAGCTAATTTTTAGCGAGCGCTTCTATGTGCCTCTCAAAGCACTCCATTCATATTCCTTTAGTTATTGCTATGAGTTTAATATCTGACTTGGCAGATATTAAGAGACACTGGAAAGCTTAGTCATGCACCCATAGTCACAGACCTAGAGAATAGTGTCATTGAATTCGGCATCCAGGCTGACCCCAGAGCCAAGGCTTGTGAAGACTACTATTCTACTGCAACTTGCTTATTTGGTAAACCTTCATTCAGGCAGTGTCCCAATGGAAGTAAACCCTCATTGTGGTAGAAACGTTCTTCCTTTGGATGCTCACATCTTTTCCCTGGAACAATCAAAGAAATGTGAAGTGCTAAGAGGATGAATGAGCTTACATAGAGAAGGGAATCTAAAGAGACTACAGAGGTTGAAGATGACTAGGATGAAGCTAAACACACAGCAAAGAACAGCAACAAACCCTACTGCACTAGGTCTTCTACTGAAGCTTTCTCAGAAAGCCAAACTTGATCACGTTGATCTCACTCATTTGTGGCATATAATGAACAACATAAACTGATGAACAAAAATTGATCCAAAGACAGAGGAGCATCAAACAACAGACTGTCAAACTTCAGAGAGAAGGCAGGGGAGTGTGTGTGTGTGTTGTTGGGAAGTTGGAGGTGGTGTTGTACAAGATCAACCAAAGGACTTATATGCATGCAGATAAGCATAACCAATGGACACAGACACTAAGGGGTGAGGGCATGTTCTGGGAGGTGAGAGGCTAGGAAGAGGTGAAAGCGGGGGAAAAGGAGACATGTGTAATAGTATATGTAATACTTTAAACAATAAAGAATTTTTTAAAAAGTGAAACGAGCAAACTGCACTCTGCAGATCATCGCAAAGTAAATAAAAACAAATGGTGTGTTTCCAGGAAATCTTGTTTTTGAATAAAAGTGATAATTCTATCTCAGTTGCAGTCTGCAGTGATCATGAATGCTATTTTCTTCATTCTGAGGGGTATGAAGCACCGTTTCTGCCTTAGGATTCTCAAGAGTGATGACGATTTATAACATCCAGTCACCCATAATCATGTTAAGAGGGTGGGAATGAAAGCAGCCAACTGTCTTACCCTGCATGCTTTTGAGAACTTACTGCTCCAGTGGGCCTTGCAGAGTGCGTGGCACCACTTTGGTCAGGAATGAATGTTACCTTTGAACTGTGCTGAAGAAGTGCAGTCAATTTTATTAACATATACAGGTGTATAATACAAATACCTATAAATGTATATGAATGTCTATGTGTCCACAGATGTACATGTATGCATGAAGAAGGTGGGTTAGCAGCCATGATTGCAATCAGAATCACTCTGACTAATTTAAGCAGAAAAAAATTTAAGTGATGTGAAGCCTGGAGGAATATCTTGAGGTGAGCCTTTCAGGGATATAACCACATCCCAGCATCTGTGTGGTACAGTAACTGTCGCCACAGCAGCTGCGATCACCAAGCACCAAATGCCAGAAACTCAATGTTTCTGTTGCAGCTGCCGCTGCCAGCAAAGGGGCCACATCTGCAACAACTTAGCCCATGTGTTCACTGCAGCCCAGAGAAGGGAGCCTCACCTGCACTGAGACTTACATAGTTAGTTACACATGCACGCTCACTGAAAAACATGCTGCACACGTGAGTTCTTGATTCTGTATTAGAGAGGTTGCAGTTATCATTGGGGAATTCACAATTATAGAGAGGCAATGGTAAACAACACAAAGATAGCCACAGTTTGACAAATATCTATGTCCGTTCACACACATACACTAACAGAGTTGTGAGGGCTACACTTCTTGCATGTAAAGTGTTTAGGAGTGTGGCTGGCACATTGTGAGTGTGGTGTACATGTTTGCTATTTTTTAATGTTCTTTTTTTTATTATTGATATTTAGAGATGGGGGAAGGCATGGAAAGGGGAGAGAGTGAAGGAGGGAGGGGACATTTAATTGTTGTTCCACTTATTTGTGCATTTATTGGTGGATTCTTGTATGTGCCCTAATCATAGATAGAACTTGTAAAACCTTCGTGTGTTATGGGGACATCACTCTAACCAACTGAGCTACCTGGGCAGACAGGGCGATGTTCTGTATTTCCTTTCCCTCTGTCCTTTCTTCATTTCTTCCCTCCCCCTCTTTTATTTATTTTGTTTTTGCTTATACTAATAATGTAAATGGGTAAATATTAATGCAGTTAGTAAGAAAAGTATATAATCATGATTATAATTGGGATGTTCTAATCTGTGGCATCTTATCTATCATCTCTAGTCTTTAGTTCATTTGGATATAGGAATTTCTTTAAAAAAATCACTGACATTAAAATCAAATAATGAACCAGCTAATGTCTCAGAAGAAGGTAAATTTAATTTTTTCTTGCCAGATTCTCAGAAAAACCATAGACAACTGTTTTATTATAATTTCTCAGAAAATAAAACTCTATACTGGGAGTATAAAAGTTCTCTGATTCCTACTCATCTCCTCCCCAGAAAAAACCTCAAGCAAACAAAAAATGCCATCCACATATACACACACACAAACACACCCAACTGGATCAGAACTCTCACTGGGCTTCACTATGGGCACAATGTAATAAATATGTGCTTTGGAGCTACAGAGACTGGAGTATGACCCTGCTGTCATCTTTACCTGCTGTGCGACTGTGAGCAATTACCTACATTTCTTTCTTTTAAAAAATATATGTTTTATTGATTTTTTACAGAGAGGAAGGGAGAGGGATAGAGAGTTAGAAACATCAATCAGCTGCCTCCTGCATACCCCCTACTGGGGATGTGCCCAAAACCAAGCTACATGCCCTTGACCAGAATCAAACCTGGGACCCTTCAGTCTGCAAGCCTATGCTCTATCCACTGAGCCAAACCAGTTAGGGCTACCTATATTTCTTAATCTCCTTGAAGGTAAAATGGGTATCATAAAATCTTGCAGATAAGATTTTATGCCGAGTGACTGGCTTTGTAACCTCTGTATCAGATTCCAGGACAGAGTTGTGTTGAAGCAAGCTATCTATTGATTCAGAGGGTGTGAATTCTATGACCGAAAATTTTCATCATTTCCCTCTCTCCCTCTCTCTGTGTATATGTGAAAACAAAGTGAAAATAATAATTTCTTTATGAAAATGATTAAATAAGGCAATATAACTACTTTTTTCATATAGTATCCAAAACCCATTAAGTTGATTGTTGTTATCAATCCCAGTCACCCTAGGACACTCATACTTAAAATACCCCAACTGCTTTGATTCAAGGGCTATACCCAAATATTGCATATATTTCATGATTTAAAACCTGTCTCATCACCTACTCTATTCCCACTCTGTGCTAAAGTAATCCAAACTGACAGTTCTCCAAATGCACCATGCTTGTCCATACCTGTGGCATTACACATAGTTCTCTAGACCTGATTTAGTTTAGTCTCCTGCCATCTTTCTCTTCCTGGCTAAGACCTAATCTATTTCGATTCAAATCACGCCACATCTATAGGCAGCTTATGATGTAAACTTCCATCATAGCCCATGAAGAATTGGTGCTTCACCATAGGGCTCTGGCACAGTATTTACCACATCATAGCCATAGGTCATGATTTCCATTCTGTATCCTTGATATCCAGCAGAGTTTCTGACATAGCAAGTAGTGTATAAATTCTCATGAGAGGAGGAAAGAAGAGAAAGAGGAGAGGAAGGATAGACCACAGCTTTCATCATATAAGCAATTCAGTATTTTAAGTTGTTTCTGCTGACTTGTATGTCTTCCTGGTCCCAAAGACTTCATCATCATAACTCAGTCGTTAATAATCTTATAAAGTTTAAGGAATCATACTGAAAATGCTTTCATAATGTACAAAATAACTTATATACCAGATTCTATCATTCTAACCTACACTAAGTATCTGAATACTCCTTGTTCATACTCCATACTTCTTTTTTTTACGTATGTACTGCCCTCTGTCACACACCTGCTACAATATAGCTTTCCTCTTCCTCTCTCTCCTCTTCCCCCCCACCGCCCCACAGATATACTTATATACTTTTGCCAACTTTCAGAGAAATAATCCCCTAAATTTCAGATGGGCTCTTACTATGTAAACATCCTGTACTTTTGCACTTCAGTTATTATGTTGTCTGACCCTGTCTCAAAACAGGTGATTTAAAGTCCGTGTTCTTTCTCTTTCACCACAGTCCTTAAGAAACCTACTGTGTGTTTTTTCTTGGTAATGCTTACAATAGGAGAGATGCTAAAGTGTTCACATTATACACCCCAGGATAAGTTTCATCAATATTTTTTGTTTGCTTGCTTTTGTTAATCTTCACCTGAGGATATTTTTCCTTTGAGTTTTAAAGAGACTGGAAGTAATGGGGAAATACATCAATTGGTTGCCTCCCTCACCCACCCCAACTGGGTTGTGGTCTGAGGCATATGCCCTTGATAGAATCAAACCTGTCAGTTCATGTGCTAACGCTCTAGCCATTGAGCCAAACTGGTGCAGACATTTCTGGTTTTTCCATTTTTATTTTTGAAGTTCAAATACTGATAAAACTGCCCTCTCCACATAGAGCATTCTGCATTAAAAAATACATAATTATGTAGTCTACTAAACTAAGCCAATTGTCTGTGCTTTAATGGATTCAACATCTCTAAAATGAGTTTTCAAAACCATTTTTTTTCTTGTTGGCAACTCACTAAGTAGAAAAGTCTTCCCACCTCACCTCAATGTGCTGCAAATATGCCTCCCATATCACAGAGTGAGAGTGTTAAATATAATTTTCCCAACTAATTTTACAAATTTACTTGCCTATATTCTAGATTTCAGGGCTCATGAAGATATATATTTGTTTTCTTGTTACTATATCCTCATTGTCTAGAAAGTTAGTAAATGAATTATGAATACTGCAGGCTCTTATGTAGAATTAATTAAGCTAACGGTTATTATTGAAATTCTGAATAAAGTTTTTGAGCACAGGAAGGGGAGTCAGGAAAATTTCTTGTCTCTCACTACTGCCACTAGCCTCTGAGACTTTTAGTGACTCTACCCATCAAAAAGAGAGGGTTGCCAAGACCGGTTTGGCTCAGTGGATAGAGCATCAGCCTGCGGACTGAAAGGTCCCGGGTTGGATTCCGGTCAAGGGCACATACCTTGGTTGCGGGCACATCCCCAGTGGGGAGTGTGCAAGAGGCAGCTGGTCGATGTATCTCTCTCATCAACATTTCTAACTCTCTATCCCTCTCAATTCATCTCTGTGTAAAATCAATAAAATATATTTTTAAAAAAAGAGAGAGGGTTACATTACAAGAACACTTCTAATTTTCTATGACTACAATTGCTTTCAAGTCATTTCTTCCAGGTGTAATGAAGAGATAAACACATTAACAGAAATTGTTGCTCCTACTATAAAGAGAATATATATACAAAAAAGCTCATAAGTTTAAAATTGATTTCGTGTCAATATATTATATTGGTAAATTTAATACCTACAGACCAACTCTAAATCTTACATTTTGAAAAGACTGCTCAGTTGTACAGTTTGCCTGGATTAGTTTGATGCTTGCCCTTACTTTTCTTCTATTATTTTTTCCACAAGGGCTGTTTTATTGATAAATCAAAAGAAAGAGGATCAAATAGACAAAGCAACAAAGCAGTAAAGCGCTCACTTCAAGAGTTGCATTCAATCTAATTAATTTTTCATTTGCTTCTCGTGTATTAAAGACCAATCAATTTGGGATTATGTTTACAGAGTTATAAAAGGAGAAGAAATCAGGCCCTCAATTTGTTGTCTATTCTGTCCAAATTACTCAGTTAAATGATCCCAGGAGATACCATAAAGTGTATAAATAGGTCCTTGTAAGTACCTTTTCTTTTAATCACAGATCAACTTGTCAACACTTCCTGCAGAACTTGACTTTGGTAGAAGGGCAAAGAAAGTTCTGAATCAAATGACAGAGCAATACTTTTCAATTTTTTTCTTTGTTTATCTCTGTGACACACTTCAGTTAAACCGTCGTTAGAGAGAGCCCTTTTAACAGGTGGAAATTTGGAGTGCAAGAATTGGCTATCACTCAATGAAAGGAGTTTCAAGCCATATAAAAAGTGATATTAAGATTAATGGTCTTTACCCTGTAAGAATTTGTCACTCTTAGGGATATACTGAATTACTCCAGAAAATGGAATTGTATGAAATAGTAGGAAGGGGCACTATATTTCAAGGAAATAAAGAACCTGGAAAAATAGTGTCTTCTAAAATGGAGTTCCTAGAACATTAAGGTGGAATACAAATAAAATTCATGTGTTGATTAAAGTTTGGTGGTGCACCTGTGCGAGGTTTGAGGCACATCAAAGTACCTAAAGCCAGTGTTCAAAAATCGCTGCTCTAGGACTTGGCATTTTAAGATAACTGACTTGAGACTATCCAGTAACCTTTAGAATTATCTTTAAATTCTCTCTCTCTTTCTCTTTCTTTTTCTATTCAATCAAAAACCATGTCCCCAAAGTTTCTGCTTAACCCTCTTCTCCCTGAAGCTGCATCATTGTTCACCTGGCTTATCGCAATACATTCTAACAGCTCTAGCTAACTCTAATCACGTTTATTCTAATATCCCCAGGTCTCTGTTAACACACTTTTTACTTTACACATTCTTTACACAACTGTTCAACTTAATTTATAAAATGTATTCAATACTCTTCTATCAATCCTGATCTTTTACAATGCAGAATTTAAAAATATTCACCACCTCTGTGAAGGCCTTTAGAAATTTCATTTATTCCATGTGCATCAGGAAATGTTAGACAAATAGTCACTTCGCGCCACAGGCTGACAATAAATATCAATACGGCTCATTCTGAAATCCTGCCCAGAGTTGCAGTCTCTGGGTCAGGAGAACTCAATAGATCTTAGGGCGACACCTATTGGGCCACTTTGTGCCAGAAAAAAATTGTGATGCAAAGTAAAGACATACTGCTGAAACCGGTTTGGCTCAGTTGATAGAGTGTGGGCCTGAGGAATGAAAGGTCCCAGGTTTGATTCCAGTGAAGGGCATGTACCTTGGTTGCGGGCACATCCCCAGTAGGGGGTGTGCAAGAGGCAGCTGATTGATGATTCTCTCACATCGATGTTTCTGACTTTATCCCTCTTTCTCTCCGTTTGTCTCCGTAAAAAAAAAAAAAAAAGTCAGTAAAATATAGACATAGTAAAGAAGTGACAAAATGAATATTTTAAAATATAACAATATATTTTGTGTGAACCTTAGGGTGGTTTAAACACACACACACACGCACTAAGCAGAATTCCTGATCCTTTACATGATATCAAATGAAATTTTATAATTTTAAAGTGATTTTACTTTAAAACTTAGTTTATTATTTTACAAGATATAAGAGTCTTCTCCCATTCTTAACAAAAACTTTAATTGTGAGATATCTTAGGAAAGGAAGTGAACTTACACTGTAAAACCAGATGGAATCACAGATTGAAAAGATGACTTTTGAGGTTCATTTACAATATTCTGGGATTCCCCCAAACCCCCTTCACATTTTGGGAAATTAGTAGGGCAGGATACTTTATATCTCTATGAAAATAATGGCCTGTGTTATGATGTAGTTTAAAAATTGAGTCAGAGTTGAGTCCTCTATAGCCTCATGAGAATTCCCATTATATCATTTTCATGGGGTTTTATGGCTTAATTAGGACTTAGTTAAGAGTAATCTGCAATAACTTGCTTTCTATTCCTCACTCTTAGATTTATTAGCTCAATGGCTCCTAAACTATGTGAAACAGTTGTAGTTGTTTGACCTAAAAGTTAGATCCTAATCTTTGTTTTAATATATTTTTTATTAGAGGCTCAATGCACAAATTCATGCACCCGTGGTATCCCTCTGCCTGGCCTGGGAGATTGGGCTAAAGCCACCTCTCTGACATTCCTCCAAGGGGTTCCAGATTGTGAGAGGGCACAGGCCAGGCTGAAGGACCCCACCAGTACAGGACTGGGGCCAGGGAGGTTCAGGGGACTTTGCCCAGCTGGAAGAGACCATGCAAAGGCTCCAGAGCAAGTCTGGCCTATCTTTCTTAGCCAGGATCGGCCAGATCCCAACAGCAAGCTAACCTACCAATTGGAGTGTCTGCTCCCTGTTAGTGAACATCATAGGGACTGGTTGGCCTGTTGACTGTCTGCCCCCTTGTGGTCAGTGTGGTTGAGCAGCCTTAGCATATCATTAGCATATTATGCTTTGGTTGGTTGAATAGATGACCAGATGACCAGACACTTAACATATTAGGCTTTAATTACATAGGATTTCAGAGATGAAGGGAGAGGGAGAGAGAGAAAAATATCAATGATGAGAGATAACCACTGATTGGCTGCTTCCTGCACACAACCCAGAGGGGATCAAGCCTGCAACCCAGACATGTGCCCTGACCTGGAATCAATCTCTGACCTCCTGGTTCATGGGTTGATGCTCAACCACTGAGGAACACCCGCAAGGTGAGACCTCACTTGTTTTAGAGCCAGGTTTACTAAGGCAGATTTGAATGTAATAAAATGTATTCTCCTTAAGTATAAAGTTCAATAAGTTTGGAAAATATGTACCGTCTTATAACTATCACCACAATAAAGATATAGAATATTTTAATCACCTTAGTTCCCTCACCACGGCAATCAGGTGCAATCATTCTCTCCCTCAATATAACTCCCTTCCTCAGCCCCCAGCCTCTGGCAATTTTGATTTGATTTCTGACCTTTGTTAAAAGTTTTTTTCTTTATCATAACATATAAAAGTGTAAATATACTATATGTTGCCTTTTGTTATGAATTTATTCAGCATTAATGATTTTGACATTCATATACATCACTGCATTTATCAGCATGTCACTTTTTAAGGCTGAGAAGTATTTTGTTGTAAGAGTATATAAAAATTAATGCATGTAGCAGATGATGGACATTTTGAGTTTCCAAATGCTACACCATATCCCAAAGTTACTGTTCCATTTTTTTTAATCTCCATTAGACTCCTACTCTAGAACTTCTGAATCAGAAACTCTTGAGGGAGAAACCAGAAATCAATGTTTAAAAATAAAAACCAGGTTGAATCTTACACACAAAGAAGTATGGGGTGGCAGCCTGCCTATCTCCAAATGTGGTGTCATTTGTCCGAGCTAAAACTACTGTCAGAATTATCATCAAGAAATATTTATTGAATTGTTGTGTTCACCAATTACCTACACAAACATGATAGCTGTATGGCCAAAATACAACATGCATTATGTTTCTATCACCAATGTAAAAAGTCACCACAACTTGATAACACAAAAATTTACCTCCAAGTGCTGTAAGCTAGAAGTCCAATACAGGTCTTTCTGAGCTAAAATCAAGGAGCTGGCAGAGATGAATCCTTCCTGGACTCTAGGAGTTTGTTTCCTTACCTTTTCCAGCTTCCAGGGGTTGCCCACATTCTTGGGCTCACAGCCCTGTTCCCCAATGTCAAAGCTAACAATCTTACCTTTCTTCCATCTTAGTGTTTCCTTCTGATTCCAGTTAGAACAGGTTTTCCTCTTTTAAAAACTCAATGTGGTTGATTGGTGCCCCTGGCCAGCTAGTTCAGGATACTCTCTGCTCTTAAGGTTCTTCATTTAACCCATCTGTTAAATGCTTTTGCTACGCACAACAACATAGTCACAGCTTCCAAGGATCAAGATGTGGATATCTTTTAGGGCCATTACTCTGCCTACTATAGACCATAAGATTCTCATGAAATTATTAAAAACATTGACAGCTTTTGCTTTCTTGCTGAAAAGCTGGACTTTGTTTCCATTTCATTGACATGTGGGGTAAATGACCTAATCTCTGGGAATTTCCATTTTTCTATCTACAATAAGAAGCATAAAAATATATGTTTGTAATATAAAAAAATAGATGCCTGTAAATATATATAATAATCTCAGGAACTTCTTTCATGGCATCCTGGTTTATTGGGTGCATGTTTGCAAACATTAGCCATAGCAATGTTCACATTATTATCGCCGTCAGTCTTTTCTTGTGGGCCATTGGAAGTAAAGAGAGGACACAGTCTACTGATTGAACTTGGAACCATGCAGTGCAGAGATTGCATGCCTGCATATGGTCCCATTAGTTAAAAGCAAATTGGTACTTATTTTGAGACAAAATATACTTTAAGTTTAAAAATACAGTATGTATGTTCTCAAAGCATTTAGAACCTTAATGTACACTACCTAAATAATTGGTTGTATGTGGAAAAAATATTTAAGATGATGCTTTTGAGCATAATGACCAAAATTATTTGATTTACATTTTTATGCATTTAGGAGTTACAATAAAATGGAAAAAATAAACACTTGAGGTTTGAATTTAGAAAATGCAGGTTTCAATCCTAAATCTATCATTTTCTGATGTACTGAGAGGCTTGAGATAAATATATAATTTCTTCAAACCTCAGTTTCCTAATCTCTAAAATGAAAATAATGATGCTTCTTCTCCTTTGATACACAGTACACTCTGAATTTCAAAGAAATAACAAATATATTTTTTAGTATACGTATATCCCAAGCAATATATGGGACAACTAAAAAGGTTTTGGTTGTTTTGCTTAAATTCTAATTTTACTGGTGTTCTGGATCTTTATTTGTAAAATCTGTCAATCCAATAAAGGAGGAAAAATGTAAAGAGGCATCAATTGTATTGATGATGTTTTATTTCTTAAACTGAGTAATGGGTAAATGGATATGTGTTGTGTTATTCTTTATGCCATTTCCAAAGTCTTAAATATTTTATAGTGTGATAAAATATGAATAGTCAAAAATGAACCTTTCACCAGAAGAAATTTTCTAGTTAACAGATAAAGCCGTTAACTAGCCAAAAGTAATAAATCAGGCCAACAATAACAAATCAGGAAGGATGACTGAAAAATAAGACAAAAAAAGAAAAAAATAGGAAAAGCAAGGGCAATAAAGTCCAATCATGCACTATTGTTGTGTTATTAACATCTTTCATTTTATGACATTTATTTTTTATTCCACATCACTGACCTGAGATGGAATGCTTAATTAAAGAATTCGACCCAGGAATAAAACCTTGACCCTTAGGTATATTCCAAAAACTCTGTAATAACTTCAGTATATTTCAATCAATGAAAACATATTTGGCCACAGGTAAGCATAAAAATAAATTAAACATTTAAATCTATAAAACAAGTTTCAAAGAGTTGGCTATCTCCTAATTATCTTAATTATTCTAAGCCTAGAAGAGAAACATGAATATATAAAACAGAATAATGAGATACACATCTACTTCTCCAGTCAAAATTGGAAAATGGCGGCTCTCAATCCTGAAGGGGGATCATCTTAAAAATCACTGGTAAGTTTTAACAATACGAATGCCCACTGTAAGCATTCACTGGCATTCACTATAAGCAAGTCTGCAGGAGGAAGCAGTCATTGGGAGTCTTTAAGACCCCCAGGTGGTTCTAATATATAGTCAAGGCTGAGATTCACTGCCCTAAAATTTGAAAAGCCACACTGTGTAAGAGGATAGTGTAAAACCAAAATGCTTACCCTGGGGAATAAGAGCTGGCTCCTCAGACAACAGATTCAAGTATCGCATGACTGCATTAACTTTATACCAGGGGTGGGCAAACTTTTTGACTCCAGGGCCACAATGGGTTCTTAAACTGGACCGGAGGGCAGGAACAAAAGCAACCTGACCATGCTGGCACTCTCATCTTGGGCTGCTGGTGAAGGAGCAGAGGGGAGAGCAAGAGAACCCTCCGCTCTTTCGGCTTTGTGGGCCAGATAGAACAGCCGAACAGGCCGTAGTTTGCCCACAGCTGCTTTATACCCAACAAAGGGACAGCAAAACAGGCATTGTGGAGGTACAACACCTCCACAGTGCTGAATAAACAGAGCCTCACTGCAACACTTGAAGTGTGTAAAAAGGACCCTAAAGAATAATGACACTTGTAGTTTACTTACTAAGTCTTGAGAACTCTCAGTGAAATCCTACAAAAATGGGAAAAGATCTCATTTCAAAATGTTGCAAATGAAAACTCACAAACTTTTTTTTTTCCCTTGTAGAATGAAAATACATCAGCTTCTCCCAGCAACCCCTGGCCTCTACCACAATGAGATGGATTTAAGACACTCACGTTTTATTTCTAGTTGAGTAACATGAGCTTTGTTTTATGGCCCTTTTTCTGCTAGCCTCCTAATTAAATGACTAAATCCCATCCACAGCATTACCTACAGAGCGCGATTGGAGAAAGATTAGCCATTAAAGAGAGAGGGGAATGCTATTATGGCTTTGGAGGCCTATAACCGCCCACTCTCTTAGGAATCCTATTATGGCGGAGCATTTGTGTTATTGGTATTGCAACTCAATTCACATAGATCAAGCCGTAAACCCCATTTACAGTCAATCCATATGTCTAGGTCTTCTCTGGTAACTTATTTATTTATGTTTCACTTTGGAAGGAGTTATGTGCTTCACACTACCTTTATCTGTTGCCTGGGACTATGGAGCTGCCGTTTGTGGCGCGTGCACACACACACACACACACACACACACACACACACACACACACACAGGCTGTTTTGCCTTTGGTTTTAGTTAGAGCTTCCTAAAATGTTGTCATGATGCTTCGTGTGATGTAGATCCATGTTCAGCAATAATACAAGTAATTGTTTCCCCGGAGGAAGAATGCTGAGCGGGACCAATTCTTCAAATCAGGGTAAGCAGATCCCATGAACAAATGAATTTCATGTATATAGTTCCTTTTATAATTTAAAGCAATTGTATCCAGAACATGCTCCTGTCTTTGAATTCAATTCTCTGAGAACAAAGGACTAACCCACATTAAGCAGCTGACCACACATGTCACCCAACTACATAGCTTGATTAGTCTGAAAATGCATTTCACTGACAGAATAGCTTGAAATGTTTGCCTCCATTTTCTTCCCCTCCATTATGTATGCCTAAGTGAAGGATTTCTCTTTTTCCCCATGTTTAAATCCATGTCATTGACAACAGACATTGCAAACTCCTCAGTGATTTCTCTGCGCCAAATGAATTTCTGTCAAAAGGCTGAGATGAAATCTGTCTGCTCCTGGTGACCAAATTGATCCAGCTGCAGCACGAGATGAAACAGATGATCCATCTAAGTTTGGCTGGCCCAGAGACTGCTCCCTCCTACACACCCAGGGCTGCCGAAAGGGAGCACATAACTTTATCTTAGCACCGGGGCTTAGGGTGGTTGAGTGTTTTCATTACCTGTGGACATCAATGGCCTTGGGACATAATTCATCATGCTGAAATCACTTCATTATTTTAATGAGGTTTTTCCTCTAACTAGGATAAAAAGTACAGGGCACAGAAGTTTTATCTCATTATTTCTGAAACTAAAAAAAAGAGTAAGGAAGTGGAACAGAAACACACAGAAAGCCTGCAAAAGAGAGGTAGCCGTGCCCTCCGCTGCTGATCTCGCCTTCTGCCTCAACAAAGACCGGGGCAGTGTGATGACCAGGAGGCGTTAAGCTCAAAGGTACCGTGGCTGCTGGGGCCTTGGTGTGTGAAGCAAAGTGACTTTATCTCAAACTTTACAAAAGCTGTTAACTCTGAGGGCATATTTTTAAAAAGAGAGAATGCATGTATCCTTGCTGGCACTGGGTAAAAAATAAGTGACCTCACTTGCTCTTCAAATCAGACAACTTCACCATTGTTCTCTAATAAAGGTATAGGATCATTGCCGCGTTTAGAAAGTGGAGGAATGGAAGATACTCTTTGAGCATGTGAGCATTTCTACATATGATGTGTTGGAATATTGAACTAGCTTCCATTGTATGAGGTTCATTCACTGAGATTAATTGTGAATAGTGGGCAAGCAGAAGCCTGGCCAGCATTTAGGGTTTTGTTTCCTTTACAGCAGTGATTTTCGAACTTCAGTGAGAATCTGGGGGCCTGAGAGTTTTCATTTCTAACAAGTGCCCAGTTGTTGCTAAAGATGCTGGCCTGGGGACCACACTTTAAGAACCACTGTCTTGCCAAAACCGGTTTGGCTCAGTGGTAGAGCATCGGTCTGTTGACTGAAAGGTCCCAGGTTCGATTCCGGTCAAGGGTCAAGGGCATGTACATTGGTTGCGGGCACATCCCTGGTAGGGGGTGTGCAAGAGGCAGCTGGTCGATGTTTCTCTCTCATCGATGTTTCTAGCTCTCTATCTCTCTCCCTTCCTCTCCGTAAAAAAATCAATAAAATATTTTTTTTAAAAAAAGAAAAGAACTACTGTCTTAAAAATTACCATATGGGACAGCAGCTGTGTGCTGTTTGGCAAAAGTAGCCAGGGCATTGTTTTTCATTCTGTGACCTCAGAAGCCTTTTGCTGTGAAGAGAGTCCTCAGAAAATGATACTGACTTTTGATAAGTCTACAGTGTTGGACTGACATTTTAGTCTTATTTTCATTATCTAAAACTAATCACTTGTCGTTACATAGGAGAGTGAAGCCAGTGTAGGGGATATCATTCAAAAACCTCCTACTATTTTGCATTAACTCTTACCATATAATGTCAGACAAAAGTGCATGTGTTCTATTACTAACCATGGCCCTTTTGTGTTGTGGAAAGGTAAAATTGCATATAACTCAAAAGCTTTAAATCATGACAAAACTTCAGATTTTTGTGTCATGAAGATCAAACCTAGAAGACACATCATATAGTTAAATATAAAATTATTTTTGTTGCTACTTCATAACTGTAATTTTGCTACTGTTAATGAATTGTAATGTGAGTATCTGTGTTTTCTGTGGGTTGCAGATTGAGAACCGCTAGCAGGGTTGCCTAAGACCATTGGAAAACACAGATGCTCACATTACGATTCATTAACAGCAGCAAAATTACAGTTATGAAGTAGTAACAAAAATAATTTTGTGGTTGGGGGCCACCACAACATGAGGAACTGTATTAAGGGGTCACAGCATTAGAAAGGTTGAGAACCACTTCATTATATAGTCCATCCAACTCAATGCCTTCTTTCCAATGACAGACACCGAATCCCAGAGAATACAAGTGCATTTCCAAGGTCACATAGCTATGCTGTTCAAATCAGAGGCAGAATTAAAGCCAAAATTCCTGGGTTCATCCAATGCTCTATTTTTTACTTACACATTCACACACTTCTCCATAGACTCCTCACTCATTAAACAATGATATGATACACTTGAAATATGTGTCAGAAACTGCTAGGCACTGGCTGTGCAAAAGAAGGAAAGAAAGTGTGGAACTAGCATCTTCTTATTGACCACTCTGTGTCAAGCTTTATGCCAAATAATTTTTTTAAATGCCCATTACAGTTGCCTATTTAATCCTCATAGCTACTATGAGAAGTATTACCATCCCATGAAAAAAAAAGTCTCTTGGTTGAACCCACATTTAGAGATCTTATGATCATAAGATATGTTCCCTGTCCTAGAAAAAAAAAATCAAGACCTAAAAAGACTCAAAAACAAATAATTTTAATAAAATACCCTGAGAACCATAAAAGAGGTAAAAGGAAGAAAGCAGCAGTGAACATGGCCTATGAAGAAACGTTAGCAAAGCTGACATTTATTGGTCATGTGTTACACAGTAGGAAATTAACTTATACCAATCTGATTTGATCCTTTCAGCAGCCCTGTGCAGAAGGTACCATTATAGCCATTCTACAAACAGAAGGTAGAAATAGCCACGTGCCCACATTCACAAAGCAGAGCTGGCTGTGCTTTAAGATAAACGTATCCAACTCCACAGCCCACGACTTTCCCATATGTGCTACTCATCATGGATGCTATACCAAGCTCTGTCTCTTTCTTTCCTGTCTTGAAATGCCCAAATTCTCTGATATGGGGATTTCTTGGGAACTGGGGGCACCTATTGTCTGTCAACAAACCTCCACTCTCCTCTAGGAGTAAATCCTGTGCCTCCAAAATGTAACTACAGTGCACACACCCCTGCAAGCTGAACATGTGCACAATAGTACCAAAGGTTTCTCTAGCAAACATTTACCCTTCCTAGATGCTTCTGCCCACGTTATCTTAGGATGTCTTTCTTTCCTTTTCACAATCATATCATCATGAGCTTCACTCTCAAATGGAGCAGAAGAGAGGCAGAGTGATAGAAAGCTCTCTCCTTGGAGGACCACAAACAAATAGCATTCCAAGAGCATTATTTTCGTAAAGAAATGTATTCACTCAGAAGACGAATAGAGTTGATAAGCTTGGTGTCTCTACAGACTTTCCCAAACTTGCACTTTCAAAAAATTAATAATACAAAGGAGAGTGCTTTAGGAGATGAGTGGTACAGCAACGACATTCTGTTTTATTAGAGAGAGATAGGCTTCCCTCCCAGAGTAGCAAGGTTCTTCACAGCTCTCAGCCCTGCAGACTGATTAGACATAGTTAAACCCATCAGGGCCGTGCGGTGTCTGTGAATTCGTGGGCGGATCATGGGACTCTGGAGACGAACAGCCCAGTGCACGGGCCCAGCGTTATCCTGGGCAGCTGAGTGATGCCTGACTGCCGCCCGCTTCTGCTTCCCTTCGCTATTCTGACAACGCCACGAGGGACGCTGAGCTCGAAGAACCTCCAGAGACTAATAATGCAAGTGCTAATCGTTAGCATCTCCCAGAATTCTTGTCGTTCTCATCTCCTCCGGATTCCCAGGCTGCTGTTTGTGTAATTGGAGAAAACAACACAGCCAAAGGGAGGCCATTTATCTTGTGAGCCTCCTCGTGGCAGAGCGCCCTAGCTGGGTTGCATCACAAAAATTGAGGCAAAGGAAATAACTGATCATCCAAGACCGGTGGGTGTGGTCTCTCCTCTTAAAATGTGTAGAGTTAAATTGAAAAAAAGAAAAGAAAAGTAGTTTTAAAAGGAATTAAACATCTTCAGACGTGAAAGCAATCTCCAAGGGGCATCTTCCCACTGGGACAAAGCGACCTCAGCAGAGACACATCCAGAAAGAGCCGTATTTATTATTCAAAGCCAATACATATTGGGGAAGGACATCTTGGGCTGACTAAATCTGTCCTGTGACCATTGGCTTTGAGGAACCGAGTGGGAAGTACAGGAAGGGATTGTTATTAGTCTAGCATAAAACCAGTTAGATGCAGAGTATGAAATAAAATACAAGCACCCCGGCACCCTGTTAATGTTGATTCTGCTATTACATGGCCTATCACAACAAATGCATAATATCACACTCTTGACAACCAGCCATGGTACCTGCTGGACTGAAGAACACCTACTCCTTTAGATAGTAGTTGTTTTTGAGAAAAATATCTAGGTATACAGCTATAAATACAAATGAGCCAGGAATATTTCTAGGTGTTTTTCCCCCCAGTGTATCTGATAGCCCAGGAGGCACTAGTAGATGAATAAAAGCAGCAACCATAGAGTGGGACCATCTATTTAGCAAGTAGCACCTCAGCTGTCAGAAATGCTGAACCTCGGGCCCGTCCCAGGACCTACTAAGTCTGAATCTGCATTTTAACCTGATAATACAAACTATTGTGTCTATAATCTTCTATTTGTTAGTATTTTATAATATCTACTTTACTAATCATCACCCAAGGATATTTTTCTATTGATTATTTCTTTAGAGAGAGTAGAAGGGAGGGAGAGAGACAGAGAGAGAAACATCACTGTGAGAGAGACACATCAATTGGTTGCCTGCCACTCATGCCCTGACCAGGGCCAGGGATTGAGCCTGCAACCTAGGTACGTGCCCTTGACTGGAATCAAACCCACGACCCTTCCGTCTGAGGGCCGACACTCTATTCCCTGAGCCTAACTGGTAAGGGCTGGTTAGCTTTTGATAATTCCCTTTCATTTATGTCAGCTGCACCAAGATACTTTAATTCTTCAGGGAAACCCACTCAAAGCAAAAAAAAGAAATAAAGTGCACAAGTGGAAATTGAATATAACAAAGATCTGAAATAGAGTAAGGCATTAGAAAATCCCTTATGCATTATAAGAGTTTACCTTAATTTTCTCTCTTTTTTAAATTATATTTGTATTGATTTCAAAGATGAAAGTAGAGGGAGAGAGAGATAGAAACATCAATGGTGAGACAAAATAATTGATTGGCTGCCTCCTGCATGCCCGCCACTGGGGATCGAGCCTAAAATCTAAGCATGCATTCTAAGCATGTATCTTGACCTGCAATGGAAATGTGACCTTCTGGTTCATAGATTGATGCTCAACCACCAAGCCACACTGGCTGGGCTCAAGTTTTCTTTTTTTTAAATAAATATTATCCTAAGCTTATTTTTACCTTTCAACTTTGCTGTCTAATTCTCTACTAAGTTCTGGCAACACCATCCCAACCAACCCCTTCTTGTATCAAGGGGACATGGCTTCTCCTGAGGAAATGATTGCTCCCACAGATGGAGTTACACTTCACCACAAACCACTTATCATCCAGGCCTCACTGAGCAAAATCTCCCCTCACCTGGTATTACTCCAGACCAACTTTCTTACTGGTGTTTGCCTCCCCACTGTTTTATTAGGTCTGCTGGAGGAGGAAGGGGCTCCCTCAGGATGAGGCTACAGCACTGTCATTAAGGTAACCTTGCTGGGCTGATTAACGCAGAGGAAGGTAAACAAAAGTGAACTCAATCTGGGCTTCTGGAAGAAAATGTTATGGAGGCCATAAATGTGCTAAATATATTATTTCCATCTCCACTAGATTCTGCTTTTAAAAAAATTGAAACAGTAGGAACTCTCAGAGGCTATTTTCAACTAACTAGTATTAACATCCCTATGCATATATAATTTTTAGAATAAAAGCTCAAAGTTAAGATAATGAAGAATTCTTAGACTTCCCTTCATGGGAGTTGTTTTTTTTCATGAGTTTCCAAATAAAATAAAGAAAAAATATTAATAATCCAGAAATAAAAATATAATGATAGCTTAAGTCTCACTAATCCATATTTCAGAGAGCTATTTGGGCCAAGTAATATGGTTGCAGCTCTAAGTAATATAAACAAATTGATATGAGAACAAAGTGAGAAAAGCACTATAACAGGGATGAGATCCAAAAGATGAAAGCTCTTGTAGAACGAGCTTATCGGTCGCACAAAAAAATAAAATTTATTGGCAAAATTCACAAGAAATCTGAAACTGGTAGGTTTTTGCTTGTGTTTTTATTTCTAATTTCAGTCTATTATTAGGCATTTATCTGCATTACTAAAACTTACTGTGTTGCAGAATATTCAAAACAAGTCCTATTGCCAATCCTCAACCATAGCTAAATCCTACAACCTCCTGAACTAAAGCAGAGAGGTCACCCGTCAGTGCCTAGAACTTCGTGAGATATCAGTAATTGCTGGTTTGTTTGTTTTTTCCTTACCTCCCTTATCTATTTATTACTCCAACCCCAGATATGGGAAAAAAAATAACTAGGAAACTCAAAAAACTAATCTGGATTGAATCAAATCCATGTTTGTCTTTTCTGGGGCAGATCCTCAGAATTCTTAGAAATGACTGCATTTTCCTCACTTTGTCTTTTTGTGTCTGACAGAAGCTACTCCTAAATTGTTCATGCCTTACACTTTCTACATTCTTCTTCCCTGGCTCCCCACAGTTTGCCCTCTGCCTTTGGGAGGAAATCACATCTACCAGTATTTGCATGCACTCCTTTGGCCTCCACATTCTTCCTGTACATGCTGCTCTATCCTCACAAACCTTCTATTGCCCTCATTCCTAATGCTAAATCTTTCTACTTGATCCTTAAGTCCCGTACCTTGTGATTCTCCGGGACCCCTTCCTTAAGTCCTATACCTCAAGATATACAAATGAGATAATGAAATGATTATCCCATTTGTATATCTCAACTGTTCCTGGGCATTGTTCTTTGCTCTCTCCTGTCCTCAAAAGTTCTTCCCCTGCCACCTTCAAACAGCACAAATTAATTTTTATCTGTATCACATACTTATTTCTCTCAGAAGAATCATACCCACTTGCCTGTGTTTATGTACCTTTGTATATGCTGTTATCCTAAAGTAGTTTTTTTTTTTTAATTTAAGCTAAACATCTGAATTTCTTGAACTTAGAATTTATTCAGCAGCAATTAGGAAAGTAATGAGATTCACCATATCAAATTTCTGAAATTATTTAGGTTGCTAACAAAGACTAACAGAGTTCAGCTGCTCTGAGAGGAAAGTAAGCTACAAGGGCCCAGACCCAGAGGGTAGGAAGAAATCCAGGGATGAGGGGCCAAGATGAGACTCTAAGTGCTACTTTCACAATTTCTTAATACTTAGTTTGTAAGAGGAATAACTGAAAAGAAAGGCTTTTAAAATATATATTGGGAAGATTCTTTTCCTGAAATTATTTCCTTACAGGTTTGACTAGAGAAGTTCAAGACAAATAGAAGCTTAATATATAATTATATTTAACACATCAAATTCTATAAGCCTTTATATTAATTTATTTATTTTAATTTTTTTAAGACATTATCATTTTTTTAATCTTCATTTTACAACTTTTAGACAATTATCATGTCTCGTGAATCTAACTTCCCATTTTTTATTTATTTTTATTTTTATTTATTTTATTTTTTTAAATTATTTTTTATTTTTATTTTATTAAGGTATTATCTGTGTACATAGTTTACCATTGCCCCCCTCCCCACCTCCCATTTATGCCCTCCCTCCCCAGAGTTCTGTGTTCATTGGTTGTACTTATGTTCATGCATACCAGTCCCTCGGTTGTTCTCTTATCTCCCCCCAGGTCTCCTTCCCCTCCCTGCTGTCATTTGACAATCTGCTTGTTTTATGGTGGCTATCTCAGGACCATTTGAATAGAGTGCGCTCCTCCTCTGGTTTACACCGCCCCTTCCCCTGGGTCCCACTGCTTCCCCTGGGACACACGGCTCGCCCGGGGCACACAGCACCTTGGGACACTCGGCTCACCCGGGGCACTCGGCCCCCTGGGACACTTGGCTCACCCAGGGCACTCGGCCCCCTGGGACACTCGGCTCACCCGGGGCACTCGGCCCCATGGGATACACGGCTCACCCGGAGCACTCGGCCCCCTGGGACACTTGGCTCACCCAGGGCACTCGGCCCCCTGGGACACTCGGCTCACCCGGGGCACTCGGCCCCATGGGATACACGGCTCACCCGGGGTACTCGGCCCCCTGGGACACTCGGCTCACCCGGGGCACTCGGCCCCGTGGACACTCGGCTCACCCGGGGCATTCGGCCCCCTGGGACACACGGCTCACCCGGGACACCCTTCCCCTTTAGGGGGGTACGGCTTACCCGGGGCACACGGCCCTCTGGGACACTCGGCTCACCCGGGGCACTCGGCCCCATGGGACACTGGCTCACCCGGGGCACTCGGCCCCCTGGGACACTCGGCTCACAGGGGGCACTCGGCCCCCTGGGACACTCGGCTCACCCGGGGCACTCGGCCCCATGGGACACTCGGCTCACCCGGGGCACTCGGCCCCCTGGGACACTCGGCTCACCCGGGGCACTCGGCCCCATGGGACACTCGGCTCACCCGGGGCACCCTTCCCCTTTAGGGGGGTACGGCTTACCCGGGGCACTCGGCCCCCTGGGACACTCGGCTCACCCGGGGCACTTGGCCCCCTGGGACACTCGGCCCTCTGGGACACTCGGCTCACCCGAGGCACTCGGCCCCATGGGACACTGGCTCACCCGGGGCACTCGGCCCCCTGGGACACTCGGCTCACAGGGGGCACTCGGCCCCCTGGGACACTCGGCTCACCCGGGGCACTCGGCCCCATGGGACACTCGGCTCACCCGGGGCACCCTTCCCCTTTAGGGGGGTACGGCTTACCCGGGGCACTCGGCCCCCTGGGACACTCGGCTCACCCGGGGCACTTGGCCCCCTGGGACACTCGGCTCACCTGGGGCACTCGGCCCCCTGGGACACTCGGCTCACCCGGGGCACTCGGCCCCCTGGGACACTCGGCTCACCTGGGGCACTCGGCCCCCTGAGACACTCGGCTCACCCGGGGCACACGGCCCCTCTAGGTTGTTGGGGTCGCATATTGGAGGCGCCGCGCTAGCTCCTTGCTAGCATGGCGGGCAGGCTGGGACAGCTGCAGTTGGGCTGAGATGGTTGCAGGCGGGGGGACCACCTTCAAAGGTGTCTCGTTCGGTGTGGGAGCGGAGCAGCTGCAGACATGGAGGCTAAGTTCTTAGGTCGCCCATTCCCTGAGCCCTTAGCGTGGTGAGCTCTGTTCTTGGTGGATTTCCTTTATTCTCGGCGGCAGTGGTGGGTGGCAGTGCCAGGTGCAATATTGACGGTCGCTCCTGTGGTTCAATTACCACTGTAGTTTTAAAGTTCACATGGCGGTGGTGGCGAGAGCTTCGGCTTGGCCATGTGGCATCGGAGGATGGGCTCGCCTGGGCGGCTAATGGAAGGCACCGTGCCATTTCCTCACCAGTGCGCTCCATCTCCCTCCCAGCATGGTGGGTGTGCTGGGAAGATTGTGGGCAGGCTGTGATGGCTGCATGGGGAGAGTCCGTCCTCAATGGTGTCCTCTTTGTTGCGGATGTGGAGCTGCTGTGGATGCAGAGGCTAATTTCTGAATCCACACTCTCTATGAGCCCGGTGCATAGTGAGCTCTGATTTCGGTGGATTCCCATTCTTGGGGGCGGCAGTGGGTGCGGCAGCGATGGTAGCTCCTGTGGCTCAATTTCCCCTGTAGTTTTCAAATCTGCATGGTGGTAGTGTCTGATGCTTTGGCCTGGCCATGTGGCAGCGGAGAGAGGATTCTCCGGGTCTGCCAATGGAAGGTGCAGTTCCAGCACAGCACGCGCGAAGGCCTGGCAGAGCAGGCCGCGGGCGGTGGCTGAGAATCCCGCTGGCGCGCACTAAGGCAGGGCCGAGCCGGTCGTGGGCGGTGGCGGAGAGTCCCCGCGATGTCTTAGTCTTTCAGACTTAGTGGAACGCTTCCCCTGAGCCAGGACAAGCAGCACCACCACAAATATTGGCCAGCTCAGTGCTGCCCCTCTACAGGTGACAGTAGGGGCATCCTCACCTCTGTAGGCCTTTGCTCTTGGAGGTCTTAATCAGTGGAAGGCAGCACTATATTAATTTATTAAAGTAAAAATATTTAGGTAGCCGCCAGCTCATCATCAACAATGGTCGACATGGAGCCAATAGAATCAAATGTCTTGTTTATTTTTCTATTGATATGTTTGCTTTTAACAGAGCACATTAACAAAATAAATGTTTGAAGTAAAATGGGTCTTTCTCTATTCCAAAAATGATTTCCATGACATTAAAAAATGTATTCGAGCTCATTAAAAGAAATACTAGAAAGAGCAAAAACAGACACTTAAGCAAAATAATAAGGCAACTGGTGAAAAGGCCTTTCCTCGTTGAGACCATTTCTGACCAATGATAGCACATGTTCGGAAGCTTCCACATTGTGCAATAACAGTTTACTCTGACACCTTACAGAACAACCAACTCTCTCCTTTTGGGCTTTAGCCAAATATGGATAGACAGCACATCCATCAGCCTTCTGTTCTTAGAGTGATAACATAGAAGCATCCTCACACATACTTTTTCTCACATCATTCAACACTTTCCAAATCAATGAGCCTCTTGCGTTTTGCTACATGCAGTCATTCTAATTTAGGCACACACCTCAGCTGCTTACTATTCTGAAAATGGTGTGGGTGTACAGGTCTTTCCTCTTCCTTCCAAGGATGACCACAGAATTAGCTCTTACACAATCTTCAACTATGAAAATTTCATGAAAATATAGCAGAGATTCAAACTTCCCATATTGGCTTTTCTTATCTATCTGCCATCCTTCAGGTAATAGCTATAGGCTATACCTTTCCCCATTTTGACTATTTAGCTCCAGATGATCTTTGAGGGAAATGTGCCCATCTTTAATCTTTAAAAATAAGTGTTAGTTTTAATAAGAATAGTTATGATGAGTAAAACCCAGCTAAAATTATTTTTCAAGCCCTAGATACCAATGCCCTAAGCACATAGGTGAAATAAGGTATAGACTTTCAGACTGGACAGACAGATGGAGTATTCTTGTCTTAAGAAAACATTGAAGGGCTTGTTTTATTGCAAACATCCCACATGTAAAAGTTAAGTAATTTCTTCACTTTACTGGGCTTCTCAGTTGATGAGCTGCTTAAAGCAGCAATATTGGCTGCACATATGTTAAAATAGTTGCCAGATGATGGCTGTTCCAAGGATAACACAGGACACCCCAACAGTGGATAGGAGAAGGGAAGGAGAGAGAGGGACTAATGCAGAACTGACAGTCCTGATAGGAGCAGATGGTGGTGAATACTCACAAAGCTCTCTAAATCACACCATTCCTTTTTCCAAGCTATTGTATGGGGATTTCCTCTACTCCAGCATTTTCAAAGCTAATTGCTTTTGAATCTGCTGCCATAACTGTGTTTGTCCAAAGGGAAACCTGAGGGTGAGGGGAGAGAAGAGAACATACATGGACTTTCTGGCACTTTACTACTTACTTATCCAATTGCCTATTAATTACATAATTTCACAATTCATAGATTTCAGAAGGGGTAGCCAGGAATAGATCTGATGCCTTTTAAGGTCAGAGAGTAAAAAAAAGAGGGAAGGAATCGGGGAGGGGAAGGGTTGGGAAAACTATATTTAATTTCCTGAGAAAGCCCAAAAATCAAGCTCAGTGCCAGAAAAAAAAATCAATCTTGATAAAAATACATCCCAGCGTATCCAAAGAGAAGTGAGGAGAGATTGGGCTTTCTCCTGGACTTGAGTAAGAGTTCCCAAAGAGCTGTGCTTCCTGTAAGTTTTCAGTGGGAGAGATTTTGTTTCCAAGTGTCATCTTTAACAAGCTTGCTGTCCATATTTTTTACTTGGTTGAGCATCTACTGTATGCTGCTGAGAGAGCTATAGAGAATGGAATATACACTGTATTAGTCAGGTATCTCAGAGCAACAGAACCAATAATATATGTAGAGATTTATTTTAAGAAACTAGATCGTGTGATTTTAGAGGCTTTAGAGTCCAAAATATATTGAGTAGGCCACCAGGCAGAAAACCGGAGAATAATGGCTTATAACTCAAGTTTGATAGTAGTCTGGAGACATAATTCCCTCATTTATTGCAGATCTCGTTTTTTTTCTCATAAGGCCTTTCACTAATTGGGTAGGGTCCACCCATATCATGGAAGTAATTTGCTTTACTCAGTCTAATAATTTAAATCTTGATCATATATAAAAATACCATTACAATGACATATAGAATGGTGTTTAATACACACACAAAATGAAAGTACTGTGGCCTAACCAAGTTAAGACATAAAATTGTCACACACAATCACACTTTTCATTTAACTTTAAATGAAATAAATCTCCGTATATATGTTCCTCAAAGACACAGCCATATGCATTTATATGAAAACTAGAGGTCCAGTGCAAGGAATTTGTGCAAGAGGGGGGGGGGTTCCCCTCAGTCCAGCCTGCACCCTCTCCAATCCAGGACCCCTCGGTCTCACAATCCTGGACTGCTGGCTCCTAACCACTCACCTGCCTGCCTGCCTGCCTGATTGCTCCTAACGCCCACCCCCCACACCCCCAGCCTGCCAGCCTGGTCACTCCACACAGCCTGCTGCTCAGTCATTTGTCCCTCACTAACTCCCCTACCAGCCTGGTCGCCCCATGCAGCCTGTTCAGTTGTCCATTTGGTTGAGATGGTCACTTGGGCTTTTATATAGATAGATGTTTGTCCTCTGTGAAGACCTGTCCAGGAAAACTGAACTTTATGAACTCTGTTTCCCAGGGATATTCTTTAAATATTGTTTTATTCTTTAAAATAAAAATTTTGAAATATAATTTTTTATTGTTATTCAAAATAACCTTTCCCTTACAAGTGCCCATAAGTTGATGAGTGGATAAAAAAGCTGTGGTACATTAACATCATGGAATACTCAGCCAGCTGTAAAAAAAAAAAAAAAAAAAGGATTACTCACCCTTTGCAACAGCATAGATGGACCTGGAGAGTGTTATGATGAGTGAAACAAGCCAGTTAGAGAAAGACAAATATCATATGATCTCACTTATAAGTGGAATCTAATGAACATAAAACTGACAAACAAAATAAATCCAGAGACATGGAAGCATGGAAAAGACTGACATATCTCAGAGGGGAGGGAGGAGATTAACCAACATATACTATACATAACTAAAACATAGATAATAGTGTGGTGAAGGCCCAGGGTGGGGCAGGGGCTGGAAGAAAGGTGGTAAAGTATGTGTGGGAGAGGAATTGGGGGATATTGGGGATACCTATAATACTGTCAACAATAAAATACAATTAAACTTCAAAATAAAAATATTTAATACAAAATAAAATAACATTTTCCAACAAACTTCAGTTATTTCTAATTAAATAAAAGCAAATGGTTTTGCTCTTTTATAAACTTAGGAGCTTTCAAAGATCTTGTTAGACTAAAATTTAACATTTTAGTCCAGGTTATTAAAAAATTCCATATGACGCCGAAACCGGTTTGGCTCAGTGGTAGAGCGTCGGTCTGCGGACTGAAAGGTCCCGGGTTCGATTCCGGTCAAGGGCATGTACATTGGTTGCGGGCACATCCCCAGTAGGGGGTGTGCAAGAGGCACCAGGTCGATGTTTCTCTCTCATCGACATTTCTAGCTCTCTATCTCTCTCCCTTCCTCTCTATAAAATATCAATAAAATATATTAAAAAAAATTACATATGAGCCAAAACCAGTTTAGCTCAGTGGTAGAGCATCGGTCTGCGGACTGAGGGGTCCCGGGTTCGATTCTGGTCAAGGGCATGTACACTGGTTGCGGGCACATCCCCAGTAGGGGGTGTGCAAGAGGCAGCTGGTCGATGTTTCTCTCTCATCGATGTTTCTAGCTCTCTATCTCTCTCCCTTCCTCTCTGTAAAATATCAATAAAATATATTTTTTTAAATTCCATATGATTAGTATAACTATGATGTGAAAGAAGTAGAAGAAAGAGAAAAAAGAGGCCAGTGAATTTCTTGATTATTTCAATCCATGAAACTGAAATTACCATTAGATATAATACATTGAGATTTCTATCTTTGGAGATTCTGTGTGAGGGGCAAAAAGCATGTGCTCCTTTAACTAAACAAGTGTGAGCAATCAATGTAAATTTACAATTTGTTTAGGTGATGGTGCTTTTCTTTTTACATTTTCTAGTTATGATTTGTCCATTTCTCCTGACCATGCAGTGTAGCTACTGTTAGACCTCTGCTTCAGACCTGGCAAATAAAGTTTACAGTGACTGTGAAATTAACTTGGCTCCTTAACTAATCAGTAGCAAAAAACAGGATTTCAATTACATCCATCTCCTGAATCTAAACTTCAGCTATGTGCCTCAATTTCTTCATTTACCCTAAGAAATGAAATAACACTTCTCAGAGTTGTTTAAAGATGATATAAAACTAGAGGCCTCATGCACAAAATCCGTGCAAGGGGCTCAGCCCTCGCAGCCTCGGTGAGCCCTCACAACCCCGACTTCATCCATAAGGTCATCTGGAAGGACATCCGGAATGTTGTTCGGCTTTCCAGTCTAATTGGTATATTACACTTTTATTATAAAAGATAGTGAAGAAAAAGTGGTGAACACAGAGCTTGGCATATGAGAAAGAACTCTTGCTAGCCTGGAGAGTTATTAGTTTATCAACAGCCACAACCTTAAGAGTTCTGAGGAAGAAAAGGCACTAAACCATTCAGCCCAAGCACCTGGAAAAGAGAGTGCTGTTCAGCACTGCAGTGTTTCTCAATTGCAGGGGTTCCCAACCATGTAGAACATCGCGTGTTCAATGGGAAAGGTACCCCCTGGCATTGAGCAATGCCTCTGCTTACTATGGCAGGACAGAAGCAGCTGCCACTTTAATGTCAGTGGCCTAAATGTGAGCAGTGGTGACAATGGCATCCCTGAAAAACAAGAACTGGGGAGGAGGTGGCCCATTGGAGCAGCACCGGTAAGGCTGAGCACGTTAGGTATCTTGTGGTTAACAGTAAGGAAATCTGTGTGAAACTTTGTAAATTCCTTACTCTCCGCACAGCCTCATAATCTGATACCTTCCACACAGTTCATTACTATCTCTCTTATCAGAATTTATTAGGGATGGAAACTTATAGGCAAAATTAAAATTTTAACTACTTCAAACTGGTGGTTGATTAAGTTGGACAATCATATTGGACATTAGTTTCTGGCAAATCATCGTGAATGTTTAAATCAAATGTTGATATTTAAAACTGGAAGGTAAATAGTATGTCTCCACTTGCAAATAGAGAAACTGAGATGTGTAAAATTGATTAGATTGCACTTAGGTTGATAAATCAGTAAAAAAAAATAAAAAACAGAATAGAATCCAAATGATGTTTTTATTACTATTATTTGTCTATTTAGAGAACCAAATGGCATCACTTACACTTCAGAAAGAACAGTAAATCAACTTACATTTTCCTCACAAACCCTGAATAATATAAATTCAGTATTCCAAAATGAAGAAAGCACCTTAGATTAAAATAGCAATATAACTGTCTTCAGAGGAATCAGTGAAATATTAAATCTAAAAGAAGTTTGTTTATACTGACAGACAGTGGAAAAATACCATAGTCAGTTTGTCTATGCAATAAACCTATAAAAATCAAGTTGCCAGACAAATGCTTGCTTATGGGCTGACACTGTTTATTATTATGGTCCTATAACAAATATTGATGACAACTGGATAATACACCGAGAGCATGAAATACAAGGATTCAGCATACTAATTTTTTTCTATTACCTTTCTAAAACATATTTTAATAGTAAAACATAATGAAGACAGACACCTGAGAAAGAGACCAATCTTGATTTAGAACTTATCTTACCAATTCTTGCTATTTTTTTTCATCTTTTTCATATAAGATCTCAAGTATGCCAGCTTTGGGAATGGTTAATGCAAAGAAAAGGTAGCCATTTTTTTTGTATATGGCTTATACTGAGTTCTCCCAGAAGCTCAACTGGGAGTTTAGGATTTACGTGCAAGTAGTTTATTGGGGGTGTGAATCCCTAGGTAGTGTGGGTTGAGGTAAGGAAGGGAAAGACACTGATATAGGGTGTTTCTTAAGCTGTAGACAGCAAGGATTCAATGAGTCTTAGTATTTTTGCTAGACGGTGAGAAATATGCAGTAGAGTTTCACAATAGGAGGAGAGACAGAGCTGGGACATTTATGCACCACTTTCTATCTATGCTTTGTGAGCTACTTACTGGTAGAGGTCATTGGTAGTGAGAGCCCTAACACTTCCCGTCTACTCTGCCTCAAACTCTGTAGTCAGCAAAAGCTTTTAAATTCAAAACTGAAGATACTTGCATACAAGGCAGTGAGTGCCAAAAGGAATATAGTTTGGAAACCCACAGCATCTGTCACTGTTCTTACCCTCATATGTGGACTGGATTCAAGATTATACTGCAGTCATCAGCGTCAAATATTTTATTTCCTAGACACTTTGGTGCAAGTCCCTCTAATATTTAACTAGTGATAGCCAAGACTCCCCTGGCACCCTATGTCATGGTCAGTTGTGAGATGTGCCACACAAATGTATTACCAGAGAGAGTTCAGATACCAACACTGAAATTCATTAAGCTTTTAAATGAACTTAAATAAACCCATATTATCCTTTTTAATGCACCCATCTAACTCCCTAGATTGATATGTTTGTTAAGTGAAAAAGAAAGTGTAAAAATGTATACACTGAAATGTCATAACCAAGAGACCATCTCATCTACCCCATAAACTCTAATATCTCTCATAGGGACAAACTTTTATGCCTTCAAAGTGTTAGGAGCTGCTGGTGAAGGCAGAAATCTAACTCACACATATATTCCTTCTAACTAATGCACTTTCAAAGAACATGCCAAACACAAATGCACAAAAAGTTTGAGGCATATTCTTTCTTTTTTATGGAAAAGTTTAACTTTTGGGCAAAATTTAGCGAGACAGCTGATGAAGTATTATCTAAAGGGCATGTGATTATCCAGATTGCAAATAGCATTCAAAATTGGAAAAGATTGGCTTGTTTTCACATGCAGGTGTGAAACTGGTCATAGAGAAGTGATGTCCATTATAATTTTAGCTAACCAGAAGAACAAAGAGAGAATGTATATCCTTTACAATATTTACTAAAATTTTCTCAAACATAATTGGTTAAAATTTTTAGGATGTCCAAAAAATTCTATAATAATGGCAAGTGTGTATTCTAGCACATCTTTAGAAATGAAATGAGAGTAGAGTTTGTCCAAGAGACTATTATTAGAAGATATATTCATTAGCAATTCAATACTTTGAACATGAGTACTATGCTAATAAAAAAATGTGTTCTTACAGAACTTAATTCATGCACAGAGACAGACTATGCATATCAAAATTTAAATACTGGAAAACTAGCACCAGATAACTACATATAATTATTTTAAATTGACAGGTTGAGACAATAAGTGCTCGATATTTATTGAGTGGGGAGGGAGCATCATTAGTGATGACTTAGTTGAGTGGATGGGATTGAACTGGACCTGAAAGACAGACTGGTAAATTTTGACAGAAGAAAGAAACAATGAATAGAGAGACTTGACAAAAGTACTACTTAGAACAGTAACTCATATAACGATTACTTATATCTGTCCTAGCTGTTCAATGAATAATTCACTCAATGGTTCATTATTCAATAATTCAATATCACAATATTATTTTAACCACTTATACAACTATAATCACTATCAAAAGGATAGGGCCATGAATTTGAGATATATTTCATCTCTGTATTATGATTTATATTTATATCATTTTTTACCAAGCATCAGTTCAACAATTAAAGGATTTAGTGCTACTATATGTTGAAAAGTATTTCGTAAAGGCCATTAGAAAAAAAATACTTTCTTAAAAAAACACAGTGAAATATCCTTTTTCTTAATATCATTAAAGGCTTAATTTTTAAGTCATTCTAAGTTTAGGTTCCTCTGAATAGTGAAGAAATGACATAGATAAAAATAAGAAGCTTGTCTCTTTTATTATTACTTTTTTCCCTTTAATAAGAAGTAAATGAGGGGAAAAAATGTTATGTTTAGAGACATAGTGAGAACACACAGACTAAATAACTCAGGAAAAACTACCCCAAAAGAAATAATTTTTAAATGTTAGTCATTCATAACCTTGCACAAATGCTACATTGAGGTCCCTGCACTCTTTCTTGATAATCTGGGCTTTCTTGGACCATGAATATAGCTAAAATTTAATGGGCCTTTAAATTATATGCAAAGAACCATTATAGAGCTTTTTATATATCCTCTTCATTTAGTCAAGGTATACAATATGACTTGGTGCTTTGACATCTAATATTACTAGGACACTCTCATTCTAGAGCACCATGTATTGATGGTTGGCTTGATATCCAGTAGTGAATGTAGTGGCATCCAGAGTTCAGGGTGTTGGACTATAGCAGAGTCACTACTTCTGCCTGTTTCTTACAAGTAGACAATATGTTCAGAGACAGCAGCTTCATTTAGTGTCAATCATAATGTTGATCAGTATCAGCAGTGTTACAGCCCCTGTTACTCTATCTCACCCAGAGGTGGGAGGCTCAGCTGGAGAAAACTCGTTTCCAGAAGTCTAATTCCAGACATGGCTCTACTAATGAGAAGCATCTAAGTCACCTGGGAAATGAAATGTGAAACAATTAAGTGGTAGGGTTCATAATTGCCTTCATCCTTCATACATGTAAGGTTATGAGCAGGAAACAGATGGCAAAGTCAAATTGGATAATTTTCAGAGAACTCAAAAGAGAATTTAGCAAGGTAGAAACTTTATTTTAGAAAAGCAACAAGGAATGGCACATTATTCTGAGATTAGTCATAGCATGGAAACTTTTGCACCCTAGGCCTGAATGTTGAGGATTCCTTCTGGAACACAGAGAAAGAATTATACTTGATAGAAGCTACAGACTTCAATAGAGAAGTGTAGCCAAACTCAACTCATCTAGCAAAAAAAAAAGGAGTAAGTCAATATATATCCGGAGCTCACAGTAATCTTTTCTTTAAGATCTCCTGCCAGCATCTCCTATTGATCCCATCAAAATCAGGAGGTCAAAGGGGTCACTTGATCAATTTTATGGGTCAGTGTCCAGATGATTGGTACAGAATGGAGAAGTGTAGAGAGTTGATATTGAAGATTTTTCAAGACATTCTACCAAAGTAAAATGAAAAACATGATGTGTACATTATTATTAACTCTAAGAGCTGATGAGGATGAGTGGAAGGGAATAAAATGTTCATGTGACCTTGAATAAAACCACAGTAGAAAAAATGGTGGGCATATTAGCAAGTCTATATGGATGATATGTTCATAAAATATCCACAGAAGTCACACAATTATACACATAAGGACTCTGAATAAGCATATCCACTCACAGCTAATTTAACTACTAATCATTGTTTTAGTGATTTAGTAGGTAGTTGCTAATCTATCATTCAAGTATTTTTAAGTGCTCAGCATTATACCAGAAGTACAAAAAGAAGCAAAATATATGGTTGTTGTGGTCAAAGATTTTATACTACTCTTGAAAAAAATAAAATATGCTTGTAACTAAATAATCTGTTAAATGCAAACACAAATAATTTTGCTATCTAGATGATAAATTCAGAATGATAGCATAAAAATCATCATAGAATGAAATATACATAGGTCATTAATTTATAATTCAGAAAAAAAATTGTAAATTTATATACTGCTTTCTTACAAAATGTAGATTTTTTTTACCGGTTTTGCAATTTGTTGTTGGAGCTGTTATTGATAACCTTCAATTTCCTGATATATTTTCCACTCAATAACCATGTCGTATTACTTGACTATTATAAGAAAAAATATTAATGATGAATACCAACCAGTGTTGTCCACTCAAAGAGTTGCTGTAATGCAAACTGAAGTTCCAAGAGAAAAATCCAAAGGATATTAGAGCATTTATCAGGTTTTAACAGAGAGAATATATTTGATAGTAAAACAAACATAATAAGCCTAGCCCGTCTTGCTCAGTGGATAGAGCAATCAGCCTGCAGACCAAAGGGTCTAGGGTTTGATTCTAGTTGCAGGCTCCTCCTCCACCCAGGCCCTGGTCTGGCTGGAGAAGACAAACAATTGATGTGTTTCTCTCACATCAGTGTTTCTCTCTGTCTTTTCCTCTCTCTTCCACTCTCTTTAAAAATCAATGGAAAAATATTCTCAAGTGAGGATTACAAATAAAATTTTAAAAAGAAACCAAATGCTGAAACCGATTTGGCTCAGTGGATAGAGCGTCAGCCTGTGGACTGAAGGGTCCCAGGTTTGATTCCAGTCAAGGGCATGTACCTTGGTTGCGGGCACATCCCCAGTGGGGGGTGTGCAAGAGGCAGCTGATCGATGATTCTCTCTCATCGATGCTTCTAGCTCTCTGTTCCTCTCTGTTCCTCTCTGTAAAAAATAAATACAATATATTTTTAAAAAAGAAACAAAACATAACATAAATTAGGAAATTAAGATAAAGATGTCCTTAGTTTCAGAAATGATTGAGGGACAAAATATCTTAAATTGAATTAAAAATAATAGTTTTCAAGCTTGCCTTTCCATTGAAAAGTCCCAAAAGACCAAACTGATAAAGTTTACAACAATTCCCCTATCAAAAAGCTATTCTGATTTATGTGGTATAAATTAGGAACCTGATCTCCACATAGGTATTTCAGAACAATGCAGTCTTCAGTTAAATACATTAGTACAACACATTGAGAGGCCAATGGTTCACTTTCACTTTTTAGAACTGCCTTCTGAGTTACCTTTCTTTTGTCTTCCAGAGTTTAGTTCATATGTATCACCTTTATTCTAGATTTTTTATTAATAATTTAAGTGGCTCTCTAAGCCACTTCATGAGTTCTTTGATTGAATCAACTCAGAGCTATTAAATTATCATTCTACTTTCTCTTTATTTATACAGAGTTGATGTGTAGTTATTGGAATTATTTTTCAGTTAAGCTTATTATAAACACCAGGAGCTTTCTACAGAAATGTTCAGTGAATCCTAATTTAAAAATTTCAACCTAATTCATTGCATTGTGAAATTTGAATAAAGAGATATTACATTAAATTCTCAAATTTTCCAGATGCCTGAGACAATGAAACTGAGAATTCAGCTTTAAAAAAATTACAACTTGACCTTCATGGATATTTGACTTAAGAAAGGGTTTATCAATTGTGATATGTGCACTTGTATTTCATAGAATTAGAAAAAAACTGGAGAATTCTACCTTGAACCAAATAATTTTGCTTTGCAAGGGCACAGGATGTAAGAAGTTTGGAGTGCCATTAAAGAAAGACTCAGAAAAGAAAAAAAAAAATACTGTTCTCTAGTCTAAATTGATTTCTGGTGTTTTCTATTGTCTCCCTCTAGTAAGTATAGAATGGATATAATCTCTTCTTATACATACATCACATAGAAATCTTAATAACAACATAGACTGTGTCACAAAGGGGAAATAGATAAAGTATGCTACCATAATTAAAAATATCAATATTTATCTAACCTTAAATAACTAAGATTTATTAACTAAAACTATTAAAAATAATATTAGTGAGTCTTAATTTGTAATGGCATTAGATATAAACCCTTTATAGAAGAGCTTTTCTTTTCAAGATACAAATAATCAATTAGATCTGACTTAATTGGATCAAAGGTTTTCCTTCAATATTTTAAATTTCCTTGTTTATCCTTTAAAATTAAAGTGGACTTTTGTGTTGGCTACAAATTTCTCCTCCATATATACTTTTGTCAATATGAAAAAAATGTATTAGAAAGTGATAGAAAAATTTGAGATTAGTGATAATAAACATACTTAATCTGTTTCCAATTACTGCAGAAAAGGGTAATTATGGAAAGTGAGATCACATGAATTTTTTAAAAAGAGTTCATTTCATTTTATATAGAGCTTTAAGTTTCCTCAGAAACTGAAAGCCATACATTCCATAAGATTAAAAGCAAGTGGGGTTTCTTTGTCACTATAAATGATCTCTTTAAAGGAAAAAAAGAAGATAAAAGATTTTTAAAAAAATACAAATAGGCAATGAGCCTGAATAATGGACTCTTACAAAAGGGAAAGTCTGTATTATTCACTTTCTAGGCAACCACATATAAATTTGGACTGTTATTTTTAAGTGGGTGGTTCCACATTGCAAAGATATTTAAGCAATTTATCAGTGATATTAAGAAGTATTATTCAATGTGTTGCAGAATACCATAAATTGCATAAATTACACTTTCATACTTTGTACTTAGAATAATAATCCCTGTACTAATGGGCAATGACTTTCTATGAAAAAAAAAAGAGTACTTAGAAAAAGTCCATTGGTTTTAGGGCCATGTTGAATTTCAGCCTCCACAGAAAACGTAATTCTGCTTTTAAAGTTATGTGTATCACCTTGAAGCAACAGTGAGAAAACATAAAAGAAAAGAAGCAAATGTGAAATAAAGTTTGAAATCTATACTATGGAAAAAACACACACACACATGGATCTCGTTTGTCAAAATCTAGAGGTGTGGAATTTTCAGCATAATTCCCAAAGGTGAGCCCAGCAAGCAGTAGAGCCAATCAAATTACCTCTCTTTCCTTTGACATGATTGTCCAACCTCTGTCTTTTATAGCTCCTTTATTCCCCCAACCTATTGTGCTTAAAATCTCTCTCACCTAAACAACATTCCAGGGTTTTATGTTGTATCAATGATTATTTTCACAATGGTATCTCCCCTGTGTGTTGTTAAAAATATCCACAGAGAAAGGTGTGTTTCGAAGGCATAACATGCCACAACATACCACTGAAGGAACTTGTGTTATGCAGATACCATAGTCATGCTATCCTCACTGCTCCCTGCCTCCAACACACTCATTTACCTGAAGTCAGCTGAACGGAAAGGGCAGCTTTTTATTTTATTTAATGTATTTTTTTTCTCACGAACTAATAATAAAGCAGTTTATAGACTAGTAAAATTGTTACTCTTCTTGGCTTGTTAAAAATAAACAAACAAACAAACAAAAAACTCCTAAAAGCATGTAAACTATATCTACTCATGCCTATAATACCTACCTATCTAACCAATGTATCTATCATCTTATCTATAAACATAAAAGGAAGATCAAAGAGCATACATAGCTACTGTGGAAAGGATATGATCTGAGTGAAATTAATTTAATAGAAGCTGAATATAGGTTTTGAATGATCTTCCTAATTTCCATGCCTCATAAATTGTTCAGGTAAAACTCTAACTCTTTAAAAACAATGAAATTCCTGGAAGCAAGAGTTCAGCGGGAAAATGTTCCAAAGGTATATTTTGGTGAGCCATTTAAAATGCATTAAGCTAATAACAGCATTCTTCAATGTTACCAACAAAATTCCATTTAACTAAATTATGACTAAGATTGAATTTGAGATGAAACTGCTTGAGGAATTTGCTACTTATAAGGAACAATCAGATTAGTAAGTTTCTTTTTGCTTTGCTGACCAGTCCTGAAGATTCCATGTGGTAAAGACAAGGATCAGAAGCCAAAGCCCAACTTAATTAGTCTGAACAGTAAAATTTGGCCTAATTCATCAGGTTTAACTGCTTCCCATTCTCACTGCAAAGTGAATTACATAAATAGTGTTGGAGGAACCTCCTTTCTCCTGTTTAAGCTTGTAGGAACATCCTTCATTATTTCTCCACCTCATCATGCAGTCCTTCTGAGGGAAGAACTGCTTCCACTTGGCTAAATTTGGGAATGTATTCTGGGAATGCCCAGGTTAACAACCTGACTCCTTTAAACTCTTGTGTAACTGCCTGTCCACGGAGAGCATTTTCTCTGGTGGACTCCAAGCTAAAGGAAGTGTTCAGCCGAAAGGAAGTGTTTTGCTCCTGTCTGGGAGGCCTAGGAGTTGTCCAGATCAATCTGTCCATTGATGTGGTTCACATTAGGAAGCACATTTGGGTCACACACATAAGCCATATTTTTCAAGATGTCTAAAGCAATAAAGCTGAGTCCGACCCCCTCACCCCCGCCACACACACACACACACACACACACACACACACACACACACACCTATCTGTCTGTTTTGTTCAGCTATCACTTTTTAAGAATTTATATGAAGAATAAAGACTACTTTTTGTATTGACCTCAAACTTTAATAAATAGGCTTTCTTGAAACTAAATTTAAACACTAAAATAGAGATAGCCCTAGATAAAGAAACTTTGAGCATTTAAAAATCTATTCCAGGTGGTTTTTAAAATAAGACACCAAAACTTTTAGAGAGAAAAAAACAATAGAACATTTTAAAAATAAGGTCTATATATGAAAAAGAGGCAATAATTTAAGCTGGAATGATATGCAAGATGACACCTGTAATTGTGCTTGCTTGCTCACCATAACTTTTAGATTTTTTTATTCCAAAGCAAATTTCCCCTTCTTATAATTAGGGAGACTTAGTATAAGGGATATATTTAGCTTTGAATGGACATGCAAGCAATGAGGGCAGAAGACAAAGTAACTCTGACTGAGGAACCCGATTTGTCATAGTTCTGTTCCTAATGAGTTCTCAGGGGCTACCACTAACACTGTTACCAAGCTTAGATTCAAGTTGGATCTAGACTTATCACAGTAAATCAGATTTGAAATCAAAATGTCTGGTCTGCTCATTTTTTAAAAATCTGTTTAACTTTAACAAGGCATGTCTCCAAAGTAATGGAGCATGTGGAACAATTGCAGATTTTCTCACATGACTGAGCAAATTCAGCAGGTATCTAGTAGACATGACCCTACACTTCAGCAACAAAATATTGTTTAATATTTTCAAAGTGCTCAAAACACATTGACCTCTCAATGAAAGTTTTGGCATAAACATGAACAATAACAGTTACACCAGTAATAGTAATAATGAGACAACAATTTCAACAGCCCAAGAAAGATAAAAATGTCAGAAAAATTTTTGTATTTTGATAAGATTATAGTTTTTAAAAATATGTCATGAGATAAAAATCTGGTTTTGAGTGTAGATTCAGTAATATATACATGTTCAATAATTAAATACTTTAAAGGAAGTCCCAAATTAATTATTTTATGTTGGATATACTTGTCATATATAAATTAAAATATTAAAAGATTATATTACATAATTATAAAATATTGATTCAAAATAGCCTACATAGTGTTGGATGATTCTGGATGATTCTGGGTTTCTGTGGGATATGCAAGATAGATAGATAGATAGATAGATAGAGAGATAGATAGATAGATATAATGTGAAGGATGTTATGGAATATAGAGGAGGAACTGAACAATGATGACAATGGAAGAAAAATTTGTCAGGAAGTTATATATAAACTAAATTACAAAAGCTCAGTTAAATTATCTTAGTTGACTAATATATATGGTAAAGTGAACTTGAATGGTGGTAAAAACGTGAGAGGGATCACCTTAGATATAACTTTGTTGTCAGATATGGATACATGAAATTTCAATGACTCTTAGGTTAGGAAAGCATCAAATATTGTTTGAAAGTAAAGAGAATTGGAGGTTATGATATAAGTACATGTAGGATGGTGCCAGAAATTTATGTTTTAGTTTAGAGGAAGAGAAGTTCATCAAAACTTTTTTGTGTGGGCAGTGATATGACCAAATCTATAAATTAGATACATAACAAAGCTTGATTGCATGAGTTAGAAGTCTGGTTATAGATATATATTTGGCAAAGAAGAGACTAGGGGAAGATAAAAGTCTCATTATCTCCAAGCAAGAGACAAGAGCCTAGAGAGAGTTAAAATAGTGAAGGAAGAAAAATGCTAAGGAGATATCTTAAGGAAAACAACACAACATTGATTAGATTATTATGTAGAGGGGCGGGGGAAGGTAATATATGATTTTAAATTACCTAATAGAGGATATAAATAATAAGCATCATGATTTCCTTAGAGGTAAATACCTCAGATATTTTAAATGGTCTTTGAAAGATTTATTCATTATTATCAGGAGATTTTCTCAATGCTTATATTCTATCATCCAAGACCATGTGAAACAGATGAACATGCCTGACTTCTCCAACATCTCCATTACACTGAAAAAAAAAAAGTTTACATTTCCTAAAGAAAACAAAGCAAAATTTGCATTCATAATCCTTGACAACTCATGAAAATAATGATTATAACTATTATAATAGCTATTTCTTATATGACATTTATGTATAAGCAGTTTTCCATGGGCTTTGCACATATTAATACACTTATTCCTCAAAATAAACTTATGAACCCCATTTAAAAATAGACGATAATACTGAGGAATAGAATATGGTAAAGTAACTAATAACTTGCTCAAAGCCCAAAAGCTAGTGTCAGATTTAACCCATTGTACGCCAAAAGCATCTGTAATAGCAAGTGGTGAACCTTTCCCACACGCCATGTGCATCTATTTAAAAAAAAAATGTTTTCCCTAAGTAGCAGCCCTGACCAACGTTAAAATCATTTTTTTGTGAGACTTTTCAGCTGAAAATATTCAAGAACACCGGGATTGTGAGTAATATGTTTATTTTTATAATATTCATTGCAAATTATTTTTAATTAAATTCAAAATATTGTGGCAAGTGTGGATGGGTTGGGGGCAACCAGGCCTGCAAGGAAGGGCAGTTAGGGGTGACCAGGCCTGTAAGGAAGGGCAGTTAGGAGTGACCAGGCCTGCAGGGGAGAACAGTTGTGGGGGAACAGGCCTGCAGGAGAGGGCAGTTAGGGGTGACCAGGCCTGTAGGGGAGGACAGTTAGGAGCAAACAGGCTGGCAGGGGAGCAGTTAGGCATCAATCAGGCTGTCAGGGGAGTGGTTAGGGTGTGATCAGGCTGTCAGGCAGGAGTGGTTAGGGGCAATCAGGAAGGCAGGCAGGCAAGCAGTTGGGATTCAGCAGTCCTGGAGTGTGAGATGGATGTCCGACTGTCTGTTTAGGCCCGATTCTACCTCAAGGCAGTTGGACATCCCTTGAGGAATCCCAGATTGGAGAGGGTACAGGCTGGGCAAGGGACACACATCCCCATGCAAGAATTTCATGCACCGGGTCTCTAGCATAATATAAAAAATAGTCCATAGTAATAAATTTGAGAGAAATATAAGAAGCAGCCTAACAAGAAACATGCAAAAAATGTAGAAAATTATAAAATATTAATTAAATTTAATAAAATATATTAAACTTGGTATTTTAAAATCCAATTTACAACAGTAATCTATAAATTCTATTTAATGTCAATAAAAATCCTAGAAATGTTTCAGAATTTGGAAGACTAATACTAAAAGTACACATTTGAGTAAAGATATAAAGAATTATCAACACAATTCTAAAAAATAAAAACAACATGGGGAAAATTATCAAGGCTTATTATAAAATAACACAATCAAAATGTCAACTTACTAGTAAGTGGCAATCTATACTAAAAAAAGAGAAACATGCAAGCTGACCATCACTCCACTACACCCAACAGCCAATCAGGAGTGACTGTGCAAATTAACCCAACAAAGAGGGCAGAGACCACGGAGCTGGAGCAAGCAGGAGGCTCGGGCTGCCCCCAGTGATGGAGGAAGTCAAGTTTACCCCCTGCTCTGGCAATGGAGGAAGCCAAGCTTCTCACCCACCCTGGTCAGCCCTGGCCTCCTCCACTCAAGGCTACAAAGTTTCAATTATAGAAGATAAATAAATCCCATATACCTGCTTCCAGCCAGCCCTGGCCTCTGCTCAAGGAGGCGCTGAAAAAAAATAAAATAAAAGGAAAGGAAAAAAAGGAGGGTCTGGGAGCTTGGGTCACCAAGGGGTGTGGCCAGCCTGAAAACAGCCATCAGCTCCTCACCCAGGCTGGCCACACCTCCATGGCCCAGTCCCTGTAAATGGGCAGTCAAACATCCCTCAAGGGAGTCCCAGGTTGAAGATGGTGCAGTCTGGGCTGAGGGACAACTACCCTCTCCATGCATGAATTTCATGCACCAGGCCTCTAGTTTTATTTATAATAGCACTACTAACCTCACACTTTCACTTGGCATATTCCACTTCCTAACTCTGCTTTATTTTCATCATTATTTTGATCACTTTTAGACATATTACTGGTAATTACTTGTTTATTTTTCTCTTCTTGCATTTATCTAGAATATTAGTGCATTGAGAGCAGTAATTTGTACTTATTCCTTCATCTCCAATGGTATTTGTTACATAACATGTACTCAATAAATATTTGTTTAATAAGGAGGGGGAAGAGACTAACTGTATTGCATAGTATTGCTACTGTCTATGCAAATTGAAAACTGTTAAGACATATAAAAATTATTCTATGTATTATACATTTTCACATATACAAAATGTTGATAGTAGTTGCTTTGGGGGGGAAAGGAAGAAAGAAAAATATGACTGGGATGGTGTCGGTCATTTCTATCTTTTCTGAATATTTTCATACATTTATTAACAAAAGATGAGGTAAAAATGAAAGACATAATAGTTTGAAATTAAAAGTAGTGGAAATAGTGGGGTTTTTTTCATATCTTTGTACTTTTCTGCATTTTTTATTTATTTAAAATATCAATTACTGTCCCTCATTATAAATTGAGTAGCAGAGAACCATGATTTTTCTCATGCACTAGTGAATCATTTATAGTCTTCCATAAAATGCAAATTGATTTAAAGAACACGTTTATTAAATCAATATGCCCTTTTAGATTCAGCATTTAGTGACAAATATTGAAGATAAAATAAAAAACTTGGGGCAAATAAATGATGTTGCAAAGTATTATTTTCTCTAGAACATAATTTTAAAAGTACCATTTATTTCAAATCACTTTTACAATCCTTACTGTCACACCCAAGAGTATTCTTCCTGGTGTAGCCATATCTCTCTAACCCACGCCCGCTGAGCTCCTTCTTGCAAAAATGCAATGCCCTGCCCCAACCAGTCTTACAGAACCAATTGACATCTTGTTTGTAAAAGCATTTTATATCATTGGGACTTATTATCTGGAAAAATAATTTCCCTAAAATTTGGTGATTATTTTCATAGGGAAAAAGATGTGAAGAAAAATTAAAGGTAAATGCAGGTGATACTAGAAAGATATTTTTCTTATAACTAGAGATTACTACTGAGAATAGCAATCGAGAATTCTCAGCTAAAATTCCATTCTAATACTTTGACAAAAACTTGTGTTTTTCAATTTTTTTGTCAGTAATTTATGGAAAATAAGTTTCATGATATTTCAAATTATTGTTTTCAATAACAATAGTGGGCATCTTAAGGTTATATTGATAAGAGCTTTATTTTGTGAACAAAATATGAACACAGATCCACAATGGATACCACGACATTGTCGATAAAAATAATTTCAGCAAGCCCAGAAAAGGCAAGCAATTGTTTGAGTTGTTATTTTTTTTAATCTTTCTGATACCAAAAAATCTATAAAAATCAATTGAGCAATTCAAAAGAAATGAAAACTTGAAATTGTTTTTTTAGTATACTCACAGAAATAATGGCAGATACCAAAATTACATAGAAACATGTACATTGTAATCAGAAACATTCCATTTGGAGACTACATTTTCAATGAATTACATTCTATGAAGCAAGGTTAAAATTATCTCTAGACATGGTGATAATATCATTCTATCCAAAGGATAAAGTGGGATTTTTTTTGTGAGTGATTGTCTTTTTTTTATTATTGATTCGTGTCTTTCCAGAACAAAAATTACTTTCTACAGAATGAAGCAGTTATATGAAACAGAAGAGGTAACATACTAGCAGAGAACTGATTTCCTATGCATGAAAAGAAGAAAAGAGAAGATTATGTATTATTTTCTTCTTCATTTACAATCAGTTCAGCCTCCCTCCAAAATGCATAGAATACCACTATGTGCAAGACACATCATCAAGAATAAAAGTTTTGATTGTCTTAGATTTCAAAATATCTTGTGAAGGGGCAATCCAAAATTATAATCTATAATGCCAATTTGCGACAATTAGCTATGAGTTATTAAAAACTATTTCTATAAAGTTATCCAGCTAATGTTTTAAACACATCTACTTGAACTTCATTGTCACTTAGTTTATGTCTTCAGTGTATGGAATGAATTATTTTTCTGAGACCATTATGAAGGAGTATTTGTTCTGCCCTATTTACATAACCTCACTAATGCAAGGCATCTATTGGAATACAGAGGTTTGTCAGTACATCATTGCATCTAAGGTGCCCATCAGAATGCCAGTTAACAAAAAGACACACTGCATGAATGGATGAATAGATGCGTAAAGTAAATAGCAGACTTTTACTAAAGTATTTAAAATACTTGATAAATGGAAAGAGAATACCTCCCAAATTAATTTAGAGATTTAATCTAATTCTAATTAAATTTCCAATGAAAACTCTTAAAAATAATCTGGCAATGTAATTCTAAAAGTCATAGAAAACAGTAAGAATAGAAAAGTCCTGTTTAAAACACTGATGATAAGATATTTTCTTGTATGTTAAAACACATGTTAATTGGAATTACAAAAGTTATGCTAGATTAACAGCAAAGGATAAATAGCCTCGTATATTAGAAATTTGTAAATAATCAATGTAGCATCACTAGTAAGAGTGGGGGAGTATTTACTGAACACTCAGAATAAGCAAGGATTTTCTGAAACTATAGCAATAGATTGAATTATAATGGAAAAAGTCAAATGACTTGACTATATAAAATTTTAACACATCTATTCTTAAAAACCATACAATTAAAACCAAATGACAGAGAGAATAAACTGCCACAAATATAAAAATTAATAGATGTCTATTCTTAAAAAAAAAAACAGTGAGATATGCAAATTTACCCACTGAATAAAAAAATGATCATGGTTAAATCACTCTTCAATGATATTTAAGACATGAAGAAAACTGGAAATATCCAATCTCACCAATGGGAAAAAAAAGAAAAAAAGAAAAGAAATAACTAGACACCATTTTTTCCCCTATCAAGTTTACAAACTTTTTTTTGTAAAATGATAATAGTCCATTGTTATACCAAATCAGTCCTAAAGGCATTCTTATATCAGACTGATAAAGAAGATACATTCACCTAATCTTTTGAGAAAGCAATTTTGACAGGCAATGAGAAGGGCATGATCTTTCCTTACAAAAGGGTAAAGCTTATGAAACCCGGATGCTCATATTCGAGTTTTAGAATAATGTCACAGCCAAAAAAGTATCAAGTCTGATACCAAGAGATAACTTCAAAACCATTTATTTTATTTTTGTCATACTCTTATTGAGTTTCTTATCTTAAGTGAGATTAATAGCTCTTGAAAGGGAGATGGATTGGGGGGGGGGGCGCAAAAGGAGGAAAACAGGAACATCTATGATATTCTCAACAATAAAATAAATTAAAAACAAACAAAAAGTTCCCCCCACTGCCCACCCATTTACCTTCTTCCTCTTTGAATCAGCCCTCTTTCAACAAGAATACTTCTCCCACCAGATTAGCCCAAGGGCATCATGTTCCTCTAAATAGCCTTCATGGCTCCTCACTTCCACATCAACAAATAAAAAAGAATGGATCTGGCAAATCAGGACCTCCCAGGAACACAAGCGGGTCAAGAAAAAAAGAAAAATAAATTGAGGGTATCCAGCTGGAATTTCCTTTTATGGGCAAGGTTAGTAAAAGACTTAGGAGCATTCCTAAGTTATTATTTTGTCTGTCACAAAAAAAAAAAAAGCAGTCAATATACTGTCAAAGATTGTGGTTCAAAAGAAAGATTCACAGGCAGCATTTAAATAATATAAAAACAATGGGTTCAATTTCTATGTCCATTAAAAGGTTTATCCCCTTGAGGGATGTTGGAGAGCAGATTTTGGTCTGATCCTTGCAGGCCAGGTTGAGGGACCCCACCTGCCAGAGGGACCCCACTCAGTCTGCAGATGCCAGGGAGGGCCCATGGGAGGTTGGCTTCAGGGTGTATCCAGCCCTTCTTGTCCGGTCCCACCCTGCTGGCCACCTTCTTTCTAATTAATTTCCTTTCAATGTGCACAAATCGTGCACTGAGTCACTAGTGCATATACATAGTAGTATGCAGTGATTAAAATAATGTATTTGAAGAATAATGACATTAGAAAATCCTAAGGGGGGGGGGGACACAACACAAACACAGAATAGAAAATGTATTTCCAATAAAACAATATGTTTATACTAGAGGCCCGGTGAACAAAATTCATGGCCTGGGGAAGGGGTGTCTCTCAGGCCAACTTGCACCCTCTCCAATTTGAGACCCCTTGGGGAATGTCCAACTGCTGATGTAGGCCAGATCCCTATGATTGGACCTAAATCAGCAGTCGGACGTCCCTCTTAAAATCTGGGAGTGCTGGCTCCCAAATGCTCACTTGCCTGCCAGCCGGATCACCCCCTAACCACTCCTCTGCTAGCCTGATCAATGCCTAACTGCTCCCCTCCTGCCTGATTGCCCCCAACTGTCCTGTCATGTTGGCCTGCTCACCCACAACTACCCTCCTCCCCTGCCAGCCATCTTATAGTGGCTATCTTTGACCACATGGGGGCAGCCATTTTGTGCAAGGGCATGAGGGCCAATTTGCATATTACCTCTTTATTATATAGGATGGAGACTACTAAAGGAAGTGCACCCCAAATGTTGTTATTGATATTCTAGGTTTTTTCGTCTTAATACTTGTATTATATGTTTTATAAAGTTCTGACAGTAATCATGTTTATTTTTTAAAAAAATTTAAAGGTACAGAGAAAAGGTGGGAAAACAAGTCTTCTGAATATTTTGTTTCATTTTAATCTTTGAATTTGCACTGATATGAAAGAGATGTCTAATTGCCAGTGGATCCCAGTTGCTAAGAAGTTAAAGCAGTAAATTTCCTTCCATTAAATTCAGCTAAGGCTACATATTAATATTCCAGTTGTCTTCCTCTGGCTATTATTACAGAAGGTAGAGGAAATGACTATATCATGAATTGAAACTCAGGATGGTGACTGACAGTGTGTTGGTAAAAGAAACTCATCTTACCCAGCACAAGTCTAAAGAGAGACCACAGAACTAATTTATCTACTGATATGGTCGCAATTCTAAATGAGAGGAGATATAGCAATGCATCTGTCTATCTCTCATATGTCACAGTTCTCATTTAACACATTACTGAAAGGAAAAATATTTGACTATCTCCTGCATAAATAACATACGTTATGATTCTTAATAAAACATGAACAATTAGCCTAGGGGCTTCTGTCACCTTTTTTTTTTCCATTTTATTATTAAATACTGAGAATATACAAATATTTATACAGCATATTTAATTTATAAAAATAATAATAAATCAAGGATAGATATAGTACTATTTCATTATATAATGTTTGAAAACATGCAGGACAAAACAGTATAATTTTAAAGATACAAACATGAAGTAAATCTAAGCAAAAAAGTAATATAGTAAATACAAAATTAGGAGAGTAGCAAAGTTAAAGAAACTTAATGTGAGGATAATGTTCTTTTTTTAAACTGAGAAATAATTTGGTATCTTCAATTGTATTTATACTTATGTTTTGGATTGTATTATATTTCTACTTCGTTCTTCCTTTCTTCCAGGACTTAACCCCTTCAGAAAGACTTGAGGAACTAACAATGTTTCAGCATTGCCCTGGGGGAGGCTTTCTCTGGAGAGGAAGCCTTTGCTGTGGTGAAGAATCTGGGAAGATTATACTCTGGCCACTCTTCCTCTTCCCCTGGCCATGACCTTGAGGGAATTTTTCATGGATCTTCATTGTGAGAACCTGGTAGGGTTCCTATAGATAATATCCCTACACAAGATGGGGAGATCCCTGTGAGGTCAGCCTCCAGGAGTTTCTCACTTTCAGTGTTGTTCCTGCCCAGCCTCCAGCAGCAATTCATTCAAATCACCAGCAAAGTTGTCCTACTCCAAGGTTCCCAGAGGCCTCTGCTCGCTCTAAGTGATATCAGTACTATATCTCACTGGATATGCCTGTCTCTTTAGATTTTGTCTCCTCAGTTTTGTTTTTTTCTTGTAGCTTTAGGGGTACAAGAAAAATCATGGATTTTCAATCTCTCTAGTTTTTATTTTCTACTCCCACCACATGATTCCCTGTGTTATAGGATTTCATGTGTAAGATATTATGAAGTAAATTACCTCTCATAAGTGGAATCATCACTTGCCATTTGATTCTTTTGAATCACTCAAAGATTTACTTTTGTAGCATACAAACCATTAACAGGTAGCTAAACAAAAAGAAACTCTCCTTTTACTATTCTAACTGTCTTTCCTCACATCTTTCAACATTAAAAAAAAAGAGACATGCCAGTAAATTCCTGTAACTCCTATATCTTTCAGTTACTAAAATTAAAGCGATGTCTTCTATAATTTCCTTTGAGATGAGTGGTAAATACAAAATCCGTTTTGGAACTGATGTCTGGCCAACATAATCATTGGAAATGCAAAGGCATTGATACGATACATGGCTAGTGCTGCAAACTCATCTAAAACAGCACACTCCTGAAGACCATGTGGAGGCTGTCTTTATAATTCATCAAGTTGTCCCGGACAATTAAAGAGCACTTCTGTTATTCTTTGCTTCTTGCATTAAGATCCAAGTCAACCAGTTTATTTCTCTGGAGTGCTTTCTGATAAATCACCCCCAACAGTTTCAATTTACTTCTTTCCACTAAGCCAGACAAATTTATACAATCCAGAAAACTTGAGAGGTTAAAAAGGTGGTGGGTAAAATGGCCCTTCGGAAGTATTGTAAAATGGGCAATACTTCCAATTATAGGGCTAACAGGAATTAATTTGACTCTCTGTGGTGTATAATGATTGGAGTTGAGGGATGGGTTTAGATGGAAATAATTAGCAGGGAAGTGACAAGGAGAGAATTCTGAGATGTCCTAAATTAAATTACAGCAGAGGGTTGGAAGGACGATATAAGAGAGGTTAATAAGTTAATAGCTGTAGGACAAAACAAACAAAATACTGCTTACATTTCTGAATGTATGTTGAAACTTTGAACTAACTTTTAGGTGGCTATTTCCACAATTATCTATAGATAATTATCTATAGCTCAATAATGGACCACCAGGCTTCACCAGATCTTGTTTACCCAGGAAGTTTCTGAACTATTGCCCACAACCAATCCAAAACAGCACATTCTTCTCCCTTAGGGACTATATACCTACCCAGGGACTAGGCCTGTTCCATCTTCTCCCACCGCTTTTACCTACAGCCAATGTCTATTCTTTCAAAACAACATATCTTTCTTCCCCAAACTTAATGCATAAAACAGCCTGCAGCTCTTGGACAACAGAATTGGTGTCTTCTTCATCTAGCCCTGGTGGTTTAAGCTGCATGCCCCAGAACCTGGTCCTTTTTGGGGCTAGCATGTGGCCCAATGAACTCTTTCTTTCAGAAAGCTTCCAGCTGTGATGATTTTCTGTTGTTGTTTAACAGAAGCTGAACTGGTAGGTTGTTCATATCACCTCCTCCTCAGCAAGAGATTTAAGTTGGTTAAAAAAAATCACTGAGTGATTTGTAAGTCCCTTTTAGGAATCACCCCACTATAGCTCTGAACAATTTTCAAATGTCTCCAACTTTCTAGTTTGGTAGTGGACAATCTTCTATTTGTTCCTTGTTGGGTAAATGGAACGTATTCATTATGTTTGTATCACACTCTGGTCTTTTCATTTGAGCCAATGTACTCTTGTGTTTAGAAAACCAAAAGATAACAGAAGTATATTATTTCAGACGTGCATAAAAGCTGTAGAGTGAATATATAGTGAATAATTTATGACTCAGCCATTTTATTTATGAGTATCCACAGAAGGCCCCCCAACCTGAATAAACCCACATGGTTAAAGACTACGTTGTACCATATTAAGGGAATTTTTGACAACTGTCTAATAAACTTAAATTAGGGAAACAACACATCTGCAGATCTGATGTTAAATCCATTCAGGTTTCAGATTACCAAATGAAGGTACAAACGTACATTTTAAACTTCAATAATAAGATTCTTTTATTATGTAAAGTTAATGCTTAAAGCAAACTCTACTTCATTTTGTTAACCATCTCTAATACCATCCCCTCCAAAAGTAATTGCCTTCTCTCCAACATTCCAAATCATTCCAAACTTCTTTGCTATATAGTCATGTCCACAGGCTAAATTTGTGAAAATAAATTTTATTGGTTTAACTGATCTACTATGCCCTAGGTAATTAACTTACTTTAGTTCATTTAAGCTTTACTGCCAATTAGAAAAAGTGAGAAACAAGAATTTTGGGTAACTTAAATCAGCTGCTTAACACTGAGCAGCTAATCTAAGATTAGAAATTGAGTTATTCCACCATATCATGATAACCTTATGCAAACTTTCTAGGGTATCCTGTTTTGTTGATGGATATCCAGGATATGGAAAGTCATGAACCAAGTAGGGAAAAGGTAGCTTTTGAATATACAGTAACTAAGTTTCTGTGAAATTTCTTACTCCACATAGTAAAAGAGTTGTAAGAAATTCTGTTGGAAGAAGTAGAAATTCTGCTTGGAAGAAGCACTGGATTTCTTTATATGGTGAAAGTAGGAAGTGTTGGTGGGAGATTGCACATTTGTTTAAAAACATACAAACAAGCCAAAGCCTGCCGTGACAAATCTATAATCCTTGCAAAATCTTTTACTGAAGCCTCCACACTGCATATCATGGTAATAATGATTTAGGCAAACACATGATTTCTCTTATTACAGAAATGTGTGGCATCAAGGACCCATTTTCCATTTGAGATTTTAAAGTAGGCCTATAGGTAGACTTTAGATATGAATAAACATGAGTAATAGATTGAGTTGTCTAACAGCCAGCCTCAAGCAGAAAAACCAACGAACTTGAACAAAGAGTCTCAGCAGAGGGAGATTTATGTTATTCGGCTGAATTACATTCCTTTATAGACTGCTGCTGATGGGTTGCGGGAAAAGCAGCCATCTATCCGATTTAAGTAGACTGTGTGCTGGCACTATAGATATACCCTTAATTCATCATCAGAGTTGCTGTAGGCATAGAACTGGCTTTGTTCTCTGCCAGTATCCTCCAGTTAAGTAAAAATGCCATTTACCAGAGTGTTGAATAAGTAGGAACCATATAGCACTATAATCAAGTTGCAGTGACGTTATGTATTTTAGCCTCAATATGGAAAGTGGCTAAATCAGCAGAGACTTATAATCTACAGAACTATGCTGACCTCTGAGAGACACTTATAATTTATCAGGTAGCTATTGTCTTCTATGTGTCAGTAATAATACTGCAATCTCTAATTTGTGTTGCATATTGTCGTTACAATGCTAATGCTCTTTTCTATAGACTTTCTTCAATTTTTTACAAGTTTGTGAAATAGTATTATTTTATTAGATTTAACGATTGTAAGATTGTATAGGAGAGGTTATATGAGTCTCTCAAGATTACACAACTAGAAAGCGATAAGCCTATAATCAAAATACAGATACCCTGACTCCAACGCCAATATTCTTTCCATTGGGCTGTGTTAGGTATTCTGGAATGGAGTTAGAATAAATGGAATACATTATGGAGTATATTACGTTAGGTTCTAAATTGTGAGTATGCATATAAACAATGATACTAGAAAAAATGACTTCAAGCATTAAGCATTAGTGCTTCCTTGAAGCACACCGAGTGTCTCAGTTATTCAAGTCATAGTTCTGCTTTAAAATAACCCATGGGCAGACTTCCCTCAATAGCTTGAAATCATTAGAAACCAGCCTTTAGTGCTGAATATTCATTGAGATTTCGGTGTTCAATCCCATGTTACTAAATGTACACAAAGTTGCTTGCAGGTAGGCCACACAGTCTATGTGAAAGCATTTTACATCTCTTTTCCACATATAGAGTCTGAGACAATTGAGAACATTTGTTTAGACATTTCAGTTTGGAATATTTTTAATTTTAAACCCCAAAATCAAAACCTTAAATAGTTTTTATGTGATATGAAATAGAGTTTAATGTTTTCAAAAAAGTATATATATATATATATATATATATATATATATATATATATAACCTAAGATTAGGCAGATAAGATGCTCTACATTTTAAACCTTTAATGATTCAGTCTCTGCATTTCCAATTCAATTGGCAGCACTGTCTTCACTGCACTCTCCCATTACAGCAAGGCTATCTGTCAACATTTAACACCACATGCAGATACTATTCCACCTGCAATTTCAGCCTCAAATGGCTCCATATTAATGAGGAAGCATCAACACTTGAATGCAAAACCTCATTTAGGACGTACAATGACCAGAATGATGAAATAATTCTTTTGTAGATAATCAGTGGGTTGAACAGAAAAAAAAAAATACTTGTTCTGCCCAGTTAAACCAGAATCTCAAGGTAACCAGATGCTTAGCGCATCAATAGACATTCGAGTGCCTAATAAAAATATATAGCCTGGTTAGAATTTTGTGGGACTGACTTCATTTTTAAAAAAGAGGCAACTGGAACAAGTGTTAAAATAGATTTATCTACAGGCAGAAAAACTTCAATCTTTTTTGTTAAGCTCGGTGCATAACATAATACACTCTTTTGACATTCTTCCTGTTATCAACAAAGCATAATTGCAATATATTAAATAAAACTTAACATATTTAAAATAAATATCTCTCTCAAAAATTTGGAAGGGAATTGCAGGATTTTGATGTTTACAAAGAAGCCACAAATACACATTCCATTCCCTCTTAATTGACCTCTGTAATCTCTTTAACTTTTTGACTCTATCTAAAGCTAGACCCAAACAATATTTTATGTGTTTCAGAATTCTTAATTCAGCAAGTATTAATCAAATATTTTTATATACTTAATACTATGCCAGGCATTTGAGAAAAATTTAAAAAACATCACTTTTACTTAACCTCACTCATAGGATTATATGAGGAATGAATGTGGTCAAATTTACAATTGGTTAGAGAGTCAGTGCAAAATTACTCAGAAGGATGATGAGATGAAAAACACTGAGATCCAATTTTATTCCTATGTTAATTTCCCTTTACTATTTCTATTTACTTTGCAACTTTTTGTTGCTTTGCTACCCATATTATGCATGCATTCAACAAAGTAAATGATTTACAATGTTTATCTAAGCTATAAAAAGGTAATAGACTGGTTTGTGTACATACACAAACACACATAGGCATCATTCTACAATCGTATATGTATGACCGGTGATCATTTCTATAGTACATTAAATCCATACAAATCAATGCTTCTGTTTACTAAGTACAATCACAAGTATCCTGAAAATAGTGTGAAAGATAAATCATTTTTAATTATAATGAAATATAGGCAGACATCACTTTATTTTATATCTCTGAATATACACATATATAAATGTATTCTATATACACAAATGTATAAAACTAATTTATGTGTGGATATATACTATATCATGAACATATATGTGTATATGTATGTTTGTGAGTACCTTATTATTTTTTTCTGAGAGACTAATTCTTTCCTTCAACTTAGAGACTAAAACTTTATTATATAGAGTCTTGATGAAACTTAAACCAAAAAAATTAAGTGGTAGTAAATTAATGATGAGAAAAAGTTATGGCAAATCTTTTATAATAATTAGTTTTCCAATTACCACAACAATGGTAACTATTAGTACCACTGTCCATATCAACTTTACTGAAACAATCCTCAGAAATAAAAAGAGAGCTCCCTTTTCCCCCCCTCTCTGCTGTAAGCAGCTCTTTGAAAGTGGATTAAGTAAACATGAGCCTTGTGCATTTGATAAATATGTATGTCTTATTTCTTCTTTCCCACTGCTTTTCACCCGGCTGCAGCTGAGACCCAAGCAATAAATACTATTTATTTATTTTAATAGTATGCTTAGTGGAAGTATTACCAATATTTCCTAAGCTTAAAAACATCCCAAATGCATTTTACTGTTAGGCTCAGCATTTTCATAGTAATTTACAACTTAAAAAGGGTAAACTCTATTACTCTATGTCAAACCAACAACTGGGTAAGTGCAGAATGTTACCCTATGAAATATGACCGAATTTATTGCTGCAGTCATTAATACATATTGATTCCATTCATAACAACCCAAAGGGAATTGTAAATCTCTGATGCTAGTGCTTGGTCTATTTCTCTCAGAGGAGCCTGGCTTGGCACTGCCAAATTTCAAGTAATATCCAATTAGTTCGGCGATCAATGCGGCTCATTTTCCTCTGGTTATTGTTAAAAAGACTAGTCAGTGACATGAACATCAAGATCTTGTATCTTACAATAAAATCTGAGCAACATGACTGCTCTTCTGCAAAGGTAACTGACTCCCATCAATCTTTGAAGTAGGACCTTTTCTATGTAGAAACATTTATTTCGGTTTTACTTCTATAAGGTATGACACTTGAATTTACATCACTGTCACGCACTAAATTGTTTCTTGTAGGCTCTTCTATTTGTGTATCCTCCGCCCTTACCTTTTACATTCATGTTAACATGGATGGGCTCCATTAATTCCTGGTAAACATATTTGGTTAGTCAATTTTCAGAGTATAAGTTTTATCTTTTTTATTGTACATCATTGCATATATTAAATATATACAAATTATTTTATATTATACCTAAAAAAAACAACAACTCTAAGATAAGCAAACAAATAAAAATAATTTAAAAATAAACCATGTGGCTGGGACTTGAGATCTAGGCCATCAGAGGACAGTTTACCCTCAGAAGGCACGTGTTGAAGTCCCAACTTCTGGTGCTTCAGAATGTAACTGTATTTGGAGATATGGTCCTGTGAAAGGTTTATGTTAGAATGAGGCCCTATTCCAATATATGTGGTATGATGACAGGGGCATAGGTGTTTGCATCGGGGGAGGATCAAGAGAAGAGGCAGGAAGAAGGCAGCCATCTGCAAGCCAAGGAAAGAGGCCTCAGCTGAAACCAACCCTGCTGGTACTTTGGTCTTAGAATTCAGGCTCCAGGATTGAAGGACAATGCATTTCTGTTGTCCAAGCCCACATGAACATGAAGTAAAATCATAGACCTTTAAAGACATGGCAGCTCCTGCTATTTCCACACCAAGATGTCTTTCTTCTACCAGTCTCTTGTTTGCTCTTCCCACAAGAGCTAATTCTTTTCTGATTAGTAGGACTTGAGAACCCTGGTCCACCTTTATTAGTGGGCAAGTTCACACAGCTGGATTTGCTTAGTTGTAACTACATATGAATTTTGCTCTTTCATATATCATATGTCTGTGAGAAATAAATAATGTTAGTTAGGTTTGGATTTAAGGGGTGCAGTGTCACTCATTTCCCTCGGGCTGTAACATGTGCCTAAAATCCAGACCCGAAGATCTTGGCAATGGAGTAATTAAGTACACTCCTTACCACTAGCTGGTATTATTCCTTGTAGAGAACAAACCCACAGAATCACATAAAAAATGAGTGACTAGACCAAGGCAGGATTTAGTCATTTTGGAGTCCTTTGTTATATAATTCATTACACATAATATAATTAAAATAATATACACCCCTAAGTACAACCCAATGCCCACAATGGATGTGATAATTTAGATGGAGGTAATGTAGTATATTTTATTGAAGACATGGCAATGTTTCAAGTGCTATCAATTAGAATAAACAGGGGTTGGCAAACTATGATCTGCAGAGCAAATCCTGCCCACATCTGTTTTATAAATAAAGTTTTATTTGAACACAGCCATGCTCATTTGTTTCTATAGTTTATGGCTGCATAGGCACTACAGAGGCACGGTTAGTAGTTGAAACAGAGACTATATATCCCACAAAGCCATAATATTTACCATCTGGTCTTTAATAATAAAATTTACTGAATATGTAATGCTTTACATAATGGTATATATTAAAATTACTAGAACAGCCAGTAATATGTAATAGGTATCACTAACATTTAGTGGATTGAATTGTAAATCTAACATAAATAGTTAAGGTAATTTTTAAAATATATATTTTATTGATTTTTTTTAAGTGAGGAAAGGAGAGAGACAGAGAGCTAGAAACATCAATGAGAGAGAAACATCCATCAGCCGCCTCCTGCACACCCCCCCACTGGGGATGTGCCCACAACCAAGACACATGCCCTTGACTGGAATCGAACCTGAGACCTCCCAGTCTGCAGGCTGATGCTCTATCCACTGAGCCAACCCGGTTTTGGCTAGTTAAGGTAAATTTTATAGCTAGACATAGATTTGATTTCTTTTCTCCTTTCTCTCTCTGTTCCTTCCTTCATCCCTCCCTTACCTTCTGCTAAGAACAAGAGAATATGTACTAGCAGTGACTATTATCCTTGAAAAATAGAGAAATGGATGCCACCACAGGGAGTGATATACCTCCCTCAAGCAAATCAACAAAACAGCCTCACTAGGAATACCTGAGGCAGCTAGTCTTGGATGGACCACTCACACACTATCCCACACTACCCAGTACATGCTCTTAAATACCCTCCTCTTACTAGTACCATTGTAGACATTCTGGTCCCGTTGTAATGAACCCAGTTATGAAAAACAATAGAGGGACAGCCAGATAGTACAGGCACTCCGTGTGTTCAGGAAGCTGCAGCTTAACACTCTCCAGATAGTTCCCTACAGATCCTGGGGAAGGGACTGGACAAAAGAAGAACAGACGCATGACCAGTAATATCTGGGTGATGCAGGGAAGAAGGTACTTGCTTGTCAGTCACACCTGGAAACAGGTCATTAGCCAAAAGAGTCATGGCCAATGCAAGCACGGGAAGATTTTACATTTAAACTCCAAAACAAGGGAGCTTCCTCTCTCTTGCTCTTTCTTGCTGCAGGGGCCATACTCCTGACTTTCGAGGCTTTCACACACTGCACTCGCCCGCATGGCCCACAGCCATTTGGGTGGCACCACCGCCCTCATGTGGGCTGATGGACTAGAACTAGGCTAATGCTGTGCCAGATCCAGTTCCACCCGGGAACAGAAGCTCTGGACACTGGCTTAGCTGTATCCCTGGCTGCACCTCTTCCAGGACTGGAATAAGGGAATTGAGATTTTTGAAACTCAGAGATAAAATCCCATGCAAATTAAGCTTTCTACCGTATCTCATCTTCCTGTGGGGGTCTCCGGAAATGCTTATTTCCAGTAGTACCCCAGGAACCCCATTCTCACTAGCAAAGGAGAAGGCAATCCATGCAATTCTCCAATAACAATTCTACCATTGATACAATACAAAGCCTAAACAAAAGTTTGTTTAAGTAGGAGTCACAGTTATTGTCATTTTTATGGACCCACGAAAGGACAAATTTGTAAACTTAAATGTTGTATAGGTGGTCATACAGAGAGCAAATTTGGCTCATGTATGATTTATCATTTCACGTTACACAGCCTTCATATTTTTCATGGGAAAAGCAATTAACGATAAAGAGAGCCAGAAAGAAGAAGTAGGATTAAAAAGTGGGAAGAATAAAATTAATAAGAATGTTATAGCTACAGTTTATTTTATAAACCTGTCTGCAAATATAGAAGAAATAATTACTTCTTCCCAAGATGCTGCATCTTTTTCTTTTTTTCTCCAAAATAAATTAAGTCACAAACAATTTGTCTTTACTCTGCTGCATCATTTGGGTGTTTATTTTCCTACATGGTTATATTAAGTTCTTGAGGCATTTAATTTTGAATAAACCCATTATGTCAGTTTTCATTACAGTGGTATATATGCATAACAAATTGAACTTAAAATCAAACCAAAGAATCAAAAGAGATAAACACAGACACAGTGCCAAGTAATAACCCCAACAGAGCTGACTGGCACTTTGGCCATAAACATTCCAATATTAAAGAACAGGGAAGTTGTTCATCACAAACTACACACAATCATAATCAAATCAGGTATATTTAACCACATTTTCCTTATTTACATAGTCTTTGATTTTTACTACATGGAATGAAAAATGTTTGATATGTAAAAACTGTCTCTAGAGTATCCTTATTTGTTATAACCTGTTATAAGTCACAGTCATTAATTCAGTAATTTTTAAACAATAGGAAAAATTCCTATTCTTAACTGTATAAAGTAGTATGGGAAATATTTAAATGCTACATTTAACAGCTCTATGGAAATTGATGCATGACTATTATAATTCAAAGCATTCTCTACCACACAATCAAGAAGTGCCTGTGACCATGTTTATCATTTAAATCACAAAAGACATGTACCGTTCACATTGCTTTAAATTTACTTATATGCATCCAAAAGAACTGGGGTAGGGGAAGAAACTATTTAGTTGACTATGAATAGCTTTCATTTATAAGGAAAATGTTGAAATTCAGAGTTAACTCATTCCAACTATGTAGCAGGACATCATACTTGTTTTGATAGGTATAATTTCAATGCAAAAAATAAAAAAATAGATGGGCATTTTTGAAAAGGCTAAATATATATATATATATATATATATATATATATATATATATATATTAGCATATTCTATTACAAATATATAAAAATAACTTTATAATTATTAACATATTAATATTTTATAAATATATACAATGGGTTCTTTTTCCACTTTTCCCATTATATCTTTACTCTATATCACAGATGGGAGAAATTAAAAATAATATTCATTTGCATATTGCTATTTTTAAAATGAAATGTTAATTTATAAATAAAATGTTATATATGAGAAATGAAAAAATTCTAAAAAGTTCTCAAATGCAACTTTTTAGAAGTCACTACTTTGAGCCTCTTCAACAACTCTTATCCTTGTGTTGGTTCACCATGGCATCTCCCACCACTCATGTGTAACGCTTAGATCATTTCAGGTTTATGTCTAGATATATTGATGGTGCAGAGAAGAGAGAGAGAAACTAGGTAGTTAGGAATTGGGACCATGGGCAGTAGGGGGGGTGGGGAGGAAATAAAACTGGGAAACCCAACTAGGTGGAGTTACAAAGGCAACTCAGCTGGGTGGAGAAGGAAGGGCTTGTGTGAGAGGCATGAATTTTAGAATGTATAGATATTGCTAAGACAGGCAGCATGCCGATAGCCAATCACAAGGCAGCAGGGTGTTTAAACCAATCCCAAGGATGTTGTTAAGGCAAAATTCTTTGAAAAGACCAATCAAGAGCTAGCAAAGCTGAATCTACCCCTTAGTTTAAAAAGCCTGCACTTCCTCTGTCCTCTCTATCTCTTTCTCCTGAGCCCACGTGGATTATGGCAATGTGGAACTCTGCACGTGGACTAGTAGACTGTAACATGGAAAAGAAGTTTGGGGCACTGGCTCCTAGAACCCCCAGCTGCACGCTTTCCAGGACTGGCTTCTCTCAGTAAACATTTTTGTCCACCATTTCATTCTTCAATTTTGTGAGACAATGAACTCGGACTCAGAAATCCTAAATTTTAGTTTCGGTGCCCCATAAAAGGACACCTACATAAAATGTAACTGGCACCACATGTCAGGAACCGGGCAGTTCTCCTATTATCCCATTTCCAGACGCTGCAAATCTCTTTTAGCTCTTATGGCATTCTTAAAGTTGATACCATGCTGAGCTAGAAGAAAACCATATCATGATAGTTATGGGGGGATCTACTTTATTCTAGGCAGTCTTGTAGACACTGACAACAGAAATAAACAAAACCAATCATTCTAGTGACATAGAGACATGTACTACATCTATGTCACCATCACCATCATCATCCATGCAAAGAGTTAAGAGTAAAATTAGAAAAATGGGATGAATTGTGTATATACTACATTTTTGTTCTGTTCCTTTCAAAGCTATTTTCTCAAGTTCATCTCTAGTGATAGACCCTTTTGACATTGCTAAGTAGCAAGTCATAGGCCTATTATAATTTATGTCCTTAAATTTCCAAACCTACTATATGTCGGATATGTTAAATGCCCAATAAATATTCACTGTTACTGATATTTATTTAAATGACCTGTTTATATCATGTTGAAAAATAATGGTATGTATCAGAATAAGAAATGGGCAATATATGAAAGAATTGTTTAGCCCCCTCTGCCTTTCTAGACTTAATCACTGTCTTCCTGGGTCATAATACTAGTACAGTGGCTGGCAAACCATGGCTGGTGAGCCACATGCAGCTCTTTGGTCCCTTGAGTGTGGCTCTTCCACAAAATACCACAGCATGGGCGAGTACATTTTAAAAATATATATATATTTTATTGATGTTTTACAGAGAGGAAGAGAGAGGGATCAAGCTTTAGAAACATCGATGAGAGAGAATCATCAATTAGCTGCTCTTGCACACCCCCTACTGGGGATGTGCCCACAACCAAGGTACATGCCCTTGACTGCAATCAAACCTGGACCCTTCAGTTAGCAGGCTGACACTCTATCCATTGAGCCAAACCAGTTTCGGCTGGGCGAGTCCATTTTGAAGAAGTGGTGTTAGAAGAAGTTTAAGTTTAAAAAATTTGGCTCTTAAAAGAAATTTCAATCATTATACTGTTGATATTTGCCTCTGTTGACTAATGAATTTGCCAACCACTGTACTTATATATAGCATCTTCCTCTTCCTAACTAGTCTCTTTCAGATCTTCTCTGCTGGTGTCTGTCAGTTTCTCTCCAGTTTCCAAGCAAGTTACTGGCATCCTTAAAATCGCAACCTGAAGTTATGTATGCCTCGAAATTAAAGGTAAGACTTCTGAAGGATATTTAAGTAAATTCCGCTTATTCCTCACCTCTTGAAACTCCACACAAGTCTAAATTAACATCTAATTTTGCAGAGCTGTAATTTCAGGGGAAAATCAGTTTCAGAATGATTGTTCTTAGTAATATATATCCAACCAAGTAATGCCTTGCCCTAAGAAAGTATGAAGTGTTGATTTGTCCTTGAACCACACTGATAATTTCTCTCAGCAATGACCTGAAGACAATGATGTGTGCTCTGAGAGGGGATTGCCACACGTTTTAATCTGCCTGGCTTTCTGATCAGGCGAAATATAAATCACATAATCAGTTACCAACTGATCACCAGGTACAACTAGTATAAATTTTCCTTCATAAAAGTTTCATCAAAGCTGGGGATGGCTGCACTGCCTTATTTTTGCTTGAGAAATTACAGCCTGTGAAGATTGGCTGGTAGCCTTATGTGATTGATAGGATTAGGGTGGATGGCCTTTATGCAGAGGAGTTCAAGTTTAAATGGCCTTTGCAATGACTTCCATCTTCCCCTTACAATGATGCTCTACTTCACTTACTGCAAAAGAAATGGCAACTAACATTTTTATTTTTCTGAAAACACTTACTTATGGCTAGAAAAAGAAATGGCAGACACGATCTTCAATACAGTAATTGTTTATTATAAGCCAACATATATGTATAGCCAGATGACTAAAGAGAATCATAAAGCTTTATATAGGGTGACAACTGATGATTTAAAAAATAGATATGTTTAAATTATGTGTATTGTTATTGGCTATTTTGTTTCTGATGTAACATCTGTGAAATTGAAGGTGGAAACTACCTCCAATTAAATTAAGAAAATGTGGATTCAAAAGCTTCTTTAATAAGACCACTAACTCATTGACTTTTTTGTTTTTGTTACATTAAAACTAATACCATACAGGTGGAAAAAAATCATCAAATTATCATAAACATTACTCAGAATGAGAGGGGACAGTATGAAACTCCAGAAGGAATGATGACAGAGTCCTAATTATGAAATATTTATAAGACAAGTGATATATCCCTGGTCAAGTACTGGTCACATCAACAACTAAATCATAAATCAGCTTTAACAAATAAACAGACAAGTTAAATTTAAGGAATATAGCTGGCAGTAGCCTTACTTCACTTTGAATGTATTTCAACTTAAAAGCTCCAATATTTCATAGTCTCAAGTCAATAAGAACTGTAGTCCCCACTTATCTATGAGGGCTATGTTCCAAGACCTCCAGTAGATTCCTGAAACTGCAGATAGTACTCAACCCTGTGTGTGTGTGTGTGTGTGTGTGTGTGTGTGTGTGTGTCTGTGTGTGTGTGTGTGTACACATATATATTTATATTAGAGGCCTGGTACTTGTGTGTGTGTACCAATATATATATTAGAGGCCTGGTGCATGAAATTCATGCATGGGGGAGTGTCCCTCAAACCACCCTCTCCAATCTGGGACATCCCTCTCACAATCCAGGACTACTGACTCATAACTGCTCTCCTGCTTGCCTGCCTGTCAGCCTGATTGTCCCCTAACTGCTCTCCTGCCAGCCTGATGGCCCCCAATTGCCCTCCCCTGCTGGCCTGGTCTCACCCAAATGCCCTCCCCTGCAGGCTATTTCACCCCCAACTGCCTTCCCCTAACAGCTGATCACCCCAAACTGTCCTGCTTTGCTGGCCTGTTCGCCCACAACTATCCCCCCCCCCCCCGCCAGCCATCTTGTGATGACATCACACGAGGGTGTGATGCCACTGGCTTTTATTATGTAGTGTTGTTGCTTTCCTATAGATACATACCTTTTCACTTGAAAGAAGCACTTTATGGCTTTACTTTGGCATATCCAAAGTGCACTACTCTTGCACTGTGGGGCCATTATTAAATAAAATAAGGGTTACTTGAACAAGCACTTCCTCAGTCAATCTGCTAACAGAGATGCTACAAAGTGACAATGAGCAGGTAGCCTATCTGCATGTACATGCTACAAAATGTGTGATTCCTGTCCAGGGCAGGATGAAGCAAAACAGCATACATTCTGCTACTCAGAACAGTGCACAATTAAGACCTGCTTATTTCTGGAACTTTCCATTTAATATTTTTGGTCTGCAGTTGACCACAGGTAACCAACACCATGAAAAGCAAAACCACAGATAAGGGGGAAATAACTGCATAAGAATCACTTTTACTCATTAATTCCATGTAGTTTAATCTAATGTCTTTGCTGAATTATAGTAAATTTCAAAGTGTGGCAAATAGGTATAGAAATGTGATTCAACCATTTAAAATTTCAGTTGGGAAGACTGGGAATAAGGTAAATGTTAAACATTTATAACTTTTGATACCGGTGTGGTTGGCCACAGTGAATTGGGGGGGTGGAGGGAGGGTGGGAAGTGAATCCAGGACTATAAAAACAGTGGATGTCAAAACCAGTCTGAGCTTGATTTGTGTTTCTGTTTCAGGAGGATCAAACAATCCTTTTCATTGAGATGGATGTTATTGGGCTGCTGATTTTATTTAGCCTGAAGTTTACTGTTCGTCATCTTCATTCTTCACTGTAGAGCTGTAAGCCTGAATGTGACAGCCCCAAGGAGCTGTTGTTTTCTTGGAAGTTCTGGGCTTTTGTTGGCTGTCAGTGCTTCCCTCTTCTTCTCACCTTAAATGTTTCACCATTCAGCCAGCTGCATAGCTAGGAAACCTCTAAGTGCAACCGATTTTTTAAATTCATGAACTAAGGAAAGATGTCTGTTCATAGTCCCATCCCACTTTCTTATATCTTATCCATTGATATGATACATGGATTTTCCCCCGCAAATATCTCTCCTTTTCTTAAAAGTTATCAGCCTGGTTCAGACACTATCATCTCCTAGCTATGCTCACTTATATACCCCGCATTGAATTGTGGGGTCAAAAAAAGACCCTTTGGTTATCCCTTTACCCATGTAAACTTTTTGGTGGTTTCATATTGCTTTTAGAACTAAAGAAAAAAATCTTTATTGTACATGTATAGCCTTCTCTGGCTGGGTCCCTCTTTCCCTCTTCACCTGGATTTCTTATCCTGATTCCATTCCATTCACCCTACCATATTTGAGCTCCTACCATAGTGACCTGAATCTTTTCTTGCCGCTGGGTTCTTTCATGCTTACTGCTACCACAGGACCTTTGCACATGCTATTTCCTCTTTCAGTATGCCCTTTGCACTCAGCATCCTATAAATGCTTATGAACCTTTGTATTTCAGCTCCAATGTAACTTCCCAGGAGAAGGTTTCCTGTCCTTTCCTTTAAGGTCCAAGGAAAACATTTTAGGAAGAAATAAACCACGTAGCTTTTCCTTGTGGCTTGTCTCTGGTAAAGTTTACATTTTTTTTAATGCTTACTTAATTAAAAATAACTCCCTATTTAATAAAATTCATTTAATTTACTTTTGTATTCTTAGCTTTCAGTACAATCATAGGGCCATTTCTTAAGTGCATGGATTCATAAGAAGAAGTCTGCTCGTATCTGAAAAATGAAATTAGGTAACTTGAAAGACAGAAACTGAAATAAATCCAAACTGGTCATCAAAATGGTAGAGGGGGAAAAATTACAGTAATAAAATTCTCGGACTTTTCAGTCTCAGTACCATTTGACACCCTTGAATACTATTCAGAGCTCCAAAGGGCTTACACTTATATGGCTTATATTTATAAACATTAACCATGTCAGGAATTAAAAATAAGAATAAAGTAGATATCTACATATACATCCATTAAAAATGATATAAGTAAAATAAATCCAGAACATGTTACCATAAAGAACATGGCTTAATGAAAAATAAATGTATTTTCTCAAATAACACAACTACTGAGAGAATGGTTTATTTTGCATCGATGGGTTTTCTTTAATATATAGCTTTACAAAAGACAGCTGGATTCTCAGATCTGCTTCTGCATTTAAGCTGCTACAATATCACATATCACGTAGCTCTGGAAAACTCCACTTGTAATGAATGTGATTAAACATGTAAAATAATTTTATAGTATATTATGAAAATAATTTTGATCTTGCTAACCCCAGGAAAGCATCTTAGGTATTCCATCAGAGATACCTAGACTACATTTTGAGAACCACTGGTATAATTTATCCTCCAAATGAGCACACCTTTGAAATAAAGAATAAAAAAATGCATGATAAATATTCATGCTAGAATTTTAAGCATAAACAGGAATCATTGTTAATATGTGTTAATGAATGGTTATAAAAATATGTCAATTAAAATGTTTCATAATTCAAAACAAATATGGGCTACATGGCATAGTTTTTTTTTACTATAATATTATAACCTTTTAAAAAGTTTGATACTTTTTTAATATTCACAAGAGTTAACATAGTGCCTTATACAAAACAGGCTTTCAAGGAATATCTAATGAATGAATGAATGATTGTATAAAGAATCAAATAAATGGTAACTCTAACTGCATGTTTCCCAGGCCTTTTAGTCTTTTTTGAAATGGACCGATGAGAATGCATTTATATTGTTACAGTTACTCACTATAATGTTCCTTTATTCCCAATCACTCTACTTATTCCGTTATTAGAAACAAATAAAGGTAGAATCTATGAGACAAAATACAGGTCTGCTACATGGTACAATTGGAGAGGCACAGAGCCCTTTACTCTAGAAAATCATTCCTAACTCTAGTTTTATTTGAAATATATTAACCATTGTTGCTAAGAATTATCTTTTTCCTTTGTGCCAATTTTTAAATGGAAGTATGCTTAAAAAGTAACTTTTTATTCTTCATTAAGGTTTAGAAACATAGCCTTATTCTCATATTCAACTACTTAGGATTTTCTCCAAAATTGTTTGCATACAGACACACACATGCGCACACACACACACACACAGCAAATACCACATAGAAAAGGTTACTTAATCCCTTACTTAATCAAGATAGAAAACTTCCTGAGTGTGAGATGACCTTAGATAATTTCACTTCCACAGAGATAACCTTAAACATAAAAGCATTCTTGGGTGTAATAACAGATTGAAGATAATAAGAAATGTTGAGGATAGAGACAGGTGATTTAGAAAGTTGACAACAACTAACTCACTAAGCACAGAACATTTTAAAACTATGATTGTTTTCAATTTATTACTAGCTATTTCTATGCCATATAAATTTATGAGGATCATTATCAGTTATCAAGTCATATCTAAATGAAAACATTAAAAACTGAAAATGATCTAGAAAAAATAATTTATTAGATGATTAATTTACCTTATTTAATTCATACTAGTAAAAATGGTTTATTCATACTCTTCCTAAATACTAATTAGACATATCCCATTTGCTAAGGGATTCAAATATACAAATTGGCTAGATTTAAATATAAGTGACAGGAGAGATGAACATAAATAACTAAAATATAAGGTGATAATCTAAAGCTTTGGTGGTTCCTAGAGAATGGGGATATTACTTTTGTTTCTACCATGAAGGGAAAAGAGACATAGATTACACACTAAAGAGAAAAAGGGATAAAGTAGCTGAATTTTTTGTCTTGAGGATGAAAAGAACCAGGTAAAAGAATTATCCTCTGAGCAGGACCTTAATATAAGTTGAGTGAAAGGTTCATATTCAACTACTTAGGATTTTCTCCAAAATTGTTTGCATACAGACACAAATTCCCCTGGGAGCATAGAGTATTAATTGCTAATTAATTGCTAATTTATTTAGTAACATAACTAATTAAAGTTAGTTTTCAATTGTATTATTAGGAAATAGAGGTAGAAACGTGGCTGACAGTATTAAACGTTAAACAGAAAAGATGGTAAAATGGATATGAAAGCTTAAGAAAACAATTCACAGAGATGTTGATCATCAGGTTCATTGGGAGACAGGAAGAACAGGGAAGGTATTCAGCTCAGGATCCATATGTGACTATCATGCATGGGTGGTAACCAAGAAGTAGCTAAATTTCAGCTATGAATATGTCTTACTCATATTTCTGCCTCTGCAACTTCTCATAGTTGCAGCTACTTAGCACATGCTTGAGAAAAGATTATTAACTGAGGACTGCGTATAGAGTGTGCGTCCTGTCTCATGCTGGGTAGCAGTGGATGAAAGCCTGTAAAATACCACTTGGAGATAAAATACAGGGGCCTTGACCATCCAAACAGATTACACTTTATTACATTTCAATATAGTGTCATAATTAAAAAAATAAGTAAAATTTTAAATATTTCAGGAAGGTTTTTTGGTGTTGTTTCCCCACCACCACCCCCAATACCAAGTTGCATTCAGGATAGTTGGGAGCAAGCATTTTCAAATTATAGGGACCATTACTGTCAGGAAAAAAACAACACTCATCTGAAGAAAAAAACAGGAACCAGAAAACTGAATTTTATTGTTGTTTTTATTATGGGCACTACATTATACACATTAAGAACATTTTCTAATTACCTTCCCTTTCTCAAAAATCTATATATTTTTATTTTTTTAATCCTCACCCAAGGACATGGTTAGAGAGAGGGAGGGGGATATATATATATATATATATATATATATATATATTTAGAGAGAGAGAGAGAGAGAGAGAGAGAGAGAGAGAGAGAGAGAATCTGTTGCTTTCCTGACCTGGGATCAAACCTGCAACCTAAGTGTGTGCCATGATTGGGAATCAAAATGGCAGCCTTTCAGTGCAAAAGATGATACTCAACCAACTGAACCACTTAAGCCACACTCAAAACTTTTTTATCCACATTTTTATATGAGAAATCTGAAGTTTGGACATATTAAATAATGAAAGTTACATAGAGATAAAGAAGAAGATGGAATTTTACCACAATTTTAAAGATCATACTATTTCCCAGAAACAAATTGAAAAGGGAGCCCACTGTATGGGAGAACATATTTGCCAAGGATACATCTGATAAGGCATTAATTTTCAAAATACATAAAGTACTCATACAACACAACAAAGGGAGACAAGCAATACAATTTTAAAATGGGCAGAAGACCTGATTAGACCCTTCTCCAAAGGGGACATATAGAAGGCCAAGAGACATATGAAAAAATGCTCAACAGAGCTAATCAACAGAGAGATGCCAATTCAAACATCACTGAGATACCACCTCAATGAGAATAGCTATCATGAATAAATCAACAAACAACAAATGCTGATGAAGATCTAGGGGAGAAGGAACCCTCATACACTGTTGGTGAGAATGTAGACTGCTACAAGCACTATGAAAAACAGTGTGATGTTTCCTCAAAACAGAAACAATGGAACTGCCATTTGAACTAGTGATCCCACTGCTAGGCATATATCCTAAGAAGCCTGAAACATCAATCTGAAAAAATATATGCATCCCTTAAAAGCAGCATTATTTATAATAACTAAGATCTGGAAACAGCCCAAGGACCCATCAGTAGATGAGTAGATAAAAATACTGTGGTAGGGAGTACAAGGATCATACCTCAACATAATAAAAGCTATATATGATAAACCCACAGCCAACATCATGCTCAATGGGCAAAAACTAAAACCATTCCCTCTAAGAACAGGAACAAGACAGGGATGCCCACTCTCACCACTCCTCTTTGACATAGTACTGGAAGTACTCGCCATTGTAATTAGACAAGAAGAGGAAATAAAAGGCATCAAAATTGGAAAAGAAGAAGTAAAGCTGTCACTATTTGCAGATGACATGATATTGTACATAAAAAACCCAAAAGACTCCATCAAAAAGCTAATAGACTTAATAAACGAATTTGGCAATGTAGCAGGATACAAAATCAATGCCAAGAAATCAATGGCATTTCTCTACACCAATAGTGAACTTACAGAAACAGAGACTAAAAAAGCAATCCCGTTTACCATCGCACCAAAAAAATTAAGATACCAGGAATAAACTTAACCAAGGAGGTAAAAGACCTATATGCAGCAAACTACACGACACTGAAAAAAGAAATAGAGAAAGATGTAAACAGATGGAAGAACATACCATGTTCATGGATTGGTAGAATCAACATCATTAAAATGTCCATACTTCCCAAAGCAATATACAAGTTCAATGCACTCCCCATGAAAATACCATGGACATACTTCACAGACCTAGAAAGAACTCTCCAAAAGTTCATTTGGAACAATAAAAGACCCCGAATAGCCTCAGCAATCTTGAGAAATAAGAGTAAAGTAGGAGGAATCTCAATACCAGATTTCAAGCTGTATTACAAAGCAACTGTTCTCAAAACAGCCTGGTACTGGCACAAGAACAGACATATTGATCAATGGAATAGATTAGAGAATCCAGACATCAACCCAAATCAATATGCTCAATTAATATTTGACAAAGGAGGCACGAACATACAATGGAGCCAAGACAGTCTTTTCAATAAATGGTGTTGGGAAAATTGGACAGAGACATGCAAAAGAATGAAACTAGATCACCAACTTACACCGTACACAAAAATAAACTCAAAATGGATACAGGACTTAAACATAAGACGGGAAACCATAAAAATACTAGAGGCATCCACAGGCAGCAAAATCTCAGACATATGCCTAAAGAACTTCTTCACTGATACTAACCCTAGGGCAATGGAAGCTAAGGAGAAAATAAACAAATGGGACTACATCAAAATAAAAAGCTTTTTTACATCAAAAGAAACCATCAACAAAACAACAAGAAAACCCACTGTATGGGAGAACATATTTGCAAACGATATCACTGATAAAGGTTTAATCTCCAACATCTACAGACAGCTTATACAACTCAATAAAAGGAAAATGAATGAGCCAATTAAAAAATGGGCAATGGACCTAAATAGAATCCTCTCAAAAGAAGACAGAAGGAAGGCCAAGAGGTACATGAAAACATGCTCCAAGTCACTAATTATCCGAGAGATGCAGGTCAAAACAACAATGCGGTACCATCTCACACCTGTCAGAATGGCCAACATCAACAAAACAACAAACAACAAATGTTGGCGAGGTTGTGGAGAAAAAGGAACCCTCCTGCACTGCTGGTGGGATTGCAGGGTGGTGCAACCACTGTGGAGAACAGTATGGAGCTTCCTCAAAAAACTGAAAATGGAACTCCCATTTGACCCAGTAATCCCACTACTAGGAATATACCCCAAGAAACTAGAAAGACCAATCAGAAAGGATATATGCACCCCTATGTTCATAGCAGCACAATTTACAATAGCTAGGACGTGGAAACAGCCTAGGTGCCCGTCAGCAGATGAATGGATCAGAAAACTATGGTACATCTACACCATGGAATACTATGCTGCCATAAAAAGGAAGGAATTCTCATCATTTGCAGTAACCTGGATGGAATTGGAGAGCATCATGCTGAGTGAAATAAGCCAGTCAATGAAAGAGAAACACTACATGACCTCACTCATTTATGGATATTAAAGAACACTATAAACGAATGAACAGAAAGATAGATATAGTGACAGTAAAACAACAGGCAGACTGCCAAATGACAGCGGGGGGGGGAGGGTAGGGAGATCTGGGGGAGATAAGAGATCAATCGAAGGACTGGTATGCTTGCATATAAGAACAACCAATGGACACAAAACTCTGGGGAGGGAGGGCACCTATGGGGGGGGGGGGGCAATGATAAGCTATGTACACAGATAATACCTTAATAAAAAATATTAAAAAAAAAAAATACTGTGGTAAAACCCAGCCAGTATGACTCAATAATTGTCAGCCTATGAACCAGGAGGCCATGGTTCCATTCCTGGTAAGGGCACATGCCCAGGTTGCAGGCTCAATCCCCAGTAGGTGTTATGCAGGAGGCAGCTGATCAATGATTCTCACCATTGATGTTTCTATCTCTCCCTCCCCCTTCCTCTATGAAATCAATAAAAATTTAGTTTGAAAAGAAACTGTGGTACATATTCACAATGGAATACTATATAGCTGTAAAACAGAAGGATCTCTTACCTTTGAGACAGCATGGAGGGACCTGGAGAGTATTATGCTACGTGAAAAAAGCCATTCAGAGAAAAACATGTATCAACTGATCTCACTTATATATGAAATCTAATGAACAAAATTAACTGACAAACAAAGAACAAAACAGATCCAGAGAGACATTGAAGCATATAACAGACTGCCATATTTCAGAGGGAAGGGGGGGGTAGGGGTAGGAAGTGATTAACCAAGAATTTATTTGCATATCTTCATAACGCATGGACACAGACAATAGTGTGGTGAAGGCCTGGGAAGTGAGAGTGGGGTGCAGAGGGCCAATGGGGGTGAGTGGGGGCGGGGGACATCTGTAATACTCTCAACAATGAAAATGATTTTTTTAAAGGTCATATTATCTCTACTATAACAAAAGTTACATTCTGGGAAGCACTGACTTCAAAGAAGCTGATTAGAAGGGTTCATGCCCTTGCTGGCTTGGCTCAATGGATAGAGTGTCTGACCCCAGACTATTCTTGGGTGAGAATTAGCAGAGAACAAAAGAAGAAAGCTTTATGAAAGAACAAGAGTTTGAGCATCAGTGTTGCAGATGAAGAGTGTCATGATGTCTTGGCTACACTTCCATAGAGATGTGGAGTCCACTTTTCTCCTTTTCTCACCCCTGGAATCTGTGCTGGGCCTGCAACTACTTGGTCTTAACAGAAATGATCCTACATATCCTCCTAGTCTCTTGGAGAGCTCACTGTGGAGGAAGCCAGCCATCATGCAGAAGTCCTGACTCTCCTGAGATCAACACAGTTTGAGATCGCCAAGTCACTCGGAGAAACCCTGCAGAAGGAGATGCCATGGCTAGGGAGAGAGGTCAAGGCCACAGAGTAGCCAGGCTCCAGACATGTGAGCGAAGAAGCATTCTTGCAAGTGGATTTCCAGCCCCAGTCATCCCAGCTGATACCATGAAGATGAGGTACAGACTGCCTGGATGAGGACTTCCCAAAATCCCGACCCCACCCAAATTGCAAATTAAAATAAAATAGTTGTTTTGAGCTGCTATATTTTCAGCAATAGGCATTCTGAACAGCCATGAATAGCAAAAGCCAAAATGCTCCTATTGACTATTTTTAAAATGACATATTGAATGTTGCTGAAAATACTTATAAAAAAACCACTAGAGACCTGGTACATGAAATCCCTGCATGGGTAGGGTCCCTCGGCCTGACCAGCAATCAAGGTCAATCAGGGCCTCCTGGCTGCTGGCCAGAGCCTCCCTTCCCCAGCTGTCAGCTGCTGGCTGGGGTCTTCCTTCATTCCAATCCACTCCCTTGTGGACTGAACTCCCAGTCTCCCAGTCGAACTCCAGAGGGGACACTTTGCATATTAGCCTTTTATATATATAGATTGAGTCCTACATGGATAATCTAATGATTGATGATATGCTCAATCAGATTATTGCAATAAAGTAGCATCACCTTCACATGTGACACACACACATACACGTACACCAAACAAACTGGGGGGAAAAAGGGTGAAAATAAAATGAAATGTGAGGATAGAGAAAATCTCTGGTAGTTAGCGCTGATCTGTCAAATCTGACTCATTCTGATATTCACAGTGCTTTATCTCAAAGGGTCATTTTTTTAAATCCTCCTCACCTCTGTGGGAATCTCTTAGTCCCCGTGATCCGACTTCAGTGGCAGACCCCACAGCGAGGTCAGTTAAAATCAATTCTCAGATAAAATTCAACCAACAAGGAAAGGCCTCAAGGAAAGGAGAGAACGATTTGACAAGGTTTTTATCGGAACCTCTCCACACTTCACACATTCCGGGCCTCGCAATGTAATAAGCATTTGCTAGTCATCCTGGGGAAATGCTATTTTCTCTCCTCTCAGCTAGCCTCAGGAGTGCTTTGTCTAAATATCTCCTTGTTCAGAGAAACTATACTAGACTGCAAACTAAAAAAGGTGCTGTGCTTTCAGAAAGCATTTCACCACTCATTGTTTCCTGCCCATACATAATTCTGAGGAAGCATGCTCATTGATTTATGCCAGCTCTAAAAGCCCCAATTCTCTTGAATTATTCTAGTGCATTTCAAGTCAACCAATTCTAATTCATTTATTTAATCTATTAACTGCATAAGAAGTTTTTGGTCATTTCAATAGGATTTTTCAAATCTATAGAACACATGTTTAAATCCTCATATCTACTCTAAATACTGCATATTTTAACATGATCTGTTGATAGGCGCTATGGTAGGTCAAGTGGAATTAAATGCATGTGTGCTTAGGGCATACAGTGTGATCTGTTAAGGACCCTTAGTGTCCCTGACAGCACTTTTTCCATTTTATCTGGGCATTTGTTTCTTAGCTGTCTGCAGTGGTGACACTCATTCAGCATAAGATTCTAGTAAACATTTTGAGTTTAGATACTAACAGGTATAAATCATTATTGCTCCACAGGCTGGGAAATGTGGTATTCTTTAAATTGGCATGATTCATCTTATTTACTTTCCTAAAAGTTTATCATAAATACCAGCAATTGACAGATCTTGTTTTTCCATAGATGTTCTTCAGCGAATATTGAAATATGATGAGCCATAAAACATTACTGGAAGTGATAGGGCACAATAATTCAAAGAGGGCAATTTTCACACTTCGTCACTTCTGCCTCACTCTATATATTACATGTAAATGAATTTGTCATGTTAAAAGATGGCAAATCCATAAGCTCAGACTTCTTTTGAAAGAACTGCCTTTTTACTCATGTCAAACCAAGAAATCTAGGCGAAGATAGGATCTCAGACTGGTTTGTACTCATATGTCCCCTGCACTTTAACAGTATCTGGCTCATAGTGGTTGATATCAATAGTTGTTGAATTAATTAAGAATTCAGTAGACATTTTAATTATTTCAAAAATTATTATTGGAGAGAAGATTTAAATGATATAATTGTCTAGAATGCACCTTCCATTCCTCAGTAGGTAGTCAAGAAAGTTAAACTCCCGCTTTTCATCCTCAAATATTTAGGAACATGTTAATTCACAGTAATTTATTTTAAAATAGGAAAATTTTCTATTAGGGGAGCTTTTCTATACCTGAAAAAAATAAAAAGGATATGGAAAAAATGGGAAAATAGAGTATGGGAGGATAGTAAATGCATTTATATGTTTATAAATATTTTATTGTTATATTTAAACTAATTGTGGTATTATTCAGTTTGTAGTTTGTATAAGGCAGGACGGAGAATAAGAAGAGCTGTGAGTATGTATTATATTTGAATGTGTGTATATTTATTCATATATAAAAAGGAATTTTTCATTCCTGTGATCTTAAGTTTTTCTTTCTTTGATAAGTTAAAAATATACGATATACCTTGTAACAAAGGAGAAATGAAGAAATGGAGTACAGAATTTTGCAAATTCTGAAGAGTAGCACAGTAATTGCAAGTCAGTGTATGATTACTACAATTAGTGTTGCAGTGTACATAACTCATAAATTTCCCCATCTGAATCTGTGGCATTTCCCTATGTATATGCATGCCTTTCTCATCCGACTTTAAATAGACACATTTAGGTAATACTTAGAAGAAATAACTGGTGTCCTGGTTTCCCAGTAGCTTGGCACAAAGATGAAAAAGGTATCTCATAAACTCTTTGTTTTGGACTCTAAGAGTCACTCTATCAGGATACCTTTCTATAGTACCAAGTGACAGCACAGTATCTTTAAGAAAGAATTTATAGCTGGATTTAAAATTATTTTAAGTTCCCCTAAAGTATAATTTCTGATGACTTGGAGCAGAAAATTTCTGACAACTCCAATATATAGCAAGGAAGAAAGATAAAGAGATGAAAAGACAGATAGGCAGGAAATTGATAAAGGGTAGAAAAATGATAAATTATAGATAGATAGATAATAGATAAACAAATAACAGATGGCATTTGTGTGATATCTGTATGATTTGTGACATATTTATTTATCAGAATCTTCAGATAAGAATTAGAAATAAAAATAAATTCAAGGCCAAAGCTCTTTGATGAAATGTTAAACATAAATACAGAGAGGTTCAGAGCTACAAGTATTTTTTAGCTTTATAATTCAGAGCATTTTCCATCCCTTCCTTAGATTATAGAAGAATGACAGTTACTTTTTAACTTTTTGAGGAATACACTTTTCCTCACATTCATGAAAAGTTATCCACAAGATAACAAAAACATAATTAAATATAATGATCAATGGTTTAAACTTATTTATTTTTGACAGATGTCACAGCCAATGATGGATCAGACTTTCATCAGAAGGAAATAATTTATAGCATCTCTGATTACATATAATTTCAGATACTCAGTCGAATGGCTTTTGCAAATAAAAAAAATGATAATATTTATTCAATCCAAACTGTTCTGTTAATATGAAGCTAGTGCATACTAACATGTATGTGCATATATATATATATATATATATATATATATATATAGTGCCACAACCAGGGAATAAAAATCATTTGCTATGAGTCAACTAAAAATTCCCCTTTTAAAAAAATATTGATTACCCTAGAATAATCCATTGACATTTGGCATAGTCTTCGTTATAATAATTCAACTCAGCAGTAATATAATTTAGAAAATGGTCACTAGGCTTTGGCTGAAAATGAATAGAATCCATGCTAAAAATGAATAGAATCCATGCTTGATTCAAATTCATAGTCAAAAACTATACACTTGTAAATAACATTAATATTGTGACAACCTGACAAAGACCAAGGAATTCAATGTTAAGCTGCCATTCTTTCGTTAACTCAGTATTTATTTAGAAATCAAGAAAGAAAGAAAAAAGAATACAGCATTTTTAATTATAAAGACATTTTTAACTGGAAATAAAAGTACATTTTATTAATTGGCTTTTTCTGACATATTTAGAGAGAAAGCTAAATTTTTGACAAGATATAAAGTATGGCTTCATTGAATCCCATGCTAGTAGCCTCAAACATTTTCCAATGGGAAAACCTCCTTGAGATCTCTGAAAGAAGTGTTTTATTTTTAAGAAGACCAAATTTCATTAGATATTGTGAATAGTAGTTATGAAAGTTGGAAATTCAAATTGCAACAGCAAGTGAAAATGTCATATTCTCTTTATTCTAGTAAGGGCTCATGAAGGAGGCCAAATAGAAAAAGCATGAACAGTGGAGGGAGGAGAAAATGGCGGAAGAATAGGTAGGCTAGTTCTGACCCGGATCCCGAAGAGGAAGGAGAGAGCACCCGAGGGACTCGCTGGGAGTGCCTGTCAACAAGCCAAGAGAGAGGCGAGCACCTGGAGAAACTGGGGGGCGCCCGATTGGGGAGTCCCTGACAATTGAACACCCGCGGCCCGATCCTCTCTCGGAGCGAGCTAGGGGAGAAGACGGGGAAATTGCGCCATCTTGACGGGAGGAGATTTGGATTAAAGGACAGAATAGCCAGGCTGTAAAGACCACCGAGTGGCTGTTCGCCCCTGGACGCCGACCACAGTCAGCGCGAACGCTTGGATTGGAGGGAGTGCTCTAACCCAGGGGGAAGAATCGGTGAGTCTCTGCTGCGGCTCACATATCCCCAGCGGCGCGCGCATTTCCCCCAAGCCGCAGCTCGGCTCGCGCCGGCAGCTCGGCTCCGCTCGCGCCGGCAGCTCGGCTCGGCTCGCGCCGGCAGCTGCTGGCAGCTCGCGCGCGCTCGCAGAGGGGTCTGTGTTTGTAGGAAACCCAGAACTGGGCTGGAGCCACCCCTGACTGCGGTGGGGGCCCCTAAGGAGCAGTACGTCTGAATCGGTCTCAGAGGGAGTTGCAGGCGAACGTGGTCGCCTCCTCCTGCCCAACCCCCACCCCTCCATAGATCCCGGACACAGGGGGAAAGAAAAAAACAAACAAACAAACAAAAACAGGAGGGGACCAGTAGGCCTGGCTCTCTGCCACCAGTAGGCACCGCCACCTAGAGGCTGCAGTACATATGGACTCCAGAACTGCTTCAAAAAACAAGGCCCGATTACAACATGGAAGAAACACTGGGAATTGTTATTAAAGCCCAGACTGGGAACTGGTGAGCTAGACGGAGCAACAGAGGAAGTGAATGACCTTCATTACTGCAAACTTTATTTAATTTTTGATTTTGATTTTCTAATTGTTTAATTTTTTTCTGTTTTTTTTTTTTAAGCTACATTAGTTGCAAAGTTTACTTAAGAAGATATTTTTGTTTTTCATCTTTCCTCACTTGATTTTACCTTTTTAATTAACTCACTTTTATATGTAATCAATATTATTACTACTAGTAGTTTGCTCGTTTTATCTTTTTTATCTTTTTTTCTTTTGTTTATTTTTATCATTAGCTTTTAAGTGCCATATTATATAATTTTCAAAAAAAAATTTTTTTTTCTTTTCTTTTCTCTTTTTTTCCCCTTTGGGATTACTATCCAACAGACTATTTATACCTGTCCTTCTCCAACGCTCTATTCTAACTCATCCCTACCTTTAGGCCATCACTCTTTTCCTAACCCTTTCCCTTCGATGTCCTGCTTATCTTAACTCTTTATTGCTCTAGATTTTCCCTATTTTTTTCTATTTGCCCTCTCCTAAAACTTCAACCTTCCTGTGTATATCTGGCTCCCAACCCCCTACTCCAAGCCAACTCACACCTACCTTGTCGCTATCCTAAAAAAAAAAAAAAAAAAAAAAAAAACCCACAACAACAAAAAATCCTTCTCTCCACCCCTTTGTAATTGTATGTTAAATGCTAACTATATCAAAGTTGTATGCTTTTTTGTAAGATTGGTTCGCTTATTCTTTGTATTTGATTGTATGATTTTGTTAGCTGGGTTCTAGTCATCTTTATTGAAGGATATTAATATTGCAAACGCTTTTCTGTTCAGTGCCATATGTGTTGTACCTGGATGTGTTGTACTTTGTACCTTTAAATCTAAGCAGGAGAGAGAGAACTACATATACAGGCATCTTAAAACAGAAAGATCATGGGAGGCTAAGAAACACCCCACCTATGAAAGAAAATCAGACATCACCAGAACAGGAAGTAAATGATTTAGAGGCAAGCAACCTACCAGAACAAGAATTCAGAGTAATGATCATGGGATGGCTAAAAAGAATGGAAGACAAATTTGACAATATGAATAAGACCCAAGAGGAAATGAAGAAAAACCAAGAGGATCTGAAGAAGAACCAGGAGGATCTGAAGAAGAACCAAGAGGATCTGAAGAAGAACCAAGAGGAAATGAAGGCGACCCAAGAAGAAATGAAAAATGACATCACTTCTATGAAGAACTCAATAGAAAGCATCAAGAGTAGACTAGAAGAAGCAGAGGACCGCATCAGTGAGCTAGAAGACAAGATGGAAAAAAATACCCAATTAGAGAAGCTGCTAGAAAAAAAAAAAAAAAAACAGGAGGAGAGCCTACGGGAGCTTTGGGACAATACAAAACAAAACAATATTAGAATAATAGGGGTCCCAGAAGGAAAGGAAACTGAGCAAGATATGGAAAAAGTATTTCAAGAAATAATGACAGAAAACTTTCCTGAGATAGAGAAGAAAAAACCGACACAAATCCAAGATGCTCGAAGAGTCCCCAACAAAATGAACCCCCAAAGATCAACACCCAGACACATTATAATTAAGCTGGCAAAAAACATTGACAAAACCAGAATCCTAAAAGCAGCCAGAGAGAGACAAAAAGTTACATATAAAGGAACCCCCATCAGATTAGCAACTGATTTCTCAACAGAAACTCATCAGGCCAGAAGGGAATGGGATGACATATACAAAGTCATGCAAAGGAAGGGTATGAACCCAAGAATACTGTACCCTGCAAGGCTGTCAATCAAAATTGAAGGTGTAATCAGGAGCTTCACTGACAAAAACAGACTAAAGGAATTTATCTCCAACAAACCAGCAATGCAAGATATGCTAAAGGGTCTACTGTAAAAATAAAGAAATAGGAAGCGAAGAAAGAACACAGGGGGATAGAACAAAAATGGCATCAAATACCTACCTATCAATAATTACTTTAAATGTAAATGGTTTAAATGCTCCAATCAAAAGACATAGGGTAACAGATTGGATAAGAAAGCAAAACTCATACATCTGCTGTCTACAAGAAACACATTTCAGAAAAAAAGATGCACACAGGCTGAGGGTGAAGGGATGGAAAAAGATTTTCCAGGCGAACGGAAATGAAAAAAAGGCTGGGGTAGCACTACTTATATCAGACAAATTAGATTTCAAAGTGAAGGACATAAAAAGAGATAATGAAGGCCACTTCATTATACTAAAGGGAGCAATCCAACAAGAAGAAATAACCCTGGTAAACATATATGCACCCAATGTGGGAGCACCCAAATACATAAAAAAGCTGCTGGAAGACATGAAGGGAGAGATTGATTGTAATACAATCATAGTAGGAGATTTTAATACCCCACTGTCACATTTGGACAAATCACCCAAACAAAAAATCAGCAAAGAAATATCAATCCTAAATGACTCACTAGACCAGATGGAATTAATCGACATCTTCAGAACATTCCACCCCAAAGCCACAGAATACACATTCTTCTCAAGTGCACATGGGACATTTTCAAAGATAGACCACATGTTGGGACATAGGCAAAGTCTCTTCAAATTCAGGAAGATAGAAATCATATCAAGCATCTTTTCAGATCATAGTGGCATAAAACTGGAAATTAACTACAATAAAAATAATCCAAAGAAATCAAACACATGGAGACTAAACAGCATGCTATTAAACGAGGACTGGATTACTAAAGAAATCAAGGAAGAAATTAAAAACATCCTGGCAACTAATGACAATGAAGACACAACAATCCAAAATCTATGGGACACAGCAAAAGCAGTCTTGAGAGGGAAGTTCATATCTCTACAAGCCTATTGCAAAAAACTAGGAAAAAAGGTAACAGATTATCTAACTCTAAAACTCAAAGAGTTAGAAAAAGAGCAACAAGAAAAGCCCACTGTAAGCAGAAGGAAAGAAATAATAAAAATCAGAGCAGAGATAAACGACATAGAGACCAAAGAAACAATACACAAGATCAACAAAACCAAGAGCTGGTTCTTTGAACGGATAAACAAGATTGATAAACCTCTAGCCAGGCTAACCAAGAAACAAAGAGAGAGGACCCAAATAAACAAAATCAGAAATGAAAGAGGTGAAATAACAACAGACCCCACCGAAATACAAAGGATTGTTACAAAATACTATGAGCAACTCTATTCCAACAAATTGCACAACCTGGAAGAAATGGACATATTCCTAGAAAAATACAACCTTCCAAAACTTAATCAGGAAGAATCTAAAAATCTCAACAGACCAGTTACTTGGGAAGAAATTGAAACAGTCATCAAAAAGCTGCCAGCAAACAAAAGCCCAGGGCCAGATGGCTTCACAGGAGAGTTTTACCAAACATTCAAGGAAGAACTAAAACCTATCCTCCTCAGACTATTCCAAAAAATTCAAGAGGAAGGAACACTTCCAAACTCCTTTTATGAAGCCAGCATCACCCTAATACCAAAACCAGATAAAGACAACTCAATGAAAGAGAATTACAGGCCAATATCCCTCATGAACATAGATGCCAAAATACTCAACAAAATCCTAGCAAATCGGCTCCAGCAGTACATCAGGAAGATCATACACCATGACCAAGTAGGTTTTATTCCAGGAATGCAAGGATGGTACAATATCCGCAAATCAATAAACGTGATACATCACATAAACAAATTGAAAGATAAAAATCATATGGTCATATCAATTGATGCAGAAAAAGCATTTGATAAAATCCAACACCCTTTCCTGATAAAAACTCTCAACAAGGTGGGAGTACAAGGATCATACCTCAACATAATAAAAGCTATATATGATAAACCCACAGCCAACATCATACTCAATGGGCAAAAACTAAAGCCATTCCCTCTTAAAACAGGAACAAGACAGGGATGTCCACTCTCACCACTCCTGTTTGACATTGTACTGGAAGTACTTGCCGTTGCAATTAGACAAGAAGAGGAAATAAAAGGCATCCAAATCGGAAAAGAAGAAGTAAAGTTATCCTTATTTGCAGATGACATGATATTGTACATAAAAAACCCAAAAGACTCCATCAAAAAACTAATAGACTTAATAAATGAATTTGGCAATGTAGCTGGATACAAAATTAACGCCAGGAAATCGAAGGCATTCCTGTACACCAACAATGAATTTACAGAAACAGAGACCAAAAAAGCAATCCCATTTACCATCGCACCAAGAAAATTAAGATACCTGGGAATAAATTTAACTAAGGAGGTAAAAGACCTATATACGGAAAACTACACAACACTGAAAAAAGAAATAGAGGAAGATGTAAACAGATGGAAGAACATACCATGCTCATGGATTGGTAGAATCAACATCATCAAAATGTCCATACTTCCCAAAGCAATCTATAGGTTCAATGCACTCCCCATCAAAATACCAACGGCATATTTCACTGACCTAGAAAGAACTCTCCAAAAATTCATTTGGAACAATAAAAGACCTCGAATAGCATCAGCAATCCTGAGAAAGAAGAGTAAAGTAGGAGGGATCTCCATACCAGATTTCAAACTGTACTACAAAGCCACTGTCCTCAAAACAGCCTGGTACTGGCACAAGAACAGACATATAGATCAATGGAATAGAATAGAGAATCCAGATATCAACCCAAATCAATATGCTCAATTAATATTTGACAAAGGAGGCATGAGCATACAATGGAGTCAAGACAGTCTCTTCAGTAAATGGTGTTGGGAAAATTGGACAGATACTTGCAAAAGAATGAAACTAGAGCACCAACTTACTCCATACACAAAAATAAATTCGAAATGGTTACAGGACTTAAACATAAGACGGGAAACCATAAAAATACTAGAGGCATCCACAGGCAGCAAAATCTCAGATATATGCCAAAAGAACTTCTTCACTGAGACTGCCCCTTGGGCAATGGAAGCTAAAGAGAAAATAAACAAATGGGACTATATCAAAATAAAAAGTTTTTTCACAGCAAAAGAAACCATCAACAAAACAACAAGAAAGCCCACTGCATGGGAGAACATATTTGCAAACGATATTACTGATAAAGGTTTAATCTCCAATATCTACAAACAGCTTATTCAACTCAGTAAAAGGAAAATAAATGAGCCAATTAAAAAATGGGCAATGGAACTAAATAGAATCTTCTCAAAAGAAGACAGAAGGAAAGCCAAGAGGCACATGAAAAACTGTTCAAAGTCACTACTTATCCGAGAGATGCAAATCAAAACAACAATGCGATACCATCTCACACCTGTCAGAATGGCCAACATTAACAAATCAACAAACGACAAGTGTTGGCGAGGTTGTGGAGAAAAAGGAACCCTCGTGCACTGCTGGTGGGAATGCAGACTGGTACAACCACTGTGGAGAACAGTATGGAGTTTCCTCAAAAAACTGAAAATGGAACTCCCATTTGAACCAGTAATCCCACTACTAGGAATATATCCCAAGAAAATAGGAGCACCAATCAGAAAGGATATATGCACCCCTTTATTCATAGCAGCACAATTTACAATAGCTAGGATTTGGAAACAGCCTAGGTGCCCTTCAGCAGATGATTGGATCAGAAAACTATGGTACATCTACACAATGGAATACTATGCTGCCATAAAAAAGAAGGAATTCTCATCATTTGCAGCAACCTGGATGGAACTGGAGAATATCATGCTGAGTGAAATAAGCCAGTCAATGAAAGAGAAACACCATATGACTTCACTCATTTATGAATAATAAAGAACATTATAAACTGATGAACCATAAGTTAAATATAGCGACAGTAAAGCAACAAGCAGACTGTCTAATTACAACGGGGGGGGGGGGGAGGGAAATATGCGGGAAATAAGAGATCAACCGAAGGACTTGTACACATGCGTATAAGTATAACCAATAGACACAAAACTCCGGGGAGGGAGGGAATGTTTTGTTTTTTTTTTGTTTTGTTTTGTTTTGTTTTTTTTTGGGGGGGGGGCAATGGTAATATATGTACACAGATAATAATTTAATAAAAAAAAAAAAAAAAAAAGAAAAAGCATGAACATGATTATGCTAAATGTTTGGTTAAAAAAATCCAAAATATGTACTAAAAATTATTGTTTAAGTGAACTAATTTGATGGGAAAAAAACAATTTTTAAAAATAAAGACAAAAATATATCCAATATATTTAGGATCTGTTCCAAACTTTCCCACTGACCAGTTGTGTGATCTTGGGCAAATCACTGCTAGTATTATATTTGTTCTGTTAAATGAGGGACTGGGGCTCTAAGAACCTTTCAAGTTCTAAAATTCTATGAATTTATATTTTGAAAAGCGGCGAATATGTGTAAATGGAAACTCAGTTTCTTTATCAATTTTTTCATACTCACCTATCACACAAACATAATGTTAAGAACAATTACAAAACAGACCCTTGAAATGTAATATCATGTTGCTTTTCCCATATAAATAGCCTAAATATCACTTATAGGAACATATATATGTAGTTTTTTACATGTATATCTTTTTATTGATTTCAGAGAGGAAGGGAGAAGGTGAGAGATAGAAATATCAATGATGAGAGAGAATCATTGATTGGCTGCCTCCTGCACACCCTCCAGTCTGCAACCCTGGCATATGGCCTGATGGAGAATCAAACCATGACCTCCTAGTTCATAAGTCAACGCCGGCTGTACTCTCATTTTTATTCAAGCTGTGATAGTTCTTGCTTATTCCCCTACCTCTTCTTTTGTGTGCTTTCTGTCAACCTTAGGGAGAAGTTCACATAGAAAGTTATTTACCTTACAAGAGAAAATTACTATAACTTTGACTGTGTTGCTGAATAAACTTTCCTCTATGCTTCTTTCAGGACAAGGAGGATGCATAACTATATTCGAACCTGGTCAGTTATTTTATTTTAAGTGGCATGCAGATGTATACACGTGGGCAATGGTTAAATGTGCTTATGAAAATCTACAGAAAAAAATTCAAGAATCTCCTTAATTAGCAATGTATCACCATGAGAGCACTTTCCAGTTTTCTAGTTCTAAAGTAGACATGAAATTGATTAAAAACAGCAAGCTGAAATTCAATCAGTTTTCACCCAAGTGATTTTTTGTAATGTTATATTAAAATATCCTATAGAGAATGTAATACATTGCACAGAATCCATCCCCTTATTCTTAATATGTGTACAGTATATTTAATTATCACAACTTTTCAAAACAACAGAAAACTAAAAAAAAAAAAAAAAATCAACTGGCCTTCCTGAGTGAAGGAACTGTCAGAATCTCTATCTTATTACTCCAGATCAGTTTATAACCTCAAGCCTATACTCTTGCATTACTTTTCACAGGTACTAAAACTTGGGAAAATAATACTGAAAGTCATTCTTAATTTCATACTAAGAAGAGAGTTTTATATTTGAGTTTCTTTTAACAGTGCAGTACCAACTGAAGCATATTGTGCTAGTCGCCTGAATAAGAAGGTACTGTATCATAGCAGTGAATGACACTTTATATTAACTTATCACAGACATTGAGTGCCAAACTGTCACTGTACAAGCGTTTGTTTGTAGCCCTGAGTCTATTAACTCAAATTGTTGTGTCTCTGTTTGGAAATAACAGAAAATGATAATAAACAATTCTTCTTTGGGGCTAAGAGCAAAACAGCTAATTGCATCTGTCATATAGAAGGTGAGAGAACCAGAAGATCATAGTTCAACATGAATAATCACTTTCCTTAATAAAACAACACACCTTAAAATTAGAATTTTCTGTAATATTGTCATATGGCTGCTCCAAAATGGCTCAAACTTTTGCAAATAAAGTTACACATATTTCTTAAATCAGCTGCCCAACAAGAATTTTTAGAGACGTTTTCATATTGCTTTTTGCAAGTCTAAAAATCACGTGTATTCCAAAAAGGTTAACTTTTTCTATTAGTAGCAAAACTTCTAATTAAATGATAAAAACAAAGATTTCACTCTTTGTGAATATATATCCATGATATGTTGTTATTCAGTATAATTTGAATGTACTTATAATGCCAATGCCTCAATTACAATAAGAGTTTATTTTTTAATTATGCAAAACTCAAAATGTGTCCTGCTGTTTGATGGGCAGCTCTCTCCAAATTGGTTATTCTGGGGCCTGGACTCATTCCATATTACATGTCTGCCATGTTCTACACCTGGCTTGTATCAGCCTGTAGTACTTTCACATATTACCTTCAAGAGATTATAGACTAGAAGTACCTATTACAGCATAAGAATCAAAGAAATCCCCCTCTGAAACAAACAAAAAACACAAGAAAATATTACTTTTACCCTCTCATCCCTTAACTTCCCTCTCTTACTTCACTTGATATGGCAACAGAGTAATTTTATGTCCTGGTTGCATAATACAAATGTCTTTTTTTCACTCCACCTAGTCATCCAACCCCCCTTATTTTTTATGTGACATGTTTATGACATACTTGTTGGTGAGTGTGTCTTAGAAAGCTCCAGGGGTGTGTGGGGGGGCAGCTCTACTATTAATTGCTCTTCATCATGTCAATAAAGAATAATCAAAACATCAACCAACAGAATAGGAAAAGAAATTTGCACAAAAAAATTCCTTTTTTAAAGAGTTAATATCCAAAATATGTAAATAACTCATACAACTCAACTACAAACAACAACAAAAACAATACTATTAAAAAATAGTCAGAGGACTTGAACAGACACCTTTCCTAAGGACATGTACAAATGGGCAACACTACATGAAAAGATGCTCAACTTCACTAATTGGAAGAAAATTTCTAATCAAAACCACAAGGAACCCTAGCTGGTTTTGCTCAGTGGATAGAGTGTAGACCTGAAGATGGAAATGTCCCAGATTCAATTCCAGTCAAGGACACTCATCTGGGTTGCAGGCTCCTGGGGGCATGAGGGAGGCAACCAATTAATGTGTCTCGCTCACATAGGTATTTATCTTTGTCTCTTCCTCTCCCTTCTACTCTCTAAAAATCAATGGAAAAAATAATCCTTGAGTGAGGATAAAAACAAACAAAAACCCACCTCAAACATCTTAGAGTGGCTATTAACAAGACGAGAAATAACAAGTGTTGGAAGAAGTTGTGGAGAAAAAAATGAAACTATCTTTCACTTCTGGTGGGAAAGTCACTACAGAAAATAGTATGAAGGTTCCTCAAAAGATTAAGAAGAGAGCTACCAAGTGACCCAGCAAACCCTCTTATGGTTGTCTACCCCAAGATGTTGAAGACAGTTGTTTTATAAAGATCTATGTATCCCTATGTTAATTGCTGCATTATTCATGGTGGTCAAAATATGGAAACAACTTGTGTCCTTTGAGAGATGATTTGATATAAAAGGGGGAATATACATATTCAGACATAAGAAAAGATGATATACAGCAATTTGCAACAACATGTATGGATCTGGAGAATATCATGCTAAGTGAAATAAGTCAGACAGAAATATCTAAAACCATATGATTTCACTCACATGTGAGATATAATGGAAAACCACAAACAAGACAAATGAACAAATAACCCTCATTCACAGACAACGGTGTAGGGAAGGGGATCAAATATTTGGTGATGGAAGGAGATTTGACTTTGGTGATAAAGGTATAATGCAATATTACACAGATGAGGTATTATAGAATTGTACACTTGAAAATTTTTTAAAGTTACTTATATATTTTAGGGAGACTAGAAGGGGAACAGAGAGAGAGAGAGATAAAGAGAGAGAGAGAAACATTGATCTGTTGTCCTATTTATTTATGCATTCATTGGTTGATCATTGTATGTTCCCTGACCCAGTATCAAACCTATAACTTTGGCACATGGGTATAGCATTATAAAAAACTGAACTATTCTAACAGTGCTGAAATTTATATAATCTTATTATCCAACTAGAGGCCAGGTGCATGAATATTTGTGTACTTGGGGGGAGGGGTCCCTCAGCCCAGCCTGCATCCTCTTGCAGTTTGGAACCCCTTGGGGGATATCCACTTACCAGCTTAGGCCCACTCCCCGGGAGATCGGCTAAGCTGGCAGTCAGACATCCATCCATCTTGTAGCCTGGGAGCCCTCAGGGAATGTCCAACTGCAGCTTAGGCCCTACAGGGAGCAGGCCTAAGCCACAATTGGACATCCTTAACACTGTCAACGTGGTGGGAGAGGCTCCGACACCGCCACTATGCTCTCAAACTGCAGCCTAGTTTGTGGCAGAGCAGATCTCCCCCTATGGGAGCCCACTGACCACCAGAGGGAAGCTCCAGCATTGAGCATCTGCCCCCTGGTGGTCAATGCATGTCATAGCAACCGGTTGTTCATGGTCAATTTGCATATTACCCTTATATAAAAGTATGTCACCCCAATTAATTTAATAAAATTAAAAAAACAATATCCTGGTGCAGTGCAATAGCTCTCAGGCAATACCTGGAATAGAAAGTATAGATTTACTTTACAGTGTACCAAATAACTGTTATTTAGCTGTGCATTTTCAGAAAAACATTGCAATAATGGCCTATGGTCCCAAAGGTTATTTTATAAGTAAAATAAAAGTCATTTTATAAGTAAAATGTACATGAACCAAAGAAATCTTAGAGATAAATGGGGCTTAAGTGATCATTGCCATTTAAAATCTTTCCATCACTAATCTTTTGTTCCTCTTATGATCTAGTTAGAAAGATACTCAATGGCACTCCATGTGTAAAGTAGATATTGACATCTATAATAATAAAAGTGTGATATGCAAGTCAACCAAACGTCCAAACAGTGGAATGACCATCCACGTGACCACACTGACAGGCACTGGCGCCAGGCCAGCCAAGGCGGGTGCGATGTGATTGGTGGGGGGTGGAGGGGGCCACCATCATGCCACAATCGCCCCACAGAGGGAGGTCCAGGCTACCAGACATTGGGGACAATCAGTCAGAGGGCTCTGCCATCGCCCCAAAGAGGGAGGCCCAGGCCATGGACCCACGGGCTGCAGTGGGTGGGCGGGGCCTTCCTCTGTAGGGTGACTGATCATGTGGCACCTGGACTGCAAGTGGGTTCAGGCCAGGCTGAGGGAGTTCCTCCCCCAGCCCCCACCAAGTGCACACATTTTGCCTCCAGTTCTCTATATTAAAAGATAATAAGACATGTATGTAAAGCACAGCATATGGAACATAGTCAGTAATTTTGTAATAACTATGCATGGTGCCCAGTGGAGGAACACTTTGTAAAGTATGTGATTGTCTAACCACTAAGCTATACTCCTGAAACTAATACAAAATAAATAAAATAAAAGTAAAAAGAAAAAGAGAATAACAATGACATAAGTTACAGAAATTCCTCTTATTTGTTACCTTAACATGTATTTGTGGTTCTATTTGAAGTTCCTTATACTATATCTCTTTGGCCATAAATAACTACTGTTCAATGAATTATAGACAATGGCTGATCAATTATGGAAACTTTATTCCTATAAAGAACTGTGCCTATTGGTCTATTACTAATGCTGCTATTCCAAATACTTGGACCTTTAAAAAGACCACCTTAAGAAAAATACTAAGAGAGCAAGTGTCACCTTGATCTAAAAACTATTTATTCACATTGATTAATGCAGATATCTGTCTTTATCCTTTCAATCTTTTAATGTCTGCTACAAATAGTATTTTGGAAAATCTGATTTGCTATCATAAACCTGACTTAAGATATTTGGTGATTTTATCTTTGCAATAATGTATTATGGAATCTCTTCTTTATAACATACTTTATATTTATCACCAACAACAGAAGACACGTGTTTTATTATATAATCACAAAAGATCAGTCCTTTGAAGTGAAATTTCAATTATTCATAGTATACTATAAAAATGTTATTCGTGCTTCTCATCAGTAGTTAATACTATATACTGCTGGATGGATAACAACTTACAGGAAAATCTAATTATGCCTATAATTAATGAAACTATAATTAATTTTGCAGGGACCTAACAAGAATAAAATCACTCAAATGCATTCTCAGTGGTTGAATACTTCAGATACTAGAAAGAAGAGATGTACCTCTTGTTCATAATAGAGAAAAAAGAAGAAAAATCACATAAATATATAAATGTTTTTAACTTAGCAAGAAAAAGATAACTAAGATTATAAATTTTATGAATTTCTGTGGTTCTGTGTGAAATAAATGGCTATATGCCTAACTCTAAAAATCATTTTAAGGCAATATATAAAGATATTTCATTACAAATATAATCATTAAATTGTGAAATAGTGAATTAGTATCTAATAATAAAAACAAACCATCCTGAAGAATGTTAGTTGCCTTTAAGAAATTTTATATTCTAGTTCTACATACCATTTTACTATTTTTAAGAAGAATATTATTATTTTAAACCTGATTCCTAATGGAAATTATTTATAGTAAAGTCCAGTAATATAAGGAGAAATAAATGGCTTTACAGGCTAAAACCAAGTAAGAATCTTTGAAATGACTAACATATAGTTTGCAGATCAAATAAAATTATACTGGCATGAATTTTTTCAAAAAGTGGATGAAATAGCAAATTAAGAAATTATTTTTAATATAAGTAAATTTTAATAAATCTCCATGCTAGTAAAAATTTATTATAATGTAAGCATTCTTTTGAGGACTCTCAATAATTCAAGAAGTCTACATGGCTCCACACATCCAAAACAATTAAAGTGGTATGTTTTTAAGAATATTTTGAATAATTCTTTATTATATTTTGTCTTTTACCATTTTTGTATTCCTAAGCAAGTCCACTTAATTTCTCTAAGTCTTGGGTTCTTTCTTTGCAAAATAAAGTTAATAATAATAATAATAATAATAATAATGAGATACTGTAAACAGGTGGGAGTTAAATAAGTTGAATTAAGTGAAAAAACATTTACCGTATTTGCCGGCGTATAAGACGATTTTTTGGCCCTGAAAAGTATGCCTCCAAGTGGGGGGTAGTCTTTTTAGTGGAAATGTTAGGGGGTCGTCTTATATGCCCAGTCTCTTATATGCCGGCGAATACGGTATTTTTCAAGGGCCAAAAAATCGTCTTCTACGCCGGCAAATACAATAATACTATGTCCTTGTTGGATTTTATATAACACTTAATCCACAGGATTTACTAGGTATATTTATCAAAGGAAAAAAGGAAGTAAGAAAGGAAGGGATGGAGGGAGTGACGAAGAGAGCGTAGAATAAAAGTAGGGAGGAAAAAAAGGAAGGAAATAGGTAGTCACAGGAAAAAAGGATGTTTCCTTAATTATGAGTAACTACAGGAAATGGAATGTATATAAAATAGCATATTGCATCCAAAATAAAGAAATGGAGGAAATCAGAGGTGTTTATATATATATGAGAGAAAGTACAGTTGAGTTTAAAAAGGAAAAGTTAGAGAAAAATAAGTTGAGAATAATATATGTACCCAGGGACTGGAACAGCTGAATTACCAAAATGACTGGTGGTTATGATGCACACTGTGGCAGCCAACCAGCCTGATCCAGGGCCGGAATGGCCCCCACTCTGCTGGCCTTGGCCCCAATCGGTCCCCAAAACCCCAACCAGGGCCAGGCCAGTTGGCTAACCACCTGTGGCCCTCTCCCCCACCGGCCCGACCTGAGGGGCCCCCATTAGGGCAGGCCAGCTAGACCCACCTGTGCACGAATTCATGCACTGGGCCTCTAGTAAGCATAGAAAAGGTTTGCTGTTGAGATATGGAATTTTTAGATTATTCATTGTTTCCTTTATCAATTAAATTAGAATTTTTGTAACAGTTATCAATTTTATTGGAAATACATATGTCTCTTTAAATATCCTCCAACCATCACATCTCATAAGGATTTATTGGCATACTGTTCACCCAGAGTAATAACATATCTTGCCAAGAGGAAATTGTTCTATTTTAGGTCAGGTAAAATAATACTTGAAAGAAACATTATATAAGAATTTCATATGTTAAAAATAACCTTACAAATAAACTATTCAAAAAGGAAATACTAGAAGTCCCATAGTTCCATGTGGTACATAAAAGAAAATGTTAAAATGTTTCCCTGACTACTGAACCTGCATTTTTGGAGGCTGTTGAGAACACAATCATTCTGGGATATTGGTAACCCAGGGTCAAACTGGTAAAAACATTTGTGAACTAAGAGATATTTGAACCAATGTAAAAGGCTCCTATTCATACTAGAAATAATCAAACTAAAATCAACAGAAAATAAATGTAATATTTTAGCCATATGGTGAGCCAAATGGTTCCTTCCATATGATAAATTTGGTGTTATGATAAGGAAGGATTTTAAATTAAAACATAGGCAACACATAAACCAGTAACAACAAAACACATGATCCAGCTTTTCCGGGAATTCTGGAATCATTCTAAAGTTCCTTTAATATTTTTTTATAGTGTTCACAGTCCACACATGTTATTAAGATCAATTAGTATTTATCGAACAGCCACAGGTCACATGACACTAAATGAGGTGTTTGGGGTACAGAACACATCACAGTGGTGATCTTAGCTATGTGACATTTTGGATGGTAATAAAGGATGTAAAAGCAAGCATTGGAAGTTGGCCTTTGCTCCTGGTCCCAGGGTGAATTACATAATATCAGTTGACATCTTCTTCCTGGTCCAACGACTACCTCTAAAATGCTGCACTTCTGAATAACACATTAAAAAAAATCTATCAGAATGCTTTGATCCATGTCCAGGAGGCACTCATGCAAAAGTTTACTAGTAGATGCTCTGCTATTTCTATGATATATGACAGTTTTATAAAGAAAAATACTTCAGAGTTATTACCACCACCTAATAATGTATTCTGATACTACAATGTGTTATAGGATTGAAGAGAAAAAGATTAAGAAAGTGTGGGAACCATCCCATAAATACCAGAAAGTAATATCTATTAAGATATCACAAAAGATCATGCGCACTTGTGTTGCAAAAACAATTCTCCAAGTTTACATCATCTAGAAATGTTCATTTTGTGCTTTCCAATGAGATGATATCTTTAAGTCATTCTCTCTACCTTCAACTGTTTTCATTGCTCATGATAAGAAAAAATAAATTAGAAAACAGTTTGTACTGTGGAAACTGTAGCTTTCTAATTTCTTTTTTGAAAATTAATATGACTTTTGGCAATTTGTGAAATCTGACAGATTAGCCATTGCAATTAGAGTAAACTGATATAGGAGTTTTTCTTAGTGACTTTGGTACAGGTTGGTATGCCTTGAGGTGGTGTTTAATCAGCTGGAGAGAAATAGGAAGGCCCAACCCAGTCTAGCTTTATTACAGCTAAATATCATTTATTAATTTGAGTTCCTCAAACATAGTCTGTTTTTGCAGCTGTTTAATAACTTCCATATTTTAACCTTTGAACCATTTAAGGTTATACTTTAGAAATAAAACTTTTTCATAGATTGGCAAATTTCATTATTAAAATCTGAATGCTGATTAAAATTTTGTGCAGTGATTAACTTATCATTACCATTATATTTACTACAGTTAATTTTAGAATTATCTATTTCTTATGGAGAAGCTTTTATCTTTAGCATTATAATCAAAATTTATTTAAATGAAAGACATGAATACCCTTTTAACCAGCACTTTTTTTCTTTCAGATAAATATTGATTTAAAAAAAGTTAAAATTTTCTAAAATTATAGTATCTTCTTACACCACACTAAAGGAATACAAATAGATAAATTCATAGATTTAATTTAAATAGATCTATTCAAATTCTGCCTCATCGCTGACCTTTTTACAGCTGCATTTCAGTAAAGCAAAGTACTTGTGATAGACAGTGCAAAAGCCCTGAGTATGAAAGACATGAATTAATATCCTGGCTCTAGTATGCCTTTGCTAGGTAAACATGGAAAAGTTACTAAGAATCTTAGAGCCCATTTCTGGTACTACACCTAAACCATAGTTTCAGTGAAGGAGGATTTTCCCTGAGCACACCTTTGCTCCCTTTCCCCATTGTTCCTCTGCAGTAACTTGCACCCTCAACTCAGCTCCATCCATTTCTCTATTGAGATCAAACTGCCTGTAAGTGGCACAGCTGCTACTTCTCCTCCATGCAGACAGGCGAAGGGTCCCCCTAATTCTAGGGTCAGTCTTAGCAAATCCACTTGGCTAACGGACCTGAAGCCAAGTGTGGCAAACGGGCCTCCATCTTTATTTTTTGTTTTATTTCTCCATTTATGAGCCCAAGAAAGAAAGAGGAGGGTTAATATTTGCAGGTCCTTGTGAATATTCACTTTGTCTTTTTTTGTTTGTTGATCACCTAGTACTCACCAGCCATTTCCGTGGATGTGTTTCAGAGACTTATATATATCATTCTCCCATCTACCCTTGCAGACAGACACATCTAGCTTTATTTTTAAAATGTGGAAATGAGGCTTACCAAAGTTAACGAACTTGTTCAAGGCAATCAAGTTAATAATTGGGTCTGTTTAACTTCAAACCCCACTTGGTCCTTCTTGCTATGCTGCATTTCCTAACATATGGATGGCCCTACGCAATGCTTGGTATCAAGGAATAGTAATAAAACCTTTAGAGTTCTGAATTAATTTTCTATTGTCAAGGAACAAACTGCCTCAAAATCAGTGATTTAAAACCACACACATTTATTAGCTTGCAGTTCTGTTGTTCAGAAGTCGTGCAGGCTTGGCAGAGTTCCATGCTTGAAGATGTCACCTGGGAAGAACTCTCCATAGAGGGTACGGGAAAGAATCTGCTTTCCAGGTCATACAGTTGTGCCAGGATCCAGCTCCCTGAAGCTCTAGCTCAGCTGTCTGCCAGCTGGGGACTGACTTCAGATGCATTCCTTCTCACACGGCCCACTCCTGTACCACTGACACACACACACACACACACACACACACACACACACACACACAAGCTCACCGCTTTTAAAACCTTGAGTAATTAGACGAGGTCTACCCAGGCAATCTAGGACAATCTCCCTACCTTTTAAAAGTGAACTGATTAGTAACCTTAATCACATTTGTACAGTCCCCTTTGCTATGTAACCTGACATATTCAAGGGCAAGATACCTCATCATTTTTAGAGCCACAGGAATTAGGGAGAGAAATATTTTGGTAGTTGAGGTCATTCTTAAAATTCTTCCTACCACAAATTCTGTTTTGAGATAGGATGTATTTGTTTTCTATCACTGCCACAAGTTCAGTGTCTCAAAACAGCACAAATGTATTGCCTTCCAGTTCTGTGTATACGTCTAGCATGGGTCTCACTCAGTTAACACCAGGGAATTGACAGAGTATCAATCTCTCCTGGACACTAGAGGGAAACCTATTTCTTTGTCTTTTCCAGAATCCCAGGGCCACCCATTTCTTAGCCCAGACCTTCTTCCTCTATCTTCAAAGCCAGCAACTTTGCATTTCTCTGACAAGTCTTCTTTTGTCATATTGTTGCTGGTGGAAGTGGGGTTCTTGCAGTGTCTTGGAGAAAAGCATCCCTAGGGACCCATAAAAGACAATGAGGTCTGGTGGAAAAAATGTATTCAGGAAGCAAAATTAAAGAAGTTTCCCATCTCTGTCCATCCCATCTCTGTCCATCCTGCCATGGAAAATCAGGGCCAGAAACAGTCAATGTCCAGAGATTCTGTGCCATATTGAGCTTAGTCCCAGTCCAGCATCAATTTGTTGCTTTGCTGTGGTAAGCCTGCTATCTGTTGCTTTGCTGCTGTACCCAGGCTTCTGTCTGGAGCCTGCTTGTGGAGTCCACAGAGCTTCTAGGTCCACATGGCCATGGAAATAGAATGCATGATGAACAGGGTGAGTGTGGGTCAGAGGAGAGAGGAAGAAGGAAGGGGGAGAGGTGAGGGAAAATGGAGGAAGAGAGAGTGGGGGAGAGGAAAGGAAATGGGGCAGAGGGAGGGAAAAGTGGCAGAGGGAGGGAGAGGTGGCAGAGGGAGGGAAGAGATGGGGAGAGGCAAGGAGGAGAGAGAGAGAGCTACTTTGTTCACTTGGGATTATATATTCTCAGGCTTGGGAGGAGCCAGTAAGTTTTTCAAAATGACCAATCATCTTCCCAAACTTTCACGGGCTTAGATTACGGTCCACCCCTAGCCAATTATCTTTTCCCAGGTTAGACTGACAGGCCTCTATGGTACAGCGTCTCCCCTTGCACCATTCTGACTTTTACAGCATGTTCTTATCTCCCTCTGCTTCCCTGACTATCCAGTACAGGAAGGGGGAAGGAAGGGGTGTTAATCCCCTTGTAGGGACTATGCTGCGAGTTCTTGGGGTATGAAGCTGTAGCTTCCTGGTGAAGCAAACAGGCCAACTGTCTGAACTCCCCTTTGCCTCCTCCCCTTCATTAATTCCTATCTAACGATGGTAACAACAGTTCCTTCTCTTTTTTAGCACAACTGACTTTAAGGATCCATCAAATTAAATTGAGCCTACCCTGTTAATCCAGGATAATCTCTCCATTTTAAGGTTCTTCATTTAATTACATAAAAAACTTTGTAATGTACCTTAACATATTCACAGATCTTGGGGATTGTGATGTAGACATCTTTGGGAACAGGGTGAGCATGATTTGCCTATCAAAAATGATGTTGATGCAGATAAATTTCAATATAAGATCCTGAGTTTTAAATGTGATCTAATTATATTGATTGCTAAATTGCTCAATTTGTGATTACCAACATAAAAATGTTCCTATTTTATAAAGATTTTAAATCTTTAGCAATCATTAGTGACTTTATGAGTTAATTGGAATGCTTAATTAGGATGCCCATTCTTCAAGCATCATTGCTTATATGCTCATACTGTCCCACCAAAGATTAACTCTATTTAACCTTACAATCTAATAGCTTCAACTCATTCCCCTCAGTGCAATTAGGAGGTCTACTGTAAGAACACCTGAACTTTGAATTCGTCATGCAAGGTATCACTCTTTCCATTTTGACTGCCTTTTCCACTATTCAAAATAATTCTTACAATTTCTCTTTCTTTGTCTCAACTGTGCATTCAAGATTCAAGTGGTAGTTTGACAGAGAGCATGAGGGTGCCAGAAATTATTTTTCGACCCCGAAACCACTAAGACTTCCTCCCAATCTTATATCAAACTCGCATCCAATCATCTATAGGTAGAAACAGGTAATATGCAAATTGGTCAGGCGTCACCACCCGCTTGAGGAGGCTGCATCATGACCACTCAGGAGGAGCTGTGTGTGCAGATGGGTGGGAGGTGACTACGTGCTGTCCCCAGCCCCAGCAGACATACACACACACATACCAGGGGTGCGGGCGTGATCCGAGCTGCTGCATGGCTGGCTCAGAACACTTCCCTGGTAGGTGGCACCAGCTGCTGGAGTGAAGCAGCCTGGGCCCCAGATGCCTGGCGGCAGTTGGAGCAAAGCAGCCTGGGTTCTGGGTGCAGAGGGAACCCGGTGCCGGCAGCCAGGGGAAGGAAGGCCTATTCTTGCACGAATCTTCATGCATCTGACCTCTAGTCTATCCAGATAATAGAGGGATGTGCAAATTACCTGGGACCCTGTAACATCACCACTGAACAGCAGGGATTTGAGGCTGCATGGAGCCTGGCCAGGGTGAGGGACCTCAGGCTGCACCCCAGCCCCGGGGCCAGGATACCTCAGTCTGTGCCAGTCCCTGCCGGTACCTGCTGGCAACGAACAATACCTGATTGAGGGGGTGAGGCTAAGAAAAAAGACAGACAAGAACAGATAGGATCGGAAGGGCTGAGACCGAGGTCTCCAGTCCAGAGTTTATTTCTCAAAGCCTTTGTATAGCGAAGTGTTTTCTTCAGGCAAGGACAATAAGTTTCGAAATCCACCCGGTTCCTAATCTTTTCACCACACCAACTTTCTTACACAAACACGCTATCTTCCTCTGGTTTCTAGGTCCTTCTAAGTCAACATTCTCCTGACTAATCTTTGACCTTCTGAATAAGCAATGCTGTCTGCAATTAAGTACATACTAGCATTCCTAAAAGGAGCAGTTATTTCTCACTTAGATTAATACGAAGGGCACATGGAGAGCTGTGTCCTACACTTATGCTTGCATTCAGGCACTTAGGACCCCCTGCATTCAGGGCAGCTCCCAAAAGTCCCCTCAGCCTCCCAGTCACCCAGGGCTGGCCCAGGGCTCAGGTAACCAGGGCAGCTGAGGCTTGCGCTGCCAGCAGTGGTAGCAGCAGAGGTGTGATGGGGGTGTCACCTTTCCCTGATCTCCTGGTCGCCTCCCATCCCTAAGGGTTCCCAGATTGTGAGAGGGGGCAGGCCAGACTGAGGGACCACCCCCTCCAGTGCATGAATTTTCATGCAACAGGCCTCTAGTATATAATGAAAACCTAATATGCAAATTATCTCCTTGACCAGGATTTTGATCAGGAGTTCCACCAGGGGACGAGGCTGGCTGGCCCACCGCCCAGCTGGCCCATGCACGAATTTGTACACCAGGCCTCTAGTGAAAAAATAAGCTCACTACTTGTCAAAAATGAAATAAAGCATTGCAGTTGTCATGTTTTCCTGAGCTGCAGAAATGTAAGCATGGTCGAAAGTTAAAACCCATCTGGCTTTCACCACTCTTCAACTCACACTTCCTCTACACTCACTGAGAACACTTCCTTCATTTGGTTCTTATTCTTGACTGCCTCGCCTTCAGCTACCCACATTGATGTCTTCTCTTTTGTAGTGCAGTGTACACTTCTCCCCTCTATTATGATGCCCCAGCCAGAAATTTACAGGCTCCATAGCTGTGGTGACTCTTTGATAGCTTTTTTAACGAATTAATTAAAAGCCCATATATATAAAAGCTACTGATAACTCATTTAATTTAAACTATTAGGATTCTAATGTATCATGATGGCTGTATCTCCTAATGCCAAAATGTAAGGATTTAATAGACATCATTGAGAAATTTTGAGTCAGTTCTTCCCAATTTTGAGCAGACTAAGCATCTTTAGCCTACAGATGCAGTTAGTCTTAGCATAGTGTTATTTTTGCGGGAACGCATTTGAGTGTGCTTCCTATATTAAATAGAGGTGCAAATAATCAGGCTTTAAAAAAAAAGAGTGACTTGTTTTGCTCATTTGGAAAAATGACTCATCAGTTCATGAATTTGTCATAATGCTGTCTGTCCTGTCAGCTAAGGCCCAGATTAGCAGTGTCATAGCAGGAGGCCCAAAAGATTACAGAAAATTGCTGCTTAAAAAAATGACTTGATAATATTTTAAGTTTGTTATGTTTTGGCAAAACAGTGTAGTCAGCCAGTTGCTGAGTTCTCTGCATGCTGTTAGCCTCTTCTTGAATTATATTTAGTTTGTAGAAACATGATGTGTTTTTGTTTTACATGGACAGGACAGAAGGTTTACCAGCTTGAACTGGTTTTTCTGTGAAAAACTGTCCAGCCCCCCGACTGATGTTAAATGTGTCATTAACCTTCTACCTGGGGTATTTATTACCTTAACTTAGACAATATTCGCAAATGCCCTTATCAACATAATGAGGTCAAGGGAGCAATCAATGTCTGCTGAGCTGTCTCTTGTATCTTGAAAGTCCGGCTGCTTTTTAAATCAAAATCTATCCTGTAGGCTAAGAAGAGACAGAGAGCTACAGAGCTTCATTGGACCAAAAAAAACAGTACTTCCATTTATCAAAGAAGGGTTCAAAAGTTGGGTGACCACATCATCGATCTTCCAAGGTCACTATCCTATCTAATAAAGAGGGAATGTTCTAGTTGACCATCACTCTGTCACAAAGATGGCTGCACCCACAGCTAAGGCCAAGTTCCCATAAGGAGTCTTAAGGAGCGATCAGCAGGGACCTGAGGTGATGCCCTCCCCTGCCCCCGTGGGACTGGACAGGGGACCTCAGGCTGTGCCCACCACCCACCAGGGCTTAACAGGGGATCTCAGGTTATGCACCCCCCTCCCTGGTGTCTGGCTGGGGTACATCAGACCACACCTCCCACCCCAGTGCCAGGCCAGGGGACCTGAGGCCACCCCACCCCGCCAGGCAGGGTTTGACGGGGGACCTCAAGGTGCACTTCCCATCCTAGTGCTGGGCCAGGGGACCTGAGGCTGCACCCCCCCACACACACATCTGGTGGAGTTTCACAGGGGACTCAGGCCATGCCCCCACCCAGCGGGGCTTGACTGGGGATCTCAGGCCGTGTCCCCTACCTGGCAGGGCTTGATAGAGGACCTCAAAGCACACCCCCCACCCCAGTCTGGGCTGGGGAACCTCAGGTCAGGACCCCCATCCTAGCACCAGGCCCAGGGACCTGAGGCTATGCCCCCTGCCCATCAGGTCTTGACAAGGGTGAGACTGGCCAGGTCTGGATCTAGCCCAAAGAGGGGGGGGCAGCCGGGTCTGGGTCTCACGCAATATTGAGGTGCATGTGGGTGGGTGGGGACTTGATTCTGGGTCCCATGGTGTGCCTCAGACCCTGACAGGAGGAAGGTTTTCATATACATCTTACTAATTTTCTCTCATCTCTGACACTTCTATTAGAGAAAGGACAAATAGCAATATTAAATTATTTCCTCTCATTAATCCCCTTTAAATGTGCACAAATTTCATGCACTGTGTCACTAGTTTTAAAATAAAGGGATTGCACAACAGTATTACTTAAAGGGATTTAAGTAATAACACAATATCACACAGTAATTAGTCTGATAAGGAAAAATCCCTGAAGAGGTGTCATGTGAGTGAAGAGCTTGATAAATACAAGTAGAGAATAACATTCTAAACAGTTGGAGAATGGGGCTCTTTGATATGGGAACATATATAGAGACACAAAGTATTCAATTCCCAGTCAGGGCATATACCTAGGTTGTGGGTTGGATCCCTGTCAGGGTACTTATTACAGATAATCAATCAGTGTTTCTCATGTAGATAATGTTTCTCTATCTCTCTCTCTTCCCCCTCTCTGACTCCCTTTCTCTCTCTCTAAAATCAATAAAAACATATCAACATGTCCTAGAGTGAGAATTTTTTAAAAAATGAATCCAGAAGGATGATAAAATGCATTTATTCCTAAAAAGACATGGTAGAACATAACTTGCAGGTGACTTATATTTCCTACATGATTATTTGAGAGAATAGACATCATATCAAATAAACATTTTTCTTGATCAGATTTTTAATAAGCGTTTAAAAATGTTAGTACATTTTAAAGAACAAAAATTAATAATATTTGAGACTACGTTTTGTTATTTTTGTTTCTTTCTGTGTGTCAATGTGTCAGGCTATCCCAGTCTATAATATGTAAATGAAGATTTAAGAAACTGAGCAGATATCACCCCATTTTGGGAAAATGATAATAATATATTCCCTTCTTTAAAAAATGACAGCATTTCAATGACCATACATTTTACAGATGTTCAGTTGGAAACATCAATATGTTATTAGCTTGCTAAAGACATCCACATAGATGTAATATGACAGTATTTATTGAATGAATGGAAACGGCAGGAGAAAATGTATCTGGAAGGCCTTGCACTTTGGGCAGGTTTGTTTACTAGTGCGGGTAAAAAGGTCTCTTTGCACGTGAAGGTACAGCAAATTGTTCTGTGGGGTTATCCTTCTCAACTGTAATAATAAATAATTCTCAATGCAAATGCTCCACAAAGGAGGCTAATGCTGCTCTATTTGCTGTTTAGATTTACTATTTGGGGCTGCCAAAACTATTTAAAGCCTCACAGGATCCTGCTTGTGATAGGCTAATGTAAATTTGATGATCCATCTAAATATAAAGGGATGTCGTTTTAATGGTGCCATCATTATTGGAGCTGTCCTCTGCCCAGAGATTCTTAGCCATCAGTAGTAAGTGACAGATGTGTTAATTAAGAGACTGAGGCAAAGCCAAGGTTGACGTTCTAATAAACAGGTCATTAACTTTGGTAATGACCAATTTGAGAAGATGATTGTTATTACAAACTATTTTCCATGAGTTATGAGAGCAATAGTATAATTCTGGAGTACATTCAATGGTCAGATTATTATAATAAGAAGTCTTCTGAAACAATGGATATTTCTAATATGTCACCTTACCTATTTATAACTTTAAACTTTCGCGCAGAACTTACTAATGCTTAGTTGATAATGTTCACATAAATAATTGGCCTTTCTTTTGAGAGTCAGATGTAAGCTTTGCCAATGGTAATTTGAAGATTCTGCCTGCCATTAACTTGCTACTGTCTTAGAATATCAACTCTTCTCAAAGTCTACAAATAATATTTAAGTAGGGTGAGGAGATGTGAGAAAGAGTAGAATTATATCATAAATATGTTGGAAAAGAAATTTAGGAGTAAAAATTTTCTTTTTAAACTAATATAAGAATTTACTCCACAATATATATTATAGATTGTTAAAATTTTCCTGGATAAATTGCAAATATCAGGATGTTTTCCTCATAATAGATTCCATTCCATGTGGAATAACTCTTCTTAAAGGTTCTTTCAGATATGTAACTAATTTCTGCAGAAATTGTGGATGATCTTCATTTCATAAAACATTAAGTTAAAGGTCTGCAAACATCCTTCTGTCTTCTTTAAATTTTCACTTTTCTAATTAAATATTCTAGGCATTTGCAACAATTTTTCATGTGATGTTGCATGCAAATCCCTCACTGTTTTTCCTTGTCTGTTCCCACCATAGAAATTTAAAACATTAAATACCCACATTTTTCAAAAAACTTTGCAACTAGAAGTGCCCATTCTCCATCACACTGAGCAATGAGATGTAAACAAAAGTCTGATAAGAACTTTTGAGAGATATATGCTTCTGTAGGCCACAATCTCAGTCTTCTTTTCTTAAATATGAGCAGTACACCTGTATCTGAAGAGGCTATGCTACAACCCAGAAGTGCTTGCCCAAGAACAGGGTACCAACATGCTAAGCATGGCATATTGAAAATATCATGGAGTGGATAAACCCATATAAACAACCTCACAATTTTATAATGTCTGAAAAAAGTCCATATATACTTAAGTCGCTATTCATTGAGCTTTAAGTCTTTTTCATGGTAGCTAAGGGGTTTGAGTAGCTCTTCTTTTTGGTACTTCCTTTGCCTTCTTTCCAATCTTTATTCACTCACAAAGGAGTTATACTTTGTCATAAGCCACAAAGCATTCCCAGTGAGCCACAGGTAGATTGACTCTTCCATGTAGGTAGAACATCCTGTCAGCATTTGCCTCACCATCCTTTTTAATCTCGCAGTGCCTTTCCCCTCTCCTTAATTGAAACAATGGTCTGAAAGTCTATCCCACTCTATACTATGTGAATCACCTACTGGGGGTCATGTTAGGCTCTCTTAAATTTTCTCTTTTACAAGGCAAGTGTAGGCCACATTTGATACTAGTAGACTCAGAAAGACATAGGACAGGAACAAATCATGTCCAACTGGCAGTGGTGGGCACTCCTCTCCAAAAGGCATCCTCACTCAGAGCAGTTTGACTACAAGTTCCAGGTATCAGGAGACAAGACTTTCATGAAATAGGAGATACCCTAGCTTAGAATCTTCCTCTACATGATCTTTCTAGAAAGAAGAATGTTAAAATCTGAATAGTTAAACATTTTTGAAAAGTTGCCTTGAGACCATATAATCCTAATACATGTTTCTCTCCAGGCTTCTATGGGGGCTGCTGATCAAAGCTGCCTCTCTGATCAGGCCAGGAGATAAGATCAGAAATGCTGACTGGCATAGAAACTAACCAATCGGAACCAAAGCTGAGTGAATTGCGAGGAGCCAATGGCTGCCTAGGAGGCATAGTTTTTGACGCTGACTAGCAAAGAAACTGACCAATCAGAACGAAAACTGAGTGAACTGTGTGGAAATTTTATAGTTTTACTAAGGACACAAGGATACCCAAAGGAGGTGCTAGACTAACATACAGGCTTCCTAACTCCTAGTGTTCTAAGTAGCCCTGTTTCTTAAGATACAATGAATATTTTGTTGTTATTTTTCCTATTTGATTAGTTGATTTTTTTCTTTCCTCTCCAGAGTAAAATTCGAAAATATAAACACATTTTATTGACTTATAACTTATTAAACTATAACCAACACCTTTATTATTAGAATTCTAATATTTAGAGTAATTAAAAGGTAATGTACAATATTATTAACTAATTTACTAAACGCAAAAAGGATAATATCATACCTATAGTCAAATATTGATTAAAACACTCTTAGATTATTTCAAAGTATTTTTGATGGTATCATGACTCAAAATAAGAAAATTAATGCACATTTCTGATTTAAGGGAAAGACTAAAGAGAATACTGATATGAATAAGATAGTAAAAAAATACCTAAGGAATCTAATTGTTAATAAATGTAATTATATTTGTTATTTCCTAATAAATGCTTATTATATGTGAAGAACCATTTGAAAAATCTTTACATGCATGAAACTATTTAATCCTCACAAATAGTTAAAAATTTGACCATTATTTCTGAGACTAAAAATGCTCACATGGAAATGACTAGCTAGACAGCTAGAGACAAGACTGAAATAAAATGGCACTATAAAAAAATGCATCCCTCAAATTCCTACAATATTAAGTGCCATCACTGACTCAGATAAATAAATGTATTTTAATGAAAATCATTTAGAATTAGACAATTACAGTGGTACCATTAGAATTGTGTTTCTGACATGTTTCATATCTATTAAAATGACATACAATAATAGATGCCTATGACAAATGGGAGAGCAGAATGTTGGCAACAAAATTAGAATTATGCTTCCAAGACACTTAAAAATGTGATATTTGCTTTATTTTCAAACAGCATTAGATACAATAAAAATGTCCTGTTTTCTTGAAGCTTCCATTACATGAATAAAACACCACAGCAACAAAAATTCTAAATTTAACAGGTTATAGACTTTATTTTCCTTAGCCTCTTTATCTATCTTTACAATGTCAAATTAGTGTTAAGAGTAAAATTATTCCATCAATTAACCAGTTTGCTTTTTTGTCATGATTCCAAAATATTCATGTGTGTGACTATTTAGCTATGTTGTCCATTTTAATTAAATTGGATGGATATTTTGTTTTATGGAATTTGGGTATCTGTGTGAAACTTGTCATTATCACTGGAAAATATTGGTTAATGTATTCCAAGCATGAAAGATGCTCTTTTGGATGATATGAGATGCATCAAAATCATTTAGAAATAATATTTTCAATCAAAGACAAATAGCATATATAGAAGAGAGAAAAATATTTGCATAAATATCTACAATAATAGGGAATATGACAATTTCTATTAGAGTGGTATTAAGTGGCAAGGAAATTCAAGGGAAATATTAATTCTGAATGGTGTAAGGGACTTGATTTTAATTTTGTGCATAAAAATGCACGATGGAAAATGTTTTGGGCTGCCCTTAAAAAATAGTGAAGGTCAGCTGGCATGGCTCCAGTGCTTTAGTTTTGACCTATAAACTAGGAGGGTCATGGTTCAGTTCCTGATCAGGCATATACCCTGGTTGTGGGCTCGATTCTTAGTGTGGTGTGTGCAGGAGGCAGCCAATTATGATTCTCTCTCCTCATAGATGTTTTTCTCTCTGTCCTTCCTCTCCTTTCCTCTCTGACACCAATAAAATATATATATATATATATATATATATATATTTTTTTTAAAAGAGTGAAGATTTCTATAGGAAGAGATGGAGAGACAATATGATGTTGGGAAATGAATAATGAGGAGATGTGAGGAGTCTACATGATAGTACAAATTAGTGAATCAAAACAGTTGAAAATAAAGTTGGAAGACTATATTAGGAAAAGAACACAAAAGGTTTATTTACAATAGTGAGATAACTTAAACTTTATCTTTTTTTATTAATCTATGTATATTTATACATTCCAGCTCTTAATAGGTCAGTTGGAAAAGTGAGATTACTGTTGCAATAATCCAGGTGGGAAAGTGTCATGGAAAGGTCACAGTGTTATCAGAAGAAATGGAAGATTAGGATGGTAGCTATGTGTGCGCGGTTGTGTGAATGATGACATAAGTGCAAGTATGGCCCTAGCTGGTGTTGCTACGTGGTTAGAGTGTTGGCCTGAGCACCGAAGGATGGTGAGTCTGATGACTGTTCAGGGCACCTGTATGGGTGGCAGGTTCGATCCCTGGCCCAGTTCGGGCTACACTCAGGGTGAGTGCAGGAGCAACCAATCCATGTGTCCCTCTCACTCTGATCTCTCTCTCTCTCTCTCTCTCTCTCCCCTATCTCTCTTTCTCTCTTTCTCTCTCTCTCTCTCTCTCTCTCTCTCTCTCTCTCTCTCTCTCTCTCTTCCTCCCTCCCCCCTTCCCTCCTTGCCTCCCTTACACTATCTCTAAAATATAAATCAATAAAAAATATTCTCAAGTGAGGATTAACTTTTAAAAAGTACAGCTAAGAAAGCTTCTTACAAAGGAATAATCACTGGGACTCATTACTTGTTACATGCTATGGGAGAAGAGAGTCAGACACAGAGGGAAGGGTGAAGAGCTTTGATAGGTGAGCTTTTGGTTTCTGTAGGTGATGGTGCCATTAATACCAAGGAGCAGGTAGACATCAGGATGAATTCAGGATGAGTGCTTGGTTTATTAGGAAATGGTTATTTTAGTTTTTACATATTTAGTGCAGTTTAGTAGAGATGCCACGTTAGCAATAGTAAATGTAAACCTATGTTTTTGGAAGGCAGTTAATGCTCAGAAGAATACGTATTTGGAACTATTCACATGGAGGAGAAACTTGAAATTCTGTGTGAAACTGCAAAGACCTCATATGAAGAAAAAAAGAGCATTGCATAACACTAGCTTTAGGGGATGAGGAGGCAGGAGACATGCCTTTGATGGAGGAAAGAAGGTTATTTTGGTTTCTATTAAGGTTATTTCCATTCTTTTTATAAGGAGCATAAATATATGTCTGAGGAGCAAAATGTAACATTCAATCCCACTTAGACCTTACCTAATCAACCTAGGGAGAACTGATTCCAGGGCAAAGCTCAAAACCCTGTAAGAAACCAAACTTAGCTGAGAAATTAAGTTATAGGAAATTCTTGAAAAAGTAAGCATGGAAAGGAGTGGCAATACATATAATCAAATGAATTGTTGAGCCGCAATGAGGATCCACCTAGGGTAAGATTTATTGTGCTGGCTATCATTATCACCATCTACCAAGAACTGGATTTGATATAACAAACAGCGTTCTTAATTAAGTTTGGAACAAATAAGGTACATAAAAAAGTCAAGAAGGCCAGATGTTCTAGGAACATGAGGATAAAAGAATCAGAACTGAATGTTCATTCTAGTACATTCTCATTTATACAAATGAGAAATACATATACACATGTAATACAAATTAGAAAACTGGAAAAAATATAAACACATTAAAGACAGAAATGAACATAACACAAGCAGCCAGACCATCCACAAGGGTCTTAGAGGCTTTGAAAACACAGTTATAGGCTGACAAAGTGTGGTTTTGACAGATGTGTAATATGCTATTTGGCCTACAACAGATATTTGTGGCCATTTCAAACAAAAATAATTTCACAGCATCAGGCAGAATTGCAGTATTAAAATGAGGAATGAATCTTAAAGAAGCTAATAATCTTTGTGGACCTTTAGAATTGTATTGCAAAATAGTTTTGTTTAATGTGTCACACATATATAATTTTATTCTAAGTATTCTTCTTTGTTTTTTTAATTATAATAATCAGAATTGATCCTGCATTGACAACTGGCATAGTTCAGACATCAGCCACTCTGAACACATTATGAGTTTCACAGGCCCGGCTATGGTTGTGAGTCCTTTAGTTCTTGGATTTTCCTGAAATCCAATGAGGCTGGGGGACCTCAGGTCATGCCCCCCACCCCAGCACCAGGCCAGAGAACCTGAGGCCGCACCCTTCACCCCAATGCCAGGCCAGGGTACCTGAGGCCATGCCCCCTGCCATGTGGGGCTTCACTGGACTTCAGGATGTGGCACCTGTGACAATTAAAGATTCTGAGCTATAAAATGAAATTTTAGCAATCAGTATGGAACTATTTAAATATTATGACTGTACCAATATTATCCTATATAATAAAAGCATAGTATGCAAATTGTTCCCTTGACCAGAGTTCATTCGGAATTTCAATTAGGGTGCAGGACTGGCCAGGGGGGAGGGAGGGAGTACCCAGGCAGCAGCCAGAAGCCACTAGGGACCCTACTAGTGCACGAATTATAAGCACTGGACCTCTAGTATTATTATATCATATGATTATATTATATTATATTATATTATATTATATTATATTATATTATATTATTATACTATGCTATGCTATGCTATGCTATGCTATGCTATGCTATACTATACTAGAGGCCAGGTACATAAAATTTGTGCATGGGGGGGCCCTCAGCCCAGCCTGCACCCTATCCAATCTGGGACCCCTTGGGGGATGTCTGACTGCCAGTTTAGGCCCAATCTCCAGGACCAGGCCTAAACCAGAAGTCGGACATCCCTCTTACAATCTGGGACCACTGGCTCCTAACTGCCCAGCTGCCTGATCACTCCCTAAATGCCCCCCCCACACACACACAGGCCTATTCACCCCCAATTGATTGCCACCTCCCCCTGCCAGCCTGGTCACCCCATGCAGCCTGTTCAGTTGTCTGTTTGGTTGTTTCGGTTGCAATGGTTGCTTAGGCATATATATATATATATATATATATATATATATATATATATATATATATTGTGTACCAGCTAAATATTAACTCTAGTAATAATTATAGTAGTTATTGAAAGACTACTTCAAATATATATGCATTTTTTCAAGATAGTCAAAATATATGTATTAACAATAATCACTACATAGAATTGATTTTTTTAAGTAATGTCTTTTAGTATTTTGTAACTGAAAAAGAGGAGTTTTAAGTTAACTTCACCTAAGTTCTGAAATTTAGACAGTGGATTAACAAAATAATTGAGGGATGAATTTTGTGTGTATTTATATATCAATAGATGAAGGGAGATGAGATAGAGATAGAGACAAAGAGTTAGAGATAGAGATATGTGGTTGCTCTATATTTACAATATACATATCATATGTACATAAATATAGCTACTTTAAATCAAAATTGTAATTCCCACATAGATTTCTTCCAGAAGTATAAAACTCAAAGAAAGAAAAAAAAAGAAATGCTCCTATTTTCTACTTCTGATTTCCTACTTTCATTTTTAACAATTTTGCATTTAAAACTAGTCAGAACTTGTTGGGAGGAAAACAAATACATTTGAATACATTCATTAGCATGTTTTGCAGCAAAGATATATAGTGAACACTACTTTAAAGTTTCTCAAATATAAAACATGTCAAAAAATTTAATTAGTGATAGAATAATACTGTGAAAACCTAAGAAGAAAAAAGCCAAGATTCTGTCTAAGCAAGAAAAGGCAAGATGTAGCGAAAACAATAGTTACTTAACAACATTCTTAGTAATTTGAGCACCAAAGCAAGTGAAACATTCATGAAGATAAAAAGTTGTTTTCCTAGATAAACAAAATTCTATTTTATATAGTAAAATGAATACTATTTTTAAAGAATTATAAATAAATAGATATATTTTGAGTCATATTATAGGAGCAGATGGACCTTGGTCACACTGTATATTTTGTCCCTGTCTCTCTGGTCCCAGATACCCTTGTTGACTTCATTAAAATGACTAAAATAGGTCATTGTTAGTATACTTAATTATCTATGAAAATCAGTAAGGTCTTCCTTCACCCCCATTATTTCTTATTTTCCTTAATTTTCAATCATTCTGTGCTGATCTAAGTTTCATAAACATATTTTCAATATATTTTTATTGATTTCAGAGAGGAAGGGAGAGGGAGAGAGAGAGATAGAAACATCAATAATGAGAAATAATTATTGGGGACCGAGCCATAACACCAGGCATATGCCCTAATGAGGAATTGAACCAGTGACCTCTTGCTTTCTGGGTCCAAGCTCAACCACTGAGCCACCCCCAGTTGAGCTTCAATATTTGAGCCATACCTAGCTGAACCTAAATATTTATTTCTCTAGTGTTTTGCCCATATGACATGTTTAATGTGATCAAATGCAAGTGCATTTTTACCTCTTGTTCCCTCTTTACATTTTATTCAGTTGAATAATCTTCCCCCAACCTAAAATGGAAACTAGAGTCAGTTATTAGTTTTAGTCCCACTCTTGGGTAATAGAAATTTCTAAGCAACTTTAATCCATTAATTCTAATATTTGGTATTAGTCCACGATTCAACTTTCAATGAAAGGTAAAACTTCTTTTCACCTCATCAATGTTGCCCTGTAAATGACTGTTACCTGCAGGAGCAGAAGAGATATGGTGAGCTCCAGTTCTTACCCCACTAACTTCTTTTCTCATTCACTCAGTGATATTTTAGTCCCATCACAGTGAAATCAGGTGGAAAGAGTAAAAATTTGAATAGACTTCCTTAACATGGAAAGGTGCTTTTGAACTTTCTAGGTCTTCCCCTATCATGGAAGACTTTTTTGGATCCTTTAGAGAGTCCAAATACTGAAGCCTTTCATTGGCTATTTTATGTCACAAAGTATTGATTTACCAACCCAGCCATGCCCCTCTGTAGCTCTGTCCATGATCACAGGCTGTTAAGGCCATATTTTTTTAATTAAAATAAACTTGGTCTTAAATCTTGATTCCATTACTTTGCAACTAGAACCCTTATGCAAATTATTTTTATTTGCTAACTTCAAATTGTGTGTGTGTGTGTGTGTGTGTGTGTGTGTGTGTGTGTGTGTCTGCTAGGTATTTTCTATTAAGAATGAAAACTAAATCTCAAAGAACTGAAGCCTAGAAAATACTGTGAAAACATTTCTGAGTCCCACTTGTCATTTTGTCATTAGAGGTGAGGTTCAAATTATAATCAATGAAAGAACTTGTGCAAGAATTAGAAGAAAAGTGAAAAACCATTATACTGTTCTAATGGTAACAACTATGTGTGGAGGTAGAGGCATCTATAAAGATTTTGTACTGTCAGGAGCACTCCTGAAAAATAATCTGCTTTGGTATTGCAGACAATAGAGATTACCAACATTTTCCTATTATTTTAAGAATTACTAATTTCCTCACATCCAGTACTGTTTTTCTCTGGACTTTGGTTCCTGCCCTACAGAAGCTCATATTGTAAAAGTATATATATATATATATATATATATATATATATATATATATATATATATAGTATTTTCTAGTGTATATCTATTAAATCCTTTTCCTGATAAAATACATAAACAGTTGCTATTAACTAAGTTGAGTAATAAGAGAGCAGAATTTTAAAGTAATGTTATCTATTTTATGGAACTGTAATGGGAAAATATGAGCTAAAGCATTGAGCACAGGGCCTGTGCTGTCATTGTCATTACTATAGTTTTACCATTGATCGAATGCCATGCCAGACCCAACCTCCTTGATTGGACACGTAATCAACTACTGTACCTAAGAGAAATAAGCTGATATGTCAGACTCGAGATTTCCAAGTGGTTTGATCATTGGCATTGGAAACCATCTTGAAATAGCACCATTTTGGAACTGTGGACTTGAAGCTTCAGAATTATCTTTGACTAAAATTTGTATAACATATCAAAGTCAGTCATGTTCATTCTCTCACTGCAGAATCTCTCTCATGTTTGTCTTCATTTCTAAGGTCACTACCATAACACAGCAATAGTGAGATGTAAATGATATATTTCATCATTCAGATACCCAGCAGAGTGCTGGTTCATAGTAGGCTTTCAATCATAATTACTTTCTCTTTCCCATAACACTTTTCATCCTATATAATAAAAGCGTAGTATGAAACTGTCCCCTCAGCCAGAGTTCTTCCAGGAGTTTGACCAGGGGGCACGCTGGCTGGGGGAAGGGAGGAAAGCCCCCGGCTGGTGGCAGCAGCTGCTAGGGAACTTATCAGTGCACGAATTTTATGAACTGGGCTTCTAGTGTTATTATAAATGTTTCTAATTGGTGTTCTTGTAAGAATGTCTACTTGTTAACCTTGCCTTTGGTATCTCCTGATTCTCAGCTGTGTTGAATTCTATTGTCAAATTAATGTTTCAAAAACAGCCTTCTGAGCATGGCATTCCAAGTACCCACAAAAAAAATTAGAATACCCACAAAATAAATTTTTGCCTTTCTCCCAAGGACCAAAGTTCTCCATATTCTACCTATGTCTGTCTAATGTTACCTCCACTACTTCTTGCTTTATAACTTACTAGAGGCCCAGTGCATGAAATTTGTTAACTGGGCGAGGAAGGGATGCCCCTGAGCCTGGCCTGCACCCTCTTGCAGTCCAGGACCCCTTATGGGATGTTCTCCTGCTGGCCTAGGCCTGAAGCCAGCAGACAGACATCCCTCTCACAGTCCAGGACCCCTCACGCCTTACCACCTGCTGGCTGGCTCCTTACCACTTGGATTGCTGCTCCTTAGTGCTGCTGCGGAGGTGGGAGAGGCTTTTGCCATCACTGCTGTGCTTGCCAGCCATGAGCCCAGCTTCTGGATGAGTGGTGCTCCCCCTGTGGGAGCACACTAACCACCAGGGGCAGCTCCTGCATTGAGTGGCTGCCCCCTGGTGGTCAGTGCACATCATAGTGACTGGTCATTCCTGTCATTCCACTATAACAGTAGCTCAGGTTTTCATTATGTAGATTTTTCTAATATAACTGGACTGGTTACTATTCCCTGGTAAGTACCACATTATGTATATCAGCTTTAACCATTTGGCCTTCTGCCTAAAATGCCTATCTTCCCATTGTTACTGTAATTGTACCCATCTTCCAAGGTTAGTCAAAGCTTATGCTGCTAATGAAGCCATGGCCAAAGTGAGCCCTCTCTCCTTTTACGATATTTATGGTTAAATTGACTATAGTATGCCTTATGTTATGGTAGTTTATAATTTTTTGTGTATTCTACTTAATTATTTTGGCTTTTCTATCATGAGACTCAGGTGAGAACTATACTTAAATCCTGGTACAAAATTATACAACATAACTAAAAATGATTAAGATCATTAGCTAAAAATTCAGACCTGAGTTAAACTTTTAACTCTTATGCTTCCTAATAGGATGACTGTGTATCATTGGTTTACCTAAGCCTCTGTTTTTTACTTAAAAAATAGATAAAATGATATTCTCTTTAAAGCACCATATGCTATTTGACCAATCAATAAATGGTTCCTTTCATTTTCCTAACCTAACTATTTAAATTAAAAAACTGATATTACAAACCATATTGGCTTTTATTGTTGTTTGTTTGTGTATTTGTTAATCCTCACCCCAGGATATTTTCCATTGATTTTTAAGAAGAGTAGAGGAGAGCTGAAACCAGTTTGTCTCAGTGGATAGAGCGTCGGCTTACAGACTGAAAGGTTCTGGGTTCGATTCTGGTCAAGGGCATGTACCTTGGTTGCGGGCACATTCCCAGTGAGGGTTGTGCAAGAGGCAGCTGACCAATGATTCTCTCTCATTGATGTTCCTAACTCTCTATCCCTCCCTCTTCCCCTCTGTAAAAAATCAATAAAATATATTTTTTTTAAAAAAAAGAAAGAAGAAGAGGAGAGGAGAGAGGGAAAGACAGAGAAACATCGATGTGAGAGAAACACATTGATTGGCTGCCTTCTACACATGTCCCAACCAGAGCCCAGGCCAGGGAGGAACCTGCAATCAATCGAATCTGGGGATCCTTTGATCATTAGGCCAATGCTCTATCCACTGAGCCAAACTGGCTAGGGCAAAACATAGCTGTTTTCATTAGGAGTCCACTTTATAACCTATAAGATCCTTCAACACTGTATACTCTTAATATTTTTGCATATAGCCACTATAATACATTTACAATGAGTTTCACAGCAGCTAAACCACTTAGAGCAGAATGATTAATCATTCTTTATAAAATCTGATGATTTCCTGTTTCCAGAATGGCTCTCTGGCTTCCTTCCTTCTTCCTTCCTCCCTCCCTCTTTCCTTCCTTCCTTCCTTTAGTTATTTGTTTACTCTTTTTTTAATATTTACCCCTGTTCGTTTCTATTTCCCAATGAAAATCTTTCTTTTGGACCAAATGGGTCAAAAGAGTATTCATTTCTTCACTCTTCATATTCTGTGTGTATCAGACTATCCTATTCTGCTTTTCGCACTGATCTAGTTGACTGGAGGATTGCCTTGGTACACATTTATCAAATATAACATTAAACATGGTTCCAAAAGGAAAGCACATCATTTCCCTAAAGGGAAGAGAGATGCATTCACTCATTCACTCACACATGAACAATCTGGATTTTGCTTGATTAGGGGTTTTATGTCCAGAGTAACCTGAAAGGGCAAAGTATTCCTCATGCCAAATTTTATAGGACACAACTGACCAATTAAAAACAAAACAAAATAAGGGAGTCAGCATTTGTGTGTCCCTTCAGGAGGCATCATGTCAGCAACTTATTCTTCACTGCAGAGTTTTAACACACCATTAGGCAGCAGACGTGGCCAAACTGATGTTACTGTGACTTTTCTTTGCTGTTTCCAGCACCTTTGGACCCTACATCAGCAAAAGAGCACTAACCGCCTGTATAATCATAGAAAGCACCAAGGAAGAAGAGTGGACTTCGACTTAGACTACTTGTTTAATGTTTCAATATTATCGATCAATTACTGTATGCTAGCTGTTGAGGAAATTCCAGTTCAGGGACGTGTAATGGATAGTTCTCACTCAGAGAAATGGAAGCAACAGACGTAAACACAAGTGTGACAACTGAATGTAGAAAGTGAGATATGACAAAATGCTACACATTACTCATATGTCGGAGGTATTTATGGGCCTATTCTCTATCTGACTTCTTATTGAAGTTTTTTCAGGCCCTTAACCATTATTACTCTAGAGCTTATCAGCTAGATGTCAGCGAGATCAAGGTCCTTCTTCCTGTCAGTTCATCTTGTCCAATTCAAAAATTAAAGTCTTTCCCATTACTTCCAAAGCTCTCATCTTCATTTTATTATAGAACTACTATGACACATGCTATTACAGTAACTCTTTGGAGACAAATTTTAGCTAACTGAATTGTTATCTGGAGCCATTTTCTAAGCAAGTTTTATATCTATTATAATCACAAATACATAGTTTTTCCACAGATTGAAACCGAACCACATTTTATATCCACTTCAGTTCAGACTCAAAGAACAAAGTCTTCTTAAAATAGTCCACAATTAGCCCAAAAGACAAGCTAGTTGTTACTATTCCTGATAAAGTCACTATGGACTAATCACTATGAAAAATGAGCAAAAAAGTAATATCCAAATAGAGTTGGCAAAAGACATTACAAATAAAATTTCAAAATAAATAATATGAGAAGCCAATAAATATAACATTTTTTTTTAATTGGGAGCATTCCATTGCACATCCTAGTCACTTTCTGCATTGCTTCTTCTTCATTCTGGGAACCACTTCAATATTCTTATAGCAGCTTATATCATCCCGTAAGCGAACTTGAGTGGCCTTCAATTACTTACTAGTACATCCAAAATGTTAACATAACTTTATAGACAAGAGGGTGGTTGAGTAAAAAATTGTACATTATTTGAACACTATCAAAGTGCCATTAAAATGTTTTGGAGAACTAGAATAGCATGTAAAATGCTCAACGTATAATGATAAGTAAAAGTATCAGGATATACAATTCTTTGAGAGAATTGTAAATATAACTTTTTAAATTCCACCAGTGATTCAAAAAATTAAATAAAATGAAATGTCCATTTTCACTTGCAATGTTAGCAAATATTCTTCAAGAATAACTTCTCCTATGTGTGAGCATATACTTCTTCTGAGAGCAATTGGTACATGTGTAGGGAACCTTCATGTACCAAAATTCTGACTTTAGTAATTAATCTAAAAAATTCACAGATGCAGAAAGTGTTTTGTATAAGAATGTTCTTTTAAAATAGTTATTTAAATAATAATAGTACAATAGTGGCATAACATCTAGTGGAGGCATCTGGCACTATACCATATACTTATTTATATTATCTAGTCATAATATTAAAAAAAAAACTAAGAACAAGTGTAAGTAAGTATGAAAGTGCAGCAACACATGAATAAAATTTAAAAATGAAAATAAAACCCACTATTATTAACCTTTTCTTAACCATTGTTTTGTTAATTCTAAACATCACTGGTAAAAATGATCATCTACAAAAATATTTTGTTCAAGTTCTAAGCAACTGTTGTGATTACTATTGCTATTTAATAATAGATATATTAAATTAAGGTTTTTAAAAATCATTTTTTATAAACATGTCTTCTATATAAAGTTAATTTTTCAAGCTCCCAGTATACAGCCAACCTCCCATACACATGGACTTACTATAAGCATTTATTTAGAGAATAACATCTAATTATTTCAAATCATTGAGCTCAATTCAGGTGCAGGTTGTATCTCCAACCCATGCTACGTTTTCCTATAATTACATTTGAAATAAACAATGATAGCACAGTGATTGTACAGAAGAAACACAGAATCATAGTTACTTCAATTTCGTTACTTCAATTTTATATATCTTCTAGAGGCCTTATGCACAAAAATTCATTTAAGAGCAGGCCTTCCTCCCTCTTCCTCCCCCTGCCCTGGCTGCTAGCACCGGCTTCCCTCCTGCACCTGGGACCCAAGCTTCCCTCCTCCGGCCACCTGCAGGCACATAGGACCTGCGCTGGCTTCCCTCTGGCCCTCACTTTGTCAGGAAGAACATCCAGTCTAATTAGCATATTACCCTATTATTATTATTATAGAATAGGGGCTTGTGCACAAATTCATACACCTTGAAGGGAACTGCAGGCTATGAGGCTGCAGTGGGCACAGGGGCAGGTCTCATCCCATCCTCCATGCTCCTGCCTGGTCCATCCCCCCATGAATCCTGGTCCCGTCTGCTAGAAACCCTGCTCTTGCTACCGTCACTCCAATGTGCTGACAGTGTGGAGTGATTGGGCTGGTGCCAGCAGTGGGTGCAAACAGCAGCTGCTGCCCCGATTGCCCCTTAGGAGCAGGGGGGGTGGAGAAGCCCTCAGGGTGATCGGGGCCAGCAGCTGCTGCTAGCACCCACTGACAGTGACAAGTGATTGGGCCAGCACTGAGCACTGGCAGCAGGTGTGAGCAGCGGCTCCAGTGCTGGCAGCAGGACCACAGGGCACAGGAACAAATAGTTTTCAGTAACTACCAGAGGCTCACCCTGATGACAGTGACCAGCACCCTGTCTAGGTCCGATGCCCCCTCTTACCTGCTCCACCAGCCCACCATGGCCAATGTCTGCCATGTTCCGTGTGTGCCCCTGGTGGTCAAAGCATATCACAGATACTGGTTGTTTGGTTGTTCTGCCATTCAGGCTATTTGCATATTAGGGTAGATAGATATAGATAGATTAGAGATAGATAGAGATAGAGATAGAGATAGAGATAGAGATAGAGATAGAGATAGAGATAGAGAGATTGTAAGGTACTGGAGGGATAGTTTTCATTCTGTCTCCTCTTAGCTTGTAGATAGCCACCACCTCCCAGTTGCTCATATGACCTCTGATCTCATCATAAGCATCCACTTTTATGACTTTATCTAACCCTAATTATAACTCCTATGGGCCCCATCTTCAAATACCGTTACATTAAGGGTAAGGGCTTCGACACATAAATTTGGAGGGGGTACAACCATTCAGTCCATAATGAAAGGATTCAGGAGAAATTAATTTATAATCTATTTGTTCTGAAGTCAAAAGTATATTTTCAGCTTCAGTGAAGTGAATTAATATGCCATCCATTGTTTTGTGCGTGGATTATTTGCTGATTAAAAAGAATATACATGTCTTTTTCTCAGTCTAACAGTTTTCTGTAATCATAATGTCTGTACCACATTGCTTTTTACAGCCTGTTGTCTGAGGATATTGATTATACATGCCATTATAGTGCAGTTGAATAAAAACCATGTTTAAAAAGGATACAGCACATTACATATTCTCTTACATGTGGTCAGGTATAGCTGAGAACTTGTTCTTCACAGGTAAAGCCCACGGACTTCGGCAAAAGGGAATTGAATCACTGGTATTTTCTTCATTGTGGATTGAATTGCAATTCAAGCTGGCGGAGAAAACTGTATGAGTCATGAAGAGCTTCCTAGGAGAACCGATATCAAAAGAGGTTTGTGACATATGCATATATTACTGGAAATATTTAGTGTACCTATCACAGCATGTAACTTGAACTAAAATATAAGAATCAAAGCTTTTAGTGAAGGGGATACTCTGTGACATCACTTTTGTATGACTAATGTTGACAGCTCAGACCTTTCTAAATCCAAACACAGCTGATCACAAAAAAAAAGCCCAAAGGCTTTAAAATCAAATGGAATTAAGCCTCGACACTACTGGGAAGTAGATACGAGTTAATCTTTTAGATGAGAAAATAGTAAAATGGAGGCGGAAACATGTTAAATGAATTGCTCAAGGCCACTCATTAAAAGCATCACTGGCCTTTCTGAAGTACTTTATCAGATGAAAGCCAGACTAATTCCATGATTTTATTATACCTATTGTGCTTAGCTGGTTAGTAGATACTTTCTTTTATCTGAAACAAGTATAGGTGTATTAGACTTTTGTTTCAGTCTTGAGGGGTGAAGAGTGACAAAGGGCCACACATTTTTACCTTACAGTACATGAAATATCTAGATACTACAGATCTTGCCTGGCTTTCCTGATACCCGTAATATGTTGTTGAAATTAATGTAATTACATTTATTGAAAACAAAATTCTACTACATCAACCAGAAAAATTATATGTCCTATTACTTCTGTTTTTCCCACCATATTTTGAATAGAAGTTAATCTTTTCCTGTAAGTCAGAAAATCATATATATATATATATATATATATATAGAGAGAGAGAGAGAGAGAGAGAGAGAGAGAGAGAGAGAGAGAATATGCACTATATCATACTGGTTAACTTTCCATGTTTAGATTTAAGGGTATGTTTAAGCATGTCAGTAGATGGTTTTAATATAATTCCATAAAATATATGTTATGGCTTTAACAGAAATGAAATACTGGAGTTTATTCATTATGATTTATTGTAAAAGAAATTTGAGTGTACACCCTACAGAGGTATCCCAGAATAAACTGGTTCTTATGAGACTAGACCAAATGCCATAAATTACATTAGGAAACAATCTTCCATTGTTCTGAAATGTTTCTGCTATTTAAGTGAACATAAAGATAATTATCAAAGTTCTTCAAAATTACTTTTTTAAATCTTTCAAATGGCTCCAAATAGGAGATTTGTAATAATGTGGATTGTTATATCTTTATATTTATAGCATCTGAATGTATTTTTCACTTTTCCCAGTCCAAGCTTTTTCAATCATCACTGCTTTACTATAAGTAATCATCGTGTCTACCTGGAATATATCCCAAATAGGTTTGGGGAAATTCCAGTCAAACATCAAGTATTTGGACTGATATACCCAATTTATTGTAGCATTATTATGAAATAGACAGAAAGTTATCTTTTACAGTAATGTAGTAGCAGTAATTTTCAGCTTCCACCAAATCCATCTTACTATTTCCAGCCTAATTAGTGTATGGGTACACTAATTAGCAATTAATAACCATCACAATAAATTGAGAGAATTCATAATCATAAATTTTACCATGATTTACAAGAATTAATATAATTCAGTGATTGCAACATTTTTGTATATTTCTATCTTTGTGACATAATATTCATAGGGCACATGTCAGTCAAGCAGACCCATGTATGACCCATTTCTACTTTGAGTCACATATTTCCTTCCACATCACCAAATTATAATTGAAAGCATTTTAGTAGCATACTCTACATGCAAAAACATAATATACTAACATTTTTACTCATAACAATTCATATTTAATGGCTCATCAGATTCCATTTTCAGTTTGTATTATTGTAAATAGCATTCTACTTCAATAAATATTAAAATGTAAATATTTTATATTTTATACTAACTAGTCACCTCCACTTAGCAAACATCTATTTACATAAAACATGCCAAGCCTCTATAAGCAGCCTATATAGAAAATATAATACTTTTCTGGAAATATGACAAGAAGTTTGAATTAATAAAAGTAATTCATTTAATTAATAAAATTAATATGTAACTTAAAATTACTAGTTATATTTTCTGTATTTTTGGAACATGGAGTATTGAAATATCATGATATGTAATATTAATAATTTATTTTATTAATAAAATGAGAGGTTTTGTGAGCTGTATGGAAAACTATTTTCAAGTATTCATCATTTTAAAATTAGTACGCCAAGTGATATGTTAGCCATCTTTTAACTATGGCAATTTGGCGAAGGAGTTTATAAAATGAAGCAGAAGCAATCTCTACCTTGGTTAGTATCCTGTGAACCATATTTTAGTTATACAGTGGATTATAGTCATTTGTTGTTCTATTCTATAAAATCACCACAAACACTGAATTAGCCAATACTATAAACAGGGTTAGGTTTCTGTGAGTGTCTGGTCACAACAGGTCATTAATTGAGCAAAATAAAACCTTGTTTCATGTGTATTTCTGTATTAAATAAAGAATGACACCTTATTTAATTCATTTTGTTGATTCATTCACTTTAATCTCATAGCCAACAACACCATAACTCATTCCTCAATAAAACCTACCTGATACACATCTTTTCTACACAGGACACATCACGGCCTTCTTATGCTTAGGAACAATAGATATCACTGCACCACTACGCTTAGGCACTATTTTAATCAGTAAAAACATCAACAACAAAAAGCACAAAATGCAGAATACGTGGCATTAAACAGACCACAAAAGAACAGTGTTTTCACCATGAGAACTGAAACCAGAAGGTGGAGCGTTGACTTGTTTGACCGCAGCTGGAATATGTGCCATCAGGGGACTGGAAGATTTTGCTACTCTTTGCATGCACATGTCCACAAATGACCGGTCAAGGGCATACCAACCTTGAATTCAGGTTACAAATAACTTTTAGTAAGCAGACAATTCTAAATATAGAATCTGCACATAATGAGGATCATTGTGTATACATGGGAACTTGTGCAAGTGATTTTAGTGACTTTTGTGCTTTTTAAAAAATAGTCATGTGCATGATAATGCAAAGTATTTTATGTCCTATATTTTATGAAGTATTTTTGCTAATATAAGTGGTAGTGCAAAAAAATTATCCCACAATCAATAACTTTGAAATAGATGTCAAATGAAATAAAATACAAGGCCAAAAACCACTCTGCTGCTCACTTAGAAGAAAGCACTTTTAAAATATTGGAAATAATAAAGAGAACATTTAAACAATATTTAAGTAACAATTTGCATCACAGTTGTATATTTATGTGCCCTGAGACAACACCAGCCCAAATTTAGAATGCATTTTTAACTCAATTTTAATAACTCTATGGAACTTCATGATTTCCATATCAATATCCTCACTTTCACACTAGTCTTAATCTCACAGTTTAGGTATTATTTTCTGATTTTTGTTTACTTTTCTTTATGTAATTGTGTTTATGTTGGAATTTAGGTTGTTGTTATCAGAAAAAAAATCTTGTCAGTACCAGTTGTAAAAAAAAAAAAGAGTGAGAGAGAGAGAATAAAAGGCAGGGGATATTGGGATGGGGGGAGTAAGAGATCAACCAAAGGACTTGTATGCATGCACATAAGCAAAACCAATGGACACAGACAGTAGGGGGATGAGGGCATGTGCTGGGAGGTGGGAGTGGCAGGGGAGAAGTCAATGGGGGGAAAAGGAGATATGAAATACTTTAAACAATAAAGAATTTGAATTAGAGAGAGAGAGAGAGAGAGAGAATAATAAGAACTCAGGTAGGTATAGAACCAAGATTTAAATTTGCCAGGCTTTCTTTTTTATTTTTTATTTTTATTTTTTTGTCTCTTATTCTGCTCCTGTCTATGCATTTGCTTCAATTTACTTACATGTGGAAGGTAGAATATGCCCAGTTCATAGAACTAGTACTTGCATGCCAATGTTTCACTTAGAACTAGTACTTGCATGCCAATGTTTCACTTAGCCTCTGAAAAATGTATCAGTTTGTGGTGTTCTCTCTCTCTCTCTCTCTCTCTCTCTCTCTCTCTCTCTCTCTCTCTCCTTCCCTCTCCCTCTCCCTCTCCCTCTCCCTCTCCCTCTCTCTCTCCCTCTCCCTCTCCCTCTCCCTCTCCCTCTCCCTCTCTCTCTCTCCTCTCTTCACTCAGTTATTCATTTTCAATCTCTCTACCAAATCCTAGATTTTTTTTTTTTTTAAGAAAGAGAATCCAATTGGATCAGCTTGGGTGAATGGCCCCCCTCAATGGGGCAAAAATACAAAGGCCAGAAGATTGTGGGCCACCTTATACAAACTATCTTCCCGGAAAGCCCCGTGAGAACATGCCCCTTCTGGAGCCAGACAGCCATTCCAGATGATGCATCCCTCAGCATCCAAGTAAGGTCCCTTCAACTCTCTCTAGAAAGGTTTACAATAATAATGTTCCTACTGAATAATGGGTTCTCAACACCTTTTATTATTTCTCCCTGACAGATGAGGAAACAGACAACAGGGAGCTCAAGTGAAGTAACCAAATGCCACAGGAACTAAGTAACAGGCCTGGGATTTTAACGGAGACAATCTGCCCCCAGAGTCTGGGCTGTTAGCCACTATAAGAATGCCTTCTGGGTGAAAGGGAAGAAGAGTGAGAAAGTCCAGTTATCATGACATATTACTTAGAAAATTAAATCACATTTAGTGGGTTAAATAACCGACACGTGGCTTTTAAACAGCTATTGTTTCAAAATTAAATTAATTTCTAGTGCTGCAACACTTCCACTGGCCTAAGAAAATGGATTTAATATATGTAATTATTTTGAGAAATGTGGCCCCATTTTATCAAATCTTATATCTCTTGCAAAATGCATTTAGAATTGATATTATTCATTCTCTCACCTCCAAAATAATAAGAATGTTTTATAAAAATAATCTATTACGTGTATTTGGATGATGTTTGGGTAATAAACTGTTAATAAATAAAAATAAAAGAAACATTCATAATTGATGTGCGGCCTTTCATTTAAACAGAACATTTGAGATGGTTGATACTTCATGACACAGGTCTGTATAACAAATGAGAAAAAAGCAGACTTTTGTTTTTAGTTATTTTCTACTTTGAGTTTAAAGAAATGATTCAGGAATCAATTTATTTAGAACTTATAGGAAATTAGTACTAGTATGTGCCAGGTACAAAGCTAAGAGCAGGAATATTATACATTATACATTTTGAAATAAAAAATAATAATTCAAAATATAATATATTAATATCCCTTTTATGATGGTAAAAATTATGTATAGACAATCATAGCTGAGATTCCTTCAACTTAATAAGCATTCTGTTACACAGTGTTTCATGAATATTTAAAAGCTACATTATTTATCTCCTTGGCAATTAGAGCTTAATCAAAAATTTTAATATAAACTATCTAACTTTCAAAAGAACAATATGTGTATGAAGGCTGATGAACTATCACCACTTCACTTAGAGCAGGCTGGGTCAAAATTACGATGATTGATAGCTATAAGGTGCATAACTAACGGAAATGTTAAACACAAAGCAAATTCTGCCAACATAAGTGATTGGTTCTTTAAGTGGCAGAACAGTTTAAGAATGACATCCTGAATCAATTCTTAACTAATTGGAAAATTAATTAGTGCCTGTCATTTTAACCCTGAGTATTTTTAAGGTTGAGTTTGATTACCGTTAACTACCTGCCCACAAGAAGCCAGTTTGAAAATTCAATGATGCTGTTGCCTCAATTTTTCACAAGTTAAGATATCATCCTTCATGGTCTTGCTGTATGTTAATGCTTAAAAATTCATCAACCCACTAATGTCCATCAATGATTGGAACATTAGAAAACTGTGTCATGTTTAATATATCTCCTCCGTTATATGCCTTGTAAATTTAGCGATTGCTGCTCTCTTCATTGGGTTCTACTAAGACCTTAATAAGGTATGTTTACTCTTTCCCCTAAGGTTAAATGTTGAGTTTTTTTAAAAAAAATTTGAATATTATAAAGAACAAAAAAACCCTTAACACAGATAAATAACAATAAAAATTAATAATCAATTGCTTAGTAGACATGGTTAGTCCAATAATTATTATGGTTCCTTTAGCAGTTATAAAAGCAAAGTCCAGAAGTAATTTTATCAGGAAAAAAAAAAGTCAACATTTAATGAGCATTTGATAGCTGCTGTGCTGGGCACTTATACATTATGTGGTTAACTTTTAATTCATTTTTATAAAGTATATATTATTGTTTTCATCCTGCAGATAAGGAATAGAGCAGGAAAGAAGCTAAGTTACTTGTTAAAGGCCACAAAGCCAATGGGGGTTAAACTACATTCAAGCTTACTGAACCTGTGCTCTTTCCACAGCCCTATATTCCCTCTGATCAATGGATGGCATATGAGGAAGGACAAATTCACAAATGTGGATACATAACGTATAAAAGAACATAGTGAAAATGTCCACTCATAGTACAAAAAATGTAAGTCTAGTAAATAATCGTGATATATCATATTTATCTGAAGAGAAGTATTGACTCAAAATGTTAACACCTAAAACTGCTGAAATATTATATTGTGTGTCCACTTCTATTGTACTTAAGAAGGTAGTACTGTATTTTATGGAAATTTGGGAATTATATACCACAATCAAAATATGTTCAATGAACTATTTCTGGGAACCTAGACTGAGACTATAATAACTAATTTTCAATTTGTTTTTATATGAAGGTATTCATAATATTTAATATAAAACATATTTTTAAAATTTAAATTACACAGAAGAATAAATAAATACTACTATGTTAAATTAGAATGCAATTTTCAATTACTATAGAAAGAAGTATTTCTCCTATCACTATGATTTACTGATATATACCTCTGTATCATTCTGAAACATGTAAATAAGGTCAAATATTATCTTTAAACACAAAATTTTTCTTCAAATATTTTCGTTGCAATTCAGGACAAGTTCTTAATGAACAGAAGGCAATAGGCAAAATAGTATAATACTACAATATAATATAAAATTGGGAGATGTTCTCCATAGCATATATTGTATATCCTTTCCCCTAATTGTTTTCCAATTATTTACTTAAGCCTTTCAGGTGAGTTAAAATTTATCTTTTAAACCCACAGCCCACCTCTAGTATCTCCGCACATCCCAATATATTTCTACTCTTTAGCTGTCTTTGTATACAGGAATGAGTAGGCTTCTTGGAGAGACATTTTATAAGTAAAATAGGTTTAAATGATGTTGTAGGAAAACTGGGACAAGTCCTTTTTATTTGGAATATGCTAGTTTTGAAGCATTTTCAAGGCAGAAAGAAAGAAATCTAATATTTTCAGAAACAGAAGAGAAAGATCTCCGTAGACATGTGTAACTCTTCATGTAATTTTGAATTTTTCTATTTTACACACTTCACAAGGCTCTTAAAGTTATACATGATTGTCTTTTTATGGCTTCGGTTGCAGCCCAAAGCAGTGTTCATTGTTAACTTGCTAAATAACATCCTTGCTAATTCTTTAGGGATGCATTGACTCAGTAGGAATCAGTTACCATTGGACACTAACAGGCACATAGCAGTCTAAAGCCGAGGAACATTCGCACAGCAGCTTAGGAAATGTAAGACACATGTGACTCATAATATATCTGATTCAAGCTATTGATGCAGTATGGGCACACGCAAAATATCTGTGCCCTTGACTATTAAGAACAGACCCTGGCAAACCACTTTCAAACAGCCAATATACACAAAACAGAAATATGATGTTGCTTATTTGCCACACATATATGAAAAGTGGGAAGAATTTTAGGAAGCTAGAATACAGTAATACCTGGAAATTGTGTACATGACTGCAGGTCCTATTGTTAATCTACTTGTGAAAGATAAAATAAGTGTTTTAGATAAACACATATGAATGAGTTAAGCAATTATCCTAGATATGTCTCCTTTCCCATCATGTTGCTACTCTTCTAATTCATGTCAAACATTCAGCAGTTTTTGGAACATAGCAAGCTTTTAGTACAAATCTACTAAAGCTACTGCTGGTATTGCTACTACTACTATTGCTACACTATTCCTACTGGCTATAGACTTAATAAATTTCTGAAAGACAATACAAAATCTTCTCCAACGGGGCAGAGCAACAAAATAATTCACTTTTCAAATCAGGAGATCTAAATTTGACATATATCTTTACCATTTACTAGCTTTGTGACCTTGGGAAAGTCAAATCACGTCTGTAACTTCCCTTTCTTTGTCCCTTAAAATAAAGGCATTAATAATGGTACTCACAGAATTATTATAAGAATGTCACAAAATTAAATGTAATATATAAATACTATTAGTTATTAATTCTATGCCTAGAAAGCAGTAGATTTATGGTGGCCAAGATATGGAGACATAGTATTAATGGTTTCATATACACTATGGAAGACTATTCAGCCATAAGAAAAGATAAATACAGCCAATATGGATGAACTTGAGAATATTAGGCTAAGTGAAACAAATCAGTCATAAGAAACTAAGAACCATCTGATTTTACTGATATGTGGGATATGAAACTGAAACTCGCAGACAACAGTATGGTGATGGTCCAGAGCAAAGGGAAGGAGGTAGGAGGGGAAGCACAGAGTAAAAGGGGCCAAATATATGGTGACGAAAGATGATTTAACTTTGGGTGATGGGCAAACTGTGCAATATACAGATTATGTATCATTGAAATGTATAGTTGAAACCTATATGACCCTATTAGCCAATGTCACCCCAATAAAGATAACTTTTTTAAAAAATGGAAAAAAGATGGTTTTTTTCCTATCTTTTACTGTGGCTCATTTTGAAGTCATAGTTTCTAAATGATTAGCACAAGTTGAATTCACAGAGTACAATATAGTCACTCTAGCTAGCATCATGTTGTATTTACCTGAGACAAAGTTTATAAAGAAATTCTATCTGTTCCTCTCCCTCCCCTCCAGAAATTGTATTTACTATAACTTGCATTGGTGTTACTTACTTCTTGGTTACCAGAACAAGGATGTGTTGGAAATATCAGATCTGGTTGAAATCTCTCCATTCTCAGAGAATGTACTAATGAATCTGCATGGAAGTGGAACTGAGATAAAAATACAATGACCTTTCTTCTATTCTGTACTCATTGATTCTGTTTAGAGGTCTTTGCCTTGCACGCAGTAACTTCATACATCAATCCCTTAGGCAAATTAATTATCTGCATACCTATTGTTTTGGAATCTGCAAAAACATAAAAGTAAAATGCCCCTACTTTTAAGGATCCTACATTTCCATCAGTAAGGCAAGGTATACATTCATAAAAACAACCCCCCAAAATTGATGAATTTTATTAATTGCATAGAGCACAGGGTGTTGACATTATCTAAAGGAAAGTCATTTATACAATTTTAGAGGAGTGCAGATGAAGTAGAATAAATCAGAAGTGTGTGAAAGCACTTTTGAAAATATGCAAAGATCTAAGTCTGAATTTATAGCCTGGAGAGTTATTTTTTAAAGTCTGTTTTCTTTAGCTCTTCTTTCTTATTCTTTTTGACCACTTTACTTAAAGGACACCACCACTAGGCAACTACTGAATTTTAAAAAATAAATATTGGCCTGACCCGGCATGCTACAGTGGTTCAGCATCAATCTATGAACTAGGAGGCCATGGTTCGATTCCAGGCCAGGGCACATTCCTGGGTTTCAGTCTCCATCCCCAATGGGGGGGCATGCAGGAGGCAGCTTGTCAGTGAGATTATCTCTTATCATTGATGTTTCTGTCTCTCTCTGAAATCAATAAAAATATATTTTTTAAAATTTTTTGAAAAAAATTAAAAAAGAAAACATAAATATAGTTGCATTTACTATTTGGCTCAAAATTATTTTCCCTAACTCTTCGATAAAGTAGTTTATGTGAATGAGTGATCACTCAATGAGGCCTGGCATTATGTAAGTGGGAATTCCCTGTAAGTTTTACTTTTAGAACAAACAGTAAAACCCTCAGTCCAGACAGCACACAGAAAAATATATTCACTGAACTATAGATAATACTATAAAAATAGACTCATAATATGTAACCTTATCTCTAGACATCATCTTAATATTAACAGTTATCTTTATGACTTATCCTCTTGGAGGATTTCTTGCTTTTTACGTGTCCCATAAGACTCCCTTGAGTTATGTTGTAAGTAATAATACTCAAATACTATTAAGTGGGAGTTAACTATTCATTGGAAATTATTTACTTTCTCCGGCCAAGCATTTCTGGGCTCACAGGCAAGAAAGATTTTTTTCTTTGTTGTTCTTTCCATACCATTGTGATGTTTCACTTTTCCTAAGAAACTTTATCTTTTGAGGTGTATGCAATCTTTTAATTCACCCTCTCCACAATTATGTATATTATCTACCAAATTTGATTACACTTGACCATTTAATAAAGATTTGTCAATGAATCCACACCCAGGCTTTTACAACAACTCCTAGCTAATTTCAAAATCTAAAAGGGTTATTCATGTACCCAGCAGTCTAGCCTAGTAAATACCAGTCTTCTTTCACCTAAAACACTTGACCTACATTCCTCTGCAGCAATTCTTCTCCTGCCCTACATGGATTGTCAACAAACATGCCTGCTTAACTGACTTCTGAAATTCTAAAAAGGGAAGAACATTTATTTCATGCCATCCTGATGAGTTTCTCATAAACTTTTTTATTACTTTACCTCTCCAGAACACCATTAGCAATAAATCTCTCCTTTAACGAGTGAAGTCCTTTGATCTCGTCCTTCATAAGACCCTTTAGAATTTAAGTAATATCAACTTAAAGTAGTTCAACATAAAAAGAAATTTTAATATAAGATGTGGGCATATTTCAAGGAATCAAGTGAATGGTAGAAATGGAGCCCAGCTTCAAAAGGTATTAAAATTGGAAATTGCAAAAGTATCAATGTCCCAAGCAGTATATTCTTTGTGGTTCATTTTTGTTCTCACTGTGTATTTCTTTCCTTACTGGATACTGACTTCCTCTGACCTGCCATAAAATAGTAGCAGAATTCTACTATAAAGCTCCTATATTTGTATTACCTCAATTCTAGTCAAACCCAGATTTAGTGACTGTTTCTGAATTCCAATTTATGGGGGGGGGGGGAAACCAAAAAACTTACTTCTCAGCAATCTAGTATTGAATACTAAGCCAGTGAAAACCATCAAGTGTTGATCTCTGGGCCAATCCTATATAATAAGGAGGTAATAAGCAAATTAACCCTCACACCCTCACAAGATGGCTGTTTATGACCAGGCTGACAGGGGTTAGTGAGGGGCAACCAAATGACCAAGCAACAGGCTGCGTGGGGAGACCAATACAACAGGGGGTTAGTGATGGATGACCAAATGACTGAACAGCAGGCTGCATGGGGTGACCAGGCCTGTGGAAGTGGCCATGAGGGGTGACCAGGCAGGCAAGGGTCAGTTGGGGGTGACCAGCCTGGCCGAGGGGAGCTGTTGGGGGTAATTAGGCTGACAGGGGAGACAGTAAGGGGTGACCAGGCCAGCAGGGGGGCAGTTAGGGCAACCAGGCAGGCGGGCAGGTGAGTGATTTGGAGCCAGTGGCCTAAACCAGCAGTCGGACATCCCCCAAGGGGTCCCAGTTTGGATAGGGTACAGGCTGGGCTGAGAGGACACTCCCACCCCTACCCCATGCCTTTAACTATAGATGGGAAGTTAGTATACTGCTAGATATATATGACTACTAAGAACCAAAGGAAAAGGGCTTTATAAGATCAACACAATATAAAAACACAAATATCTTCTATTTTTCCAGTCTAGTACCTTCCTCATTGATTCATTCTTTTCATTTTACACTCACCTTCCAGATCTCTCTTCAATGCCATTCTAGGTTGATCTATGATACTCACCTCTTCATTACTTTATAATGATTAATCCCGAGTCATTCAAAAGAACAGCTTCACCTATCTCTATTTACTTGCTAATGAGAATGTAATTATATATGCTTGTATTATTTAAAGATACGTTATAAATGACATCTTGGTACTGCATACATTTCAACACTCCTTTTGTTGATCCCTGATAAATTATTTCCAATGTTATGCTTTGGTTATTCCAAATTTGCCCCTGTTATCATCATGACATTCTCTCCCCTTATACACACACAGAGTTTCAATATCTGACATCATCTCTAAGTTTTCAGTAGAAACAGGCCTTATGTAGCAATTACCTAGTTCCCAAAATTACCAAGCTCATCTGTAACCTGATATTTATTCTAGCCTTAGAATTAGGCTATATTTTAATGATATCCTATAAACTTATTATCCCTAATTCTATAATCTAACATATTTCTTTCTCCTGAATTCAATAATAATCCTCCTCTTAAATCCATCCACTAAATGTACTCTGGAACTCTACTAATTATCACACTCACTTCTTGTGTCTGATTTCTTTTTCTACCTATGGTTCCCTCCCCCCATTCACAGCATGTAAATATATTAATCAATCACCTCCCACTCACCAATAAAAATAATTTTCTTAATTAACCTCCCTCCATCAAAAGCTGCTTCCTTCTGTTCTCTGTACCAGAAACTTCTTTAAGAAAGTATTTTCCACATTTACCATATTTTTATCCATCCATTGACTTCTTAGCACACTGAAATTTGCTCCTAATAGTTAAGTCCACTAAAATTTTGAAAATAAAGGTCAACAACACCTCCTATTTGTCAATCAAACACCATCATCTGGTTCTCTCCTATTTCTACATCTATTTTAATGTGCTTGTTCTTCCTTTTAACTCTAAAATATTAATTTTACTCAAAAGCTATCAATCACTATTTGTTACTAATTAAACAGCCATTTCTATATCCTTTTTCCTAACTGGCAAAATCCAATGCTTACAACAAAGACTGAAAAGAATTATGATTTTCTTTCCCAAACTGCCTTAAAATTTTTGATATCTCTCCAATAAGACAGAGAAAAACTCTCCTAGAGGTCTTCTCAGAAAGACTAAATTCACAAATAAAAAGAGACATGAAAGAGTAAAACTGTCATCCCTTCTCTTTTTCTTTGCTATATATGGATTATTTATAAAAGCAGGTGATAATTATAGCTTTGGGAGCTATTTTTTATAGTAAATGCATAAGATAAAAATAAAAGATGAAAAGATCTTTGATCCTTGATGACAGTGTGAATCCCTAAATCAACTGTGGAACAGTCAATCTGATTATTTGTTCTATGGGAATAAACATTATTTTGCTTAAGCCACTTTTAGTTTACTATTACCAATGATCTCATCATTTTATTAATGTAACTATCCAACCTGTTATTTAATATTTTGGCTGCAACAATAATAACTACATGGGACACAGAAAGCACATGATAGCCTGAGAGGTAGTAGGTGAGTAATCAATATTTATTTAAAATTGAGGACATTATTTTGAGTATATTCTAGAATATCTTCCTATTTTCTTCAGAATAAAATTCTAACTCTTTGGCATCATAGAAAGGTTATTTCTCAAGCTGAGCCTGTATTCATTCGAACTTTGTGTATTTTTGCCAATGATAATACCTTCAAGTTATTTTCCTGCCCCTTCTTTATAGCTTTGTGAAGTCTCCTACAAGTCACATACCAGCTACTCTGATAACCCTTGCTTTTCTGCTGAAGGCATTAAATACTGTCTCCTCTATGTTCATGACATCTGTTTATACCTTTATTACAGCATTTATCAACCTATATGGCAATGATTTGTTTACCTGTCTCTCCTGCACTGTGAGTACCACCAGAAAAAGAACTGTTTCTTATCTAAGTGAGCCCAGATCCCAGCTTACTGTCTGGCACAGAGTAGAAACCCAATTAATTATTCTGTTAAGAGTAAGGACTCTTGCTCATTAGTTTCTCAGGAACAAAAGTCAGGTAACAGCCTGATTTTTACTTCCCTTTGTAAATTTTAAAAAAGATGACAGTCCTAAAAAGCATGCGTTGTGAAATTAGATAACAACAACAAGAACAGTGGCTGAAATTGTGCCATGTATGTAGTAGAAGACACTAAACTTTGTCAGTGTTTCAATATATCATCTTAATTAATTATAACTCCCACATTTTACCATGCCAGTAAAATCATTGCTTACACTTTACTACCTTATTGCAAATATATATGCAAGGCAAACATTTATCAAATGATAATATCATTTCTATCATTAACTTTCTATGTTTATGTGGGATTTTTTATTCCTCTAGAAATTCCTACTTCAGGCAAAATCCCTAACTCATCTCTGGTCAAACTAGCAAGCATCCCCTTCCTTGTGATACTACCTTGCTTCGGATCCCTTATAATATGTCATTGGTAGAAAGAGGGGGTCATCATTTTTACCCTGTTCAGTCATCACATGTGTGCCTCCCACTTTCCCCTTCAGATGTCTCCTCTGGTTTAGAGGGGAGAAGAGAAAAGGATGGAAGAGAAGATGCTTACTTAGATCTATGCTCTATGGGTAAAGCGAAGGGGTGAACTGTGTATTAGTCTAGCTGGAAGTTTTTCCCCCCAACACATTTTCTAAAGGTTCTAATGACAAAGGCTCTCAAGCTTCCTTATCTTGTGATCCCCTACCAAAGCTTTACTCTTTGTGTGCTTTTATCACCTAAACCCTGTTTTGAGATACGTTTTTGTGCATACTCCAAAAAGGAGTATGGTTGTTTCTCATAAAGCCCACTAATTCTCAACTTTGTTTTCCAAAGCAAGAAAGACGTTGATTCACACAATTGTCACTCCTCAGCACTGTTTTGTTTTGTTTGTTTTTGTTTTTTTTAGCGGGGCGGGGTGCTTTCCAAGTGGTGGCTAACCTCTGTCTGCTCCAATCATATTTCCAGATACAGCAGCTACCCCCTCCTCCATTTTCCATGTGAGATGAAAATGGAGGAAATGTCTGGTGATAGGTTACACTGACATTTCATTGCAAAATAGAGATCTGGAACCAGGCACCATAACTATTAGCTCAAGATGGAAAACAAGACAAACACTCTAGGTAAAAGTAAGCACATACATCTATGAACAAAATTTGAAGAACGTTGAAACACACCTGAAACATACATGCTCAACAAATGCTTGTTGAATGGAAGAATGAATGATGAGTATATTATGTTAGTTTATCTTTTGATAACATTATGTTTAAATCTGTAAAGTGAATGGTCTCATCCCAAATAAATGTGCACAATCTTAAGAGATGTTCAATTTGAATATCTAAAAAACATGCACTCATGGTTATATTGTCTAACAACCTGTATATCAGATTAAATACTTGAGACTATTATTTCCAGGAGGGATTCTATTTTGCATTAATAATAAGAGCCTGAGATCAATACAGAAATATCCTACCCCTTACTCAATTACTTGTGCCTAATAATCAGCCACATAATGAAGATTTCTGCTCAGGCTTCACATATCGACATAGATCTGGAGAAGGGAGAAAATGAGCAAGAATTTCCTTGTTTCTTGCATCCACAGCCACATAGGAACCTCAAGGAGCAATCAATCAATTGATAGATAATAAATAAATAAATAAATAAATAAATAGATGTAAAGTCTGCTTTTCCTCCCTTCAAAGGAACTCAAATTCATTTAGAGGAAAATGAATGAAAATTGGAGAGTATTTGGGATCGTAAGTACTTGGTAGCACAAGGGAGCATTTCTCTGCTCATAATAATAATTATACTAACAAATAAAGATACTCAACAGAACAGACAAATTGTAATGCAAACTTTTGTAATACAGTGGATGAAGAATATTTTTTCTATTATTATTCAAAAGAAGAAAGCCAGGTTAACATTTGAAATCTGTTCCCAGTACACAAAAATCTAGCCATGGTGGAGAGGACACATTCTCTTAACAGGGTATGAATTCACTATGATTTCCTCTTAACAACAACAAAATACTTATAGGTAGTTTATCAGAAAAGGGCTCACAGAAGAGAGATTTCAATTTTATGAACATTTACAATTCTTTGTTTCCTATCTTCTCACCATAGCAACTTGACACACACACACACACACACACACACACACACACACACACACACACACAAATCCCTGCACTGTTTTATATCATGATTCCTTGCTCCATAAAAGCCAGGTAAGGGGGATTTAGCACATCATGTGGTGATTGCTTTTTATCTGCAGGTATTGGGATGAAAGACCACCATTACAGCTCATTTTTATAAGCATATGTGGTCTTTTAAGCAAGAACACATTTTCATTCATTCACCTTCCAATTTGAATCATTTTTCAACACTCTGCGAGTTACCTGTATAAGCCTTCCCTTGTCCAGAAATGGCCAATGTGATGAATAGACTGACAGTCTACAGCCTGCAACGAACACCCCACCTCTAAGGAAAAAGAACCATTTCTAAGTCCAGTGCTTTTCTTCTTATTCTCTTTTATATTTCCACCATCTGAGAAAAAAATGGCCTTTAAAACACTTGAAACTTGATTGTTCGAAGGGAAACCTGAACTGTGTATTAGTCTACCTGGAAGTTTTTCCCCCCAACAAAGTTGTTTTTACTAGAGAGAAATATGACTCTGAAAGCTCTGACACCAAAATAATAAAAATAAAACAAGAAAAAGAAAAGCATTTGCTGCTTACTTTCAGGAAAAAAAATCCTATAAAATTGTTTCAAGATGGGATTGGGTCTCCCTGTACAGCACTACCTTCAACAGTTTCAAGTTAAGTAACTAATACTTTTTAGTTTTTAAAATGCAACTCACTGACTATGAAAAAGCAATTTTTGAGGATAGTCAATAGTTGCCATATAATGAAAGGTGCCTGTTGAAAATCTACACAAGAGAGAGGATTCTGGGAAGATGGCAGGGTGGCTATGCCGTTTTTTAATGTTGCTTAATCTCCACCAAAAAAAAAAAAACCCCAGAGGATTAGAGAGCAAAGTCAGTAAACTGGGGCCAGCACTGACAACAAAACCTAGATAAATGAACCCCAAAATACATGGTAGAGACCACCCACCAACAGCCTTAAACCTATAGGAAGCCTGAAGCCTGCATCCTGCAGAGGGAAGAGGAGGGAATCAACAGAGCGAGCAAGGCTTTAGGAGGCTGTGAGCAACACACTAGCATGTCCCGCAGATACAAGATGGGAAGCAGGGACCAATGTGGGAGCAGCAGGTAAACGCCAGGCGCTTGGGAGTGAAACTCTCTCCCTGAGAATGACTGAGCAAGCCGAGAAAGGACACCACTTAACTCTCAGAACTGAGCCAAGTTGAGGAGGAATTTCTGGAAGGGGAATTAAAACTGATAGAAACAACAAAGATAAAGAAAGAGAGAAAAGTCCAGGTCAGTTCCCAGAAAGCATACTCCCACATTTTTAACCACGAAAACAACAAAAGAGGGAGCTCTGTAAAGTTATATAAGATTTCTTAAACCCTGTGGTATGAAAATTAATTTCACATAAATATGAACACCCTAATAGTATCCAAGTCATATCTCATAGAGTTATCATAATTAAAAAAAAAAAAGAGGTGAGAGCTGAATAACATACTATAAACCAGCTAAAAAACCAGACCAGGAAATCTAAACTAGGTAGGTAACATTAAGAAAATGCTAAAGACATGAAAGAAACAATGTAAATCAGACCTAGAAAACCTCAGAAATGATGTTTCTTAACTCTGTAAATAATTAGAAAAAAGAGAAAAAGAATTCCAAAAGAATTTAAAAATAAATGAGAAATAACATAATAGGCAACAAACATAACAGAAGTTTGCTTAGGTAAAATAAAAGAAAAAAACTTCAAAATTCAAAAAATAATAACGGTTAATAAAAGACTTCAAGAGAAAGTTAAAGATATTAAAGACATGAAAAAATTAAGCATATTGATAGTAGGACAAGAAGCGAGATAAAACTCAAAGTAAGGATATAGAACAAATGCTAAATCCAGTAATCACAAAAAATTTTCCTAAAAGATTTGAAAATGCACATTGAAAATGCACATAGTATCACTGATAAAATGACCCATAACAGCATAAAAACATATTCCAATAATGTGAAGGAAGGAAGGAAGGAAAGAAGAAAGGAAGGGAGGAAGGAAAGAAGGAAGGAAGGAAGGAGAGAAAGAAAGAAGGAAAGAAGGAAATAAAGAGCACATGAGTAAGTTATAAGAGAAATGAAAAAATTAAAAATGCAGTGACATATTTAAGATAATTTTAATAAAAATTAAAAGTGTGGGTTAAGAGTTATTTTAATTCAATAAAACAGATTTTCAAGTTCAAAAATACAGGCAAACTTCTATCAATGTGCAATAATTCCAAGAATAAAGAATCTACTAGAGAACAACCTCAGACAAGCAAAATGACAAAAGAGACACTGACATAGACTGCCAGGGCATAACTACACAGTTACCTATAGCACTAAGACTAAATGAGGGACATGGGAGAGAGAATGCAATATTAAATGACTATATTCTCAGACAACATGGATATTAAACAACTATAAGAATTGGAATAGGGAGAGCAAAAGCAAACAATGCCAATGGTTTAAGTAATTTATATTGGTGATATTATAAGCACTGCTACTATAAGACTGCATTAGAAAAATGAGCAATTATGAGATTTTCTACTATTCTCCATACTCTTGAGCAATACTATTCTCAGAAGCAAAGATACAGATGCAATGAAGAAACGGTTAAGTAAAAGCACTGCTGTCTTGAATTTGAATTGGAAGTATCAATCTGAACTTACGTTGGGGGATCATTAATATAAAGAAGGAAAATAAGACAAATCAGCGTAGAAAACAGAGGAAGGTTTTCTACTTTAAATAGGATGACTTAGAAAGATGATCCTTGAAAGGGGACTGAATGATGTGATGGTGTGAGCATGTCTTAACTGGGGAACAGAGCAATCTCAGGCAGAGAGCCACAGATGAAACCATCCAGAAGTGCTCTGTGGGGCACACCTCTGCCTCTGTTTCTAAGTCCAATTTCCCTTTGGTCTACTAGAATATTGTTTCATTTAAAAAAAATTGGGTTGTATTATTAGGTGAAGACTTCAAATGCAAAAATATTAAATTTTAGAAATAGACATGTTAACATGAAAGAAGATTCATTTTTAGGAAGTACTTTGCCAGATACAGAGGAAAACATGTTTAAGGAGTAATAGAAAGTTTCCCTTCCCATTCTTTCTTTCTTTCCTTTTAAACTTTATTGTTGAAAGTATTGCATATGTCCTCCCTTTTCCCCCATTGACCTCTTCTAGCCGCCCCCCACTCCCTGCCCCAGGCCTTCACCAACCTGTTGTCAGCATCCATGGGTTATGCATATATGCATACAAGTACTTTGGTTGATCTCTTCCCACCCATCCTTCCACCCACCCTCCCTGCTTTCCCTCTGAGGTTCAGTAGTCCATCCTTTCTTTTGACTCCTCCTATTCCATAAGGATAGTTGTAATAGGGATCCCAGCCTTTGTTTTTTCCCCTTGGGGGACAGTGGATATGAAGGGGGATATTATGAAACAAACGGAATAGTAGACTCCAGAACGAGGGCCCCTCCCTGCCACCTATCATTGTTATGACTTTGGGTGAGATGCCTAAATGCCAGCTCCATCTGTGCACTACTGAACATAGTAACATTCACCTCACAGAGTTCTTGTAATGACTATAGGAAATACCACATGTAGAAAACTTACAATGGCTTATGTGACACTGCCATAAATAACTACTTATGATTACAGAAGTTGATGGACTATCACCTGATATAGGAATGTGATGAGTCAGAAGATGTAAGATGATATCCTGGCTCCAAATTGTGTAACAGTCTCATTCCTCAGTCAAGTTCCTTAACCTTGCTGAAACGCTTCCTCCGCTTTTAGAATAGAGATAACAAGTACATCCTAGAAAATGACATGAAGATTCATCAAATCTTAGTTGATTTTGGATATTTATCTATTTATATATTACCTTAAGTGTTTCCAAAACAAATATTAAATGTACATGCAAAACGCATTACAAAAATAAATAATGTCCTAACTGGTTTGGCTCAGTGGATACAGTGTTAGCCTGCAGACTCAGGGTCCAGGGTTTGATTCCAGTCAAGGGCATGAACCTTGGTTGGGGGCACATCCCCATTGGGGAGTGTGCAGGGGGCAACTGATTGATGTTTCTCTCTCATTGAGGTTTCTAATTCTCTCTCCCTTCTTCTCTGTAAAAAAATCAATAAAATATAATTTTAAAAATCCTTTAAAAATAATAATAATCAAATAAATAAATAAATAAATACTAAGGTATCCCCCTATATTCTGAGAAAATATTAGATGGTAATTTTCTGCCACAGAATTAAAATGCCAGGTGTGCTTGACTTGGCAGAACGAAAATTGGAACAACTTGGTGAAGATTAGCAGGGCCCAACACAAGGATGACATGCAATTCATCAAGTGTTCCCTGTTTCAAAAACCCATTGAACTGCATACTTACAATGGGGAAATTTCATTTTGTGTAAATTAGGTCTCAACAAACCTATTAAAAAAAAAACGTTTTAAGTTACTAGCACCTGAGAAAAACTTTCTTTTTTGTTGACTTGCCAGACTGACAATTTTCCCCTAGGTCTGTTACAAATCTCCCCCAAATTTCCACAACTTCTCTGCAATGGTGTGCATGTAATTGTGGTCCTATTTTCTCCATTAAGATTCTACTATGGGCAGGCAATGCAGTGAAGATCTGTGGTCTTCTGTTACACGAAGAAGAGGACTATAGACTCAACCTTCAGTGGCTGCTTGCCTGGCCATGTGGAGGGAGAGAGGGACACACTCCCCTCCCATCACCATCCTGAGCGGCACACACAGAGGACAGCCAGAGTCCACCTACCACCTTCCTTACTGGTGTGAGGAAGTAAAAGTAACAGTTTGTACTTTAAACTTCACCACATTGTCCCCTACATTTTAAAGCTTATTAGTACCATCTGAAAAATAAACGAGCAGCTGACCACATTTTCACAAAGAGGTAAGTATAGAAGCCTCAGACAAATTTGTGAAACTTAGCAAACACAGCCCTAGCTGGTGAGGCTGTTGGTTGGGTGTGGTCCTATGCACCAGGAGGTTGCCAGTTCACTTCCCCATCAAGGGCATGTGTCCAGGTTGTGGGCTGGATCTCCAGTAAGGGGGCGGGGGGAGGGATGGGGTGCAGGAAACAACTGATCCATGTTTCTCTCTCCTTTTCCTTCTCCCTCTCCTTCTCCCTCTCCTCTCCCTCTCCTTCTCCCTTCTCCTTCTCTCTTTCCCTCTCTTCTCTCTCTCTAAAAATCAAAATTTAAAACTATTCTTTTAAATTTTTTAAATGAAAAATAAATGAGCTTAGCAAAGACAGTTCTCATTCTGCACAGTGTTTCAGTTACCCTGGTTTAACTAAGCAACAACAGCCCACACAACCTTTCAGTTTTCAATCACCAGTATATCCTAGCTGTGAGAAATTGCATGAAAAAGGGTCTGATACTATTTCTTCAATCCACAGATGACTACCTGAATTACAGGTACACATTATGATCAGTGATGAATCATGTCATTTCTTTTAAAATCTGTCCGTGATTGGTCACTGTAATCTGTTACTCATGCATATGCAACAAAGCATGTAGCTTATCTCCCAGTGTTACAGAGACACTATGGGCAAAATAACTAACCTTTAAAGCACTACCCTAGTGGATAATACTCCAGATCACTCTAATTTCCTTGGGCACTTGAATGAAAATGTGAAACTTGCTCTTATGACCACATGCGACTTCATCAATCCAGCCACTGGACCAAGGATGTAGTTCAACTCTTAAAGCCTATTTTCCTAGATGGAGTTTCAGACAAGCGATTGATGCTACTACAACTGGAGACCATGCCATTTCCTCAGCTGAGTTTAGGAGGAAATATGACATACGCATTCAACTAAGAACGTTCAACCATCACGGAGGGAGGAAAACGTGTGCAGTGTGGTAGAAACTTTTAGCTCAGGGTGCAAATAGCTGCAGGATTGAGATTGTACATAAATAGAGTTTTACATGAAATAGCTGACTGTGGAAATGTTCACACTGGCTGCTAAGAGAGGGTGTCTACATATACAACCAGAGAAACTTAGTGGAGGTGAATTCACAGGCATCAGTGAGGAAAGCGCGTGTGATGAAAAGGATAAAAATGTTTCAGAGGAAGTGAGGAAGAAACACTGGCAAAAAATAAATAAAAATTTAAAGAACCTCAGAGATATTTCATGACATTAAAAATGCAAAGGAGATTCTATTAGAGGCTGATCTAACTTAGAAAATAACATAAAAATTTACCAAGCCATGGAAAAAATGATCTGTGTATATCGTGTTATTCAACAAAAAGAAGGCAAGCACTCTTTAAACTCTTCTTGATACAATTAAACAAAACACTTTAAGTTTTTAACTTTTAAGTAACAGTGCACTAAATAAGTATTAGTCTGCCTATTTTGTCCATTTCTCTGCATATTTATAATCAATTAAGAAAGTTGATATTTTGGTGAAAATAATTAAAGGTTATGAAATAATCATAATGCCCCCCATTGATTATTAGGGTTATTAGGGTTACTTTCATAGTTTCAGCTTGTACAATCATTTTGTTATTGCTTTTTTAATTTTTTTTCTTGAATTTTTTTTCTTGATTTCTGACAGGAAGAGAGAGAGAGAGAGAGAGAGAGAGAGAGAGAGAGAGAGAGAGGGAGAGGGAGAGGGAGAGGGAGAGGGAGAGGGAGAGGGAGAGGGAGAGGGAGAGGGAGAGGGAGAGGGAGAGGGAGAGGGAGAGGGAGAGGGAGAGAGAGAGATTAATGATGAGAGAGAATCCTTGATCGTCTACCTACTGCACAACCCCTACTGGGGATCAAGCCCACAGCTCTGACCAGGAATCAAACCTGACTTCCTGGTTCATAGGTGGAGGCTCAACCACTGAGCAACACTTGCCAGACTACAATCAATTTTTATGGTTCTGCACTGTTGTGCAAAGTAAGGCCCACCTGCCTATCTTTGAAGTACATAATACTCAGAAGTAGATATTTGCATTCAGAATTAAGACAAAAATCTAATTGATGTGTCATTGAGATATTTGAGCAATTTTGGAAGCCTAGGAAAACAACTAACAGAAAGCTGTTAGCTAATATGGAAACAGCTTCTCCGCAGAAGGAACCCTTAGTCTTGCTTCTGGGTCTCACCAAACAGGGTTGATTAAATCCCCAGATTTCGCCCCCATGCCTTTGATATGCACCTTGTGCTCCTGCCACACAGTAAATTTAACAGGGCTTTGCCTTTTTTTCCCCCTTTTCTGTGCAGAAGTTGTAATTTAGCTCTGTAATGTGTTGGTGTGGATTAATTCTGTTTCTGAAGACCATTTACCTGACAGATTTATTTCCAATCAGTTGAGAACAACCCTCTTTAAGAATATTGCACATTTTCTTTGACATTTAAATTCTCAAAATGTCCTTCTGGAGAAATTGGTGAGGTTGCTACTACATAGGAACATAAAAGTTGAGGTTAGCAGAGTTTAAACCAAATCAGGTCACTTTTTAAATGGATTCACGGAAAAGTTTGAAGATGAATGTTTTGAACACTGGAGAAACTTATAAAAGAAATACCTTCAGGCATGGTTAAGGAAACATTTTCTAAAATATTTGTATTTGTTGCCGAAACCGGTTTGGCTCAGTGGATAGAGCGTCAGCCTGTGGACTGATAAAAGTCCCGGGTTCGATTCCGGTCAAGGGCATATACCTTGGTTGCGGGCACATCCCTGGTGGGGAGTGTGCAAGAGGCAGCTGGTTGATTTATCTCTCTCATCAACGTTTCTAACTCTCTATCCTTCTCAATTCATCTCTGTGTAAAATCGATAAAATATATTTTTTAAATAAATAAAAATAAAATATTTGTATTTGTTGATCAATGAGTTTGTATTCACCAACTCAGCATTGAGTATTATGTTTAGAAACTTCTTCTGGTATTAAGCGCTATTAAAAGGTAAACTGAGGTTAGGGGTTCTCCAGCGACAGAAGCTAGAGGAGAGAATTTTATAGAGAAAACATGAAAACAAACCAAATAAATTATCTTATTGGCTATCATTTAAGTGGTTGCCTTAATTGAGATAGACTTATTGGCTGTGATTAGTTGTTCTTAAGTTGCATTTTCTTGGGGTCCAATTCATTGATTCTGGCTGAGGTTTGTTTTCATAGTCTATCGAGGCATTAAATCCACTTCAGTCCAAGAACCTTCTTGTTTTATTACTTTGACAGCGCTCCCTCCTAAAACTAATAGTTAATTCAAATGAAATAAACTTAAGGTAAAACTAGCAATACAATATAAAATTATAATTAATTTTTATAAGTCAAGCATTCTGGCTTGACTTCCTTACATTAACTGTAAATAGTTCTATGATTTCCATATTTCAATATGGAGATCACCAGAATAACAAGAATATTTCCTATCCATTCAAATAGGGGGTATCACCTCTGTAGTCTCTTTTAGACACTCTTTATGTCCAGTGATCACTGTCATTCACACTTGATCAAAGTAGGACCTGATTATTCAGAAATTGTAGGTGAACAATTGTTACTAATATAAACCAGTTAGAATAATAATTAAAAGTGAAAAAATATGTATTACTACTGGCTGTGCACATCTGTGCATGTGCATACATGTATGTGAATGTGTTGTGTGTTTGGGGAGTATGATTTCAAATAGTCCTATATAATAAAAGCCTAATATGCTAAGTGTCTGGTCGTCCAGTCATTCATTCAACTAATAAAAGTGTAATATGCTAATGATATGCTAAGGCCACGCAACCGCTATGATATGACATGCACTGATCACCAGGGGCAGATGCTCCAACCAGTAGGTTAGCTTGCTAATGGAGTCCAGCAGATTGTAACTGAGTGAGACAGACAGAACACACCCTGGAGCCCTCCCTTGGTTCCTCCCTGGCTGGCCAACCTCCCACAGGCCTCCCCAGCCCTGATCATGCACCAGTGGGGTCCCGCAGTCTGGCCTGCACCCTATCACAATCTGAGACATCTTGGAGGATATCGGAGAGCCAATTTCGGCCTGATCCTGCAGACCAAGCCAAAGGACCCCATTGGTGCATGAATTCATGCACCTGGCCTCTAGATAATTATGTAATTGAATTAATCAGCGTTTGTGTTATGTTGATCTTTATTGTTGCTCTGAGAAAGTATCAGAGAATTGACTGAAAATTGTTTTCTTTGGTGATGCTGAAAGAAGTGGATGAAAGTAAAAACAAAAACCCATATACAACAAACAAACAAACAAAACCATATACTAGTGACTTTGTTCTATACCGAAAAGTGAAAGTAATGCCTATGTTCTTAAGCAAGTATATTACATGTGACCTAACTTCATTTAATTTATTGGTTCTTTTGTTTTTCTAAACTTAGTGCTCTCATAAATATTCCTGATTTAAAATCTAAACTCAAAATGAAGGAAGATTATTTTTATTATGCATCTATTTACAGAAGGAACTGAGATAAATATTTTAAAATTAACCTCTATACTAAGAAACTAGTACAATTTAAGCCAATGTTCAAATAAACCGATTTTAAAAAAATACATTTTTATTTATTTTTTTGCAGAGAGGAAGAGAGAGGGATAGAGAGTTAGAAACATCGGTGAGAGAGAAACATTGATCAGATACCTCTTGCACACCCCCTACTGGGGATGTGCCCACAACCAAGGCATATGCCCTTGACCGGAATCGAACCTGGGACCTTTCAGTCTGCAGGCCAATTCTCTGTCCACTGAGCCAAACTGGTTTTGGCCAAATAAAGCAATTTGAATCAACTTGAACCATGTTCAAATAAATATTTGTCACTAATAAGGTAATAAGGAATAGCAAAATTTCTTTCATTGCCAATGTCAGTTAAATGAAATAAATGAACTCCTGATTATGAGATTTTATATACATCAGAATCACTAATGACACAGCTGATATGCTGAATGAGAATCTTTGTAAACAAAGTGTGGGCATATGTATTTTTTTTAACAAAATCCCACAGATTTTATCTGAAGCATTCCAAAAGACACTGTGCAGGATAAAAATGAAATAAATATATAGACTCAACCTTAAGAGCTTTAGCATTTTACTGGAGAATAAATTTGAAAATATTTAAAAAATTTAAAAAAACATATAAATGTGGTATATTCACTCAATAAGAGATTAATTTTAAAGCTATTCAAATAGAACAATTGATAAAATTTTCTGTAATACCTTGTTTTTGATAACTCTATCCTAACTATAAAAAGTGGTTATTATTTAAATGTGTAAATAGATTTAAATAAATCAATAAACAAATAGCACTGGAAACAAGGTATGTTGATGCACTACCCTGCAGTTTGGTATTTCTATAAATACATATGTGGTGGGTTAGTTCGAAAAATGTTTCTCCCTTAACATTAAAGTATCATCATATCAAGAAAATTTACTTTGGCATTAATAGCCTTCAAAATCATTATGTGTAAAAACTGCATATCTCTATCACATGGAATAATTTATTAATCACACTGTTTCATAGTTACTCATTTATATTTCTAAGTTTTGGTATTTTAAATAACATTATGATGAATCTCTTTTCATGGATATTTGTACATATACGATTATTTTTCTCATAATGTTTTTTGAATGGAATTGAATCAAAGAAATGAAATACCAAGGCGCTCACTATATGCTGCCAAATTGCCTTTTAAATATTTCGCCAATCTGCACTCCCATTAGCGGTGTTAGAGAATGCCAACACTGATTATTATCTTTTTATATCAGTGGCAATTTTGAAGAAAAAAAAAGAGGATGATATTTGATTGATGCTTTAGTTTTCTTTTATTTTCTTCCTGATGAGAATTAATCCATTTCTCAAAGATTTGTTAGCTGGAAATATTCTTATCTTCATTAGCAAGAGTGAATTTAAGGGAATACATTAAAGAAAACCTATCAGGATCATAAGGAAAGCTTCAGTTTGACAAAGATTAAAACACAGCTGACATGCATAGATTGGTTTTTCTGAATCAAAATCAAATAGAACATAAACTTCTAGGTCATGTGTTTGGTATTTGGCAGGTTAGAAGAAATTTATACATCAATTTTCATAAAACATTAAAAAGTCTCTTCAATTGGCTAAAAAGACATCTCAGAATTTTAAAATTTATGTGGCACCTATAACAGAACATTTTAATTAGTCAAGCCTAAGTGACACAGAAACATATGGAACAGGCAGTAATCTGGTTGCAGAATGATTGAGCAGTTGTGGGTGAAACAAGTTAAAGAGGATAATCAACATTAATGTTAATTTTTTTTTTTAGCATTAATGACTTCTTAGCTCAAAGCCTCACAGCTTCCAGGTGTCCATCCAGATGCCACACATTAAAATGGTCCTTCGGTGCACACTGAGCCACTCATGCAGGGCATGGAATGGTAACCAGCATGCAAAATCATTCTCCAAATGAAGGCGCTGATGGCACTTGCTTCCAATTTCCACATCTTTGACACTCATAATGATGAGCCCAGATCCAACCTCAGAATTTTTAAAATTTGAAAACCCATTAAGTATGAATTAAGTCTTGTGTTAAAGGGAAATATAAGACTTTTGCTGTTGTATTTCATACTCTTCTTCAAACCTAGAGACAGATTCTAAGTACTTTGTAACAACAGTGCAGCACATCATTACAAACACACACACACACACACACACACACACACACACAATCACAATCACAATCACACATTCTGTAAAGCAAATCACACTCCCTTACCATTGAAAACTATAAACATGAAGCACCTTATCCTAAGCGGATTCGGTTTTAGTTGTGTTCTCCATAAAGCAGAACTGAAAATAGGAATTCAAATGTAGGTCAACACGGAAGAATCTGAGTTGACTGGTTTGAACAACCTCACTGTACAAAATTAGGGTCCCTCCATTATCATCAAACACAGGCATGGAACCATGTAACAGGTATTTCAAATAGCAGACATTTTCAATTTTGGTGCAGTCCAATTAACCAGTTTTTACTACTATCCTGTATACTGCAAAATATTTAAAATATAATTTAGCAGCATATAGTGAGCTCCTTAGTAATCTTCATTTCTTTGATTCAATTCCACTCAAAGATATTATGAGGAAGTAACCAGATACATATAAATATTCATGAAAACATATTTATTCTGATGCATGTTTTACCTCACATGGTAACTATGACCACCTGGAAAATATTTCAAGATTAGCAGCTACAGTAAGCAGAATTGATCTAATACGTATGGACTCAAAAGTGTCAACTGAGTATGCTTTTGTCTAAATATTTTAGAAATGGCCTATTTAGGACCAAATTCTAAAGCGAATGAGTAACAGAAAAAAACTTATAATAATAATAATAATAATAATAATAATAATAAATTCTGAATAAAGGGAATTCAGACTAAAAATATGTGTACTAAGAAGCTTTTCAGAAACTTATGATGCCACTTTCAAATTCCTGTGCGTATTTATAGTCAGTTCTGACAGACGTATTCATAAAATGGTTGAAAGACATTGGATACAGCATTTTTATTTATTTTCATTTTTATTTAATATATATTTTATTGATATTTTACAGAGAGGAAGGGAGAGAGATAGAGAGCTAGAAATGTCGATGAGAGAGAAACATCGACCAGCTGCCTCCTGCACACCCCCTACCGGGGATGTGCCCGCAACCAAGGTACATGCCCTTGACCGGAATCGAACCCGGGACCTTTCAGTCCGCAGACCGACACTCTACCACTGAGCCAAACCGGTTTCGGCAGCATTTTTATTTATACTACTTAACTTTCTGCACTGGAAATTTGTGTTGGCTTCTCATAAAACTGATGCAGCTTTGTTCTCAATTTCTTACAATAAAAAAACCCTTCACTCATCTGACATTCTCTGTTCAATTTACACTCTAATCAGAATGGGTTACATGTCTTTTAGTGACCCTTTTGTCCTTTACTAGTAAACTCAAAAGTCCATAGCTTTTCCTTCACTATTTTATGGACTCACAACCTCCCCCATTCTCTTATCTCAGACATTCTCACCTTATCAAACATGGCCCTGCCTTAGGGACCATGGGTCTGCCTGGCACTTTCTCTCCTTTCTGACTAGAACATCCTTCCATTTCCCCTTCAAGGAACAGACTGAATTTTATCCATCCTTCATCCCTTGAGAAAATACATCTTTGGCCCAGTTCGCATAGCCCAGTGGTTGAGCATGAACCTATGAACCAGGAGGTCACAATTCGATTCCTAGTCAGGGTACATGCCTAGGTTGCAGGCTCAATCCCCTGTGGGGGTCATGCAGGAAGCAGCCAATCAATAATTCTCTCTCATTGTTGATGTTTCTATCTCTCTCTCCCTCTCTCTTCCTCTCTGAAGTCAATAAAACTATATATATTTTTTTAAATAGAAAAGACATTTTTGGACATTCTCTATAAAGAGCTCCTCTCCACACTTTATACTAACCTCTTTTTACCCCACTACTGCCATATCTTTCCCTGTAGTATTTATAACTCTGTCAAATTATCTTATTTATTGGTGTCTCTGGTTATTCCATATTAGATTTTATTACTATTCCCACTCAGTTAAGACAATGATTTTTGTAAGACTTTTATCAACATACATTGTGTCTGTTACTTCATTTAAGGTGACAAGAAAATCTCTTTTTCTGAACTCATAGAATACATGCCAGATGGAACTTAAAAACAAAGTCCATGCAGTAGAAAATATTTTTTTTCAAAGTATACTATATTTTTGGACTCTATAAAGCAAAGGGAAATATGCCTCTTAGCAATGATCTGCATCCTCTGAGTCATTATTCAAGAGAAGCAAACAAAATTTAAAAAGCATTATCAATGAAATATGGTATACTGGAAAGGATAGAAAGCAATTCACAAAACACTCAGAAGGCCTCATCTTGGAAACCACTAAGATATATTTTTTTTAGGGACAAGAGATAAAGAAGGGGCAAAAACTATTCAGGAAAAGAAAATATCCAGAGGCACAGAGAGGAGTGTGACAGGGTGACCAAAGTAGCAGAAACAGGAAGTTAAGGAGGCTCGAGGGATGGAAATTGAAGAAAGAGGTTAAAAAAGGAGAAATGTTAAAACACATTGCCCTCACAATTGTTACAAATAAAATATTACACCCAACACTTAGTAAACTACTATGACTATTTAGAGGCATAGTGTCCATGTTAAGGAAATGTTCTTAAATTATTTGATCACATTGATATTTTCCAAATCACAAAATAAATCAAAATTATTTAAAGCCAATATTGAGTTTACTTTCGTTTTTAGTGAATTTGCCTTCTCATTTTATAATATTACTAGAGGCCCAGTGCACAAAATACATGCATGGGGGGTTAGTGGGTGTCCCTCAGCCCAGCCTGCACCCTCTCTAACCTGGGACCCCTCCAGGGATGGCCCAGTGCCCATTTAGGGTGTTGGGCATTCTTCTCACAATCCAGGACTGCTGGCTCCCAACTGCTCACCTGACTGCCTACCTGATTGCCCCTAACCATTTCCTTGCCAGCCTGATTGATATCTAACTGCTCCCCTGCCAGCCTGTTTGCACCCAAATGCCCTCCCCTGCTGGCCATCTTGTGGTATCAATCTTATGTCCACATGTTGGCAAGGTCTTTGACCACATGGGGGAAGCTATCTTGATATTATGTGTTGGAGTGATGGTCAATCTGCATATTACTCTTTTATTACATAGGATAGAGGCCTGGTGCATGGGTGAGAGCCAGCTGATTTGCCCTGAAGGGTGTCCCGGATCAAGGTGGGGGTTCCCTTGGGGCTTGGAGCGTCCTGGGGGAAGGACCTATAGTGGTTTGCAGGCCATCCATGCCCCCTGGTGACCCAAGCAGAGGCCCTGGTATCTGGGATATATTTATCTTCTATAATTGAAACTTTGTAGCCTGGAGCACAGTCAAGCCTTCTGCTTGTTCTGTGGCTTCAGCCATTCTGTTGAGGTTTATTCACCTTCTATAATTGAAACTTTGTAGTCTAGAGTGGAGTCCTAGGCTGGCCAGGGCAGGTGGAAAGTTTGGCTTCCTCCATTGCCAGGGGAAACCCTAGCCTGCTCTCTCCAGGTCATGGCTGCTGCCATTTTTGTTGGGATTTATCTTCTATAATTGAAACTTTATAGCCTTGAGTGGAGGCCTGGGCTGGCCAGGGTGTGTGGAAAGCTTGGCTTCCTCCATCGCGGGGAAAACCCAACCCTCCCTCCTACTTTCTGTGGCAGCAGTCATCTTGGTTTGGGTTAATTTGCATACTTGCTCTGACTGGCTGGTAAGCATGGCCTGTGGGTGTAGTGGAGTGCTGGTTAATTTGCATACTACTATTTTATTATGTAAGATATCCTACTATGGCATAATAAACTAACAATATTCAAATATGAAGGCATGCATTTTATATCAAAGATAGCCGTTATCCACACTGGATTAGTCTCTTTAGGGGTACAGTGTATTTCAATTAGTCAGAATTGCAGCCACTGGGACTTAAAGAGTCACAGTGGGAAATAACCAGCATCCAGGAAGCTCCTTCATAAATTTACCATACTTAAAAGAGCTGGCCACAGGGCTCATCTGTTGTCACATTTGTTCCCACAGTCATATGTAGTATGGCTGTCCCTATTAAACCTTGAGGGACACTGAGATATAGAGAGTTAAATGGCCTTCTCAGTTTTGGAGCAACTCACCTGTGATGTTGAACTAGAAGCTGGCATTCGATCTCTTAAATTGCTGGTTTCTGGTCATGCCTATGCTTTGTGACTATGTTATCAGCATGTTTCATTTACTGCTGCAAACATGTTGTTTTTGTTAAAATTCAATCATAGGGGGCAAAAAACACAATTAAAGAAAAAATTTACAAGGTCTGTCTGCTTATGATATACTTGCTCTTATGAGAAAAATATGCTTATTTAAAGCCAAAATGTTATAAAACATTAAAGTTGAAAGTGTCATTGGTCATAAAATATATAATTACAAATAGTTTTTATCCATTTGACCTTCAGAGCAAAAGAAAATCTTATAATTTAATTATTTTAATAGCATATAATAATTAATATGCAGTAATATTCATGTATACAGTAACATAATATACATATTTAAAGTCTAAAGTTTGATAAGTTTGACATGTGTATACACCATTGAATTCATCATTATAATCAAGAACATTAATATGGCCACAACCCCAAAAAGTTTTCTGCACCCCTTTTTATCCCCCTCTTGCTATTCCTGATACCATTCCCATTTCCAGCCAATCTCTAACCTACTATATGCCATTACTGATTAATTTCAATTTTATAAAATTTTATATAAATGGACTAACACATAGCATGTTCTATATGATTTTTATTATGAACACTTATTTTTAGATTAATTCATATGGTTGCATGTATCAATAATTTATGCTTTAAGAATTAGAGAGGGAACAACAAGAAAAGCCCATAGTAAGTAGAAAGAAGAATATAATAAAAATCAGAATAGAAACAAAGCAGATTTGGGGTACTGGGCACATAGTCCAATATACAGATCTTATAACATAGAAACCCACACCTGAAGCCTATATGATCGTGTCAACCAATGTCACCCAATAAATTTAATTTAATAAATAAGTAAATAAATAAGCAAAGAACCTGAACAGATACTTCTCCAAAGAGGACACACAGATGGCTAATAGATAAATGAAAAAATGCTCAACATCACCAATCATCAAAGAAATGCCAATTAAAACCACAAGGAGGTATCACCTCACACCTACCCAAATGGCTACAATCAATAAATCAACAAACAAGTGCAGGAGAGGATGTGGGTGAAAGGAAATGCTAGTACACTGTTGGTGAGAAAGCAGATAGGTGCAGCCCCTATGGAATTTGATTAAATTCCATTTCAGTCCCAATAGAATTTACTCAAAAAATTAAAAATGTAACTCTATTTGACCCAATAATCCTACTTGTAAGAATATATCATAAGAATCCTGAAACACCAATCAGAAAGAATATATGCACCTCTATGTTCATAGCAGTGTTATTTATAATAGCTAAGATCTGGAAACAGCCCAAGTACCCATCAGTAGATGATGAGACAAAAAAGATGTAGTACATTTACACAATGGAATACTATGGAGCTTTTAAAAAATATTATCTCTTACCCTTTGCAATAGCATGGATGGTCTTCGGAGTATGTTATACTAAGTGAAAAAAGCCAGTCAGAGAAAGACAAATATGACACAATCTCACTTATATGTAGAATGAAGAAAATATAAACTCAGAAACAAAAAAGGTTAGGGGCATGGATGCATGGAACAGCCTCACAGAGCACTGAGGGGAAGGAGGGAGGGGGACAAGAAAAGACTAACTAAAGAATATATATATTCTTCTGAGGTTTGAGCATCTGATTGATGCTTCTCTGTCTCTGGATCTGTTTTTTTTCCATCAGGGTATGTTGTTCATTATAGTCCACAAATGAGTGATATACAACTAAAAATGAAACTCCCATTTGACCCATTAATCCCACTTCTAGGAATATATCCTAAGAAACTGGAAACACCAATCAGAAAGGATATATGCACCCCTACATTCATAGCAGTGCAATTTATAATAGCTAAGATTTGGAAACAGCCTAAGTGCCCATCAGCAGATGAGTGAATTTAAAAAACTGTGGTACATCTACACAATGGAATACTATGCTGTTGTAAAAAGGAGGGAACTCCTACCATTTGCAACAGCATGGATAGAGCTGGAGAGCATTATACTAAGTGAAATAAGCCAGTCAGAGAAAAATAAGTATCACATGATCACCCTCATTTGTGGAATGTAACGAACATAAACTGATGAACAAAAAACAGTTCCAGAAACAGAGAAACATTGATCAGACCATCAAACCTGGGAGGGAAGGTAGGGGAGGGTGGAGTAAGGGGGAGAGATCAACCAAATAACTTGTATGAATGCATATGGGCCTAACCAATAGACACAGATGATATTGGGGTGAGGGCATGAGTTGAGGGGTGGGTAATGGGGAAATAAGGACACATATATAATACCTTAATCAATAAAGAAATAAAAAATATTTCTAAAGATATTGTTTATAATGAAGAGGTACATAAATCTTAAGTTTCATACTTGAATTTTATGATCTGTACTTAATAAAGTTATTTTTAATTTTAAAAAACTGAATGAATTTTCCTAGGCTGTGAGTATACAGAGAGGAAAGAGTTCTGAGGATCCATCCCTGATGTTTACAAAAGTCCAAACACATTATGAGAATTTTTTGTATGTTATTTTGTGTCCATTAATAGTATTTTAATAATTAACTTGAGATTGCATTAACAATACATCAAAGTTGACTCAGAGACACCAAAGAAACAAGTCAACACATAACATTTTAGATATCTATTCTTTCCTCCTCAATTATTCTCATTTGCAGCAGCAGTGTATATGTCATGCACTACACTTAGATTTTCAACACTTGGCAGTGTTGTTGTCTGACTATAAGAGTGAAGGTTTTGTTAACTTTGACTCAAGATCTTTCTGATCATTTGATAAGAACTTTCCTTTCTGCTAGTCATGATGGCAATTGTGTCATCCAGATTCTTATTATCAGTGACATGATAGGTCACTGAACAAGACAAATAAATCTGGCAAGATAAGACTGAAAGCAGAAGTATCAATCAGTTTAAATAAATACTCTCTAAATTAGCCAAAACCTCTTTGGCTCAGTGGATAGAGCATTGGCCTGCAGACTGAAGGTCTGAGGTTCCATTCTGGTCAAGGGCACATACCTTGGTTGCAGGCACATCCCCAATAGGGGGTGTGTAGGAGGTAGTTGATTGATGTTTCTTTCTCACCAATGTTTCTAACTCTATCCTCCTCCCTTCCTCTCCATAAAAAATCAATAAAATATATTTTTTTAAAAGATTCTCTAAATTATATACAAATACAATAACAATTCAGGTCCTCCCATTGTCTGAAAGTAGAGCTTTCCTGTGAAACCTTGTGTAAGCTGGAATGGCATAAAGTGAAGAACAATTCTTACAAACTTATATGGACAGTTTTTAGTGTTCTAAGACCCTCTGAAATTAACCTACCAAATACACTTAATTGTGTTCAGTTTTACACAAAGCATAACACCTATAAGCTCTCATAGACATCTCTGATACCTTAGGACACAGCTTGCTAATGATGCACAAAACAGAATAAATAAAGCTGCTCATAGACACAGTTTGAAGCTATGGTGGCTTGATGCCGAGATGCTGAGTGTTATTCTTGGGGAAGGAGCTTTGCAGAGCCACTCTCACTCCTGGAGATGTGTGCTACCTCTACACCAGTGGCGAGTGTGAGACAAATGCTGATTTATTTTAACTTTTTTGCTTTTGTTCTACAAAAGCAAAATTATTGTTGGATTTCTTCCAGTTAGTGCAAACAGGAACTGATGTCGGCCTTTCATAAAAGCAAGTTGGCATTACATGAACTTGTGAAACGTGAGGAATACCTACACTACCCTGGTGAGCAAATCTCTTCACATCATAATGAAAGACAGAGTTTTGGTCAGTCTTTGTTTGATCAGTTTAAAAGACGAAACAAGCAAATGAACTCTGTCACTTACATGCCCAATTGAGGAAAGGCCATTTTAAAAATTTGAATTCACTGGACATAAATTCTATTATTATTCATCAAAATGGTACATCATTTCAAAGGAGTGATATTCACACTATTATCCAAGTAAATGGAGACACTGGGAGAGTTATTTACAAGTAGGTAAGTGAATATTTAAGAGAAACTATATGGGTAATAATAATTAGACAGTGATAATATTTATTAGTCAGAGACAACCACAAGAAAAAGTACTGATAGCCACAAAGCTCTACCTCACTACATTTTCATTATCTTTCTAGGTGAGTGGTTCTCAAAAATGTTGTCCCTTAACTCAACAGCACCTGGGAATTTCTTAGAAACAGTCTGAAGTCCACTCCAGACCTACTGAATTTATGACAGAGGGAGCAGGGCCCAGCAATCTATGTTTTTTTAACAAGCCTTTTAAATGATTTCATTTGAAAGTTTGAGAAGCATTGATCTATATCAAGCATAGATGAATGAAGGAGGTGAAGGAGAAGGAGGAGGTCACCCAGTATTAATGAAAACCTATGTATACTAGATACTGTGTGAGGTAGTTCACACACTTTTTTAAATTTTACAATCACTTTGCATGTTAGCTATTGTTATCCCAACGCAACAATGAAGAGATTTAATTAATTTCTATCATAGAGGTTAAAATAAAAGTAATTTCATTGTTTTACTATTCCAAAAGTGATGTTTTTCATATTCTAAAGTTCTTCAAATTTCAGGGGGAAAATAAAAGATGAGCTTCAAATCTCTAAAAGATAGGAAAGCAGAAACATTTGCTGATGTTAATAAGTTCTCAGAAGGATTTTTCTGAGCTGTTATTTTTTTATGAAGTGTCAACTTAATTCAATGATATATCATTTTAAAGATATAACATCTTATTAAGAAGCAAGCTGATGCAGTCTATAAAAATTAGAAACCAAGAGCAATAATAATATGTGCTTCATGTGAAAGATAAAAAAGCAAAAGAAATTGTGAATATAAAACAAATCTATTACTTAAAAGAAAACAATTACTTTTTAAGAATTTTGTGTGTGTTTTTCAGACAAGCCTACTAAATGCAGGTTAACGTTTCCTTAGAAAAGTATATAAAGAAAAAATGTAAGACTACTTATGAAAGAACACTCAGAATAGAAACAGAAAAAAACTGGGATACAGAATGTCAACTGCATCTAACACTGCCACAAACATTCAAAAATAATTTTTGCTTCAATCTATCAATGTCGCTTTTGAATTGACCCTGAATAAAAATGAGGACATAATCCCTTTAAAAAATAAACCTTTTAGAAATTGCCTGCCAATGAAATAGTCCCTGGTATTTCACAGTTGATTCACCCTTGGATGGACCAGATTTCCAGATGTGCTACTATAACTATAAGGATGGAAACTGTTTGGAAAAAATAATTGATTTGATTATGTCTGGCACCAGTATGCAGTCGTCTTTTAAGTTATTTTTAAAAATAATAATAACAGAAATTATCATTAGGGATTTCATTGCTCCACCACTTACTACTAAGCAAATCACAGAAAGACCTTACAATTAAATATAGATAGCGACTTGTAGAATGCAGAAATAAAAATTCATCTATTGCAGAAGACGTACATCTAAAGAACTGAAACACTTTAACGGAAAAGCTATAATTGATTGTCCCAGAAATATTTGTAAGCACACACCACAGTTTTCGGATTCATGTTAGTCTGCAGAAATAACTTGAATCAAGTATTATCAATCTCACTGAGGAAACCAGCACTTCATTCAGATTAGACATATGTTTTCTGTTATGTCTTTGTTTTTGTGTTCTCCACTTGGAACCAATCCTCAGGACCATGAGATAAAGCTAAGGAAGAGGAATCTTGTATAAAAATAAGAGCGTAAAATGCTAATTAGACCAGATGTCCTTTCAGATGACCTTTGGGACGAAGCTGGGGCTGAAAAGGAAGCCTGGGGCCTGGGTGCCTGCTAGCGGATGGAGGGGAGCCAGTGCGAGCAGCCAGGGGAAGGAAGGCCTACTCTTGCATGAATTTCGTGCACCGGGCCTCTAGTAGGTAAATAATTCTCTGTAAGGCTCTGTTCACCAGGTTCTATTTTCTGAAAAGTAACTGAAGGAGCCTGGAGAGAGAGAGGACTAGTGGCATTAGAGGATTTTTAGGTCAATGTCACTATTTCCTATGATACCGTGATGATAAAGATACATGTTCTTTCACATTTGCCCACACCTATAGAATGTGAACCTTAATGTAAACTATGGAATTTAGGTGATAGTGATGTGCCATTTGAGGATCAAATGTTCCCTGTTGTCAGGACATCCACAGGAGAGGCTGGGCTGTGTGAGACAGGGCACTTGCCACTTGTTGCTGTGGGCCTGATATTGCTCTCAAAAGAAGTTTATTAATTTTTTAAAGTAATAAAAATACACAAGTATTTGAAAACAAAAGTATGGAGTTAAAATATTTTCATACAAAATGTTTTGATAATATCAACATTTTTAAACTGTATTCTAACTTTGTTTTAATTTACTTTTTATCTATAATGTAGAAACAATACACATTTAATATCAAGTTGGGCATGTATTTCTGTAAATGTAGTACTGGATTTAAGGTGTGTGTGTGTGTGTGTGTGTGTGTGTGTGAGAGAGAGAGAGAGAGAGAGAGAGAGAGAGAGAGAGAGAGAGAATTCAATAATCCTAAATAACCTGTTTACTACTAAAAGAAAAAAAATTACTTGGTACATATTCTGTGTTAAGTACCATCCAAGATACTAAAGCTATGTTGATGAATTTCATGTGATCACAGCTACAATGAAGCAAATATATTGATCAAACATAAATGGTGCCTCCATTCGCTTTTGGCTTTATTTTAAGCATATTCAAGGCATGTCTCTTGGATATATTAATTACATAAAGATAGTAGATATTCTCTTTCACAGGTTGCTCTTTCTCACCGCTGTTCCTTAAACTTCAACTTTCCATAGTGTTTTATCCCAGACCCTATGAATTTTTTCATTATGTTGCATTAATTTTATCTTTTAAATGCTGAAGGGTTTAAGAACACTTCTCCAGACAAGATCTAGCTCACATTAGGAAAAATCTGCTAGTGCTTCCAATAGCTTGTAACCTTTGATCTAGCTTCTTACTGCCAGGATCTGTGACTGCCTGAAGGTGTACTTGGATGGGAAGAGCATGCCAGAATCCTGCAAGCTGATTAGGCGACAAGTGAGCTGAGCTAGCTCCCAGGAATCTGCCTTAACCAATGACAGGCCAGAGGAAATAGATAAATACACCAATGTGCTTTCAGTATAAAATTCAAGTTCCCTGAGCCTGGCATACAAGCTTGTGCATCTTTATTCAATGAATATTTTAAGCTCCATCCATCTACTTGACACCATAATCATACTGAATGCTATGCAATTCACAGAATACCCATGCTCTTTCTTTACCTCAATGCTTTCAAACACTTGGTTCAAAGTACTTAAAATATCTTCCCACCCTCTCTTCTTCTGAGCTAACTCATCAATTAAGATTCAATGCTAGTGTGACCTACTCCTGGGCATCTTTTCTGATCCACTTCAAACCCAAAGCTGGTTTAGGTGTGCTCTCTCTGTTTTCCAAGCCCTGGTGAAAACCAAATGGGACTTTTGCCTTGGTAGGACAGAGGGAGAGAGGACCTTGGACACTCAGGGGTTTCATTCCACAGAAATAAACTTGCTTGAATATCTCATCATCCCATGTGAGACTCAGAAAATTCCTTTTTTGGTGACATTGCAACAGGTGGGAACCTGGAGAGCTCCCCACCAATAACATTGGCTCCAATTCCCAAGCATTTCGAGTTGTTTTCAGAAGGAAATGGCTCATTCCATTGCATTGTAATTCTCCTCCATTCCAAGCAGTTAGATTTCCCCTTTCTCCGATTTGTTACATCAGATACCATTTATCCTTAGCTTTTTCTCTTGTGTAATTTTGACATCTCTATCACCTTCTGTCTTATTCAGACTGCCCATGTAGATTTATTTTCTTTCCAATTACCCAAATTAATATTTGGTTAAAATTTCTATTAACCAAAGGTCTATAGATGTGGGGTGTTTTTTTAAGCATGGGAATATAGGTAATATCACTTTAAATCCATCCACCCTTATAAAATAGTATGGTTCATAACTTCTTATATGTTTTTAAATATTATGTAGAAGAGAAAAAGTATATTGGGATATATACCGTATTTGCCGGCGTATAAGATGACTTTTTGGCCCTGAAAAATATGCCTCCAATTGGGGGGTAGTCTTATACGGCGAGTATACAACAAACTCTGTATTTTTTAGTGGAAATGTTAGGGGGTCGTCTTATATGTCCAGTCTCTTATACGCCGGCAAATACGTATTTTTCAGGGCCAAAAAATCGTCTTATACGCCGGCAAATACAGTATGGTTGGGTTGTTCTCTTAAAACATAATTAGATTAGAATAGTTTATACTTCTACTATTCATACTAAAGAAATAAGAAAAAAGTCGAGGGTAATATCATTTGTCATTTTTAGCTTGTTTTGGTTGGTTTGGCTGGAAATAGTTCTTTCCCTTATGATTTAGTTTCCCAGGGCTACTGTAACAAAGTATTAAAACTTGGAGGCTTAAACAACAGAATGGTATTGTCTCACACTGCTAGAAGCTAAACTTTCGAGGTGAAGGTGAGAGCATGACATGTTCTGCCTGCAGGTGCTGGGAGAGAGCTGCCCCAGGCCTCTCTCCCAGCTTCTGGTAGTTCCCAGGCGTGTGGCAGCATAACTCCAACCTTCATGTAATAGTTTACTTGTGTGCACACCTGCTTCTGTGTCCATATCCTCCCTTTTATGAGAACATCACTCATATTGGATTAAGGTTCATCCTGATGACCTCATCTTTCCTTGAACATCTGCAAAAACCCTATTTCTGTCACATTCACAGATACTGGGGTATGAGGAATATAATCCATGTGAGTGTCCCCTAAAATCATAATTTCTGTTTATATTCATTCTACTATAGACTTTTAAATATCTGCTTTATGTATTTTTCATAATGTAGCTCATATTACAGTAGTAATCACATGTTATGTGTATATACAAAGGTCTACAATATATAAATTAAAATACAGGATGGAACAAAAGTAGGTTTACAGTTGTTTGTGTGAAAAACTAGAGGCCTGACACACAGATTCATGCACCCGCTGGGTCCCTTCGCCTGGCCTGTGGGGACCAGCCAAAACTGCAGTTCTACATCCGTGTGCAAAGTGGCAGGTGGCCGGGGAGGAGCCTGAGCCTGGGCCAGGCCACACTGCCCCTGCTCATCTGGACCCCACTGAGCCTGCCGCCATCAGTGCTTGGTAGACTTGCTGCTGCTCCACTGTGGTCTCCCCGTGCCTGTCCTAGGACAATACCGGTGCACCCATGACCAAGAAGCAGCCATGGGCTCGCACCCAGTCAGTTCCAATGCCAGTCCTGATCCTGCTCTTGGTCCGGATCCGGGAGGGGCATGCAGGGGGAGTGTCTGCTGAAGAGGCTTGCACCACAGCAGCTGCATTTACCATCCATGACTTGAAGTCTGGCTCTCATCAGCCCTGCATTGAGCATCTGTCCCCTGGTGGTCAGTGCACATCATAGTTACTGGTTGACCAGTGGACTGGTCAAATGGTCACTTAGGCTTTTATATACATAGATAATATAATAATTAACAGGTAATAATATAAGAATAAACTCTGTATTTCATGTACTCACAACATTAAATCTAATTTTGCCACATCCTATACATTTTCATATCAGAAAAACTTTAACTGCCCTTGCCAGTTTGGCTCAGTAGAGTGGTGGCCCATGGACTAAAGGGTCGCAGGTTTGATTTGGTCAAGGGCACAAAACTTGGTTGCAGGCTTGATGCCCAGCCTCCAGGCGGGGTGTATACTGGAAGCAGCTAATTGTTGTGCCTCTCTCACATCAATGTTTCTCTGTCTCTCCCCCTCCCTTGCACTCTCTCTAAAAAAAATGATGATCAGTGAAAAAATATTCTCAGATGAGGATTACCCCCAAAATAAACAAACAAAACCTTTAACTGATGGGAGACTATAGCCCAGGCTTTTGGAGACTATTGTCCTAAAGTAGACCAGCATAGATGGCTCTCTGGTCTTCCTTAGCATGCAGATATTCACTAAAACTAAAAGATGAAGATGACAATAATAAGCTGGATTCCCACTGGACTTGCAATAAAAATATGTTTATGGGACATTATAATAGATAACTTTGTACTTGCTATGGGACCTTTAATTTATACCACTGAAACATTCTATACACCAGCCTCATTATATAATGTGGACATTTATTGGCCAGACAATGCACAAACCGTGTGCATAAATCTGCTTAAGCATAAATCAGTGTTTCACTGCTGCATTTTAAAGCAAGAGAAATACATTGGGATGAGGGATTTGAAACAATTTTACCTTGAGAAAATAAGTAAAAATAGATCCCAAAAGTGAAGAACAATAGAAGCTGGGAATTCATTACGTGGAGGATTTTATATAGCTTGAAGGAGGACAGAGTTAAAAAAAAAGAAAGAAAGAAAGAAAGAAAGAAAGAAAGAAAGAAAGAAAGAAAGAGAGAGAGAGAGAGAGAAAAGAAAGAAAGGAAAAAAAGGAAGAAAAAGAAAAAAAGAAAGAAAATATGAAAGGGACCAAGGAAGTGAGGTTTTTGTTGTTAATGGAAGGAAAATAGAAAGATTCCAGGTATTAAATTAGAGGGAAAATACCTTTCCTATAACCAATAGAGTCCTGCCAATTGTGCTGAGAGAGAATGAGGTGGAACTGATTGTGCCAGAATTAGATAAAGCACTAGCTAAACAATGAGCTTCTGGCATCCCGAGGAAGGAGCCAGAGAGCACAAAAAAAGATCAGCGCCATGGCAGCCGGCCATTAGATACCAATGAAGCTAATCCGCACCACAAACTTGTGAACAAGTAGATTTTCCTACTTGTCTGTTCGCACAAATAATCATTATTTTAAGTGCAGCTTGGGCAGGTGCACAGAGTCCCTGCTGTTTTGACATTGTGTTGGAGAGTTTCCAAGCAGCAAGCTGGTCTAGTCCTTGAGTTCCTTCCAGTTCACTGCTTCTCAAATTCACTTACATCTACAGACAGCCGGTCTCCTACCTGTAACATGCAGGGGCAGACCAGCTATTCTAGCATCCAGAGAGGTTTGTTTTCACAACCCTGGAGCCCAAATATCCATGAACTTATTCAGTGAGTCACAACAACAGCATCCGTCGCTAATATGCACGGTCTAGAATGAGTCTATTCATATAATAAGCTTATTGATCATCTGCCTATTAGATAAAAAATATTGACTAAATTTCTGATATCATTTTAATTGTTTGTTTTTTAATGTTGAGAGTATTACAGATGTCTCCCATTTTCCCCCTTTGCCCTACTCCTCCTGGTTCTTGCCCCACCCCAGGCCTTCACCACACTATTATCTGTGCCCATGGCCTGTGCATATATATATATATATATATATATATATATATATATATATAAAACCCTAATATGCAAATAGACCAAACAGTGGGACAATCGAACAACCAGTCACTATGACATGTGCTGACCACCAGAGGGCATTCGCAGAACATGGCAGGCATTGGCTGCAGCGGGGTTATAAAGTAGGTGAGAGGAGGGCACCAAACCAAGGTGGGGCACTGATCACTGTCATTGGGGGTGGAGGGAAGCCTCTGTTGATTCCTGAAAGTTCTTTGTTCTTACCCACCATGGTCCCACCCTGTACGTACCTGCTGGCAGTGCTGATTGCCCCCTGAGGACTTTTCCAGCTCCTCCTGCTCCTAAGGGGCAATCAAGGAAGCAGCCACTGCTCCCACCCACTGATGGTGCCAGCCCCACTCACACCCACTGCTTGCACTGGCCCCAATGGTTCTGTGCCGGCAGCACCATCAACATGTGGGAGCAGTGGTGGCAGAAGCAGGGCTTCTGGAAAACAGGGGACTGGGGGGTGGGGGAGCTGCAGCAGGAGGGGCTGGGTGAGGGTGAAGAGGGTAGACAGACCCGCCCCTGTGCCCACTGTAGCCTCGGGGCCCACAGTTCCTTTCAAGGTGCTCGAATTTGTGCACTGGGCCCCTAGTATGTACAAGTATATAAGTTCTTTGGTCTTAATGTCTTTATGCTCATAGAGATGAGCTATGTACTCTGACTCACTTCACTTAAGAGCAATGCAAGTAATATATGAATTTATACTGGACTCAATATGAGAAAGCATTCAAAAGAAAAGGGCCTTAACTTCTCAAAGGTCTAAACTTGTCACCATTTCCTTCTCCATTCTACAGTATCCAATACTAGATATCTATTTAACTTTGCTCACCCACTTCCCTTTTCACCTTTGGGGAGAGATAAGTGAGAAATGGGAGAGAAAAAAGGCTAGAAGCTGTTTCATCTACCCTTTATCTCCCCTTCTGGAAGACCCAAACTAGCAGAAAGTACTCCTACAAAGAGCATCAACAAGTATTTTCATGGCTATAACTCGTTAAATGAAAGCAGATGTAACAAAGGGATTACAAATCCTACGGGAAAACGTGTCCCCGCCGTGCACACGGCATCTCCTGCCCCCAAAGGTTTACAGACTCTGCCACCTGTCTTGGTGACAGATCCACTGTGTCCACTGCAAGCTTTCCAGGTGGCGAGCAGAGAGTGAGCCACATGAGGAACCATCTGTAACACCCAGTCCTCTGCCAACTCTCCCCTCGAGATTCAGCGAGGATCTCTGACATATATATAGATCAACTCAGGTTCCTTAGAAGAAAGGACCTGAAAATGAGAGTACATTAATTTTCCCTAGGATATAGCAGGTGGCTGATGATCCTACCTACAATATGTGGCTACAGCTATTGACACAAAGATAGATTAGATGGATTGCCCGCAAACATGAAAGAAAAAAATAACGAGATTAAAAGAAAAAATATAAAACTCTATTGTCCCCTAATACAAGTAATTGATGCTTCGATCACTGGAGGAAAGATTTATATGGATGTTGTCGAGGTAAAGAAATTTTGAGACCCTTCTCTAAATTTCACATACTAGGAAATAACTGCTATAAAATACGCTAGATAAAGATTATCCGGTAAGTGGCTAGTGTATTTTAAAACGGAAATGTGTCTTGACAAAGTAGGAGTTGGTAAAGAGTGCAATAAAACCAACACTGTTACGACATCAATGAAAAAAATAAAATAAATAAACAAAAAAAGTAATTAAAAAAATCACTCGGATTTTGGCTTGAACCCAGACATTTTTTAAAAATAATCTTTGAGACTATTGTGTTTAAAGATAAAGCGACATTCTTTGAAATGGAAACTTGAGAGATTATGAATGCCTTATTTAAAGATATTCATGCCTTGAATTTTAATTCCAATCATAGCGCTTGTAAGCTAATGCCAGAATGGACTTGTTTTTCCTTCTACTTAGAAAAGGGCGAGGGAAGGGAAAACCACACATGGCATCATTGGGAACGAGCCAGGTGGCAGAGTGCTGGGGAAGGAGTTGGCAGTCACATCATCAGTGAGATCAAAATGGCAACAACTCTCAATGCATTTTAAAAAAAATAAGATGTTGCCTGTATGACAAGTATAAACTTTTTAACAAAAACAATGAAAATCATTTCACTTCCTCCTCCTCCACCCTCCCTTTTGGGCAGGGGAGTTGGGTCGGGGGGTGCAGGGTTATCATTCTAGCTTTCTAAATGTTCCCACTTGACTTCAGCTACATTGCTATTTTGGTATAAATGTCAAGCAAATCTTAAAAGACTGTATTTTCTAATCCTGAAGGATGCCTCAACTTGTTTTTGAAGAAAACAAACTTGAAACAAACAAGGGCATTTGGAGGTCACCTCAGCCTGATTAAAAATAGAAAATAATCAGAAGAAATCATGGCTAAAAACAAACAAACAAAAATAAAACATGAAAATTGTAACCATTCTACAGGACCCGTAATCTAGTCCATGATCCCTGAATACAATGGCCCCCTTTATGTGAGGGCCTTGGAGCAGCTCCAGGCAGTTACCTTCGTTGATCTCAAATCTACTGCTGCAATATAGAGAAATGCTGACCATCAAACTCCTATTTTCCGGAAAATAAGTTCTCAAGTGGGAGAAATTTAAGTCTTACTTAATGATCCAGGGGGGGCGGGGGGGGAATGGAAGGAGGAGATGGTACATCTTTGCTAGGTCTAGAGTGTGCCATCCCAGATTGAGAGAGATCCTTACATTTCATTCTCATGAGAGGAGGGGACTTACACTGCCCTCCCCAAGAAGGAACAGTGTTGGAGGAAATGTACCTGGTTACTCTTTTCACTCTGTCTTATCTTCCACTCTTGCCCTAGAGAAGAGGAAGGGCTCATTTTAGGAATGAATTAGAAAGAAAGGCCCTGAGTTGGTGTAGCTCAAACCAGTTGGGGTGCACTTTCCTATGTAGCCTACCTGTGAATACAAACACTCTCTTATGTCCCAAAGTGAAAATTGTATCAGGGCAGGCTCTGCCTAGGAAGGAAAGAAACCCAGAGTTTAATGTGAGAAGACTGGCTCAGTTGGGAAAAGAGCAGAAATTCTGGTTTTGGGTGCAGTTTGAAGAAGGGTCCTCTAACTCAGCTTTATTAGTTATGAAGCTATTGGGTTGGCCATTCTCCACAGTTATCTTTCCAATGGTTCTGAATATATAAGAAGTATGAGTGGCACTTCAAGTCCTACCATCAGAGTGTCCCATCAAGTAGTTTAAATCAATCTAAAATAATGCCAATTTCACCAGATTTAGCCTACTGATAATGTTAGTAATGGCAATGATAATAACAATGAAAACAGCTAGCATGCTTTGACACTTACCATGCACCAAACATTACACTACATATAACTGATTTACATATATCAACTCACCATATTTTCACTTAAGACTAAGGTAGAGACTACAATTATAATAACACATAAAAAGTTGATGCAATTCAGGCTTAATAACCTTTCCAAAGTCACAGAGCCCTCTTCTCTACCATTCTTATTAGTGACAATTAGATCTCAGGTATTATCTAACTCTCATTTTAAAATTATCAATCATTTTATAGTTAGTTTTTTTTTTAAATCTGGTCACTACTTAGCATGATATGCTTATGTATCTTTTGTTGTCTTTAATGGTTATTTTCAATAAAAGTAACAATAATAACAATAGGAAAAATGCCTAACATTTGTGTGTCAGGAACTATATTAAGCATTTAATATATCATCTGATAACATCTCCAAAATAATTGAATGGGGAAATGGTATTATCTTAATTTTACAGATGAGGTTTGAAAACTTGTAATGTCTTCACCAAGGTTATTGAGTATTAGAGGTAATTTTTAATGTGTATGTGTCAGACTCTGACACCCAAGATCTCAGCTCTGTCATATAGATGAAATGTGAAATGAATACATATATCAAAACATCTTTAATCATTGATCTGTCTGTAATGCCCCCCAAATTAACTCGTAATACTCTAAGAAAACATATGCTAACAGAAGACCATTTAATCATAATCAATAAGTTTATTATTTATATATCAAATCATAATTATAATGTTTTTGCATATTTAAAGCATAAGCCTCATCATAATTTTCTAGCTTTGACATAATTTGGAGATCTGAAATGTAAGTAGACCAAAGTGTTTTATTTACATTTCACAATAAAGAAATTCCAAATCCAACTGTATGGTACCTAATTTCAAGCCCTGAGCTCTTCCTAACAAGCTGTCTGGATATTTTTATGTAAGAAATTTAAAACTTCTACTCATCATTAGTTGGCAAGTTAGAATTACCAACAAGGAGAACCTGGAATGCAACCAGTCATCATGCATTGACACGTGATGAAATGTAATCACCTCTCTGTTTATTGCGTGTAATGTCCGGAGCTCAATAAATATAGATGGACTGCTTTGTTGATCTACTGAGTTGGATTGGTGGGAGGATGGGTGTGCATAGGGTCTTCAAGCAGCTTATGGATGAGAAGCAAAGCAGAGTGATTGCAAACAGGGAGATTAGAAGCAAAATATTTTCAAAGGAATCCTGAAGCAAAACTTCAAACACTGTCATAGCTGTAGACCACTGGGAAACCCTCACAGCAGATGGCTCAAACTGATGCCCAGATAAAATGAAATGGCTGCTTTCACACATACCAGCCCTCCTCCCATAAGAGGAGATGAAGTTTAAAATGCAGGATGGTCTGCATGTGTGGAGAATGGGCTGCAACATACAGAAGAAACATTTCTAGCTCAAATGTCTTAAAAAACAAGCACTTTTCCTCAATAGTTCTCCCTTCTCTCTCACCCCTTCTCTCTCTCTCAACTGCATTTGCTTATTTATATAAATGTATTATTACTTAATTCATCAATAGCACACAAATACATTATAGTATAATAGTTTTAATGACATTAGAAAAGTTAAAAGTATATTATTCTAGAATTCTGTGTTAAATAGTCTTATGGTTATTTTAGCCTCATTAAATTTCCTCAAACTCAGGTCCGGACTCTGCTTTCTCAAGAACTCAGCAGAAGCTATGGAAACACCACTTATGGATAGTGTATCCTGTAAAGAAGGTTTCAATCTCCTTGTTCACATGACTAATACTTACTTTCTTGTATTTCATAACAAATCTTTAACTCATTCAATGAGCCTCCTACTGAAGGATAACAGTTGTATTTCACAACTTCCCAGCACCCAGCACCATGTAAGGTGTATAATGTTTTATTAGGACAATAGGAAAAGCAATACCTGACCAAGGAGCTGTGCAGCTTTAAGCTCAGATCAGGCTAAGAAACAGATAAGTACCTAAGATTTTCAACACCATCTGAGTTATCAGTTGACTCCATTCTTTTTTTACACCTTTGATCTTTTCCTAACTGCTACTTCAGCTTGGAAATTGGTCCCTGATTTTAACAGTCCTTATTTGAACCATAAGCTCTACAAAGAGCAACTTCTTTTATCCCCTAACCAGGAAAGGACAAAACATTCTTTTAAAAAACTAAGAATAAATGAAGCAATCTACAAAAAAATGTGTTTCATTTAAATGTTCTTTCAACTTTGTCTCTATTTATTACTATACTAAAATCATGTCCATGACACATAAAAAGACAAGAAAGAAGTGCTAGATGTTACATCCGAGCTCTAAAAATCTTGTAGGCAACACCACAAAAATTAGAAACAGGTACAATTATTAATAATACTGAAATGTCATTTCTTTGCATAATCCTAATATCTAAAAAAACAGATTTCTAAGTATTATTTCTTGGCCATCCACTTAATTTCTTAATTCATCTGAAGTATAATTTTGAAATATTAAAATCTTAGTTCACCGAAACAATTTTAAAATAAGTTTGCTTTCCTGGCTAAGTAGCTCAGTTGATTAGAGCATTATACTGATATGATCCAAGGTTGCAGGTTTAATCTGTAGTGAGGGCACATAAAAGACTCAACCAATGAATACATAAATAAGTATAACATGGAAAAACAGATCAATCTCTCTCTCTCTCTCTCTCTCTCTCTCTCTATATATATATATATATATATATATATATATATATATATATATCTCCCTCTCTAAAATAAAAACTTATTTGTCTATTTGTCTTTTCCTTCATTTCTCTGAAATTATGGATTATTTATTCATTAAATGTTTATTAGCAAGTCATTATCCTATGATGCTTGGCCATCCCATTTCTCTTTTTCTTTTCTTTCTGTCCCCTAGTCTGCTAGGAAAGGGAAAATAGAATAAAGGAAATAAATATGAATTGAAGCCCCTTTCCTCAAACCAAGGTCAGGATTCTGCATTCTCAAGAACTCAGACAGATATGAGTGATCTTCTGTGATAATCCAAAAATAATAACAAAAATAATATATTATTGAAGTAGTCAGTTTTTTGTTATGAATAATATTTTATATATCTACTTCAACAACAAGAAATAGGAACTTTTCAACAATTTAAATTAAGACTGTCAGGCAACTAATATTAAAATTTAGGAGGGATTGTTATTTATTTTAAAGTAGAGGAATCTAATATACGAAATATTTCTACAGTTTCCTAAGTGAAACAGAGCACCTGAGGGAGAATAGAAAAATATTTCTTGCTGAAACTGGATTGGCTCAGTGGATAGAGTGTCAGTGTGAGGACTGAAAGGTCCCAGATTTGATTCCAGTCAAGGGCATGTACATTGGTTGAGGGCACATCCCCGGTAGGGGGTGTGCAGGAGGCAGCTGATCCATGTTTCTCTCTCATCGATGTTTCTAACTATCTACCTCTCTCTCTCTCTCTCTGTAAAAAATCAATAAAATATATTTTAAAAATTAATAAATAAATAAAAATGAAAGCAGCAAGAGAAAAGCAGGTAGTTACCTATAAAGGAGCACCCATATGATTGTCAGCTTATTTCTCAACAGAAACCATGCAGGCAAAATGGGAATGGCAAGAAATATTCAAGGTGATGAATAACAAGAACCTACAGGCAAAATTACTCTATCCAGCAAAGCAATCACTCAAAATCAAAGGCCAGATAAAGAGCTTCACAAATAATAATTTTTTTAAAAAAGCTAAAGGAGTTCATCACTGCCAAACCAGAAATATATGAATTGTTGAAGGGGGTTCTTTAAGAAGAGGACAAAAATGAAAATAAAAATTATGAACAACAAATACGTAACTATCAACAAATGAATCTAAAAACCAAGGGAATTAAAAAATCTAATGAACAATATTATCTGGTGAATATAATAGAATCAGAGTTATGGAAGGGGAGTGAACTGACAATTCTCAGGGAAAAGGGGAGTGGGGGGTGGGAAGAAACTGAACATAAACTGCACCTATGGATGAGGACAATGGGGGGGTGGGGAAAAGGCAGAAGGTGGGGTGGGAACCTGGTGGAGAGGAGCAATGGAGCAGGAAAAAAAAGGAACATTTGCAATAATTTGAACAATAAAGATTTATTTTAAATAAAGAAAGAAAGGAAGAGTTGGTAGGTTCTTTTAATTTAAATTTCAAGTGTTATACATTTTTGAAAAAAGAATAGGTCATATGAAATTTGATAATTTGACTACAATAAATTAAAAATATGTGTAAAGACAAAAATATTATTAACAAACTAAAAAAGGCAAAAAACAAACTTTGAAAGAAAACTTACACATGGCCTACATGGGAATCAAATGTTCAATGCCTTCAATATAAACATAATGCCTATACATTAGTGATCAAAATATGAAAAACTCATTAAAAATAAACTTAACTGTATAAATATGCTATTTACATAAAAATACAAATGATCATTCAATACATTTAAAAAAAACTCATCCTAACTGTGAAGAAATTCAGGTTAAAATAGCAATAAAGGAAGTTCTATACTAACTGATGAGTAAAACTTCTATAAATTATAATATTCAGTATTGATCAACAATTATTATATGGACTGTTCGATCTATAGCTAGGTAGTACCGTTTTAAAGATAATTTATTCATATGTCTATAACAGAACGTTAAAGAATATTGTTCTTGCTATCTGAAAAATAGAGGCCTGAGACACAAAATTAAGAGCAAAAATTATCAAGTATAAAAAAATTTTAAAAAATGGTGCCCTGACCAGTTTGGCTCAGTGGATAGAGCATCAGCCTGCGGACTGAAGGGTCCCAGGTTTGATTCTGGTCAAAGGCATGTACTTTGGTTGTGGCTACATCCCTGATATTACTCTCTCATCGATGTTTCTAACTTTCCCTTTCCCTTCCTCTCTGTAAAAAAAAATCAATAAAATATATATATTTTTTAAATGGATGGGACAAACACTCCTTTCCTTTTTTTAAAGAAGAAGAAAAAAAATACAGGCTTCCCAGGGCCAGTCACAGGCAGCATCTGACATCATCTTGCACTAGAGTCCCTCCTAAGAAGCCCAGAACCACACACACAGTGGTCAGCTTCAGAAACCAGAAAAGGATCCAATAAACATCACAAGAGTCATATCCAAAGGGAGATCTCATAGACCTAGACAACAGCATGGTGATTATCAGAGGGGTGCAGAGTGGGAGGTGGTAGAAGAGGGTAAAGATGGGATATAAATGGTGATAGGAGGATACCTGACTTGGGGTGGTGAACACACACTACAATATACAGATGATGTATTATAGAATTGTACACCTGAAACATATATATTCCAATATCAACCTAATAAATGCAATACAAATATAAGACAAATTTTAAACTTTTTACAAAAAGAATGGAAACAAATAATTAGCCTTTATACAAGGCTCATTCTCTTCCTGGTTGACAAGTACAGCAGAGCAGGGAAATAGAAGGAATCAGAGGTTATCTTGGGTGTTTAGCCTATAGAGAACTGTGCCTTGCCACTTCCTTAAAGCCAAGTAACAAAGCTCTGAGAGAATCGATGGAAGAGACTGACATCTCATTCATTTGTGGGGGTGAGGGGGTCCTCTTCCTCAACAGATTGATCTTCACAGAGAAGTATTTGAGCAGTAGGGGAAATGAGAAATTGAAAGAGAAAGTAGAACAGAAGAAGGGGCAGAGTGGAATAGTCTATACTCCATTTGGCTTGGAGAAAGTGAACCTTAAAATAAGTAAAAAAGCTTAAAACATTGTGTTTGTCTCAACAGCATAAAGGCAGACTAGCAGGCAAAGGAAACCTAGAGATAAAAAGCTGTGTTGACTTCTAGAAGGATGAACTGAGATGCCTTTGACAGAGTTATCAGTGGCGCAGATCCCATGTCAAAGAACTGAGCACTGAAGAGCTTTCCTACTAGGATCACACAAACAACCCAAGTGAGCTAGATTATGAATGCCAGCCACAGAAAAACAAAAAACAAAAACAACAACAGTAGATGTCACATGATGACCTAATCAGAAATATTCTCATTCTCTCTCTCTCTCTCTCTCTCTCTCTCTCTCTCTCTCTCTCTCTCTCTCTCTCTCTCTCATTTTACCATACCTTACCTACTACTAGCTGGAAATGAGCTTAAGAGGAAAAACAGAGGTAGAATATATCTTAGGAGTAAACTTTGTTTTATCTCTATTCCAAAGTCGCCCAAGCTGAGGTGGCACAAGAAGGAAATGAGAAGGGTGATGAATTGCATAGGCAATTAAGGTTTTTTAAAACAATATATTTTTATTGATTTTTTTACAGAGAGGAAGGGAGAAGGAGGATAAAGAATTAGAGACATGAATCAGCTGTCTCCTTCACACCTCCCACTGGTGATGTGCCTGCAACCAAGACACATGCCCTTGACTGGAATCAAACCTGGGACCCTTCAGTCCATAGGCCGATGCTCTATCCACTGAGCCAAATCAGTCAAGGCAGCAATTGGACTTATTAATTGGACTTGAATCGACTGAAATTTTTCATAAATACCTGAATGTACCACGAAAGCTGAGGGAACTATCTAAGATGTAGATAATGGAAAAAAGAAATCAGAGAGAGCATAGAAAAAGATAGTTTTGCCAAAAGCAGTTTGGCTCAGTGAATAGAGCGTCGGCCTGCAGACTGAAAAATCCCAGGTTCGATTCCGGACAAGAGCATGTATCTTGGTTGCAGGCACATCCCCAGTAGGTGATGTGAAGAAGGCAGCTGATCGATGATTCTCTCTCACTGATGTTTCTAACTCTCTATCTCTCTCTCTTCCTCTCTGTAAAAAAAAAAAATCAATAAAATATATTTTTTAAATAAAAAGATAGTTTGACTCTACCAAGTTTAGACTGTTCTATAAACCAGATATATGGTCCATAGTGTCTAAAACAGAAGAATTCCACTTCTGGAATTTATCTGTGGTGACACAAAGGATTGTCTTGTCAAATCAAACTACCTAAGTCATAGATGTTACCCAATAGCAAACTTCAATAATAATTTAAATGATACGGGTAAAGAATTCTTCTGTGGGAGGAGGAATCTAAGACTAATCTAATATATATATATATATATATATATATATATATATATATATATATATATATTGAGTGACCAGATTATTATGACCTCTGAATGCATAATAATCTGGCCACTCAGTGTATATATTAGAGGTCCAGTGCATGAATTTGTGCATGGGTGAGGTCTGGCCAGCCTGGCCAGGGGGAGGAGGCATGGGCAGTTGGCTGGCCTACCTGCTCATCAAACTCCTGGTCAAGGGGACAATTTGCATATTAGCCTTTTATTTTATAGAATCTACACTGAGTGGCCAGATTATTATGCATTCAGAAATCATAATAATCTGGCCACTCAGTGTGTGTGTGTGTGTGTGTGTGTGTGTGTGTGTGTGTGTGTGTGACTGTCTTCTTTCAAATAAGACACTGTTTGGCTCTAGGTTAAGAGATGAAGCATTTGAGCAAGGTATGCACACATCACTCACACAGATGAACAGATGATGCCATTTGGGCTATCTTATATTAATTACAGAGCTTATATAAACTTCCTCAGCAAGCCACCCCCCATAAAAGTGTTAATGGCAGGTGTATTTACAATAAATAACTTCCACAGAATAGGTGTTTTTTTCCTGCTAAAGATCCTTTCATATATAAAAAGTTATCATTATTCTTCAGATAGTAAATGTAATTAGTGGACTTATCAGGTCATTAACATGTTTGCCAGGAGAATTAATGTAGTCATTCTTTTTTCCTGCACATCTCTAGGGGAGAGTGAATTGGTTACAGGATGGTTACAAAGTCTTTTTTTCTCGAGCAATACTGAAATAAAAATAAGTTTTTAGGTACAAGGATGTTTCATTTAAATAATTGTGAATAACCTAAACATATGATAAATGAAGATCTCTGAAATAAAATTTTCATTTCTCATATTATGGAATAATCTACAGTTATTACGAATGATAATAAGTAGATATCTATGTTTTGTCATGAAATTATGGTTATGATAGATAGCTTTTGAACAGGCAGGTTACCGAACAATGCATACCACAATACCGTATGATGTAAATTTGGTATTATAACATCTACACACAGACATAGAAAAACTGTGGACTGCTTCAGGAAATATATTAAAAAGCTCTGTGTATTTAATTTCTCCTGTCAAATAGATTTGATTTTAACCTTGTGTTCTTTAGTTTCTCCAGATTCATGAAGCTCTTGTCACACCAAAAACAGTGTGACCCCCCTTATGCATACTTTATCAAAAGAAATTTTTTTTAACTTTGTAAGTTACTGAAAAAAATCTTGAAATCATTACAACCCTCAACCCTTTACAAGACATCATTATATAGCTCCTTTCTTCTCAATATTTCCATATATATAATGTCAAATGTATGCTCATTTTTTGTCTCTCTTATTAAGCTGTGAAATTCTCTCAGGTTGGGGCTACCTCTGTTATATTTATATCCCTATTACATCACCTGGCACACATAATCTATCATTAATATGTGTTTTTTTTCCTAATCTAGACAGGAAGAAAGAAGAGAAAGGAATTTGCAAGATCAAAGAGCAAGAAGGCCACATGGGCTAGAAAGGTGTGAGCAATGGTGGGGGTAGGGGGCAGCAGTAGAAAATGAGACAGAAAAGGTAGATGGGGACAAACATGTAGGTTGTAATAAGGTTACTTCATTTATTCTGAATACATTGAGAAGCCATTTAAGGGTTATGAGAAAAAAGGTGTTTTAATTATGTTTTTAAAGATAATTTTGTTTATGGGGGAAAGATGTGGGATGAACAAAATTTATTGTCCATCCCAATAAATTAGTGCTAGCTTAACATACATTTGTTAAAATGGCAGCAGTAGAGATAGTGAAAATTTGACCAATTCTGGATATGTTTTAAAAGTATAACTGTAAGGGTAATGAATGAATAGGCTGTGGAAGTTGAAGAAGAGAGAACTCAAGGAAAATTTCTAGACACTTTCACAGTCCCGGGTAAATGATGGTGTCATTTTTAAAAATAAGGAAATCTGAGAAAGGGAATGTTTGGGGCCATGTAAGTGGGAATGGTGAGAAAAGCAACAATATAATTCTATTTGGACATATTAAATTTGATACTCTTACTTGATAACCAAATGGGGATGTCAAGAAGGCAATCAAACATATAAATCCAGAGCACATACAGAATTTAAGACTAGAACTGAAAATTAGGATGCCATCACTAAGACAAGTAATTTAAAACCAAAGGACTGGAGAAGATAATGTATGGCATATATGTAGATGAGAACAAGAAGAGGGTTGGGGAATGAACCTTGTTCACTCCATGAATAGATCAGGAAAGCAAAAGAAAGGACTATGGACCACCAGAAAAAAAAAAATCAAGAGACAGCAGAGCTTGGTTAAATTTATTAACCAAATTTACATAAGAAAGGTATCCCAAGAGTAGGAGTGAGTAATCAATTATATCAAGCTAGAGGCCTGAGGTGATCAATTATATCAAAATTCTGCATGGGGTGCAATCCCTAGGCCTGGCCAGTGATCAAAGCATGAGTGTCTGGCATGGTAACACAGGTCCCTGCTGACCTCTGGGCCCTGGGAAGCACCTGGGCCCCCACACGCCCTCCTCTGTCTGAGTCACAGAACCCAAGTCCCCACATGGAGTTGCAGTGAACATGGCTGGATGCCACAGGCTGGGGTGCAGCATGGGCCTCTTGGCCACCTAGTGGTGCCACATGAAAGCAGGGCAGGCAGCTCACTGTCTCCAGGCCAACCACACAGACTGGCTGCTGTGTGAGCCCACAGGGAGCCCTATTGGCTCCTGCCGTCCTGGCAGCTGCAGCCTGGCTCACCTGAGGTCCTGCTCTTGTCTGGGCCCATCAGAGCTGGCAGCTTCTCCATTGCCACCTGCTGCCTGTGCCATATCTCTTACGCCTTCCATGTTCCACACTGCCCACTGGTGGTCAGCATACATCATAGCAAGCAGTCAAACCCCCTTGTGGAACAATCTACATATTAGGCTTTTATTATATAGGATACTGTGAAGTCATGAAGTCAAATGAGAATTATTCATGGTTCCTTGAAAATGGATGACTTTGTCAAGAGTGTTTTAGTGGAGAGGTAGAGATGAAATCTGATCCAGCAAAAGGACAAATGAGAAGATGAGCAATGGAAAACTCTTTTGAAAAAAAAATTGCAATAAAAGAGAGTAAAAACACACAAGTTAGGAGGCATAGCAATATGGAGATTTTTTTTCTTTAGTAGCAAAGAAAATATTCATTAACTATGTGATAGATTTATTTTCCAAAAATGACAGTCATTTCCATCCCACAGTATGACCTTAACACTCCCCTTATCAAAAAGTTGGGTTTATATTCCTTCCCCTCAAATCTGTACATTTTATAATCAAAAGGGTCAGCAGAATAGATGCTCTGTGAAACATCTGAGGCTAGTACAAAAAAGACAAAAAATGTACTCCTTGATCACTAGGATATCTCCAAAATCGCTCTAAACTGCTATGCATTTTGAGTTCCCTATAGCTACGGGGCTGTAAGGAAGCCCAAAGCTCAGGCAGAGATACCATAGAGAGAAGTTCTGAGTCTACCTAAAGTGAAATACCCAGTCAATCCCCAGCTTCTCCTGACCCCATGCTCCATTCGTGCAACTATGATCTGACTGCAATTACATGAGAAACCCTTAGTGTGAACCACCTAGCTGGCCACTTCCTATTCCACAGAACCTATGAGAGATAATAAAACAATTGTATAAAGACACTAAGTTCTGGAGAGATTTAATATGATACAATAGTATTCAAAACAGAAAATGAGCCCTAGCTGGTTTTTCTCAATGGATAGAGCATCAGCCTGTGGACTCAAGGGTCCCAGGTTCAATTCTGGTCAAGGGCACATGCCCGGGTTGCAAGCTTGATCCCCAGTGGAGGTGGGAGGAAGAGGGGCAGGTACAGGAGGCAGCAGATCAATGATTCTCTCTAATCTTTGATGTACTCTTCTCTCTCTCCCTATCTGAAATCAATAAAAAATATATATTTTAAAGCAACAACAAAACAGAAAAGGAAATGAGAAAACTGCAGGAATCATTTTATTAGAATAAGTCAGAAAGACTGGAATTCAATGCGCAAATGTAAAATTCATCCATGGGGAAAGGTAGATAGGCAATAATTATATGTCCAGATGCATGGAGTAGGCAGATTTCATGGTGAGAAAATGAGGGATTTGTCCTCTGATTATTTCCATTTCTTCAGTGCTACAGAAATAGAGTCATCATCTCAGAGTGGAAAAGCAAAAGGGATGTTGAAACCCTAAGGAAAGAGGTAAAGATGTGAAATGATCTTTTGAAAGAATGAGAAGTTGAACTGAATAAAGAAATTGAGTGAGACAGGAAGGCAGTTCTGCGGAAACACATGAGGCTGGTGATTGTGATTTTAAAATGAAAGTAGTAAGTGCATTCATGTTTTCCCTCCAGCTGTCGCTGGCTGTTCTGGTGCACATATGCCTGAAAGAGGGCTTACTTCCCATTGGCATCTTACTAGGCAATGTGGAAGAAGAGAGAGATAAAGGAGTGAAAGTAAATTTAAAAAAACTATCATGGGAAAAAGAGGGCTACCAGCAAGAAGGCAGAAAGGGAGTGTGAGAGAGTGAGGGAGCAATAGAGGAGTGATCAGATGTATGTGGTGTGTGTGTGTGTCTGTATGAGGTAGGGTCAGTTAGATCCTATAGGTCTTCCATGGGGTCTTTTTTTTTATTCCAAATGAATTTTTGGAGAAATTGTTCTAAGTCTTTGAAGTATGGTACATTAAAAAAAAGTAGCATGTCTGATGTATTTATGGGATATAAGACATGGAGGAGGCATGAAAAATTAAGTGAGCCAGAAAAATTTGGCAGTCAGTGAGTGGAATTCCCGAAATCAAGATTTTGTGAAAATTAAAGTTCCTTGCAATGACAAGTTCAGAGAATGACCAAGCGGTGGGTAGTGGAGAATAAGTGAAGGACACAATCATTGGAGATAAAGTAGTCAAGGAAATGGGTCCGGGGTGTTAGAGTGCTTATCTGGATGTTTCAGGTAGAAAGCAAAATAACAGACATAGTGATTCAACTACTAACGTCTCCAGGGAATGAGAAGATATAACTGAAAGTTTTGAAAACGAGTGTTCCAGAAGGGTAGAGGATGCTGTGTTCATGTGCTTCAAACAGACTGGGGATTTTGACAAAAGGGGACAATCATGTCTGGAAAAGACAAGAAGCAAGGGACATCCCATCCACCCCTGGGCCCTGTGCAACATGGAAGAAAAGATGTTACCATTCAGAGAGTTGTTTTCTGAGAGATACCTGGGCTTCCTTTAGGTAAAAAAGAGAGGAAATATTAAGAGCAAACAATATAGGGATTTTTGCAAATGGGGAAGGAAGGGAAACATTCAGATCAGGGAACACACCAATCCCTGTGGTGCTAAAATCACAAGGGGTATCCCAGGAGGCTTGGTTTACTTTGTGCCTAGAGTAGAGCATGATGAATTTAATCCTGGTGGCTTTTTAGGGAATGTAAGGAAATCAACTTGATTCCTGTTTTGGGATTGGCCTCTTCAACAAGGTTTAGGAGAAGTGGTGTGGCATGTGATAGGGATATGTCAAAAGCATGTGGAGCCCTGGGGTTTCCAAAAATCCTTCTCTGGGGAGTGTCACAGCTGTGGACTCATAGTCTTATCAGAAGCACAAAGACTTCTTTGGGACTTCCTGCCTTCAGTCCTGTTACGAGTGCTACTGTAATAATATGAGGGTGAACTTTGCATAGTCAAAATGATCTTGGGGGCCTAAAGAGTTTAGAGATGACAGAGTCAAGCCCATAAATGGAGAATATTTGCCTTGAATATAAAAGTTATTTCTATTTATAAAGCAGGAAAAAATAAGTAAAAAACTAGTTTAAAATGTGTGGAAAGTTTGATGTTAAGAACTGGAAATTCTAACCAAGAATCAGACAAGCTCATAAAATGTGGGAATTAAATATAAATTTGAGAGATTAAATACTGGTTTTGAAATTGTTGTGGGGTGTAGGAAGATAAAAGAAAGGTATATGTGTGTTGCCAAGTAGCCCCAAGAGTTAAGCATAAACATGTAAATATCAGGGGTGATGTTTTCCTGATCCTCCAGGATGATCCTGAGCTCTAATAGGAAGTTACCTAAGAAACCATATTTAAAAGGAAAAGGGTGATCATTGACATTTTATCTTTATAGATTTCATGTGACTATAAATATAATATTGTCTTCTAGTTCTAGCACTCACCCATTTAGGAAAATATTTAATATATATTTACTCAAGTTAAGTCACTTGATATTCTAGAATATGATCTCCCTGCAGTTAGGAAATATATTCTATTCATTTTTGTAGCACCAGCTATTATTGTAGCATTAGATACCCAATAGGCATACACCAATATTGAACAGAAATATGAATATATTTGAAATACCGTCTAAGAGAATAATGTACATTTATGATTTAATAAAAATAGAGTAAAATAAAAGTTTCTATTTTCATGTTGTGAATATTATAGTAAATTTCTACTTGTTACATATATGTAATATATAGAATCTATTTATATAAGTAAAACCCTAATATGCAATAGACCAAATGGTAGAACAACCAAACTGGTTGGTGGCTATAATGTGCGCTGACCACTAGGGGGTGTGCACAGAACATGGTGGGTGTTGGTCACAGCAGAATGGTGGAGCAGGTGAGTGGGGGCACCAGACCAAGGCAGAGCACTGGTTGCTGTCATCAGTGTGAACCTCTGGCGGCTACTGAAAATTCTTTGCTCCTGTACACGTTGGTCCTTCCTGGTGCTCGCACCTGCTGCTGCCGCCAGCTCTGCTCACACCCAATGTTGGTGCCACCGCTGGCACCTGCTGCCAGTACCCAGCACCAGCCCTGGTCATTTGATGCCATCAGCAGGTGCAAGCAGTGGCCACTGGCCCTGATCACCCCTTCTGTTCCTGAGGAGTGATCAGGGCAGCAGCCACTCACATTCACTGATGGTGCTGGCCCCGCTCGCACCCTCTGCTGGCCCAGGCCCTAAATTGCTCCACGTCATCAGCACGTGGGAGTGGGAGTGGTGGTGGCAAGAGCAGGGCTGCCAACAGACAGAGGGCCGGGGGCCCCGGTGGAGATGTGGAGAATGGGCTGAGACCTGCCCCTGTGCCCACCACAGCCTCGCAACCCACAGTTCCTTTCAAGATGCACGAATTTATGCACTGGGCTCCTAGTGTAATATATATTAGTGAACAATCTCATCTAACAGCAAACCTTTCATGAGCCATGGTAATTACTGTATTTTTTCATGTATAAGGCGCCCCCATGTTTAAGATGCCCCCACTTTTCCAACTCAAAATTAATAAATCAATATTTAAACATAAAACAGAACACATTTTTATTTAGTAATTACTGCAGATAATGTTTACATACCAGAACTATGACATGCAGCATATCACTTTATTCAGCCTCTGTTGCATCACTGCTCTCTTCTCCATCACTCTTAGTTCCAGACATACTAATTTCTTCAATTCTGTTGTATCACTGCTGTCTTCTGAGTCACTGTTTATATATGTGAAATCATCCTCATAAACTGGTGGCATTTTCTGAGGTAACTTTTTTGTGTTCTCATGGCCAACCCTTCTCTCCTCATGAAGTTGAAGCACGATTTCACCTTGCCTGTAAAATCTACAATGTTCGTTTCACTTGCAAACATTCTTGCCTGACATTGAATACGTTTGGTTGACATACATAAGCCACTCTGGTGTTGCTCCATAATCCGAGTCTTCAGCCTCTGCTCCAAGTTTGCCCATTTTGCTGGTTTTCCTCTTTAAGGCTTTCTTCTTTTTTTGGCATCTGAAGGAGATGTTCTTCCTGTTCTCTCCACTGTCTGATCATACGCTCACTGGGAGGTCCAAATTGTCTCTCTGCAGCTCTATTTCCATGCTCTTTTGCATAGCTGATTACATTCAGTTTGAATTTTGCAGAGTAAGACAATTGCTTGCCAGTATCTATCTTTCTATTTCTTGACATCTTTTATGGGCTCAGAACGCTCTGGTCCCTATTTGCATCTGCACATTTCCACCTTCACCTCCAATTATGGCATCAGCTGATGTCAGTAACAATAAGGCTCTTGATTGGAGGAAGCCTGTTTGACAAGGTATGGGCAGCTAAGCACCTACTCGCTCCCTCCTCCGCTGACTTCCATGTATAAGATGCCCCTCAATTTCCAGCTTAATGATTTTATAAAAACCATTAGAGTCTTATACATGGAAAAATATGATACTGCTTGCACGTTCATCCACCATAAGGGCAAGAAACTAATGCGAAGGGGAAATGGTGTTTTTAAAAAAATAAAAACCTATTCTATCATAAAATTTTAATGCCCAGGTGTTACCTAATGTGCTGTAAACATGTACAGCAGACAACATCAGAACAAACTACTTCATTTCCATAGTAACATTGGGGCCACAATGGAGGGTGCTGGTTAAAAATGGATTCTTTTCATTAGAACCACACAAGGAGATGGGACAATTAACAGACTGAATAGAAGGGGTAATGAATTTAGCAAAAATACGATAACGCTGTCTCTCTATTTTTACTGTAAACATTTAGGAAGCAAGAATACAAATAAAATGCTTTGTTTGTTACATTCCAGGCTATTTTAAGAGATAATTCTATAACTATTGGATTCAAATGCTGCATTAAATATTTTATGATTTCCTAATGGACTGAGTAGAAAAAAAGAGGAATAGACAAAAGTTTTGTTTTGATTGTTGGGATTAAATTCCATCTAGCAAGTAAAATTGTGAGCCTTAATCACTGTCTGGTGGATGAAAACTAGAAAATGCAAAAGGATCAATTAAAGTTTTAAAAATCATAATATATGATCAATAAGTCAAACCATAAAGTATAATTTTATTTTTGGTCTGTAATTGTTGAAGATTGAAAGAATTCTTCTTAAAATATGCATTTATTTGCCATATTCTCTGCCACTGTCTGGCACCAAGGAATATAATTCAAAGTGAAAACTGTGCCTGTTATTTGAAGGCTTTGTCTACACGAGGCTACACATCTGCATATTTGGATGAATGCCTGGCTTTCTACTCACTAGCTGAGAGGAGATGCCACCATTAGCTGTTATCCCAAGATAAGGAACACTAATTCTGTATACCTATCAGAACATCAGGGTACTTCTTGTTTGCCGTACATCTTATCACCTAAGATTAAGTTGGTTTTATTTAGGTTATACCCACAAATAAAGGATAATTATACTGCTATGTGACAGGAAAGAATCCACTGTTAGAGAAATCTGCTTGATGAAGTTAACTCCCTGAATGACCTTTATTCAGTGTGATGGGGCAAAGAGTATAAGAACAAGAAACCTCTCCCGCTCAACAGCAATGTCAGTTCTGTCAAGTCATTTCATGGATCTGTGCCTCAGTTTCCTCATTTATAAGAGAGGCATGACATTTTTTTCTATTTACATACCTCTAGATACAGTAATAACATTTGTTATTAGTGGCAGATTAGTGTGTAAGAGTTTAAGCTCAATAGGCCTGATTTGAATACTAATTATTACTAACTTATTACAAATTTGGGCAAGCTTCCATTCCCTCTACCACAAATTGTTGACAATCACAGTATCTGAGCAATAAGTGAGAACATAAATTCTGAATGCATAGCATAGTGCCTAAAACATTGTAAGCAACCAATAGATGTACATTTGAGAGAATCAAAGAGAAAACATGTTCAAAGCAACGTGAAAAATGAAGAGGGCCTCAGACTCCACCATCCTTTAAATTTGAGATGCCAGAACACATAATAAACTCCCAGTGGTTTAAATGAAGAAACAATCATTAGTACTGGCATAAATAGCATACAAAATGCTATTAAACAGAAAGTACATGCATGCTCCTTGCCTCTATTTATTTTTATGTTTATTTCTTAAATTTTTTTCAACACCTGTCCAGAGATAGCTCACAGGTCCCCAAAAATCAACCCATTCTTCCTCACCAAAGGGATCAAACCGGAGGTTACATCTGACCTACCATTGAGATTCCTTTAGTGCCACCATGCTTAAAAAGATTCTTCCAAAGCTAAAAATTTGGGCATTTCAAACATCAAGAGTCTCCTGGCTCTTGATAAAAAACAAAATTAGAAAATCTAGTTGCCTCAGTACACATACCCACATGGCACCATCAGCTGAAATATAAAAGCAGATGTCCGCTATAGAAAGGTATGGCCTCTCCAGTTATGGTCTTTACCTCTCATTATTTATTCCTCTTGATACCAAGGCCCATAACCAGTCACCATTGACTGTTATAATGTAACATATTATTTTTCTTAGGGCAAAGAAACAGCTCTCTGTACTCATGCCTCTATCAAAAGCTAGAATAAGAAAATTAAACCTTTAAGCTATAAGTTTCAAGAAAGATGAGTGACTGATATTTTTGTGGATTTGAAGATGAGAATGGACATATTTTTAAACTTCTTCTTAAAGTGAAACATATAAATAGGAAAGGACTCGAACCATATGTATACAGCCCAGTGACTATTCATAAAGTCATAAACTGAATGCATCTATGCCCAGATCAAGAAACAACATTACCAATGTCCCAGAAGCCCCTTTGTGCCTCCTTCATCCACTGTTCCCATAAGGGAACTGCTCTCCTAACTTCTTAATGCCATCAATTTGCTTTGTCTATTTGAACTTTATGAAAACAGAATCATTCAGAATGTATTCCTTCTTGTAAGTCTGCCATCTTTTGCTCACCATATCTTGTTTGTGAGATTCATTCATATGGTTAAATTTTATTGTATTTTTAATGTGCAAAAAAAGCTTGTTCATAACTCACTATCCTATATAACTGCCAACCCCTTATTGGCAACTGAGTTTAGCATCCTAATTTGACATAAATCTTTAAGAAGTCTTTTTCCTTAAATTCTCTTAACATCTCAAAATCCATTGGCCTTTTCAAACAATTTAACCCCTTGCCTAGAGATTTAAATTTTCAAATAGTCCTCCTTGCTCATGCACAGATAAAACTGCAATAATTACTTACTCATCTGACCTCTTAACATCACCAAATTCACTCTCCACCCCCATTTCAAAGATGCCTAAAACACCTTGAATTGCCAAACAGAGAAGTACGATTTTCTGTTACCTGCCTGGTGTGCTGCTACTTGGCAAAGAAAAAGTGGTATTGAGCTATGAGTTTCTTTGTAAAAACAACCTAGAATCATTGCTTAATAAGAAAAAGAATTAGATATATTAATATAACCCTTTGATCAATTCTAAATGATAAAATATTTTCATCTAATATGGAGCCATCTTCACTGACTGATACCACATCATTAATTACCTAAGACTTTTCTGAAGGAGAATAAAGCCAGTGATTTCCTAACCACAAACTTACAATTTGTCCAGACATTTAATAGCTAACAAAAAAACCTTGTTCTTAAGATACCCACACAATGAACATGTGCACTTTTCCAAGTTCCTTTGGAAAAATGAATATGTTATGATTGGAAATAGTATTTGGGCAAAAAAAGAGAAAAAGATTGCACTTGCTATCAATAAGAATAATTTCTCCTGGAGTCCTCTTATATTTTATATTTTCTCTTGAGACTTTCAATAGCTTTTAAAGCAGATGCTGAGCTGGAAAATAATCTAAGAAATAAAGAAAGCCAAGGGGGAAAAATAATAATAATGGACAGTTGTACTTGATTGTTTCCATGGCCAGGGCATCCTCCGGAGTGACAGATCATTCATCTTCTGTCAGTTTCCATTGCCTAGAGATCATTCTGAGCCTTGTTATCAGCAAAACCTCCACAAAGTGAAGGATTTTCAAACAGGAAACCACATGTGATGGGGTCAGGCCCTGCATGTGACGGGGATATTTGGGTTAATGATGATTGATGCCATATCACATTCCATAAAGCACACACTTGCCAAATCAGGTATTTTTTGCTGTCACATAGGAGCAGTTGCTGAATGTCTTTACAGCAAAGCTCCAAGGTCAAAGAGGAAGGAATGAATGCAAAAGAGCCCACTGCCCGTACTTAGAAGCGTGGCCTAATAAAATCAGGATAAGCGCATCGCGTACTGCATAGGATTTGCCTGATAATCCTTTCTAAGGGTTTGCTATTTACCAGGGAAATCTAAAACATTCCAAATTCTCCATGCCTAAAACATGTACATTGTGGTTTTGGTGGAGGGGTATATATTTCCTTTGTTTCTCTAAATTACTATATTAAGTAAATCCTTCATGTCATGACTTTAGCAAAACCTATGATTAAAATTATCAACTATTAAATATTTTTATAACTAATTTAGTGATTTGGGATAAAAATGTCACATAAAATATAAATGTATACCAAATAGTACTCTATTCTATTTGATGGTACATATAAAGGAAGCAATTTTATTACCACTCCTGCTTTAGTAAGAAAAAAAATTGTTTTATTTGTATATTTCAGAATGGACAGGTTTTACAGATTAAAAAGGAACAATTTCCAAACATGTTCAAGAGATGAAGAGCCCTCACCATTTAATTTTAGAAATAAATCTTTGCAAAAACCATTATGTTGTTGTTTTAGAGTTTGATGTTTTCAAAGGAAGTATAATGAATGTTGCAAATTTCCTTAAATAGCACTGGAAAGGCTTAATAGTTATTATTAAGTTGATGTTTATACAAGGCTTTTAAAGCATTCTTGATTTTCTACAGTTATTGGTATAATATCAACTTTTCCAAAATAGGCATAATGGTTTAAAGAAGCAGCTTGAATGGATATAATAGAGCCCAAAGTGACTAAGACAAAAAAAATCCCACACAGAACCTTGATAACAAATAGATATTATTAACCTCCACCCCAGGTGATTAGAATACATGAGTAGAATTGACATCAGGGGACACTCATTAGATCACAAAGATTAAATATTTGAAATTGTCAAATCCCTGTGAGGCATCAGCCTTGGGTCCTTTCTTACATGCTGAAAAGAATAATCATTAAACATTTAGTGTATTTGAACCCTTCAAGCTAAGGATTCCAGGCAAATCCACAGAGGAACTGCAATGAGGGTAAGTGAAAACAGATTAAGAACACAGAAGCAGACTGTTTGCATTTACTTGTATTTAAGGCTCTGTGAATTTCTCTCTTGGAGACCTTAGTTTTGGGGTATATCTAAATATATAAAAGCCTAAGCAAACGTAATAACTGGCTGACCAGTTACTATGATGTGCACTGACTGCCAGGTGTCAAGCGCTCAATGCAGGAGCTGCCCCCTGGTGGTCAGTGCATTCCCACAGCCAACCTCCCATGGCAGGCTAACCTTCCATGGTCCCTTTCCCAGCTGGCCATCCCCCATCGTCCCTGATCAAGACTCGCCAGCCAACCTCCCACACTCCCTCCCCAAGATGGGGCCTGATCCCTGGCCAGGCCAAGGAACCCCACCCATGCACAAATTTGTGCACCAGGCCTCTAGTTAATTAATAAAAAACAGACACACCTATCATTGTCTTGGCTCAGGGAAGAGCCTAACCTACTAACCATCTTAATAAAGTATAAACTGAATTTATTCCCTCTTTAGGGAAGTGATAGTCAAATTGTATCTTTATCATATACTGTACAAGAATATTTTGGTGACAGGTGACGTTTTTAAGGAAATATCTCCACACCAAGTATCAGAGCTAAAAGTACAAAAAACAAAGTCTTTCAAATAAGCTCTCACAAATCTCTAAGAGACAAGAAATCCAAAACACAAAAGCAGCAAAGAAGAGTGTGCATAGTTTTCTGCCAGAGGCATGACGCGGGGCGGGGGGAAGAAGGGGGATGATATTTTTACTTTGTCATCGCTCAGGGTAAAATTGCTCCAATCTGACGGTAACATGAAAAATGGAGAGAAGGGTCAGCGTGGAACAGTAACCCTGCAAATCACTCCCTCCCGAAGCCTTCCCTTTTTCACAATGACACCTTGGCCAGCATAAAGCTGGCAAGCCTGATAGACACCACCACAAGCCACATTTGCTGAAGAGGTGATCTCTTTTTCTTCCTTCGAATGTATTCTAAGACAGTAGCCGTTCTGAACCCAAAAGAGCTCTGCATAACCGTGTGCAAAATCTAATAGTCTTGTATTTACAGTCTAACTGCAATCTTTAAAATACAGATTGCACCACCACTCCACTCCACAACCTCTAGGAAGAGCACATGATATGCCCCGTGAAAGGCAATCTTCCAGTGTTTTCAATAATAAGTCCAGGCTAACACAAAAGGGAGCTATAGATGATGAGCTTCGCAATTCTGGGGAATGAGGAACAATAGGAAGGTATCCGATTTGCATATCTTTTATCCATTCACAGGAGCACATCAAAACCTCCCCACAATATTCCAGAGAAAGGACTACCTATCTATTCGGTAAAAGCCAGAAAAATCAAATCGTTAGTACACATTATACCTAAGTTCTGTATAAAAAGTTCACATTGAGAGACCTCGCAACAACTCATACAAAAAGCAGCCCCTTAATGAAAGCTTAGAAGGCTTTTAACTTTTGAGTTTGTTTTTAAAACTAAAGTTCTTTATTCAGCCACTCTGCACCCATGGATAAAAATCAAACTATGCCAAGGGAATTATGGTTTAAATGATTGATTTTCTTCTTACTCATCCTAAGCTTGATTTTACTGCTTATAATGCACTATTTTGAATAGTTTTCATTTTTACTGGTTTTACATTTTGTAGAAATCATATTTATAAATAATACACTTATCCAATGAGTTGGGGCTTTTTTTTTTACATTTATCAAACTTAGACCTCATTTATTGCCTTCTTACTGAGCAATGTGAGGACATAACTCATGTAGCCATTGCCATTACCTCTCATCTTACCCTCTCCAATATGGTAATATTATTAGTTCTTCTATTTGACTAATTTTATAACTAAATAATGTGGTTATAATTTTATTTATTTCAAAATATATAGTTAACTGCACTTATCCAATAAGTCTATGTATGTGTCTGCCCTCCCTTTGACTTATCCTTCTGTAATTTCAACCTTCTAATTTTGATCAGCTCTACATTCATATTTCTGTTTGAGAGTAGTCATGGTTTGTTCTCTAATTATAATTGGTTCTTCATTGTTGTATGTACAGATTGATTCTAAATACTGAAAATTAATAAAGAGTGGTTTTTGCTGGAAGTTTTGTTCACTCTCCTGGACTGCGATTAGATTTTTCTCTCTTGCACAGTTATTTTGTGATTCGACCTTTTTCTTGAGTTATCAATTGCCTTTTAATTTGTGCATGTGTTAATTATCTTTATCACCTCCTTATATTCTTCCAAATTTTCAAGAAAACTAACAAATCTTGAGATTCCTTTTTTTTTCACTTCCCTCCAAATTATTACTTGAAGGCTAAAAATAAAGATTTTGCTGGTACAAAATTCTAGGTTTAATATCATTGTCCTTTAGATCTTTGGAGCATTTCCTATTGATTTCAGAGAGGAAGAGAGAGATAGAAACATCAATTATGAGAGAGAATCATTGATCAGCTGCCTCCTGCATAACCCCTACTGTGGATTGAACTTGTGTATGTCCTGGCCAGAAATTGAATAGTGACCTCGTGGCTCATAGGTGGATGCTCAACCACTGAGCCACACAGACTGGGCTGATTCCCATTTCTATTTCATCTGTTTTTTTTTTTTTCCTTATCTACAAAAGCTTTTAATACCATCTCTTTACCCTTACTATTCTAAAATATCACAGTGTCCAGGGGGATCTTTGTACTCATCTGACTGGACACTAAGCCATTTCTTGCTCCTTTTTTATAGCACCCCATTCTTATTTTATAGGCTAACTGTAATCTAAATCTCAAATACATGTAACCGAGTATATTTTTAAATTTTTCTTTTGTTCCCTAAGTTATCTGTTTTATCTATTATATTTTTGTTCTTTAATATTTTTATATTGGTGTCTTAGCCATCCAAGAATCTTAGTTGTTTTGTTTTGTTCATGCAAAAAATAGGTGCAGACATCACACATTTAGCTTGATGTATTATGTTTGAGATGTTTCACAAACTCTCTCCCTTCCTGAGACCTTGTTTCACCTCCTTCCCCTGTAAAAAGCAGCCTCTGCCTCAGGAAACTCAAAGCACCAGACTCTTTACCAGGTACTTCTCAACGAATAAAGCATAAGATCTAAGTCTTAGAATATCCCATGCTCTCTTCTCTGGGAGATTCTGGGAATAGAATGACTGACTCCCAGCATGATAGGATGTCAGTACAGTCTTACATAGATTTTGTAACTTCACTCAAATGTGAAGCAATTTAGTATGGCTTAGCCCCTATTACTCCTTTGATAGGGAACAATGTCCCAGCAGCAAATCTGGTCTAAAACAAAAGGTTGTTCCAAAATCCATATTTAATTGTCCCCCACTCTATGTGGGATAACCCTAAAGGGCTACCAAGAAATTGCATTCCCCTTCTCATGTTTCTCATGTTCTAGGGAAATTATGAAAGTATAAGGACAGCCACAATTAGGCAGAGAAGGATCTATTCATTAGTCATAAAATGAAGAGTTCTCGACCTCCAGTATTTTCTCTCTAACCTTATAGTCACAAACTGTTAGCTACAAACTGTCTGGGGTTCAAAAAATACTTTGGGATTGAGAACTAAATTATGAGCACAAATGAAGCATTTAAAACCATGGTAATAAACAACTTACGTAAGAGGGATGTATATAAAGGAGAGGAACAAGGAAAGAGCTCTGAACTCCACGGATATATAGGTTTTGGGTATGGAAGGAATCCTGTAAGGGAGAATAAAAAGTTGGAGAAAAATGATGACAATCCGATGGGATCTAAAAGAAACTAGTGTTTTTGCTACAGAGGAAATAGACTGTTATAACAATTTTTGCTGTGAGATTAGATAAAAGAATAGACATTGAGTATGGTAACACTGGTGACTGTGAAAAGATTCAGTGACATGATGCAGGGAGGAAACAAATGTACACTGGTTTAACGAGTGACTGGGCAATGAGAGAATGAAGAAAACTTACATAGAAAATGCCTGCCTTCCCCCAACCCACCCCCCCCCAAAAAAAATGCATAAAAAGAGTAGCAGAGAAATGCAGTAGTAGCCGGAGGGATGTGGAAGTCAAGGAAGTAAATTTAAGCAAGTGTACATGCCAAGAGGTCAGCAGAGAATGCATAGCAGTGCCCAGCAAACTGAGCAGACCCCATTTGGCTGAACAAATAGTGAGCACACTGTGCAGCAATAGCCAGAGGGAACAATAAGATAAATCCACTGGCAGGAGACAACATTATGGGCTTCATGGTTCTGGACTTGGAAAATGTCCTCAAATAACTAAGGTAACTTTGAGTCATATATTATTTGGGATTAGTTAAGTATTGTGTAAAATATTATGAGATTTTAGGAGACTAGAGAATTTATATGTAAAATCTTTAGTTATGCCAATATTTCTGCTACTAATATTTGCTGATATTCCAGTGACTATTACTATTATTTTAAAATATATTTTATTGATTTTTTACAGAAAGGAAGGGAGAGGGATAGAGAGTTAGAAACATCAATGAGAGAGGAACATCGATCAGCTGCCTCCTGCATACCTCCCACCGGGGATGTGCCCGCAACCAAGGTACATACCCTTGACTGGAATCAAACCTGGGACCCTTCAGTCTGCAGGCTGATGCTCTATCCACTGTGACAAACTGGTTATGGCATACTATTAATATCATTATGATTAATCCCCCTTGTCAGAATCTATTTAAACATTCTCATCATGTACTTGGATGTAAGGATGGAAATTTTGGCTTGCATAATTAAGAATGTAATGCCCTTGGTACAGCACAGATATTAAATCATTTAGTCCTCATTACCTCATAATATTTTAATTCTCTTCTCCTTAAGTCAGACTTCTGAAGACCCAGGCATGTAAACATGGCAATTATATGGACTGATGATGCTACCAGCCTTGGACATCACACATCAATACTGTTAGATGGCTCAGGGCAGCTCCCTTTCTCTTCTCTCATCTCATTCAGAGATGAACAGGACTCTGCCTTCAACTTTAGCCTCACATTGCAGAGAGGAGTCAAGTACTTCACTTCCTCACTGTAACTATCACCTTCATCCCTGTGTCAGAGGAAGAAGCATTGCTTCTCTATTCCAATGTGTTTCTTTCATCAATGATTTCTATCTCATCCTTCCCTTCTCCCTCCAAGATCTTGCTCCAACTATTATCTAATTTTAACTAGTAAAATAGAAATTAAGAATAACATTTTAACTTAAAAATATTTAAGAAAATATAAAAATTTTAAATTTAAAGTGAATTACCTTTCATTAAATACACTGAGTGGTCAGATTATTATGATCTCTGAACGCATAATAATCCGGCCACTCAGTGTGCGTGTGTGTGTGTGTGTGTGTGTGTGTGTGTATGTACATGGTGCATGAATTCGTGCATGGGTGAGGTCCGGCCAGCCTGACTAGGGGGAGGGGACATGGGTGGTTGGCTGGCCTGCCTGCTGGTTGAACTCCAGGTCGAGGGGACAATTTGCATATTAGCCTTTTATTATATAGGATATAAACTGAGTGGCCAGATTATCATGCATTCAGAGCTCATAATAATCTAGCCACTCAGTGTATTTTATAAAAATATAAGTTACCAGAATTTTATATTTAATGTCTGTCTAGTTGCCAAAGTAAAGCTTCAGTAGCATCATGCTTCATGAAAGTTACATATAAACCAGGTAGATAAAAATTTAAGAGAAACATGAATTACTTCATATTGTAAACTATTTTAAGTTTTGAAACCTACCACAGACATCTGCTCATTGTGAACATCTTTGGAAACACACATTAGAACATGAAAAGTATCAAGAACTAGATGTTTAGCACTAGTAAGAAATGATACTACGTTCTACAGAAATCTATTGTGTTTATGCTAGTGACAGAGAATCATTTGACAGATTGATTAATCTCTCTTTTCTCTTACCTAAGTTCTTTCTCTGCTCTGATCCTCCCTTCACTCTGAAGCAAGGCCTATTTCCAAAGTCATCGGTAGCACAGCACACAACCTTCACAGTATTTGGAGGCAATTGCCTTTCTAAGAGATGAAGACAAATAATACCCTAGGGTGGAAGTGATAATAGCCAGGAGAGCAGATATTGGGGATTATCTAGATATAGATATAGATATAGATATAGATATAGATATAGATATAGATATAGGTATAGGTATAGGTATAGGTATAGGTATAGGTATAGGTATAGGTATAGGTATAGGTATAGGAATAGGTATAGATAGATATAGATATAGATATAGATATATAGGTATAGGTATAGGTATAGGTATAGGTATAGGTATAGGTATAGGTATAGGTATAGGTATAGGCATAGGTATAGGTATAGGAATAGGTATAGATAGATATAGATATAGATATAGATATAGATATAGATATAGATATAGATATAGATATAGATATAGATATAGATATAGATATAGATATAGATATAGATAGATACAGATCTATAAAAACCCAGCAACCAGAACGCTAGAATGACCAGTTGCTATGACACCCACTGTGGCCAGCAAACAGGCACCATTCGGGGTGTGGGGCTGACCTGCCAACCTCCTGAGGCCCCTCCCCCCGGCTATCCCTGTCCCCATTGGCCCAAAGCTCCTCCCCCTGGCCCATCCCACACCTGATCACCCCCTCCTACCCCAATAGAGGGTGAGGCCAGCTGACCAACCTCCTGTAGCCGCTCCCCCAGGGCAGCCCCACCCCATACCGGCACTCCCACCCTGATCAGAGCCAGGGACTGCTGGCCAACTGCCTGAAACCCCTCCCCCTGGTTGGCCTCGACTCTGACAGGCCCCCACCATCCCAATTGGCCCACGACCCTTCCCCTAATTGACCACACCACCCTGACTGGCCCACAGCCCCTCACTTCAGCCAGCTCCATACCTATTTGTCCACCTCCCCCACACCAATCAGGGATGGGGATGGCCAGCCAATGTCCCACAACCCCTCCCATGGCCGCTGACCCTCGATCCCCCTCCCCACCCCAATAGGAGGTGGGGCCCACTGGCCAATCACCCACAGCCCCTCCCCTGAGCAAGACCTACCCCAATATGCCCCTACTTTGTGCACTGAGCCTCTAGTAGTATATAAGCATTAAATGGTAAATTCCAAGTGATGGAAAAACCTATGTGTGCTTTACAACTGATGAATAAATGTAATTAAGATTATTTGCAGTATTCTAAAGTGCAGGGCTCCAGGGAAGGTCACCTGGGCTGAGTCCAAAGGACTCTTATTTTAGATAGAAATTAAGTTTAGTATAGAAAATATGAATATACATTTTTTGCATGGCAAAGTTCATGGCTTGACTATATATATACAGTACACACTGCTATACATTGTACATATTGTACAAAACTTTATGGACAAGTCTGTTGTCTCACTAAATTGTACACTTACTGAAAACTGGAATTAGGTCTCAATTGCTGACTGTAACCCTAATAAAAAGTCTTTCTTCTGGCCCATACCAGGAAATAGTGCTGTGAATGGTGCTTATTTCTAAGAAGGTTAAGCTGGGATCAAGAACATGTATGCAATTACATGCTGAGGGCAAAAACACCCCCAAGTAATTTAAATGAGAGTATTTCAAAAGATAATTAGATACATATAGCAAATCCAAAGATTATTACTAAGGTAACAGATGCATTTTTTTTTCTTCTTCTTTCCTCATTTTTTTCTTCTTCTTTGGATGAACAATTCCCAATGGTAAATATATAAAATCAAAAGCACTTTAACTGTGAAATTTTTTGATAGCTATTACTTCTATGCAGTTGATATACAAGGGAAAATGTTGCTATTAAACTAAATTTTAAGTAAAAGCACATTATAGCAGAAATAAGACCCTCCAGAGGATAATTTTATGAGGCCATTATTGCACGGTAGCTTGGGCAGTTGAACTCGCGTGAAACAAATGGCTCTATAAAACAAGTCCCAAAGTGGCCTATTGTTTAATTAAATCCATATCCAAAGCATCCCTCTGCCTTGACATGTGTACATACATATATTAAATGGACTTTAAAATTCAGTATGAAAACAATATGACCTCATAAAGATGCAAAGGTTTAGACACCACTTCGAAGCCAAAGAACTTCTTGACGTGATAGTTTACATAGAGCTGTGACTTGTAAAGTAACTGTCCTTTTTTTCTTTCCCTTAACACAGTGAGAACAGTCTGTTTGATGGATATAGGATGTGTAAGCTTTCTATCTATAAAGATATGCCCCCATCTACATGAAATGTTTGCATTAGTGCAACTACGGCTAATCTCTTCTCCTATTTCATCAAAATGGAAGCATTTCTAAAGAAGCCTGGCTGTGCACAGGAAGAATAACAAGACCCATAGCCCAGTCCTTCAAATTGAAATGTGTTTCCTTAGAAGAATGTTAATTTAATGAATGCAAGTAAATTAAGACTTTTTATTTTTTTATTTTTGCCTTGAATGCAAAATTGTTTTACTTCAATGTACTACTCTATGCTTCTGTTTCATGAACTACCTACATGTGGGTAAGAGCCCTCTGGGAACAGTATGCATGCCAGTCTGTCCAATATCCTCAAAACACCTGAAAGCCATCTGGTATCAAATGTGTTCAGGGAAGATGGAAGTGAGGGGGTAAAATGAAGAGACGTTATTCAAAACAGGTTACCAATTAATTTTAAGATTTTTTGGTTCGCAAATGTTCTACCCGTATCAAAATGTCGCATTAAATAACCTATAATAAACAATTTTAGCCTCTCTATTTTCACCTATTCTTTTGCGAACTTCCTTAATAATGTCTACTTAACTCACATCCCAAAGAGAAATAGGAAACAATGTGCAAAAACCTAGAGAAGTACAGGTGATCCTAAAACATAGAAATGAAATGAGATCAATTTTAAATGTGCGTGTAAGTTGTTCTAAATTGGGGTAAAATTCTCTGGACTGACAAATGGAAGAATGAGAAAATCTTTGTACTGGTTTGAATAATTTTTGTTCCCAGACACCGGCAATGTTCTGCTTAAGAACAGTAGGGATCATAATAATACCTTTTGTTTGTTAAGCACTTACTGGGTGCTTAACAACAAACACTCCTGGGCACTATGAGAAGCTTTTTACACTGCTTGCCTTACTGTAATCCTCATACATCTCTATGGAGGTATTCTTAAAGATAAAGAAACTAAGGCACCCAGACATTAAACTACTTGCTTAAAATCACAGTTACTTAGTGAACAACAGATTTGAAATTCACTCGTTTTCACGGACACAAAAGCCATCTTTTCAACCTGTACCCCCTGGCCTCCAACTTTGAGAGCAAATCACTCACCTTAACCTGGCCCCGGGAAGAACTGAGGCAAGATCATGAAGCCCAAGGGTGAGAAGCCAGATGAGTTCGAATCCGGGGTCTCCCAGACTCTGCTGGAGCTGGAGATGAACTCGGACCTTAAGGCCCAGCTACGGGAGCAGAACATCACAGAGGCCAAGGAAATCGAACTTGCTGGTGATCAGCCCTGATGAGACACAAAAATTTTAGATTTTTGTGTCTCATCTCAAAAAAGAGTCCACAGCTCTCCTAACACTACTTCCACAGAGGAGCCAGCGGGGTAGGAATTGGTCTTTCTCTTTGCAGCAGGAAAATGTTATTCAAAATATTTATAACAAGAATGTCTAAGAGAGGATACTGGATTCTTGCCTCTCCGCATTGAAATAGGAATTTTGGGGGGTAAACTAAGACAGTTTTAGGAAATTTTGGAAATTAGGTGGATCATGAAGGAAGAACAGGGCTGCAGAGCAACAGAAGGTATATTTCCATCGAATGGGGGAGCTGGGAACAGCAAAACGTCTATATTTACAGAATACAGAGAAGGAAGCCCTTCGTTCAGAAGGAAAAGAAAGACCAAAGGGAAAAGGAAAACAATAAGAAAGGAGTGAGGGAGAACTTCACATGTCCCATGTGCGGTTCAGCCTCTGAGCTCAGGAGTTACTATATAACCAGTCTAAGGGAATGGTGACCAATCAGAGGGGATATCAAGGCACCAGGATCTGCAGCCTTTATAAGACACTAGAGGCCCTGTGCATGAAATGTGTGTACAGGGGGGTTTTCTCTCTGCCCAGCCTGCACCTTCTCCAATCTGGGACCCCTCGAGGGAAGTCCAACTGCCCTTTTGAGCCCTATTCTGGTTAGATCAGGCCTAAACAGGCAGTTGAACATCCCTCTTACAATCTAGGACTGCTGGCTCCCAACTGCTTGGCTGCCTGCCTTCCTGATTGCCCCTTGCTGTTTCTGCCTGCCAGCCTGATCACTCCTAACCACTCCCCTACCAGCCGGATTGATGTCTAACTGCTCCCCTGCCAGCCGATTGCCCATAACTGCCCTCCCCTGCAGGCCTGGTCACCTCTAACTACCCTCCCCTGAAGGCCTAGTCCCCCACAACTGCCCTCCCCTGAAGGCCTAGTCTCCCTCAACTGCTCTCCCTTACAGGCCTGCCCCCCCCCCACCACCACCACCAACTCCCCTACTGCAAGCCCGGTCATCTCCAACTTCCCTCCTTTGCTAGCTTGGTCATCCCTAACTGCCCTACCCTGCTGGCCATCTTGTGGTGGCCATCTTGTGTCCACATGGGGGCAGACATTTTTGACCACATGGGGGCAGCCATCATGTGTTAGATTGATGGTCAATTTGCATATTACTCTTTTATTAGATCGGATAGGGAAAAATAACTGAGTGGGACCCTTTCCCCCTCCCTACTTGGGAGTCCATTCTATGGGACTCTTTCCCTCTCCATGTGGGAGTCTGTACTTGTTCTTTCCACTTTTGCTATACCACTTTCTGCTGTGGATTCATTCTTCAATTCCAGTGAACAAAAAATCCGGGTTCCAGTTAAAAAATTCCCTATCAACATTAGAGACACATTATTATATGTCTCTATTTTGTCACTTTTAGGTTATGTATGCACTTCAGGAATTTAAATTAATCTTACGGTAAGGTTGCAATCTTTAAGATCTCAGCTGAAGGGATGCGGCAGGGATGCGTTAAAGAATTTTGTTCTGCCACTATTTCATAATATTGAGATTGTGAAGATGTTTTAAATATTTTTAAATAAAAATTTCTTCTGATGTGTAGTACTCTTGAATTTTACGCCTTGAATTTTTTCAACAAAGTCATTTTAAGATTCATATATTCAGCAAATAAATATCAAATACCCACAAAATACAAGGCATTTTTCTGTGTCAGAAGATATCAATGTACATTGGTAGGAAGTGGATATTCTTAAACTTAAAGAAAACTTACCCTCAGGTATCAAAGGTAAAACAAATAACTGAAGTTAAGATGCTAAACAGCCCAAGGGAAGTGCTATTTGAATGATAAAAACTAAAAACCTAAGAGAATTTCAGAACTTCAATTTGGCTTCAGAACTTCTTGGTGACCTTTAAACCCTCAACAGTAACCAAATTCAAGGCATATGAGATAAGAAAAGCTCTTTGTTTTAAAGGTCCTAGAATGTAAATTTCTTGATATCTCTGGGCTACCAGGATTCTCATATGATAATGCAAACTGTTTACTATTAAATCACTTTGACTCAGTTATATTGCCATTTATTGTTGTCCTTTGCCAAAACACCAAATACACAAACATATTAAGGTAACTTTGTCCTTAATATGTTTAAGGTTTTTTTGTGAATTAAACAGTATAGAGGATATTTAAGCTGCAAGAAAATTTAGAAAGAAAAAAGTTAACTCTATAGATCAGTGTTTCCCAAACTTTTGACATATGTGTACCCTTTCTATAATTTTCGTAATGCTGAGTACCCATCGTCAAAAAAAAAAGGATGTACTTTAATAACAATCAAAGTATATTTATTTTTTTATTTTTTTGGTACATACACAAAATAATAATAAATGAAAAATAAAATTATTCATAATAAAATATAAATAAAAGTTATATTATAAATAACATTTATTTGCACACCGGACCATCTCACGGCTCACAAAACTGTCTTGACTTGACTCATGAGAACATAGAATTAGGCGCAGCTAAGCACGGTGCAGTGCATATCCCCACCAAACTCCGGTGCAACATGTACCCCCACCAAACTCTTCCAGTACCCCTGGGGGTACCGCGTACCACACTTTGGGAAACACTGCTATAGATGATGAACTGCTGAAACCCAAGTAAGTGACATGAAATAGGCAGAGGAGATTAGAACTTGGTTTTCCTAATTTTTTAAATCTAACTGATATGGAATTTTTTAACTGGAACCCAGATTCTTTGTCCGTCGGAATTGAAGAATGAATCCACAGACAGAAAGCGGTATAGCAAAGGTGGAGATTTATTGAAGAATAAGTGCAGACTCCCACTTAGTGAAAGGGAAAGAGTCTCACAGTGGGGGGGGGGGGGGGGAGGAAGGCTCCCACTGAGTTCCTTTTCCCTATGGGTTATAAAGTCTGTAGATTCTGATACTTTGATATCCCCTCTGATTGGTCATTATTCCCTTACTCTGGCTACTCTAGTAACTCCTGGACAGAAGGTCCAACCCCACTCCTTCCTTATTGTTTCCCTGTTCCCTGTGGGCTTTCTTCTTCTGGATGAAGGGCTTCCTTCTCTTTATTTTATAAATTTAGACCTTTTGTTGTTCCCAGCTCCCTCATTCTATGGAAATGCACCTGTTTCAGTTTTCCAGTGCCTCCTATTCTAGGGAATGTACCTCTCCTGCTCTGAAGCCCTGAGCTTCTGCCATGGTTTCTCTTAATTTCTAAGTTTTCTAAAATTTCCTAAACCTGTTCTATCTTACCCCTAAGATTACTGCTTCACAATGTTAGTTCTATCAGACTATCTGATTAATAAAGTCATTCAAATGTATTCAGTCATTAAAAATACTGTCTATAGATACTTTTTTTATCTTCATTGATTTTTTAACATTGTTTTACAAGTTATGTGTAAATGTTCAGTCATTAGTCAACGTTGTAGTTCTTTATTAATAATTATGTATAACAGGATATTGTAAAAATAAAGTTACAAAATTTTTATTAAAACATTTCTTACATACCGTTGTATTGGCTGGGCTGCAAAAAAAATATTCATTGTGGGCCACATATAGCTCTCGGGCTGAGAATTTGACATGCTTGCTATAGAGGATTAAAAATGGTGGCAGTGTAAATGGATGCTGCATGGACATGCTCCCATGAACAAACTGGAATTACAACTAAAATATGGAAAATCCTCCTGAATAATCATCAGAAAACTCTCAGGAGAGAATCCTGATACCTGAGAATGGAAAGTGGAGACAGAGAGGAGGCTAACTCCTGACTAGAACCCTGCCGCCTTGTGGGGTAGGGCGGAGCTATCCTCCATTTTGTGTAGCTGGACCCTAGCCCTCACCCAACCAATCAGGGTCAGCCAAAGCAGTGACATCACCACCAGAGTAAAACCCCCAGACTTGTGGAAGTTCCTGCTCTTGTCCACCATGCGGTCTGCATGAGTGGGACGGAGCCCATGTTAACATGGAAGAGGCTCTCTTATTAATTGCATTGGATTTGGCTCCCTGCTGGTCTTTGGGGATCATGAAATCTGGGCACAACAGAGACCACATAAAGACTCAGAGAGAGAAAGGGAGTACACATCCAGACTGGGGAACCAAACCTGCAACCTAGGTATGTGTCCTGACAAGGAATGGAACCCGCAACCTTTTGGTGTGTGGGGCGACACTCCAACCAACTGAGCCACACTTGCCAGGGACGGTTCTTTGCTTTTTTATCCCCGATACGCCTCTTGGTGAGATGGATCAGGAAACAGAATGCAAAATATGAGAGACATGAGAAGAATATTGCTTTTGTAGCTTTTTAGATTTAGTAGAGTTGTGTTTCATGATACAATAGTAGATTCAAGAAGAAAATTATGCATTTGCTGTCTGAATTCAAAAGTTTAATTTCTTAGTTCTAACTTACAGTGTAAAAAGTAGGACTCATCTACTTTAATGTATATATGCATACATCAAGTATATATTATTATATGCATGTTATGGCATAAAATATACCTCCAAAGTCACAGAAAACAAAACTGTACATTCTTTATAATACAAACTAAGTGGTATAGCAAGGAAAGTAGCTACAGGCAAGTGATAATTAATTATAGGTAATAAGTATTAATTCAAAGTTAATTCATTAGAATTTTAGGTTTGAGGGCTTCTGGGGTGGGGAGAGAGAACATGAACACAACATGAGTTCATTTTTATTTTAAAATAGCTTTACTCAAATATGATTCATATGTAATAAAATTTACCCCTTTAAAGTAAAAAAAAAAAAATAGTCACTGAAGCATGTAGAGTAAAAAAAACTTAAAATCAATTTTTAAGATTATAAGAAAATAAAGTACAACAAAAATTTAAAGGGGACCTAATTAGCATAATAAGAGCATAACTATCATAGAAAATGAAAAGAGACAGCCTATTTTGATTGGGATGAGGATATTATCATGGAAGATAATCTTAAGATGGAAGAATGAGAAACAGAAATAAGGCATGGAGAAGGTGGGGCCAGCACATATGTGCCGGACCCCAGCGGACACCGAGGGTGTGTGCTCCTTCGTTGGGGGGCGGGACCCTGGGAATGGGGGCCTCATGGTGTTGGGCTTGTGAAGGGTGCCCTCAGCACCAGGCCCGCCCACCTGGCCTGGGGTGAGGTGCGCAGGGAATGAGAAGGCGGGGCCAGCTTCTGACTCCATTTTGTGTAATTGGACCCTAGCCCTAACCCAACCAATCAGGGTCACATCACCCCCTTCCCCTGTATAAAACCCATTGATATGTTAAATTCTTTCTCTCTCCCGCCATGCTGTTGCTGGTGTAAGTGGGACGGAGCTCGGACTAGTCCGAAATAAATACAGGCTTTCTGCAATTGAATCGGATGCAGCTCCCTGGTAGTCTTTGGGATGCTTGATATTTGGGCACAACAGCATCAAGGTATTGAAGTTTCAGAAGATGCATACAAATGTGTAAGAGATTATTTTATAAGACGATATTATAAAGTAAAAACATTTATGCTAATAAAAGGGTAACATGCTAATTAGACCAGGTCGACCGACCATCTTCCCAGTGTCCTTCCTTCCTTGGGGACAAAGCCATGGTGGTGGAGGCCAAGGCAGAGGCAGTTAGGGGTGATCAGACTGGCAGTGGAAGGCAGTTGAGGATAACAGGCCATCAGAGGAGGGAAATGGTCCCTGATTGTGAGAGAGATGTCTGATATCAGACTGGCAGGGGAGAGCAGTTAGGGGCGAAATCAGGCTGGCAGGGGAGGGCAGTTGGGGGTGAGATCAGGCTGGCAGGGGTGATCAGGCAGTCAAGCAGAGGGATTAGGGGCAATCAGGCAGGCAGGTAGATGAGTGGTTAGGAGCCAGTGGTCCCAGATTGTGAGAGGGATGTCTGACTGCCAGTTAGACCCAAGGGGTCCTTGCTTAGAGAGGGTGCAGGCTGGGCTGAGGGTCTCCCCATCTCCTCACCCGCCCCATGCATGGATTTTGTGCACCAGGCCACTTGTCTATATTAATAAAAGCATAATATGCTAATTAGACCGGAGGACCTTCCAGACGTTCTTCTGGATAAAGCTGGGGCTTCGAGGGAAGCCGGTGCTGACAGCCAGGGGAAGGAAGGTCTACTTGTGCATGCATTGGGCCTTTTGTACTTCTATACTTTCTCATGCTAAAGTTAGAAAAGACTTATGGTTACTGACTTTGTTCATCTTTTTAAAATTTATCAAAACACTATTCTCTAAAAAAAATGTGAATGTTCCAAACTGCTGTGTGCAGAAGGAACACTTGCTGCTGAGGCAGAATTAGAAATACTGCTGGAGAAAGGTCTGATGGACTTAAGGGGATCGATGTAATTAAAGGGAAATATTGATATTGAGTCCACAAAATATGTGAATCCTCCTTTTGCTTCCCGGGGTGACTTGTCAAGTTATCTAATATTTAATCTTTCTTTTCTTTTTCAGTGGGAATAATGTAGCTGGAGCTTCAGCTTCCTGTTTGCCACCAACAAAATTATTGGCATCTTCCATCAATCATGGTCCATCCATCCTCCCTGCTCCATGTCTCCCCCAAGCATTTTAAGGTATTCTGCTCTCTGATTTTATTTATAAAACACAGCTAAATTAAATCTTCTCGAAGTCTCTCTCTGCCTACTGTCTGTTCTCCTTCCCTCCTCAGTCAAGGAGGACCTGAAAAAACAAACAAACCAAAAACTCACTTTCCCTTTAGTCTTCAATTGGCTGCCACGTGACTGTGCCTCCCACCTTCCAAAGAAACCCTTTGGCGGAAGATACGGTGACCTCAGCTCCTCCCATCAGTTCCGGTTATTTCACCTTATTCCTGCCTCTGCACTCAACTCCCCAGAGGCCTTGCGTGTGCCACGTGCTCTGTTCCTTTATCCGGCTTTATTGTTCTTCACAGAATCCATCCTTCCCTCAAATGATGATTCGGGTACTAGGTCAGTGAGGGCTCCCCTAGGACAGCAGGTCTAGGCTTGCTCCTGTCTGCATCCCATGGTGCAGAGCCATGCCCAGTGCCCGCAGATGCTCTCCAAATATCTGTAGAATTGTTCTGAGCATCCAGTGAAAACTTCAGTGTTAACCTACTCACTGTCATTCAAACATGTTTCTCTCATAACTTCAGTGACATTATCCTTCGGTGCTTTTTCTCCTTCATCTCTACCCCTCCTTCCCATCCTAATGCAGAGGCCTCTTTCTTAACAGCTCCCTGTGTGGTTTGGGCCTTAATTGCCTTCATTATTTACTCCCTTGACCCTCTTCCCATGTGGCACTATTTGCTTCCATGACTTCAGTTACTACGTGTTTCGAGACACCTTCAAAACGATGTCTCTCCCTTGGGTTCCAAACCAACGTCTCAGGTGGTTACGGATGCCTCCCACGGAGACATACACAGCTACACAAGGCACCTTCTCTCCTCTCCCGGACGTGCCTTATGCCTCGGATTTTATTTACTGATTCCTAATTTATGTCACCACCCACCCACTCCTGTACCAACTCCAGGCATTACACCTTTTCAATTCTACCTCCCCAGTAGCTCCCAACTGCAGACATTTTTTCCTTCCCTCTCCCTGCTGAACTGGCTATACCTGGGGCTTGCATTATTTCTCACCTGGATTCTTGCCACGGACTTCTAATTGGTCTCTTTGCCTGTAGTCATGCCCAAAGTCCTAATCAGTTTGCCATATTGGTTACTAGAGTGACAGTTTAAAAATTCAAGACAGCAAAATATAAAAGGCCTGTTGTGATATATCCTCCCTTTCCCTCATTACTGCTGAGCGCATGCCCAGTGCTGTTTTTCATCTCCGTGCCTTTATACCTGCTGCTTCCACTCTCTCTAATGTGTTCCCCACCATCTCCTCTAACTCTTGTCTTTCACACGCTAACAAAAACTTGCTCCTTGAAAGTTTCTTCTTCTGACTGCTCGCCTCCTCCCAACTCCCAAACACATTTGGCAGCTCTCCAAGGCGTTCCCACAGGGTCCTCCCCTGCTTGTCATGGATTCTTTGTACTCAAATTAACATTATATTAACATTATGATTTACTTGCCTGCCATCCAGTATTGGTAAGGTAATGCTAGTTGCTAAGAGCAACCATCCCACAATTTTAATATTCTAACACAATAAAGGTTTGTTTTTCGCTCACAAAAGCCCTAAGACAAAACTCAGGCTGGAACAACAGGAACCGAGGTGTTAACTCAGAAACTTGGGCAAGAGAAGCCATCGTAAAAGCGTCAGGAAGGAAAGCGAGTTGTAAAGAGATGAAGAAGAACACTGAGAGAATTTCTGATCAGCACGTGCTTTGGTAAAAGGATACTCTGGGAAGCGGGAGAGACTCTCTGATGAGTGCTGAGATATGTTCGGCAGCCTTTGGCTGGCTGGAGCGGACAGGTGGTGGTTTGTGGGCACTATAAAAGGGGAAGGGCTGTTGAGTATTAGGTTCATGAGGTTGTTTTGTTGTCTGCCAATTTCTTATTACAGGTGGAGGTTGATGGAGTATTTGGGGTGTTTTTTTGTTGTTTGTTTTTGGCGGGGGGTTGTGGCTATACTGTCACCATGGTCCCTAAGGAAGAGGCTATCATGGCAGGAAAGTTCTCAGTCCGAGTGCCATTTCCTCCCATTGTGGTGACCTGGGAATCTCGGCTCCTTCCTTTCATGGCCCCACCATCCTCAAGGGTCGGCGAGCAGATGAGGAAAATAGAACTACACTTCTTACAAATCCCACAACAATCACTAAAATTGGTTATTTCTATTCCTGAAAATAATGAACATTGCTTCTGCTCATATTCTGTAGGCAAACTAGTCCTGGACTCTAAGGGTGCTGAGGAAGGTTGCCCACATTGGGCAGCTGCCTCCCAGGAACCCCTCCGCACTCTGCAGGGAGAACAGAAATTTTGGATAAACAGCTCCTGGTACTGTCTCCACCACACACTCCCACCAGATTTTAAGTTGTAAAAGGAGTTGCTATACATTTCCTTTTCTTCACGGAGAGACAATGACAAATGCTAGTTGCTTTAAAAAAAAAAAAAAAGTGTAGCCAAAACCTGTTTGGCTCAGTGGATAGAGTGTCTGTTTGCGGACTGAAAGGTCCCAGGTTCCATTCCGGTCAAGGGCATGTACATTGGTTGTGGGCACATCCCCAGTAGGGAGTGTGCAAGAGGCAGCTGATCGATGTTTCTCTCTCATCGATGTTTCTAGCTCTCTATCCCTCTCCCTTCCTCTCTAAAAAATCAATAAAATTTATTTTTAAATGGTATAATAATTAAATTAATAAATGTGCAAATGGATCTAACAGCATAAAACTCAGAATCACTAAAATTGGTTATTTCTATTCCTGAAAATTAACTCAAGAAAATGATGGTTAATAATGAAATGAAAACTATACTCTGTGGACATAAGACATAATTCTGAAAGCTAATATCAACTATCCTTCTACCTGAAGAAAGTAAAAATGAATCTAAGAAGCACTACAGATAGTAACTATAAAATAAACTATTAACAATATTTTAAACAGTAAAAATCAATATTATGAAATAAATAAGAGAAAAAGTGCTGAAAACACTTGCCAAAGGAATAACCCTAATATTTTGAGAAAGGGATTCAGAAAGGCCACAGATTTTATCTTACTAATCAACGAAAAGTAGGTTTCTATTTAGAATTTCAAGCTAACTTAACATCATTCTTAGCAATCTTTTCTATTTGTCACGAAGATATTTCTAAAATAAAATTGCCAAAAATAAAGCATAAAATAAACATCAGCACATCACCTACTGAAAAAGATAATAAACAACGTTCCAATTAGTTTTAGAGGTATTCAGAAATGAATTATCCTCTGCTTTCAGGTTTTCATGAATAATTCAATTCTGCTGTCAGCCGACCTAATTAGTAATTATCCAAACTATTTCTAGATTATCTGGTTTAAAGCTACCTGGGTTGCAGCTAGGTCTATTTCTGATGTAATTATTAACCCCATCTGTGTTGGCCTTCTTTCCCTTTCTGTTGCTGATAATAAAACAGGCGCACCCAGACAGCAGAGAAGCCTACTGGTTCCATTTATTAGTGTACCCTTACCAATTAGTCCCTCTGGTGCTAAGACACTGACAGCATGTAGGCATAAGGAGATATTTTTAAGGACCTCAGAAATGCTTGTCAGACATTCTACGGTTTTAACTTCACAGCTGCAGGAAGAGAAAGCTGCCCTTAAAAGAGCAGCTTTGAGCACATACGATGGAAGGCCAGCGGGGCAAAAGGACTTACTCAGGGATGGAGTGAAACATGGTCAAGTTGAGGCCCCACCCACTGGGTATTCTTCCCCATGTGAACCATGAAAGTAACGTGTTCACATTCAGAAGCATCGTGGTAGGAGAAGGAAACTTTCTCTTTTTTTAAATATATTTTATTGATTTTTTACAGAGAGGAAAGGAGAGAGATATAGAGCTAGAAATGTCAATTAGAAAGAAACATTGACCAGCTACCTCTTGCACACCCCCTACCGGGGATGTGCCCGCAACCAATGTACATGCCCTTGACCGGAATCGAACCTGGGACCTTTCAGTCTGCAGGCCGACGCTCTACCACTGAGCCAAACCAGTTTCGGCAGAAACTTTCATTAAGCTTAATTTTAATGATGGGTCATAGTGCCAAAGATCGTGTTTTCTTTGTATTTTTAATCACAGTACATCTCATGGTATATATCCTTTCAGAACACCATTTGGATTTACAAATATCACCCCCAACCCCATCCAAAATAAGTTTACAAATAGATTTTTACATCTCTACCCCCAACAAAGTCTTGAATCCTAAACATTTCTAACATGTGTTAGGATGAAATAAAACAAAGCAAAATTGTAATTGTGATCAATGTGACTCATCAACACTGAGATGGAAGGTGGCCCTGCCCTCTGGACAGGGAGTCTCCTGCCCCCATGGCCATCCTCAGGTGACACCTGATTGGTGGGGTCCAGACTACAGAATGGAGCCAATGAAATATGAAGCAACCTACCAACTTTGCTTCTGGAATGACACAATTCCATATCAAGAAGATGATATTCGGGGATTCCACCCCGTCCCTACTTTGGAAGAATCGGCAGCGAACAGCCTCTCTGTTCCAGTCTCAGATCCCATCCTCTCGTCTCCCTTAAATCAAGCAGGGAGAGACTTCAATACCCAACGCAGAGCGGGACCATGGCCCACTTTGGGGAGCAGAAAGCAGTCCCTAAAATAGACACATGGGATAGGGAACCTGAGACAGATGGTTAAACAGCCAAGCAGTATATAGCCATCTAGCAAACTGCAAAATCCTATCTCCCCCAACCAATGACGGCAAGAGTAACTGCTTTACACATCTCCCCAACCAGAGGGCAAACAGCTTAAGTCACCCTACTCACAGAGACAGATAACAGAAATCCAACTAGTGCCATTTGTGCCAACCACACCCAGGGACTGATGAGGTCAGGGGAATAAATCTCATTTTGGTGTATCAGCATAAGGCAGGTGAATATTCTATTGAGATCCTCGCCTAAAACTTCCTCTAAACCCCAGCCTTTAAAACCTCAAGATAAGGACGCAGTGGTGTGCTCTACCTTCCGGGAGCACACCACACCTTCCCTCCCCTTCTTCCTTCTTCCCTGCCTTCTTTCCCCCAGGTGTTTTACTTTTAGTTTTCTCTCCCCTAAGCTCCAAGGGCTCTTCTTTTGTCTCTGTAACTTTCTATTTTTTTTTTTACTAAGCTATTATATGTGTACATAGCTTACCATTGCTCCACCCCATGCCCCCCCCACCTCCCATACATGCCCTCCCTCCCCAGAGATTTGTGTTCTTTGGTTGTACTTATATGCATGCATACCAGTCCTTCGGTTGATCTCTTATCTGTAACTTTCTAAATGAACTTTCTCTTAGTCTGAAAAAAAAATATATATATATGATACAAAACATACTTCACTGGTGGATCCAAGAGAATCATAAATTCTGGGATGCAAAATTTAATTAATCAGGCACATACTCCTGATTTCATTCAAATTGTTTCCAGAAAGAAGATTTAGATGAAACTATGTTACCTTTCTCTTCTTCTTAAGTATTTTTTTTTCCCTACTGGAAGCTTTTAGGGATTATAACACTCTATGTGATTCTTTCAAAACATTCAGAAGCAATTTAATTTTAACCCACAGGAGTACATCATAAAATTTTATTCCACAATTGCTTCTTTTTCCCAATAATAGCTTTGCCTGTTATTGTCATTAATAGCTTCCTCCATTTACATCCACATTCAAAAATAAATAAAAAACTCGATTTCCTTTTTTTATTCTTTTTTAAAATCCAGATCAGATTTTACTGTCAATTGTGAAGAATAAAAGATATAATAGGCACATGGTCATTCCTTGAGTCTTTGCCTGCTCAACGTTTTTACTTAATAGTGTTTTTCTCTGTGTTTTGTTCCTTCTCTTGGATGTATTTATAGAAACATTCCTTATTTCCTTTGAGTCCCCTAGCTACATTATTTCCTGTTTCTTTCTTGCCTCTCTTATTGTGTGCCTCCAATTCTTGATGCTGTCTTATATCTATTCCTTTCAATCTCCCCTCTTTTCCATTTCCAATTCACTTTTTTTTCCTTTTTTTTATTTTATTTCAGCACTTGGAGCAACCCACCCTCACCCACAGATTTTTCTAATCTTCTCTGAAAATGTAACCTATATTGGAATAGCTAGTGCACTTTCAGGCTGAGTTCGTCTTTAAATTCATTTCTCCCCGGTCTCCTTGTCCTTGGCAGTCTTCCCCTAACTTCATTTGAACTGATTATTTTGCTCAGTACCCTAATAACAAACTCTTCAACTTTAGCCACAATTCATCATATTAACAAGTATTTAACAATTATAAGTGATTTACTGGTCTAAAAACACAGATGTGTAGAAAACACTACATATCTCTGTAGTTTTGAACAAATTTATGGGTAAATACAGTATTATTGTATACTAAGTTCTTCTGAGTCGTTGAGGTAAGACTGACTTCCCTGTGCTACAACAAGAGAAAGTGATCTCTTTTTAGAAAACTATCATTGATTGGCTGATGGATTTAATAAACAAAACTGTGACAATTGGCACTACTGCCAATGCCAAATCCACTTTCACTTACCCTCTAAGTACTCTGCATCCAATTCCCACTTAGACTCAGTACATTTGTCAAAGTAACCTTGGGAACAAAGTATTAGATCTGAACCTCCAAATTGAATATGTTATTTGAAAGTATAGCCAGGGATCCCTAGAAGATGATGTTTTAAGAAGAGCTTACCCTAAAAATCAGCATCAAGTTATAGAACTTTTAGTTAAACTTACAGATATACATTTTCAGACAAAAATCTACCTAATGTCTGTGGCTAGTTTTGAAAATCTAAAAAATGACCTGGAACTCTGACAAGTTTCATTAACCAAAATCTACCTGCAGACTCGTCCCAGCCCAGATATTTAATGATGTCTCCCCAGGGATCCCTCATGTGCTCTTAAATGAAAGAGCTAAATGCAAGGATAAGAAATGAAAAGGTCTACCTTCAAAATAAAAAGAAATATAGAAAAAAGCTAGAAGGCGCTAAGTAAAGGTTGTTGGGGTGACACGTTAATGAGCAAGGTCAAATATTACTCAAATTGTTAGGTTTGAAAGGAAGCAGGAAACAGACCATAAGGGAATTTTAAAGTAAAGTTTATTCCCCGGTAATGGGCGGAACCCATCACAGAGGTAGAGAAATCAGAATTGGAGAAGGGGGAAGGGGGAAGGGGAAGACCCAGCCGGGCTGACTCCTAGGCTGGCAGAGAAGCAAGCCACAAGTGTCTTACCTGGGGACCCTTTTAAAGAAGGGAATGGAAGGGGATTGGGCCCAGGGCGGAGCAGGAAGGGGTGGGCTATAAAGGACACTCTGGCCCATGCTGATTGGCGGTTCAATGTCTTGGAGATGTCTCTGTGACAGGTGCCAGTCATGTGTTAAACTCTGCCCACCAATTAGGTGGGGGAGAATCTTTCACAAATTACCACATTTCATTTGATGGGCACCAGTTGGAAAAGACATCAAAATTAAATATTAGTTTCAATGTGGCTATTTAGCTACCTTGTATCTATTTGAATAAATTCACATTTTGGTAGCTTTAATTCAACAATACCAATACCTTTGAATCTGATCATTTTTTAAAAAAGATTAGTAACTGATAGTTTCTCCAAATAATTCTAAATAGTTGTTTCAACATAAGAAAATTATGCTCTAGACATTGTAGAGCCTATAAAATTAAAATTAAAATAAACTTCTCCTCCCAACATACTTTCAAATTAATCACAATCTGGATAAAAATACCTGTTTTTCACACAGTTATCCTCCCAAATATATATAGTATACATGTAATATAGTAATATAGACTCTTTACATTCCTGTATTCAGATGGTAAACATTCCTGTATTCAGATGGTGTCTGGATAGCTAAAAAGGAAATGATTAAGCATAATATCAAAGCATAATATTAAGCAATCTCTCCCAAGAGGGAGAGAAAGAAAAATCATCTTTCGGAACCGGGAAACAAGATTGCCCGCTAAAGGATCATTCAAGTCCCCTCTCCCACTCAAGTAAAAAGCAAGGCATTCTCCATACACGTCTATAAATAGATGACATATAAACTTGGTCATGAATAAAAGAAAAAGGACAAGTTTTTGTACCATAAAGAATGGGTGAAAGTAAAATACAGTCAACATTAAGTGGATTTTTTTTCTTTTTTATAGATTTTACATTTTAAACACATATGTCATGACATTTTAATGTAACAGTTCTGAAATGGAGAAATAGCACATTGATTTTGTGCCCCAGAGAAAAATAAACAATAGCACTTTCAAAAGAGGCTTTGGCCTGAGATTCCCTTGAACCTTATAAAGGACATTTATCCCCAAAGTGAATGACATTGGTAATGACTGCACTTCCCTGACTACTCTTTCCGTCTAAATATTCTGGTTTGATCCTATCAATGAGGTCACCATGATGCTCAGGTTATAATATAATGTATTGATGAAAAATTACTATGAACTTAGACTGACAACGAATACCACCAAATCCAAAATAAGCTGCATCAATATAGGATGAGTAAAAAAGGATTGATGGATATCCTTCATGTACCTATAAAACATCAATTTTCAGATAAAATTTTACCGAAAGGCATTAGGAAAATAAAAAATGGAAAGCCAAGAAACATGTTTTAAATATTTTTTCCACCTGAAATTTCTTTCCCTTCTATTTTAGTTTTTAGACACAAACTGATGATTCCTAAAGTGAAATGGAAGAAAACACTTTTATCGTGATCAATTTAAATATTAAACAGGTGTTTTTAGTTTGTTTGTTTTAAGTGTATTCTATTTTTAACACAGGTTAAATAGTTTAATGGTGCTAGGAGTTACATTTGGCCACGGAGAAATCATTTAACTTCTTGTAATTTTAAATACTGTCATCTTAAAATTCTTATTGTTGACACATGTTATCTGAGGTCTACTGGGCAAAGAAAGTTTGTTTCCTTTCAAACTGGAAAGAAAATAAACTTTGGCATTTTTCAGTAAAATGTTGACTTATATTAATGTACCTTTTTTTTGTATGAAAAACACTACTAACTCCACCAAAAGATATTATTGGAATCTCTAAAATACCCTAATTAGAATGTATGACACTAGACTATTCTTTAGACAAAATTATATTATTCTGGTATTCTTTTGATAATACTTATTATCCATTTCTTCAATCTGGTCTCCATCACAGGAAGCCCAATTTGCAGTATGGATTCTAAAATAAGTCTACAGCATGAATAAATAAATTGGCTTACTTAGAAAAATCAACTCACATGCCACGTTGGTAATGGAAAATTCCCATTTACCATTTTAAAAAAATACAAATAAATAAAGGCTTCTTTAATCACTTCTATACTATTCTCTCCAATCATAGTAGAATCCCCAAATATGAAAAGCCTTAAAAAAATGCCCATGATAAAGCATTCTCTTATCCTCTTGGAAAACAGTGGGAAGCCGAAATTGCCACCTGACATAGGAAGAGAAGAGACACATAAATGGAAGAGAACTCCTTTCAAAGAAATGAAGAAGGTTTTTTATTCAGTCCTCACATCCAATAGTTCTTGGCTTTGGTGCTTTAAAAGATGGGAGCAAGTTACATGGGCCCGTCTACAATTTCCAGTGCTGTCATCTGCTCTCCACCCCACCCATCTTTACTGAGTGTAGTAATTTCCATGGCCAGTCATTTCTAACTGAGCACGATGCCATAATCTGATGCCACAGAGGCCACCTCCAAAAGCACTGGGTATTTTCATTTCCATTTTTGTAAGACTACTTGGGAAAGCTCAAGTGGTAATTTAAAATGTCTTATTACAGGGTGCTTTAGAATTTAATCAAGACAATGACAGCTTAATTACGCTGGCATTAGAGCTATACAAAATTATTTTTAGACTTTTTGCAAACAAACTAGCTGGCTGAAACTTGTTAGTTTCACACCCCTACTGAGGCTTGTTTTATATTTCACATTAGACAATCTGAACATCTCAGAAATACCAGTGCAAATTGCACATTCAGCCCCGCCGATTTCATTTTCAGTGCAGTCAAGACTTCTCCAAAAAAAAATCAACAACAACAAAAAAACAACAACAAGTAATCTGATATAAATACTCTGCCTTTCAAACTGGAGACAAACTAAACTTTGGCAATTTTCAGTAAAATGTTGGCTTACTTTAATAAGGTAGTTTGATAGTGTGTTTTTTTTTCTTCTTTCATGATTTTAGACAGTCAAAAAAGAAAGAACAAGTCCTCAGTTAATTATATTTGTCAACACGTTGTCATTAGCACCACATGTTCTATTAGAACTAAATTTGTGAAGGTTCCCAGATAAAACTGAGGGAGGATGTGTAATAATTGCTGTAGACTGTGTGTACGCACCACTCTCTGCTCTCTCCTGTAAGCCTACTAGAATGACAGGGGTGGTGGGGGGGGGGGAGAGAGAAAGAAGAGGGAATGGGAGGGAGGAGGAGGAGGTGGTGGGAAAGGAGAAAGAAATAACCCCAGAAGATTAGGGAACAGAAGCATGTGTATAGTAGTCACAACATGTTTTTGAGAAATGAGCACCAGTGGATGAGAGATAGTTATTAAAACACAAGAAGCCTAAAAACTAAGAAGGAGAAGGCTGACACCCATTCAGGAGAGGCTCTGAACATAAGGACTGACACATCAGTAACAGGTGGAAATAGGACGACAATTTAATACTGAAAACAATATCTTTTTTGAAGGACTTCTTACACACACAAATTTATGATTTCTCCTACACAGCCAGGTTACTAGAGAATGGATAAATAATATAGCCCAAAAGAAAAGATATACTGATAGTGTAATTTGGACATCCCTCCAAAATTATTGATTATGCTTGATCACCCTGCAGTGGAGTTCAACAACCAATGAATTATTCCCAAATACCAGTTTTTAGTGATTAAATCTTAAATATGAACAGAAAATCAAAGATCACCCATCATTTAAAGTAAGTCTTTAACATAGATGTAAGAACTTAAAAACAAACTAAAGTAAACTAATGTAAAGAAATAGGAACAATACAGAAAATGAGAGTCAACCTCAAAATGTGTATATATAATTAATTTTCTGCAAAACAGAAAAATGTAATATTTCTATAACTAAAATATCTTTCTTTTTTTCTCTAATTGTTCTTTTAAATTAAAATGGCACCCTGTTCTTTTTTCACAAATTTAGTATAATTATTTTGCAGTAAATATAATTATAATATGACACTTTGGTGTTTTACTGTTATAAGAATATGTACATATCCATCATGATGTATTGATGCCATAATCTGATGCCACAGAGGCCATCTCTGTGATGTAAATACTTAATATTGTTTCATTTAACCAAAGTACATAACATAATCATATAATCAGAATGGACACACAGAGTGCTTGTGAGTTTAATTGAAAGCAGGTGGTTGCTGAACATGAATCCATAGCACAAATAGTTATAAAAAATTAAATATCAAGATATATATATATATATATATATATATATATATATATATATATATATATATTATGGATATAAATGAGCCAGGAGATATAACTAAAGTGTTGAAAGTTCTTACCTCTGGGGTGTGGTATCCTATAGGTAGGTGGAGAGCATGGAGCATGTGACTACATTTTTAAAAAACATTATTTTATTTTTTCTATTACTATTTACCTCTTTTATCCCCTCTTCCACCTCCACCCACCAACTCCCCTGCAATCCACACTGTTGTCCATATCCATGAGTTCTTCCTCTCTCTCTCTCTCTCTCTCTCTCTCTCTCTCTCTCTCTCTCTCTCTCTCTCTTTGTGTGTGTGTAATCCCTTCCACACATCTGCCCCAAACCCACCAGAGCTGTCAGCCTGCTCTCTATCCATGATTCTGTCTCTGTTTTGCTTGTCTGTTCAGTGTATTCATTAAATTCCACATATGAGTGAAATTCGTATGATACTTGTCTTTCTCTGACCAGCTTATTTCACTTAGCATAATGTTCTCCAGGTCCATCCATGCTGTCACAAAGGGTAAAATGTTCTTTCTTTTAACAGCTGAGTAAATTTGTGTCCATTGTGTCAATTTACCACAGTTTTTTTTATCCACTCATTTACTGATGGGCACTTGGGCTGCTTCCAAATCTTGGCTATCGTAAGTAATGCTGCAATAAAAAGAGGGGTGCATATATTCTTTCAAATTAGTGCTGTGGGTTTCTTCGGATAAATTCCCAGAAATGGAATTGCTGGGTCATAAGGCAGTTCCAGTTTTATTTTTTTGAGGAAACTCCATACTGTTCTCCAAGGTGGCTGCACCAGTCTGCATTCCCACCAGCAGTGCACTAGGGTACCATTTTCTCCAGATACTCGTTAATGCTTGTTGTTTGTTGATTTATTGATGGTAGCCATTCTGGCAGGTGTGAGGTGATATCTCATTGTGGTTTTAGTTTACAGTTAACTACTATTAACTTTTATACTACTACATTTTAAACTAAGTACACATAGCCCATGATAGAAAAAAAAACTTTAAAAATCAGTTAGCCAGGGCTAGCTTTATGTAGATTATGAATTCTCTTCTTGCTTGTAGTTTCCAAAATTTTCAAAATTCATATAAAATTTCATCAATGATGAAAAAAATGTCTCACAATTTTTTTAAAAATAGTGAGCAGATATAGCAGCAGCTAATGTTTTGTTAAAAGTAATAACAGTAGATAAAACTAAACTTTGAAAAAATATGATCAACAATGTTAGAAACAGAAATTCACCTTGTGGGAGATAAATCTTTTCTTATAAAATATGAGTGTAAGGAGGAGGCAGGGGAAGGCTGAAAATCATGTTTTAGGTGTGAATTTAAAAGGAAATCGTTATGTCAACAGAGATACAATTAACACAGGGAGAAACAAAAGATTTAAAATATATACCTCTGTGTCTATGTGTATAAATCACTTTGGCTACTTCTGTGCATTTTGATAAGAAAATGCCTATAGATGCCAGAGCTGCAAATTGAAGAGAATGTTGTTATATTATTTTCTTCCTTTTCACAGACAGGGGGAATTCTCAACTAGGTAAAAACTGAATAGTTCATGAAGCTAACATTGTCTTCCTTCCCCAACGCCTGTGTTCTCAAGCAGTGATGTTCCAAGATGCTAGGAAGGGCTTTGGGAGTTACACAAAGTGAAGAAGATACTAGAGTACCACCATAGACTTATCTAACTGAATACTCACATGGAGACATATTCCCTAGAGATGGCAACAGCATATTCCTGGGGCACATGACTTAGTTCCCTAAAAGCCTCAGTTTCTTCAGCAACGAAATGGGTTAGCTACCTTATAAAGATGCAGTGATGATTAAGCAAGGTATGAAGAGCAAAATACTTAGAACCCTGCCTAGAAAACATTTAGAGATCCATAAATTATAGCTAGTATTTGTTTTCATGTGCATAATGGTATTACCTCCTTTAACCTCACTGCTTTTTAAATTGCAGGAATTAGCATAAATGTCAGATACAGAGAAGGCAAGCGAAAGTGGGTACCTAGGCTCTGCATTGGAGAGGCCACAGAGAGAGGAAGTCCAAATACTCCGTTTCCTTTATCTCCTCTTCCAATCTACCCACCAGGTGCCCTGCTTAATGCAACAGATTCCGAAGCACAAAGATTTTATCACAATAAAGTATCAATGATAGTTTCTTAAATATTATAATGATGTCAGAAATTAAGAACCAGTCTCCTTAAAAATTATTTTAAAGAGGAATAAGATCTATTTGCCATAGTCTAGTTTAACTAAGACTAAAGACTTTCATTTTCCAGGGATACTCTGGTTTGTCTAAAGCAAGTATGTCAAACTCAAAGGCCAAAAAACAAGAATGAAGTTTATGTGGGTCACAAAAAAGACAAAAGTTTCAATTTTCACAAAAATGTACGTTTATTTCAATAGAGACATGTTGAATACCAAAGGGCTGAACTAAATGAATAATCATTACCATAGAATAATAGAACAGTTTAATAAAAATTAATATTTTTCCTTGAACATTAACTTACCAGACTCTGAGTAACTGCACAATATTAATAAGCATAATGCAAATAAACCTATTTCAAAAGCAAAATATTTCCTGTCACACACACCAAACCAATCAGCCAAAGATTAATGACGTGCTAAAATACCTGCTGCCAGTATTGGTGGAGAGAACTGGCCTGCCTGCGCGTAAGGCACGTAAGGGAAATGACTGCAACACGATTACAGTAATCAATCATTAGTGAAGGTAGGAGTTAGTTATTAGTAATTATGTACAACAGTATATTGTAAAAATTAATTTACTAATTTTTATTAAAACATTTCACACATACTGTTATATTGGCTGGGCTACAAAAATATTCATGGTGGGCCACGAGTTTGACATGCTTAGTCTCAAGCCTTGTTACTTAGCATTTACCTTAACTATAGGGAAGTGTCTCTTTGTCAACACTCTCCAGGAAATGATTGTTTTGGGTCACTGACTTGGAATCTCCTTTGTACAGGAAACCGATACCTACACAGTCACCGATTTCCTTCCAGGCACTTGAATTTAGTTAAACCAATCACCTGCATCATGAGCATTAACATTAATATTGCAAACTGGTTAGAGAGAAAATTTGTGTTCCAGGAAATCATGATAAAAGAAAACTTCAATGGCTTCTAATAATTTAAAGGTTTATCTCTGACCTGGCAGGTGTGGCTCAGTGGTTGAGCATTAAACTATGAACCAGGAGGTCACAGTTCCATTCCTGGTCAGGACACTTGCCAGGTTTGCTGGCTCAATCCCTAGTAAGGGACGTGCAGAAGGCAACCAATCATTGATGTTTCTATCTCTCTCTCCCTCTTCCTTCCACTCTGAAATCAGCAAAAATATGTATTTTTTAGTTTTAGCTCTGGCTGGGTAGCTCACTTGATTAGAGCATCATACCAATACCTAAGGTTGCAGGTTTGATCTTCAGTAAGGGCACATACAAAAAGCAACCAATGAATGCATAAATAAGTGGAACAACAAATTGATGACTATTTCTCTCAAATAAATTTTTGAAAAAGAAAATTTTTTTCTTCTAATACAGATGTGTCCATTGTAATCTTGACATTGAAGCAATATGAATAATGGTTAAGACTCACTTTTGAATTGGGCTATCTCCATTTTTTTATCTTGAAAAGTGTGTAACTCCATGAGCCTTACTTTAATTATGTAGGTATAAGATAATGCACTTATGTAGGATTTGACTTACAATAAGTGCTTAATAGATGATTAATTGCATCATTATTATCATTTTAAAGATATAATATTAAGGCTATTTTCCCAAAGGCACATAGTTCATAGGAAAAATAAATCAATAAATTACTATTTTAGTTTTTACACTTACTTTCTAAGCACAAAAGTCTTGTTTTTCCTGTTGACAACAATTCAAGTAGCAGAACTGAGGTTTTTATCGGAGCAATTCCAACTCATTCTGTAAAACCTTATTTTCATTTCTCAAAGTCATAAATTGCTGAAGAATTATTATTCACTAAGACATAAATGTCACCCTCCCTCCAACCTTTTCTTATTTCCTTCCTCTATTCCTTTTGCCTTATTTGTCAACGAATAGTGCTTATAGCTAGGGAATAAAAAGAAAAATGTTTACTGAGTTTCTCAAATAGTTGAAATAGTCTAACATCCAGCACAAACCCACATTAAGAGTTTCTCTTTTTCCCAGTCACTAGTGGGAAAACCAAAATACAAACTTGCTCTAGGGCAACAGTATTTTATAACCAGCCAATTGATTGAAGCACCCAGGTTGCCTCCAATTTGAATAGTTAAAAAAGAAAAAAAAAAGGATAAAGAAGAGAGGATTTATGGGTCAAGGGAAAAGAAGCCATGTAATGGCCTATCTGGCCTCACTGTCTCTGAGATCATTTGGTTAAATAAACCTCAGTCATGTTTTTCCTTTATCTCTTTATTTTTTTTTAAGTTCCAGAACCTCTGATAGCCTTTAATATGCTAAATTATGTTGTGAATTTCAAAGATGAAACTACAGACTGCCTTATATTTCCAGCTTTTGTGACCAGAGATTTTTCTTTCTAACAATACACTTACAAAGCTATTCTGTTAAACAACGCTTAGGGGGGAAATGCTAATGTAAGCTAAAAGAGTATACACAGGACAAAACTGGAAACAAAAGAATAAAGTTGTTTTCTCAAAAACTAGCTAATTAGTAATATACTGGATGGGGAACTCAGTCTCCCGGTTCCTAGTCCAGGATACCATCCACTCCACCATTCTAAATGCTACAGATTTCCCAGCTGGCATGGCTCAGTTGTTAAGCATCTATCTAAGAATCAGAAGGTCACAGTTTGATTCCCAGTCAGGACACATGCCCCTAGTTGCAGCCCTATCCCAAATGGGGGATGTGCAGAAGACAGCCAATCAATGATTCTCTCTCATCATTGAGTTTCTATTTCTCTTTCCCTCTCCCTTTTTTTATGAAATTAATAAAAACATATTTTTTAAAATGCTACAAACCTCTCTTGGAACAAAAATGTAGTTTTCAGCTAGAGAAATGATGTACTTTGATATTAAGCTAAATCAAGTTATGTGTCACAAATCTAATACTTGATCACAGGAATGAAGATGCCGTGGATAAGAAGTTGGGGACTTGTAATAATAGCCTTAATAACTGATAACTCAAGTGCCTTCATCTCACTTACAGAAAAATGGAGGTCTTCTTTCATCATCCACATCATAAGTTTATTATGAAGATAAAATAAAATATCTGGCTTAAAAATGGAGCCATAAGATGATATATAAATAAAGGGTGCTGCTATTGGTAATAAACACATTCCCATTATCTTCATTTTCAGAACTTACTTTGGACAACTACTCTATTTCATCTTTTGATATGTTGTTTCAGGAGGTCTGTTATTAGTCTTCAAAGACATAAAGAAATTATAAAAAACATCGTATACCATTAAAATCTCACAGCAAGAAAAAACTATCCTGGAAATACAGAAGATAGATAATTGGTCAAAAATTATTGAAATGTAAGGCATTTAGGATATAAAAGCATCACTTTTTAAAAATATATTTTATTGATTTTACAGAGAGGAATTGAGAGGGATAGAGAGTTAGAAACATCGATGAGAGAGAAACATCAACCAGCTGCCTCTTGCACACCCCCACTGGGAATGTGCCAGCAACCAAGGTGCATGCAGTTGACCGGAATCGAACCTGGGACCTTTCAGTCCATAGGACGATGCTCTATCCACTGAGCCAAACCAGTTTTGGCTAAAAGCATCACTTTTAACATAGGATATAAAATCATTACTTTTGTTTGTTGTTGTTAATCCTCACCTGAGGATATTTTTTCCATTGGTTTTTAGAGAGAGTAAAAGAGGCGTGGGGGGAGAGACAGAGAGAGGTTGCAATTGCCTTGACTGTACTCAAACCCAAGACCCTTCTGGCCCATGCTCTATCCACTGAACCAAACCGGACAGAGCTAAAATCATTACTTTTAACAATTCAGTAATCTAGTAGAATGTGTAGATGTGAAATACTATATACTTAAGAATTTACTGGTGACATTTCCTGATAGAATAACATGAATTTCAGTCTAAGCCCAGGTTGTGATACATTTAGCACACAAATGTCAAAGAAAGGGGACATTTTAGGAATGAGCAACTGGAAAAATATCCACAAAGGATTCATTCTGTTAATTCATAGAAGGATAATCTTGCCATCTTTTATGCGACAAATATCTTGGCTACTCTGAATGTGTCAGAAATTATTTTACCTCCAGGGGATATATTGGTAAACAAAACATGCAAAGCTCTTGTTTTTGTGAAATTTATATTCATATGAACAAAATGAACAATAAACTAGCAAAACAATAGATCATCGCAGCAAAGCACTTTGAAAATAATTAAGCAGGCTGGTATAATAGAGGAGGCAGGGAAGACAGAGGGATTTCAAGCTGGGGAGAAAAATCATTGGGTAGGATGGGCAGGGCCAGCCAGTCAGAGAAGTGACGAGTGCTGATACCTGAATGATGAAAATGCACTGGACAGCCATGTGAAAATCTGGGGACAGAGCTGTTGTTGAGTGGGAGTTTTTCTTTCCTAAGGGAGTTTAAAGAACAATATTAAAAACTCCATAGGGGGAATAAAGAGGATCATTAAAAATAAAAAAGAGAGAGAGAAAAAAAATGAAGTGGAGCCCTGGACGGATGGCTTATTTGATTGAAGCATCATCATGTACACCAAAAGGTAGTAAGTAGGCTTGATTCCTGGTCAGGGTGTGTACTGTAGGCAACTAATCGATGTTGCTCTCTCTTTCTCTCTCCCCTCTCCCTCCTCACTCCCTCTGAAGTCAATAAAAAAGATATATCCTTAGGTGAGATTAAAAAAAAAAATTGAACGGGAAATGGAGAAGTATAATGATCAAAGAGATTGTAACACGAACAGTGCAGCTAGAGTAGTGATTAGAGCCAAGAAGACAGCAATGGTGAAAACCTGCCATTCCACAGACAAGGTGCATCTCCAAATATGAAAAAGAATCCCCGAGGTCTCTTTTTAAGGTTCATTTGGCAGACAATAACTCACAGATTAGAAAGAAGGTAAAAAGAGCAGCATAAGAACCAAGATGGTGACATAGGTAAACCAATGTACTTGCTGCCTCTCACAAACACATAAAAATTACAACAGAAAGACAAACAACTATCATCCAGAACCATGGGAAAGCTGGCTGAGTGGAAGTACTACAACCAGAGAGATAAAAAAGAAAGCGCATTGGGACTGGGAGGAGGAGAAGAAGCATGGAATGGGCTGGCACCTGGGTATGCAGCTTTTTTAAGTGGGAGGGAGATACAAACTCCCACTTGCTCTGAACTCTAGTTCTGGGTGAGACTCTGGGAGACCCAGACATATCCAGGGAGAAACTGGACTGCCTGACATCGGGGCAGGAACACGAGGGTGGCTTTCTTTTAGATGGAGTTGCTCATAGCAGTCATTGTTCCTGTGCTGGGACCTCCCTGGCGCAGAGATGACTGGCAGCCATTGCTATTTTCTCTACCCTGGTGATTCCCTGAGACCCCGCCCCACCCAAGTTGTACACAATGACTTTTGCATATGAATGCTCTGTCCTTTCTCAGCCTAAAACCTGTCAGACAGGCAGCATCTGGGTCAGGGAGCCCCAAAACTATCAAAATAAGGCTCAAGAGCGGTACCAGCAGCAGCCTGCCTTGCTTCACAGCTGGGCTTCATCTGGGCAATTCCAAACACAATAAAAAGAAAAGGAATCTGCAGATCTCTCTGTAACTTTCGCTGGGTGTCCTGGCTGACTTTGCACCCCCTTGAAGATCCAAGAGCCAGTGGTGAGTGTGAAACTATACCAGATTACAACTCTTCACATCCATAAGTGACACACTCAAGAGGCAGACTCAGTGAGCACCAAAGCCCCACTGAAGCAAGTTTTTCCCCATAAGGGTGTCTCCTGCACAGCAGCTTTTCCATTGTAAATGCAGCTGGTCCTCACAGCCCATAGGTCTAGAGGTTAATTCCTCTCAGTGTTATCAACAGCAATCAAGGCTCAACTATAATAAGACTGTGCACACAGCCCACAAAGGGGTGCACCAAGAGTGTCCACCTCAGGTAAATGGAGAGGCTGAGACACTGGGACCTACAGGATACCTACCACACAAGGCCACTCTATCAACTGAAAAAGACTTAGCAGCTACCCAATACATAGAAAAAACACAGGGAAGCAGCCAAAATGTAGAGACAAAGAAATATGTCACAAATGAAAGAAAGCAAAATACTGGATATAGAGTTCAAAACCACAGTTATAAGGTTACTCAAGAATCTTCTGGAAACCTCTGAGGAACATAGTGAGACCTTCAAAGACCTTAGTAAGAAAGCCAAAAAAAAAAATTAGAAAAGCACCAGTCAAAATTTAAACATACACTGACTAAAATAAAGCAAAATATACAGAGATTCAACAGTAACTAGAGGATCCCAAATCAAGTCAAAAATGTGAAATATAAGGAAGCAAAAAACACCCAACTGGAAGAGCAAAAAGAAAAAAGAATCAAAAAAATATGAAGGTAGTGTAAAGATCCTCTGGGACAACTTCAAGCATACCAACATCCAAATTATGGTGGTGACAGAAGAAGAGAGAGAGCAAGATATTGAAAACCTATTTGAAGAAAAATGACAGAAAACTTCCCCTACCTGGTGAAAGAAATAGACTTACAAGTCCAGAAAGTGCAGAGAACCCAAAACAAGAGGAATCCAAAGAGTACCACACCAAAATACATCATAACTAAAATGCCAAGGGCAAAAGACAAAGAGAATCTTAAAGGCAGCAAGAGAAAAAACAGTTAGTTACCTACAAGGTGGTATCCATATGACTGTCAGCTGATTTATCAACAGAAACTATGCAGGCCAGAAGGGAGTGGCAAGAAATATTTAAAATGATGAATAGCAAGAACCTACAACCAAGATTACTCTACCCAGCAAAGCTATCATTTAGAATTGAAGGTCAGATAAAGAGCTTCAGAAATAAGTAAAAGCTAAAGGAGTTCATTAGCAACATACAAGTATTATATGAAATGCTGAAGGATAGTCTTTAAGAAGAGGAAGAAGAAGAAAAAGGTAAAGATAAAAAATTATGAACAACAAGGTGACAACAAATACATATCTATCAAGTGAATCAAAAAATCAAATGAATAAAAAATCTGGTGAACAGAATGTAATAGAATCAGGAGCATGGAAAGGGAGTGGACTGACAATTTTCAGGGGAAAGAGAGTGTGGGGGATATGGGAAGAGATTGGACAAAGATCTTACACCTATGGATGAGGACAGTGGAGGGCAAGGGTCTGGGATTGGGTGGGAACTGGGTGGAGGGGAACTATGGGAGGAAAAAAGATGAACATCTGTAATAATCTGAATAATAAAGAGTAAAAAAGAGAGAGCAGCATAAGAAGAAAAAATACTAAACAGTTCAGCCTAGCAATGACTGTTACAGAAAAACAAAGTTTGAGAAAATTAAATACAATCTTCCACATGTGAAAACAGTGAAGAATTTTTGTGAGTTTATTTGAGCCAAACTGTCAACATATGTTGGGAAGGAGAACCTCAAGGAATGGAGATAATGCTCCACAGAATGGCCGGTTACATTTGTACTTATACATTGCAATCAAAGGAGGGACATAGGTGGGTTACATGAAATTCATTGGTGGTAGATTAAGGAGGTGGGATAAAGCAAAGCAGTGGTAAACCTTTAGGACTGGATAAAAAGTAAAATGATGGACATATACTTAGGTGGGTGCAGGAACAATTAACATTATGATGAAGGAATTTGTGGTATCTGTCCTAGCACCCACCACATTTGGTTGTGCCCCAGGAGCTCCAGAAAAAGGGAAGTTACAAGTTACCCAGACATCTCACTGTTATCTTAGAGGCCAAAAGGCAAATGGGCTCAGAAAAGATCTAAGTTGATCTTTGTACAGAAAAATATCAGCCTAGAACATGACTACCCACTATAACCTGTTTACAGTTAAATATTTAATTTTCAGACCATATTTTGTGAGATGGACAAAAATACCTCCTGCACGGCCCTGCGGTGCAATGTAGAAGAGGGAAATAGATGAATGAAAAATTAAAGCAATATAGGAAACTTTTACATGTTAATAGAAATAGTTTCTAAATTGGAATTAGGAATATGTTGAAAAAGTATAAGGCATCTAAGAAATCAGAATCTGTTTATAGATGTTTGATTCAAGTGTCACCTCAAAAAAAGAAATTAGAGACTACAAACAGATGACAATCCAAGCTAAGACTAAAAATGTGTCTCTTATCTCAAAGTGGCTTAAGAGTTAAACGTACTCCTTATTCAGGAAGAGTGCACTACAAGAGACTCCTATGCATTATATATTCTGTATTTAGTGGATTATGCATCTTTTTATTCTTCTCTTTCCAACTCCTGCTCTCCAGTTCCTATTAGCACAGTAACCGCGATTAACATAAAGTAGAACAGGCATATTCTTGACAGCAGAGTAAAATATTTGGATTTTGGCATACACTTGAGGAAGAGGAAGAGGGAGAATGACTGAAAGGGGAAAAATATTTTACTTCAAATTTCTCTTCCAAGAGAAGCCACTATCTCTTTATTATGGCTCAAGAAATTAAGGTTCCGCCAGATGTATGCTTCCAAAGTCCTTGCACTATATACAGAAAGAAAAAAGCCAATATTTATTTGGCATCTACTTTCTGGTCTTAAAGAACCTTGTGAGATAAAATGTGACAGTATAAGCACAATGCCTGATAAAAAGTAGTTGCCCGTTTAAGTTTTCTTCTACATTTTGTGTCTGCCTGCTATACAAATGTAATTCAAATTGGCTCATGTTTCTTCTTAATGCCTTAGCTTGCAACATTTGAAGTTGAAAAACTCCTTTAACATTTTGAAAAGAGAAACACCTGGGGACAGTTGAATTGAACTGACAGTTTGATCTCCATTATCGTGCTCAGGCAGGACAAACGATCCTAATTGAGTTTGCCAACCATCGATTTCTCAGAACTTTACTATAAAACCAGTACTCTGTGGGATTATCCCCAATTGGAGAGGCAAACCTATAGTCTGTTTAATCACACATGTACCACACACTTGTACCGTTCACAAAGGATATGTCAAAAGACCTTTGCAAATTCCCACATGTATAAATGTCACTATAGCATAGAATTTCCCACATAAATCTGTTGAGTGTAATGATGCACTTATATAACCCCTTCAAACCTCCAATGAAGGCATCTGTATACCTGATGACAAGCCAAGATCAACAGACATGCTGATGTTGAGAAACAGTAGTTGATGAGGCTCACCTAGGGCCCGTGGCTTTTTTCCACTCAGATTGGCCTCAAGGACTCTGTGTTTGCATCCTGAGCCTCAAACGCGTGTAAGTACTGCAAGCCATGAACCAAGTTCCAGGTTTCCTGTATCTCGTCAAAACCAGGAGCATTAAATCTGTAAATGGCAAGGGTCCATTTGCCATGAGAGCAATTCAGGGGAACATCGGGAGGTGAAAGACATTTGCTAGAATAGGAAATGAAATCAAGCACATAAACCCCCCGCAGGGGCACAAATGAGAGACTGCATATATCTGACTCTGTCTTTACATAATCAGGAAAGATGCGCAACAACTGAGAACAGACAGGAACCAACAGCCTGAGTAACAAGCTCTGCCACCAGAAATAAATATCCCATGGTCCCATTATGCAATGAACATCCATTAACATATAACCCTCAACTTACAAGGGCACATGGGAATCCTGCCAACAGGACACTATGTGTCGAAGATGATTAAATCAGCATTGCAGAGTAGAGAGCACAAAAAAAGGAGGACTTCTAAGCAATTTAATTACAAGCCCCACGTTTACTGGAAGATGGAGTTGGAAATCTCATCACCAGTTATTTGTAAGCTGAAATTTCAGACTAGTAGGAGAAAGACAATGTACCAGATGCACTTTCTCGCCAACCAACTCTGCTGTTCTGTTACAAATGCCTTTCCACTTTAGTGTTGGTATTCACATAAATACTAAATTCTATTAGGTGGTGGTGGTGGTGTCAATGACGACGACGACGATGATGATGATGATGATGATGATGATAGTCACTGACGCTTACTAAATGCTTTCTATCTACCAGACTCCATGCATGTACTAAACATGATTTATGACATTTAAACCATCTCAACTTCTGTAAGTAAATCTTATTGTTTCCCCATTTTATGAGAAAGGGAAAAGATGCACAAAACTAGTAAGCATAACAAGTAAAGACAGAACTCAAAATGAGATTTTGGGCTCCAGAGTCTGAGCTCTAAGTTTCCTGACTGCAGTGCTGGAGCATGATTAACAGCCCTTCCAGGCCACCTTCTCCATCACACCTTCTGGAGTTAGCTCAGCCCACAGACTGGCTGCAGGCTCATGGCATTGGAAGACATTTGGTCTATTTCCCATCCAATTCCAGGCCATTGTTGCAAGATCCTTGACAGCTGATCATCAGCCCACCACTTCCAGGGCAGTACTATGATCTCCCCACCTTGCACTGTTGGACTTCTCTGATTTTTTTTTTAGACATAATCTAGATATATAAAAGCCTAAGCAACCATCCAACTGTTTGACCATTCGACCATTCAACCAGTAGCTCTGACATGCACTGATCACTAGGGGGAAAATGCTCAACACTCAGACATGGAAACATGGAACAGATTAATGAATCTCAGAGGGACAGAGGGATGGGGTGGATGGGAAGAAATTAACCAAAGATCTTATATGCATACTAGAGGCCTGGTGCAGGGATTCATGCACCTGTGGGGTCTCTCGGCTTGGCCTGCAGGGATTGAGCCAAAACCAGCTCTTAGACATCCCCCAAGGGGTCCCAGATTGCGAGAGGGTGCAGGCCAGACCATGGGACACTGTATATATACAGTGTTATATAACATATAACAAATCAGTGCACTGGGCCTCTATTTAACATATAACACTGTATTAGTTTCAATGTATATATTTGTGCTTTCTCACTATACAAAATGACTATTTCACCAACTTCTTAGTGAAATCAACCTGCCATATTTTGTCAACTTTAAGATTTTTTTTTCAATTATAAAATCTCTGAACTTTTACAATTGCTATTAGCTATATGGAAAATTATGATATTGCATGTTTATTTTTAACCACAAAAGTGTCACTATCAAAACACGCATTAGTGTCAATATCTTAAACAATAAAATGTAGCTTTACTTAGTCATATCTATTGAATTGTTTTAATAAATAATGCTTTAATATTTATTTTGAAATTGGAGATTATTTATTTTGGAATTTAAGAAATATACTCAGTTTACTTCATTTGCAAATTGTTGGGTTCAAGGGAGCAGTGAAAATAAATAGTTACTAATTAAGGAGGAAAAATAAAATTATCCTTTTAGGAATAATAACTGGATCTGAAGGTGAAGATCAGATACCTCTCAAATTCTATGCCAAAATAAAATATAAGATACCTGCCCATAGACCAAGTATCATATTAGCATGTCAACAAGGGCTACAGAGGTTATGATTATGAAGGCAACTGTAGAATTAATACATCCTAAGTCTTTCCACTCTTCACTTTTTAAAAAGTTATTCCACTCACACAATGTGCTCAAGTATATGGAAAACATGTGTAGTCCAATGCTAGGTCACTGAGTAATGGGCATTTACTATCTCTACAGCTATATTTAGTCACTTCTCAACTGCTATATGCCAAACACTTTGAAAAGCACTAGAAATATAAAGATAGACAAAATGTGCTCCTACTCTGAAGGAGACCACATGCAAGCAAAGAAGACAATTTTGTAAGATTACTAAAAATGGCCCTCATTTTTACCTGGCTTATGATGGGACTAAACCTTCCTGCCTGTTGGAGATTGGAAGAAGGAGACTATATGATTCAAGATGGGCCATTTACTTCGTCTCTGCTGTCTCTCAAGAATCTAAATTGAGAGATAAGGATGCAACATCAGCAGTTGGATCTAATGGTGAAGAGCAAGCGTGACTTTCCAGGAAACGCTGCCCCTGAAATCCCCTATCATTGCCTCTTTTCATATATATATATATATATATATATATATATATATATATATAATTGATTTTTTACAGAGAGGAAGGGAGAGGGATAGAGAGCTAGAAACATCGATGAGAGAGAATCATCAATCAGCTGCCTCCTACACACCCCCCACTGGGGATGCACCCGCAACCAAGGTACATGCCCTTGACCGGAATCGAACCCGGGACCTTTCAGTCCCCAGGCCGACGCTCTAACCACTGAGCAAAACCGGTCCCGGCTCATTGCCTCTTTTCAATACTTCTTTGCTCTCAATGTCAAAAATTTCTCTGTATTCCATGAGATTGGAACCCCCAAATGAACCTTTTGTAGAGGTTTGTGATCATTTCAAACAAGAAGGGGAAAGGTAATTCAAGCAGAATGATACACAATAAAATATAATGTGATAAAACATAAATGATAAGTAATAGAAAGAAAAATTTAAGTATAATTAAAATATCTTAAAATAAAAATAGTTTTTTATTTCCAAAGTTGGATCTAAAACACTCCTATCTTTCTTCCAGAAGAACATCCGGTGCCTTCAATTTATTTCCATTTCCTAGTTTAAGAGTTCTGCAATATGTGACTACAAAGGTATCAAGATATAAGGATACCTTCTTCTCCTCATGAAAATGGTCTCTTTCCATGATTCTAAATGTAGAATAATGATTTTAAAGTCAATTTTGTTCAATTTTGATGCCAGTAAAATGAACTCACCCAATTCTTGACCTATAATATTATGCATATTTAACAAAGTATTTCATCTATTTCCCAACATGTTACTTATAAAATTAAACATAACCATCCCAGGTCAGTATATAAAACTTCAGACAGAAAAAAGTCTAAAAATAAAGGCAAAAATAAAAATCCAATAGTACCTAAAATTAGGAAATTAATGTCTTGCATTAATTATCATTATAACTATTAATGAACTATACAATATCTGTTAGTAAAATTATATATATAAACACAAATACATAAAACAAATATAAGTATAAAACATAAATTGCATATATATTACCCATGTTTATACTTATACAAATATAAAATGTACATATTCTAATATTAATATATTATCTATTGTAATTATTAATATAATTATATACATTACACATATATTATTTTCTTTTCCTTTTCTTTAATTTATTGGAGTGACTCAGATTAACAAAATTATACAGATTTCAGGTGCACAATTCTACAACACTTCATCATATGCATTGTTAAACAAGGAGGCCATTAGACAGGTGGCTCTAATGTCTTGGCAGCTTATATGCAAACCAAATTCTAAAACTGTGAATGCTTAAAAGTAATAAAATCAAAGCCTAAGGACAACAAGTCACAAACAACCACCTAGACTCTAAACCAGGGGTGGGCAAACTTTTTGACTAGAGGGCCACAATGGGTTCTTAAACTGGACAGGAGGACCGGAACAAAAGCAACCTGACCATGCTGGCACTCTCATCTTGGGCTGCTGGTGAAGGAGCAGAGGGGAGAGCAAGAGAGCCCTCCGCTCTTTCAGCTCCGAGGTCCAGATAGAACAACCAAACGGGCCGGATCAGTGGGCTGTAATTTGCCCACTGCTGCTCTAAACTGTAGCCAATCAGTAATCTCCTTACTTTGCTTCCGCCTCTTCTCTATAAAAGTCTATCCCCACCTCCTATTGGTGAAACACTCCAAATCTCTTCTGGTTTGGCACAGACCAATTCAAATGCATTTTTGTTCAAATAACTCCTAAAATGTTTATTATGCCCCAATTTACCTTATATGTAATGTTCATACAAAATCATTATCTATGATAATAAAAGGCCAGGCATCAAGATCATAGCAACCAGTCAACAAGTTGCAATGAGGTGCATTGTCTACCACTCGGTCCCTCCCCCCATCACGCAGGCTCCCATCACTGGGTGGCCAACGGGGAACCACAGGAACCTGGCTGGGTGGCAGAGGAGTGGCACTGGGGACTGGACTCACGAGGCAGTGGCAGCATCATGGAGGGTCACGGGGAGGCAGCAGTGTCGTGGAGCATTGCAGGGTGCTGGCAAGGAGCTTTACAGAACATCCCAGGGGGGCAGTGAGCAGGGTCATGGAGCGGTGGATATGGCTCTGATCGCAAGGTAGGCCTAGGGACCCTACACTTGCACGATTTCACATGCTGGGCCTCTAGTATATAATTTGTATGCATATATACATATATATACATGTCATGTGTATATGTAATTATACATATACACATTTATACATATGTGATATGTATGATTACCAACATAAAATAAATACAAAGCAAAACATTGTTGTATTGCAAAGCAAACTTGTAGTTTTATATTTTTCTTTATTTTTATTTCTTGCTCTTTCCATTCCTTCTTACTTCACCTCTTTGGAAATTCCTGTTGTTTAACTATTCTGCATATCATTAAGCACCAATTCTAGTAAATTTAGTATTTTTAACTTTTCCTTTAAGGTCTAATTTCAGTCTTATTTTATAATTATACTTATAATGCAAATATATAATAAAATTATTATAAATGTTTCCTAAACACTTAAAAATTTTTAATGGCTGTGATATCATTTGAGTTAATAAAATGTAATTGTTTATCAAAAATGGTCAGATTAGCCCTGGCTGATTTGGCAAAGTGGATAGAGTGTCGGCCTGGGAAGTGAAGGGTCCTGGGTTCAATTCCATTTAAGGGCACGTAAAAAAAAAATACAATTAGATCTTCAAAACAAAAGTGTTAAGATTAAACAAAAAGAAAAGCAGAAAATAAACTGATTAAGAGATGAGTGTAGCTATAAAGGGACAGGAGAGGGGAACAATGCTACTTTTGTGATTTTTAAATCCATTATTATTAGTGCCATAATAATAGAATTAAGAAAATATCAATTAATTTGTCCATTCAAAAATCTATTGAGAACTACCAATTGAAACAACTGTTTTAAACACTAATGCGGCAGCCTTTAAAAACTTACAATGTAGTGTAGGAAAAATCAGGCATGCCTAAATTTTTCATTATCTAAATTTAACACAAGGTTAAAAATTCTAAGGGCTACATTGACATAAAGGCAGGCATATAACCAATGGGACAGAAAACAGTATCCAGAAATAACCCCATACATAGACAGTCAAATGATTTTTACAAGGTTGCCAAGACTACACAATGGGTAAAAAACTGTCTTTTCAGATAACGGTGCTTAGACATGCAAAAGAATGAAATTGGACCCTTATCATATACCATACACAAAATCAACTTAAAATGGATTAAAGACTTAAACATAGACCCATAGCTATAAAACTCCTAAAAGAAAACAGAGGGGTGGGGGTGAGGGAATTCACAGCACCGGCCTTGACAATAATTTATTGGGTATTACCACAAAAGTATAGGCAACAAAAGAAAAAAAAAAGCCAAAACAGAATTATATCAAACTAATAAGCTTCTGCACAGCAAAGGAAACAATCAAGAGTGAAAAGACATCTACAGAATGGGAGAAAATATTTGCAAATCATAATTTGAAATGGGGTTACTAAAAAATATATATAAGAAACTCATACAACTAAATAGCTAAAAATAACCCAATTTAAAAAAGTGGATAAAGGATCCGAGCAGACATTTCTCCCATAAAGGAAGGCATACAAGTAGCCAATGGTATATGAAAAGATGCTCAACAACACTAATTATCAGGGGACTGCACACTGAAACTACAATGATATATCACCTCATACCTATTGGGATAGGATAGACATTATAAAAAGAGAGTAAATAGAAAATACCAAATGTTGGTAAGGAAGTGAAAAAAAAATGAAACCTTTGTGCCGTTAGTGGGAATGTAAAGTGGTACAGCTGCAATGGAAAACAGGATGGAGGTTCCACTGATAATTAAGAATAGAACTACCATAACGCAGCAACCTCCCTTTTGGGAATTTGTCCAAAACAACTGATATCAGGATCTCAAAGAGATATTTGTATCCCTGTGTTTACTGCAGCATTATTCACAATAGCTAAGAGGTAGAAACAATCTACATGTCCATCAAGGAATAAATGGAGAAAGAGATGTGATTATACACACACACACACACACACACACACACACACACACACACTGAAATCGTAGTCAGCCTCAATGAAGAAGAAAATCCTTTCATATGTGACAGCATGGATTACCCTTGAGGACATTACAGTAGGTGAAATAAAACAATCACAGAAGGACAAATATTGAGTGATTCCACTTATACAAGGGTACAAGGGAGTATCTAAAGCAATGGAACTCGTGGAAGCAGAGAGTAGGATTGTGGTTGCTTGGGCCATGGGAGAGAGGCAAGTGGAGAGTCGCTGTTCAGTGGGTGCAAGATGAAAAAGTTCTCAATATCTTCTGGACAACAATGTTCATATAGTAAACAACAATGTTCACTTAAAAATTTTTAAGAGGATATACTTCATTTATGTGGGGTTATTTTTTTACCATAATTTAAAAAAATTATAAGGATCAAATAAAATAGCAGATAGAGGAGAGATTTTAGGAGAAGAAAAGGTTCTCAGAGAAAGCTCCAAGGAAGAGGTTGAATAAGTCACAGGTCTTGAAAGATGGGCACAATTTGGACTTTTGGAGATTATTTGCAAGTCTGGTGCAGGCCCGATAGGAACACAGCAGTAACGTGAAGGAAGGGGACTGACATATTTCAGGACATGGTGAGCAGTACATCTGGGCTGGAGCAGAGCATGTGAGGAACAGAAAAGTAGAACAAATAGATCCTAGGGTTAAAATAACTAGGTTCCGATTAAGGGATACCCTGGAAAGCAGGCTAAGCAATGCAGATTTCACATTTCCACATGTTATAAAGAACGGAACATTTTGAGTCTTTAATGAATACGAAATGACAAGGATAATATTTAAAATCCTTAGGATGCTATATTTGCAGTTAATAGAAACATTGGCAATAGTGGACTTTCATAAGACAAAAATTACATATATTCATAATGTTTAATTTTCCTTGTTTCTTATAGATTCATTGAACATAATCTATATTAATAAAAGGGTAATATGCTAATTTGACCTAATAGACCATACGTCGTTTGAACATCATTCCAGACGTCCTTCCTGATAAAGCCAAGGACATGGTCAGCCTGCAAACTGCCGTGGTCCCTTGCCCAGGCCAGCCCCGCCCCCCAGCAGGGACTCCCTACCCTGATGGGGGCATGACCAGCCTGCACACTGCCCGAGGCCCCTCACCCAGACCAGCCCTGCCCTCCAGTGGGAACCCCCAACCCGATTTGGGGTGTGGCCTGTCTGCAAACCCTCTGCAGCCCCAAGCCCAGGGCAGCTCCACCCCCCCAGCAGAGATCGCCACCCCAATTAGGGGAATGGCCAGTCTGCAAGTCCTGGTGGCCCCTTGCCCAGGCAGGCCCTGACCCCAAGGAGGGACCTTGATCTGGAGCCCCCTTCAGGGCAGGCCAGCCAGCCCCTACCTGTGCAGCAGGCCTCTATTCTATACAATACAAAGGTGGTGTGCAAATTGACCCTAATGGCAGAACAACAACTGGACAAGTCACTATGAGACACACTGACCACCTCTTGGTCCATTTCCCCACTGGCAGGCTCTGATCCCCTGATGGCCACCCACGGCAGGGGCGGGACCAGCGAGCAGGTGGGAACAGCCAACCTCTCAGTTCCTTCCCCCGGCCACTAGGCACCAATCACTCAATAGTGATTGGGGATCTAGGGGTGGGTGGCAATGGGGGGCAGGGCCGGCTGCAGGCAGCTGAGAAAGATGGCTTTGATCATAGGCCAGGCCTAGGGACCATACCCGCGCACGAATTTCATGCACCGGGCCTCTAGTCCTATAGAATAAAACCTTAATATGCAAATTGACCGGATGGCAGAATGACTGGTTGCTGTGACAAGCACTGACCACCAGGGGGCATAAACTCAGCACAGGAGCTTCCCCCTGGTGGTCAGTGTGCGCCCACAGGCAGAGCACCACTCAGGAAGAAGCCGGGCTCACGGCTGGTGAGTGCAGTGGCAGTGGCAGGAGCCTCCCTACCTCCAAGGCAAGGCTAAGGACCCCTCAGGGGATGCCCACCTGCCAGCTTAGGCCCACTCTCCATGGCAGGTGGACATCCCCTGAGGGGTCCCAGACTATTAGAGAGCTCAGGCCGGGCTGAGGCACGCCCCCCCCCCCACTTCCCCAGTGCATGAATGTCGTACTGTGGGCCTCTAGTAATAATTATAAATCTCAAATGTTTACTGTACTTATAGGTGTCCTAGATATAGGGAAATATGAAAGGGGCATAAAATACTAAATACTACTTTTGCCTTAAGTAACCCTTTTATCTAATTAAGAACACAATCTATGTCATGCAAGGCAATACGCAATTAGAATGTGACCAAATAATTCATGTTAGGGTCAAATTAATATGTAGTTTCAGTGAATGGAAAATTCAAGGAGGGCTGACTTAATTAAGGAAGGTTAGCCAGAGTCAATGTAGATTGGTGGTTAAGGAAACATGCTCTGGAATTAGAATAAATTGTGTCCAAATCCCTACTGTTTAATTAACTGAGTGATTTGGGGCAGAGTAACTTAACTATTTGGGATGTTTCTCACTCTATAAAATTGGGAGGGTTCTAGAAAAATGTATGTCAAGCCTACAATTGTACTATGCACACAGTAGACCAAATCATATAGTAATTTATTCCTTTCTCTTTTTCTTTTCCCATAAGAATAAATCAGAAATATTAGAAAAAGAAATAACAAAATATGCCATACATTTTTTGGCTAAAAAAATAACATAAATTTTAAGAATTTTTTTTAAATAAGAAACACACAAAAAAGGGAATAAAAGAAAAAAGGCTCTGTAATTCTACTTCACAAAATACACTGAGATTTTGTTCTCTTTGTGAGAAAAAGAAAGAGATCCTGCTTTATTGCCGGATAATATAAGGACTGATTTCCTATATGTTAATAAGCATTCTTAGGGCAGGCCAGCCAGCCCCCACCAGGCACCAGCAAAATCTCTGTGCCTAAAGTTTTGCAAACATCTCTGTTTATTTCCTTAAGAAAGAATTTTTTAAAAGTCATTGTTATCATTATTGTTACTTGTTTCCTGGAGTTCTCTCTCCTGTGAAAGTTTCTAGGCTCCCAAAAGTCCTATCAGTCCAAGAAGAGATCACTACCAGTCGCAACTGCCTTTGTTAACCAACAAGTCCTCTTATTTGGGGTTGTTAACTGGTATGACTCCCACATGGTACAAGTCAGGTGATCTGGCTGTCCCCAGTCTCATCTAAGGAAATACACACTAACTCTGAAAATGGTAACCTAGCAACATGATGGTGCCCATAGCCACTGAAGAAAGGTGCTAAGTGACCTAGCTTCCAATACAGGCAAAACAAACCATTTTCTTTTCTGCCAATACTGCATGTACACACCTTGGGATTATTTTTAATGATTAGATGATTGTTTATAACAAAGAGTAAGCATACAGCCATTAAACAAGTATTTATTGAACATCTTTGTGTTGGGCACTGTTCTGAGCACTCAAAATAGAGCAGTGGACAGAGACAGACAAAATCTTTGCTCATGGTTTCTAATTTTGGTGCTTTTTTAAAAAAAATATTTATTTTCCCCTTTTTTATTAAATGTATTGGGGTGACATTGGTTAATATGATCATGTAGGTTTCAGGTGTGAGTTTCTGTGTTACAAGATCTGTATATTGCACTGTATGCCCACCACCCAAAGTTAAATCTGCTTCTAATTTTTCATTACTGTAAGCCTCACAGCAGTATCTCTGTGCCTAAGGTTTTGCAAACATATGTTTATTTCCTTAAGAAAGAGTTCTGGAAGTAAAAATAAAAACACAAATTTCATAAAGACTCCTAAAACATATAATAAGCATGATTTCTAGACAAGCTGAGCCAATTTTACTTTGACCAAGCATATGAGACTATCCAATTCATCAACCTCCTGCTAGGGTATTTTTTCATCACAGACACAAACACATACATACACACACATTCTGTCATCTTTATTATTCAACAAAAAATATCTAGGCTTATAATTATACTAAATGTGTCAATCATGTTGTGAATCAGGTGAATGTCATGACAGCAAAGGTCATGTCACTACTTGTGACTGGACACTATATTCAACAGATAAAACCTGGAATGGGCACCTTATTTATAAGCTGGCCAGATCTGTGGGATAATTCAGCCTAAAGGAATTTAATCCAAAGCTTAGCCAAGTCTTTAATATTTGAAATCTTAAAATATAGAGAGAATTCATCAATTTGCATGATTGAAATTAAAGAGATCCTATATAATAAAAAGCTAATATGCAAATAGACCAAATGGCAGAACAACCAAACAGCTAAACAACTAGTTTGCTATGAAGTGTCCTGACTACCAGGGTGTACACGCAGAACATGGAAGGCATTGGCTGCAGGCAGCAGAGCGTGGAACATGGCTGGCGTTGGCTGAGGCAGGAGAGTGGAGCAGGTGAGCAGGGACACCAGACCAAGGTGGGGCGCTGGCTGCTGTCATTGGGGCGAGCCTCTGGTGGTTACTGAAAATTCTTTGCTCCCATATACGCTGCAATCCCACCCAGCACTTGAACCTGCTGCCAACGCCAGCCCCACTCACACCCGCTGTCGGCGCCAGAGCCATGGTTCACACCCGTGGCCAGTGCTTGGTGCTCACCCTGATTTCTCAGCGTCTTCAGCAGGTGTGAGTGGCAGTTGCAGGCCCCGATCTCCCCTCAGGGCTTCTCCACCTCCCCCTGCTCCTGAAGGGCGATCAGGGCTGGCAGTTGCCTCTTGCAGCTACTGCCAGCAATGGCCCCTCTTGTACATGCAGCTGATGCTGGAGCCGCCACTCGCACCCACTGCTGGTGCCTGGCACTGGTCCTGATCACTTGGCACCATCAGTAGGTGCATATGGCAGCTGCCTTTCCTGATCGCCCCCTGAGGATTTCTTCATCTCCCCCTACTCCTGAGGGGTGAACAGGGCAACAGCTGCCACTCATACTCACTGATGGTGCCGACTCCACTCTCACCCACTGCTGGCACCGGCCCCAATCGCTCCACGCTGTCAGTGGGTGTGAGCAGTGGTAGGGGGAGCGGGGCTGTGGGAAGATAGGAGACCAGGGGCCACAATGGGATGGACTGGGTGGGGACACAGAGGATGGGCCAAGAATTTCCCCTTTGCCTACCGTAGCCTCATGGCTCACAATTCCTTTCAAGGTGCACAAATTCATACATGGGTCCCTAGTATGTAATAAAAGACTATGTGGAAAACAAACCTATTTATGAAATAAAACCTCTGAACTAACAGAAGCTATGAAATAAAAAAGAAAGTAAGTACTAAGGATAATGTATAAAAGCAAGAATTAGACATGAGAAAAAAGTTAAAGTTTGACAAAGGAAACTAGCAATACTATGAAATACTAGGAGTGTCAGAAGAGAGACGCCAAGAAGAGAGCCCAAAACAATCACATTGTTGGCAGCACTGTGTTATAAATTATCCTTCAGCCTGTTCACTGGCCCACAAGACAGAGCTGGAGTGCCGGTGGCAGAGGTAAACAGAAGCACACAGAAGCATGAGGATGTGACTGGCAGGGGAAGCACAAGAAATGCTGTGAAAGGCAGAGAGAAAGGCTGCATAGAGACAAACTATTGAAAACACTTAGCTCAGCCCTGGAGCAGAACTGCAGCTCCATAATGTGTGTGCGCGCCCTTCCCATAATGCCATTCTTTGAAGTTACCTAAACATCCTCATTTCATGCAACTCAAAATAAACTAAAACAATAATGTTCTGCCATTTATAAAATATTTTCTCCTGAAGTGTTTCATCTAAAACCCCTCCAAAAAAACTCATGTAATGTTCAAAGTAATTATTGCTCTCTTTATCGTTCTTTTGTTTTGCAGATAGGGCTCAGAGAAATTAAACAATTCATTCCATCAGTTTTGTTGATTCCAAGTCATCTCATTTAGAAAAATGTACTAAGAAATAGTGAAGAAGCAGAAATCATACTAGCCATTGGGCACACAGGAGTGTGTGTGTGCACACACACACACACATTGCAAAGATATAGTTTCTAGCATCAACAAGCTCACAGTATAATAGGAGAGATAAGCAAGAAAACCGTAAATTATGGTACTTATTGTAATTATAATGATACTTATATGCATAGGACTTTAATTACAGAGGCAAGATCTCACATACAAATGTCAATGACAGCAGTGAGCACCAGTGCTATTCAGTGGGTAGCCAGAGCAATGGGGATTGAAGTCAAGGAATAAAGAGCTCTAGAGAGAGGAGGCTTCATGAAGTAGAGAGATAACAGTACCTGTCACATCAAAGACAGTCAATCAATTTCTATTGAATGAAGAAATGAGCTAATAATAAACCCCAGAAGTTATTGGAACACTGGTAGGGGTTAGCCAGGTATACAAAGAAACAGAAGGTTATATTTGGGAAGATAAAGGAATTATGGAATCTTTGGGGAAGTTATTTGAGATGATTAGGGGAGTGAGAACATGAATTGGAATTTAAATATTGAGAGGCAGTTGGATATCAAATCATGCTAGGCTTTTTAAATGCCATTTTAAGAAATTTGGCCCTTATTATTCTAAAGTCCTTAAAGAATATGAATTGTTGTTATACAATCACGTTTGCATTTTATAAATTTGTGCCTGGTGGCCATACAAAGTATGGGTTGGAAGAAGACAAAAATAGGACAAGCAGGTAAGAAAGGACTCTCACATGGCCAAGGAATGACACATCTAGTTAACACTAGAGTCCTGGTGCACAAAAATCCCTGCATGGGTAGGGTCCCTGGGCCCAGTCAGTGATCAGGTCTATCAGGGCCTTCTAGCTGCTGGCAGAGGGGGCCCCGCCCACCTGCCAAAGCACCGCCGGGCAGGTAGCCTGAGCCTCCCTCTGAAAGCTGATTGATTGTGGACCCTCCCCCCCAATCAATTGCCCCACAGAGGGTGGCTTGGGCCTTCCGCTATGGGGGCGATTGTGGGGCAATGGCAAATCCCCCAACCAAGTGCATCACACCCACCTTGGATGGCCTAGCACCAGTGCGTGTCATATCATGGACTTCCGGACGGTCATCAATCTTTCTGCTGTTCAATTGTTTAGTCGATTTGCATATTATGCATTTATTATAAACTAGAGTTCCGGTGCATGAAAATTCATGCACTGGAATGGGGGTCGCTCAGCCCAGACTGCTCCCTCTCACAGTTTTTGGGAGCCCTTAGGGGAAGAAGGCAACCCAATGATCAGGGGGCGACGACGACGCCATCACACCTCTGCTGTTGCCACTGCTGGCAGTGCAAGCCTTGGCCAGCCCTGGTTACCCGAGTCTCGGGAAGCCCTGGGCAGCTGGGCAGCTGATATCTGAGGCTTGCCTGTGCCTCAGGCCAGCCCTGGGCAGCTGGGCTGAGGGTGGGTCCAGCCACACTGTGCACCTACCTCACACAAACACACACACGCGCACACACACACACACACACACACACACACACAGTAGGGCAGAAAGTACTAAAAGGACTGAGGGACTCTGGCAGGACTGAGGGGAGTGGGTGCTGCTATCTTTGTGACAGTGTGACAGTCAATTTGCATATTCCCTCTTTATTATATAGGATGAGACAGAGAGCATCACACTGAGTAAGAGGGCACAAGTCAAAAGAGGAATTCAACAATTCATTAGCTCAGGTGTCAGTTATCATTTAGTTGTATAGTGTAAAGGACAAAAGGAATGATACACTGACTTTCAGGTCACTTTTGGCACTTTCAGGAGACATTAACCAAATATTGAATGAAACAATAGAACAGATTAAAAAGAAACTAAGGAATAGAAGAAAATCCAGGAGGCAATGGTGTCAGGGGCTGAGAGAAATTAAATAAAACGGGAATGGCCATAATGTCAAATGGCAAAGTGATGTCAAATAAAATATGGACCAACACATGTCTGTGAGATTTGGCGATTGGAGCACTGGTGGCCTGGGCAGCAGCTGCTTCCGTGAAATAGTGGAGACAGATGGTGGAGAGCAGCTGGCAGAAGGACTGAAATGGAAACAAGAGAGGAATCCAAAGGCCCAGAGACTTTTTCCCTACACCTTGTTAGTAATATCTTGCAAAAGTTATCCACACTGAGAAAATATGAGAGTATTAAGATTCAGCTAGTCATTCAAGGGTCATGTAATTATCCCAGCAGTGCAAAATATGTGGCACATACTTAGAATCCTTCACTAGATGAAGTGCTTTAGTTTTCATTATGAATCGTCCCTGAAAGACTATAAATTCCAAAGCATCAGGAATTGTGCCTGTCTTGTTTCCAATGACACAAATGCTTGGTGATTATTAAATATGAAGTAGCTAACTTTCTCATCTTTATTTTTGTTCCCTTATCATGCCAGTAGAAATCCCCTTACATGTAGTATTTTTCAATCCCTTGGTTTGTTTTTTCTCTCTTCCTCCCTCCCCTTCCTATCTCTTTCTTACTTTCTCTATCTTGTTTTCTTAATCCTTCCCTCACTCCTTCCCTTCTCACCCTCTGCTTCATCCTCTCTTTCTCCCTGTGCTTGTAATATGATAGAATCTGTTATACCTATGTATACTACCTTATAATTACTTTTGTATACTTTTAGTGTATGTCTCTGACTAGAATATTTATCAGACATGTTCCATCAGAGTAACAGAACTTCTATGGGTAATTTTTAGTGCTTTCCTCACTTCAGGTCCATCTGTTACTCTTACCTACAGTGTGAGGCTTGAAGTAAACTAGGTCTGCAGTCAGGAAGGGAAGATACACATGAATTAAAAAAAACAGAGCAAGGACAAATTGAAATCCTTAAGAATGAACTTATGAACTTTAACCTACAAGGTTAAACAAACCTGCATCTGTCTCTCACTGGAACCTGTCTTGTCTCATCCCTCCTGCAAGCCTCTAGCCTCCCACTGTAGTGGTGCAGATTTCCTCCAGACCCTCTGCACTTCACCATGAGCTGCATATGAAGCTTTCCCAGGATTTGTAGAAGTGAAGGAAGACATCCAGCAAGACCTGGAGATGAGCCTGCAGGTCCATAACACCATGCAGAAGATGCAACTGTACGTGTGCCTACACCAACCTTCTGAGTGACCGCATGGCTGCTGGTCCTCTTATACCTTCCATATCTCACACAAATTTCTCTGGTGGTCAGCCCCAGTCCAGAAGCATGGAGATAAAAGAATCCAGGTTTAGTTAAGTGGTCACATTACAAATTCACCACAGTCCACCCTTTATTAACTTGGCATCATATACATATCTTTTTAACATATTTAGCTTCCAAATAAAAGCAATAACTGAATTATGTATTCAGTGACTGAGCATGATGCATCTATCCCTTGTACAACCAAGACTATGCTAACCCTCCCCTCAGTAAAGGACATAAAGTCATTCTATTCATCTTTGGATTATATTCACTTATTATCTAGCTAAGTCATGTACCTCCTGTTACCCTATAACATAAATACTACAATAGGAGGTTTGCTATTATCACATGTAACGTTTAGATTGTAGGAGAGTGGGAGAAAGAAAGAAAAAAGTGGTTAAATATACACAAATAAATTTATATCAAAATAAGAAAAAAAATCCTAATGACTATTTTAGTCCTCATTTTTTTTTCAACTGGGTGTGTATCATAACAGCCGGCATTCACTATCTCTTTCTCTTCCTACCCATTTCATGTACACATTGGCCTCAGCAAGAATGTTCATCAGTGTGGTTATCCAAATCTTCATTCCTGAAGGCGATCAATTGTCCTATGAGATTGTAATATTTTTCCCACTGCATTTAATCATAGAAACTAAAGCACTAAGAAGTATCCCAGTGGATCTCCTACAGAGAGACTCCTCCATAACTTATAAGGCAATAGCAAACCAATTTCCCCCTGATAGTCAGGATCAATCACCATAGCCAGTACAGTTCTGGGGGCAAGTTCAACCATTCCTGTGGCCCCTGGTGGAAGAATTTCTCTCTTGGGAACTAGTATCTCTCAGCCAGCTTCAAGTAGTAGAATGAGAAGTCACTCAAATTTTCACAACTTGATTCCTGTACTTATGAATCCTACTATAGAGGAAACATCACCATATGCCACATCCTGATGGCCATTATGCCTGCTTGCAAGTTGTTGCCAAAACTGGCACCAAAATTCAACCTTTTTTAAAATATATTTTATTGATTTTCCACAGAGAGGAAGGGAGAGGGATAGAGAGCTAGAAACGTGGATGAGCGAGAAACATCGACCAGCTGTCTCCTGCACATCCCCCACCAGGGATGTGCCCACAACCAATGTACATGCCCTTGACCAGAATCGAACCCGGGACCTTTCAGTTTGCAGGCCGACGCTCTACCACTGAGCCAAACCGGTTTCGGCCAAAATCCAATCTTAAAAACACCACTCCACACACCTATCAAACCAGATACCTCAAGGTGATGGAGAACGTGGCAAGACCAATCAGTGAATCCCATACTCATAGTCACATTTTGGTCAGAAATAGTATGGGGAATGCCAAAACAATGACTAAATCATCTCTGTATGGTGGCTTTGGAAGAATAATAGAGGAAAATTAAGACAAATCCATATTCAAAATAAATATAACAAATCATAGCTCTTTTCCATCAAGGAATTGAATCAATATAACCAATTTGCCACAGTTGGCTGGCTGATCATCTCAGAGAATAGTACCCTATTAGGGACTGAGTGTTGGTCTCTGCTCTTGATGTACTGCTCTTGATATAGCAGTGGCTATAGTCATTCATCCTCAGTGACTGAGAGTCCATTTGTTGAGTCCATGCATAACCTCCATTTCCACCACAATCGAGAATGAGTGAGCCAGGGAGCAAGCACAAGAATGGCTGGGAATAGACTGTATCATCTTGTCTAGATTATCATTAAAATCCTCCTCTGCTAAGTTTTCTCTCTGGTGAGCATTTACATGGGATATAAATGACTTGAATACTCTAGCCCATTCAGAGAGATGTGCCATAAATCTCTACCCCTAGCACTTACTCACCATATTTCTGTGTGTCTCCCAAGTTCATTAATATCTAACCAAGAGCCACTGATGAAACAGTGCTCTGGCTATCTCTCCCTCAAGGTTTAAAGTTCTGCTAACTAGGGGTATATACTTTCACTATTGTCTTTCAGAGCTATCCCAGAGTATAACTATAGTACTATACATGTCTATTTTGGGTAATACTAGCACATTGTTCAGAGTCCACTTTGCATTTTTTCAAACTTCTCAAAGGCTGACAACATCATGTCTACAATAGCATCTTGCTTGTGGAAGTCACTCAACAAACATAATTATTAACATGAATTTAAAATATCTCATTTTAACTAATAATGTGGTTGTCTCCTAGGAGCAGCGAGGGGAGATGAATGAGATAGAAAATTCTCCCTTTTAATTCATTTGAAATTTGAACCATTAAATATATTACTTATTTTTAATTATTTTCATTTGGAGACAATAAGTTCCACAACTTGTAATCTCCTTAAAAGAATTATTTCACTCTACACAATTTAAATAAATTTTAATGTATTTTAAATGTATTTCAACTGCTTTGTATTAGAATTTTATATCAGTAGTGATATAATGGAGAGTGACTTTCTTTTTATTTATTGGGCAAAATTTGCACAGCTCTAAAGTAAGCCATGCTTACATAATACATGCATTAACCTTTTGGAAAAAAAGTCATTATGCATTCATGTTCACATAATGGCAGTGAATATCAGATGTTACTCAAATCCACTCTACCATTTCTAATCACATCAAACAAATTTCTTCTGGCTTCTTTCACTCAACAACTAATTGTTTTATACAAACTGTCAATATGACTTCAGAGAAGTTACCTTGTAAAACTGAAATAGTAGCTCCCTTTCTTCCTCTTACTAAAGAAAGCTCTAGAAAATGTGCTGGTAATTTCTCTCGCAGGCTAAAGGGGTGAAATTACTTCCATACATATACCACCTTTTGAATCAAATTTCTCTGTTGGTGCAGGAATATGCTTGAATACACATGTACTCTAAGACTAATTAGGTTATCCCTATTTATTCCCTGTTCTGCATGTTTTATTCATGTTTGAATTAGGGTTCCCATACCAGTACTTTTCAACTTTCCCAAGTACAGTCTTGGAATGAATGAATGAATGAATGAGGTTTCATTTTAAAATTATGATCAAGTATCAGTTCTCATAATAACTTATTAATAACGTTTGACATATTTCATCACTTCCTCCTTATAATACCTTTTTCCTCTTGGCTCTTTTGCTGTTCTATCTATATTACTGCCCACTACTTCTCAGGATCTTTTGTTGGATTCTCCTTATCTCCACAACCTCTAAATACTGCAGTCTATAAAACGTGGTATTTTCTTCTCTACCTACTTTTATTACTAAATGATCTACTGCCTCTGGATTCTAAAAACCTTCAATTACTTATTCCCAAATTTATGTCATCCCAGAACTCTATGTCAATTTCATATTTAACTACTAAATCAACATGTCCACTTGTATGTCTGATATCTGAAATGTAATATGTCAAAACCCAACTCCTGATTCCCAAATACCCCTAAGGTTCACATATTCCATAGTCTTTCTATTTTGATAAGTGACCATTTTATCCATCTATTTCATCAGACCAAAATCATTGACAACTTTTGTTCACATTCACAGCACTTACCCATCACCTACTTATTAGTGAATCCTGTCAACTACTTATTTCTCACCTCTCCCATAATTATTTAAATCAATATCACATCTCACCAAGTTCATAAAAAGAGCTAGTCTTTTGTTTTACATCCTATCCCACACAAAGCTTCCAGAGTGGTCCTCAAAACCCTCCAGTAAAACTAATATTTGTTATCATTATTAAAATGACAAGATTTCTAGTCTTAATGAAATCAAAATGCCACATAAAACGGGGTATAAAAGAGATTAAGTAAATTAACAAATATTGTACTGGTAAAAAGAACAAAAATAATTGTATGATTCTGGGAGGGAGGGAGGTGCAGGAAAGATGTTATAAAAAAGGTGACGTATCAAGCTAGATGTTGAATAATGAATAGAGAAGGCTCTCAAATTAAATCTAAAAATGGGAAATAGCACATGTATAAGAAAGAGCATGAGGAAAGATTACTGTTCATTAGGGTTTGGCCTCTGGGTTCAAAGTAGAGGAGTATCAAAGACAAGAATAAACAAATAAGTAGATATAAAATAATATGATTTTGTGTCACAAAACAGTCGAGGCTGTAACCTTAAGTAAAACAAAGGCAGATGGGAGGAAAGGCAGCTCAAGACAAAGAATGGAAACAATAGTTAAGGAGTCAGGAGGAGATTTAGGAGTGTGAATTACTAAAAAAGAGGAAAAAATTAAAAAGTGACTGGTTGTCAGAGAAAGACAACTATCATATGATCTCACTTATAAATGGAATCTAATGAACAAAATAAACTTATTCATTAGGAGGAACAAAGTAGATCCAGATACACAGATGCATGAAACAGACTGATGAATCTCAGAGGAAAGGTGAGGGTGGGTGGATAGTGGGGAGATATTAATCAAAGAATTTATATGCATATATGCATAACTGTGGGCACAGACAATAAAATAGTGTAGTGAAGGCCTGTGGGAGGGATGGAGGGGGGTAGAGGTGGTGGATGGGAAAAGAAAGGTGACATCTGTAATACTTTCAACAATAAAGATACATTTTTTGAAAGTGACTGGTCAATGGAGTCACATTTTTTAAAAGTGAATTTATTGGGGTTTCATTGGTTAATGAAATTATATAGGTTTCAGGGGTACAATTCTATAATACATCATCTGTATATGGTATTGTGTGTTCACCACCCCAAGTCATGTATCTTTGCATTGCCATGTATCCCCTTTTACCAATCCCATTTCCCTCTGGTAATGACCATACTATTATCTAGGAGTTTATTTGTTTTTGCCTAATCCCTTCACTGTTTTTAACCAACTTCCTCCCCTCTGGCAACTGTCAGTCAACAACTATCTATGTATCTATGATTCTGTTTCTATTTTATTTATTTTGTTCATTAGATTCCATACATAAGTGAATTAATATGGTATTTATCTTTCTCTGGATGGCTTATTTCACTTAGCATAATACTCTCCAGGTCCACACATGCTGTCACAACAGGCAATATTTCCTTCTTCTTTATGCCACATAGTATTCCATGGTGTAAATGTACCACAGCTTGTTTACCCACTCATCTATTGATGGGCACTTGGGCTGCTTCTGAATCTTGGCTATTATATATAACACTGCAATAAACATAGGGATGTACATATTCTTTCAAATTAGCATTTAGAGCTTCTTTGGATAAATTACCAGAAGTGGAATTGCTGGATCATAAAGCAGTTTTATTTTTAATTTTTTGAGGAAAACAGCTCCTTACTGTTTTCCACAGTGGCTGCACCAGTCTGCATTCCTACCAATAGTCCTGAGGGCTCCCTTTTCTTCACATCCTCACCAATGCTGGTTTGTTGATTTATTGATGATAGCCATTCTAACAGGTACAAGGTGGTATCTCATTGTGGTTTTAATTTGCATCTCTCTGATGATTAGTGTTGCTAAGCATCTTTTTAATATGTCTATTGGCCAAATGTATGTCCTATTTGGAGAAATTACCATTCAGGTCCTTTGCCCATTTTTTAATTGAATTGTTTGCGGGGGATTTTGGGTGTTGAATTTTATAATTTTTTTAATCAATTTTGGGTAGTCAGCCCTTATCAGATGTATCATTGGTGAATATGTTCTACCATAGTGCTTTGTCTTTTCTTTTTTCAAAAGTGTCGGATCTTAAGGAAAATCAAAGAGGTTAAAAGATAATGTGTAAACAGTTGATAATTTGGCAATCACACAACTGCTTGACACATCCCACTATATAAAAGAAATTGATCCTCACTAGATGTCAATGGGAAACCAATTTCCTTTCCATTTATTTGATATGCACTTACATGTCTCTGTTATTTTGTGGCTGATAAATAGCTCCTTAAATTAAAATAGATGCTCTAAAACAAAGCCCTTTCCCTCATCATAGAAAGTCTTTGTTCCCTAAGATCAGTCAAATTTTTGCCCATTTCTCTTTACCAATACATTCATCCTGAAACTCAACAAAAATGTCAAATTTTCAAACATTAATTTTATTGATCTTTAATTAGACGTATCTGTATTATCCTTCAAACAACCTTTCATCTCTTCTATAGGAAGGGCAGCACCTTTATATTTTGTTTTGCAACCTTCATCAAAAGATTCAGACTTTATAGAAACTTCCATTGGCCACTGTCTGAATTATGGCCTTTACCCCACCTTGCTTGCAGCTTACTCATTTTATAAGTCAAAGAGAAAGGATAAGATGAAAGTCAACATAAGATGAAAGATGAAAGTGGGCATTATAAGAAGAAGTGAAGCTGGGAAAAGTTGGCTTCTTGAACTCCTGAGAACAATAAGAGAACATCATTCATAAGGAAGCACTTTGCTGGAAGCATTCTTTCAAGAAGGTAGTAAGGTGCACAACCTTGGAGAGAGAAGGTGAAGTCGTGCTACTATAAAGACATTTATTTTCCTCCAGCCTCAATCCATAAGACAAAGACTTCTTCTCTCCTTGCAATGCTCAGTGGTGTAGTGGCAACATTCATTCTGAACTAACCCTAATTTTCCATCCTGAAAATAGGAAAGGATGCAACCTGAATGCAAAAGAGGAAACATGTGGTCATGAACTAGGTTTGGATGAGCAGGATACCCAAGTCTTTTTAAAAAGGTGAGAAGAGCACAGCAGCTTTCAGTTACACCTAAACCGCACTGTCCTCATGCAGAACATCTGGTAACTTTCCATTGCAAATTCTCAAAGGATTTCACACTTATTAAATTCGTACTAAAATTAATAGCAGGCCTGCAGGGCATGGTGATATTTGAGCAACGCTTTATCTGGAAAACAAAATCAGCTGAGATAATAAAGCTACTTTCCACTGTAAGAACATCAAGGCCAATACTATCTACAGGAAATTAGTTGAATTTATTCCTGGAAAATGTTATTCTTTTCCACACAATATTCACACGCTGGTCATTTATTCATAACGCAATGTCATGGATATTAAAGATGAATACCTCTAAAGGACTGAAATAGGTGTTTCCACAAGACCCAAATTCTAATGATGCCCTTTCATATATTCTCTTCGTCTATAATTAAATGGTTTCAGCCACTGAAATATCATTTTACCTGTTGTATCACTGCCACCGTAGAATAAATGTCACCTGTAACAAAGGCCATCTTTCACATAGCCTAAATCTGCTTTTGGGACTGTCAATCCTACCTAAGTAATTTATTTAAAATGGGTATTCTTATTTACCTTTACTTCATCATTTTTCAACATAATCTTTTTTTAAAATATATTTTATTGATTTTTCACAGAGAGGAAGAGAGAGGGATAGAGAGTTAGAAACATCGGTGAGAGAGAATCATCGATTAGCTGCCTCTTGCACACCCCCTACTGGGGATGTGCAGGCAACCAAAGTACATGCCCTTGACCGGAATCGAACTCGGAACCCTTCAATTCGCAGGCCGACACTCTATCCACCGAGCCAAACCAGTTTTGGCTCAACATAATCTTTTATACCCCCACTTCAACTCTAATGCCTGTGCATTCTCTGTGTGTGTGTGTGTGTGTGTGTGTGTGTGTGGTTTTGTTTTTCTTTTATGTGTATTGCATGTGGCTACTATATCCTTTTTTCTATGATGTTTGTTTGTGTGTATGGGTTATGATTCTTCCTTTTTTTCATGAGATAAAATTCATGTAGTGTCAAGTTCACCATTTTAACCACTTTAATGCATTGGTCTTTAGTGTATTCACAATCTGTGCGACCAACACCATTAATTCCAGAACATTTCATTACTCCAAAAGGAAAGACAGTACCCACTGAGCAATTGATCCCATTTCTTCTCCCAACTGTCCCTGGCAACCACTCATCTTCTTTCTGTATTGTTAGCTATCAAGGACAACTGAAGATCCTCCAAAGTGGTCAGTCCTAGAAGAATAAGAATCACACTTCATCCCCAGATTCCGCCTGCTATGGAGAGTCCCATATTAATGGACACAGAGGGCCTGCTCCTTAACAAGCACAGAATTACCCGGGCAGGAAACTGCAAAATTAAAATAAAAGCTGTATGTCACAAAAGGTGGAATTAAGAAAGCTTTGCAAATGCCCAAGTATCTTCTACATATTACACCGGAGTTGCTATTTGCTACACTCTCCAAAATCACAATTGTAAGTCAAAGATCACATCATGTCATCATTTTCACAGTCTCCTTCTATTCCCAAATGACTATCAAAAATTTTGCAAACTCCTTAATATGTCTTGTCAGCACATACATAAGTATGGATTATCAGCAGATACATAATATATCCACAAATTACTACCTTAAAATCACCCGCTGCTTTCTTCCACTCCACTCTAGCCCTTAGTTATGCACCTTGAATGCATCATGTCCCTTGTACTTAAGATGTTTTTGCTTTTCTGGTCCTCAATACCTCCTTTAAAATAAAGTCAAATGTAATCACCATGCTGTAGTTTCTCCCTATACATCTCATCTCACTCATGGATACACTGTATTTTAAAAACAGCCCTCTTGCCTAAACCGGTTAGGCTCAATGGATAGAGCATCAGCATGCAGACTTGAAAGATCTCAGGTTCCATTCCAGTCAAGGGCATGTACCTTGGTTGCATGGCCCATCCCCAGTTGAGGGTGTGCAGGAGGCAGCTGATCAATGATTCTCTCTCATTGATGTTTCTAACTCTCTATCCCTCTCCCTTCCTCTCTGTAAAAAAAAAAAATCACTAAAATATATGTTTTAAAAAATAAAAAAATAAAAACAGCTCTCTTCTGGCTTTGATCATAATTCTTTATGGCTATATCTTTACTTTTCTATATCTATTTATTCTAAAGTATGATATTCTTGAATATTTTTACTCAGTTGTGGATATCTAGTGTTTAACATGATGGCTGGCACACACTAGGTTCTGAATAAATTTTGGTAGAATTAGATAAATTTTTCAATTTATTTTAGGTAATATGGAATTCTCATTGCTTAATGAGAGCTGAAAGTGAGAGCAAGAAAAAGAAGATGAAACAAAATACAAATAAGAACATTATCCCCAAGCCCAATCACAGAGAAAGAATACCTGGACACAAGCCCATCTATCATCTTTGTGACTGCTGAGCCAAGCAGAGCACTCCTGCGTGTGCAGCTGGTGAACAGTGCCACGTTAGTGATGACAGTGGATGGGCATTTGGGGAAACTTGCTGAGTAACATGGATCACTGAAGCAGCAATCCTTCGCAAATCAATTTCAGTGTCTCAGAGGCTGAGTATGTAGTGATATTTCAAAGCAATCTCCAGAGAGGCACTCAAGCATCAGCAGGAGATCCTAAGCTATTATTCCATTTCCGCAGATGATCCACACCCAAATGTGAATATGGAAGTATCGGGTGTTGTTTCTATAATTTTTTAAAAGAAAAGAAAACCCAAAAAAACTCTAGTGACGGCATAAATCAACACAGATTCACTCATCTCCCAAGGTAAGTTCAATTTGTCCCAGCACTACTTCTTGAACTTGATGGTCCATACCAATTTCTAAAAAGACAAATAAGACTTAACAATGAGAAGATTAATGGTAACTTAAAACTGGAAATATAAAGGGGTAAGCTACAGTCCTCAGCATTGCAGCTGACATTGAGGCTATAATAGACATTGTGCATGTCCTGCTACCACTCACTCCACTCATCCCAAGTGCCTTAGTCAGTCCTCTCACCTGCCCCTGAGAAGTCCGATCCCTGCTCATTCTATCTTTGTGTTGTGATGAAAGCCTCAAGAAGAATCCCAGAGAATGTGTGGGTTTCAAACATGATATCCCTGTATTACACAATAGCAAACTCATCTCATTTTAATGGGGGCTAAGAACTTCGTACCACAGTAAATCCTTTCTTTGCCTGTTAATCTAATAACACAAAGAGCCTCGACTGACCTGGCAGCAGCTATTTAGTGAAACCGCTTCTGTTTCCCCTGGTGGAAATGTCCAATCTCTGCCCCCAAGATCAGGACCTCTAACCCAGCACAGGGCACAGGAAGCAAAGTTTCCACAAGCAGGTCACTAGGAAGAGTGAAAGGGGCCTCCCATTCTTCACCCCAGTTCCTGGATCCTTGTGCTCTATTACAAACACATCATCATAGAGTTGTCTTGGGATGAAAGTGATCACCTTGCCTCAATTCTGCAAGTCTGTACTCCACTGTTCTTTTAACATGCTATCCCAATGTTTCAGTAGGCCAGCTATTTCCAGGTTAAATGATATATATGGTAGCACCAGTGAAATTCATTATCATTTGCCTCCTTTGCCAAAAAAAAAAGTAGATTCCTGGGTCCAAAGCAATATTATGAGATACCATACATGTAAGTTCTCAGATAATGGGCAATTGAGAATGTATCAGCGAAAGGAAATCAATACCCTGTGAGGAAGTCAGTGTCACCTCCAGAATTCAGTGCCATGACCTGGCTTTTGTCTAGCCTGTTTTATGTGGATAATCTTAAGAAGCTTTAGATGGGAAGAGGTGATATGACATACGAAACCAATACAGTGTGTGTGTGTGTGTGTGTGTGTGTGTGTGTGTGTGTGTGTGTTAACGAGCAAGACACCATTGTGAGCAACAGGGACTCAATCTTCCTGAGGATATATCTTGAAGACAGTATGGAATATGGTTTCTTGTCCCCACTCATGGGACAAGAAAACCAGGGTATTTTTACCCCAACTTTCATTCATATTTCTCCTTTAATTCTCCAGAACTTACTGTATGCCTTGTGCAAAGGCTGAGAAAAAGCCCTCAGGCAGAGAGCTACTAGGGCCCTTGGGTATATAATAAAGTACTGAATGCAGAGGAGACATAGGCAGGGCAGCCACAGAGTCTCCTACACTCAGCATTTGACAAGACAATCCTTACCTTAAGAGAGAGAAGATATTCAATTGGTTTGCTAGGCAACCCTGTTCCAGTTGTTTATACTGGTATTTCTTCTGATGGGTCAGTAGCTGTGCTCTATTGATTAATTCTAATGCATGTTACCTTCTTTAAAGGTATGCAGTAACTCCCTAGTTAGTGAGTAAAAGTATAGGATGTACTGTGGTTCAAAACCCGGAGGTAAGAGAAAGAGCTCTAAACGTTTAAGAAACACAGGAAGTTGTCAGCACCTTGGACACTTTAAAAACACCCTCCATTTATGTTGCCAACTGGTCTTTGTGAGAAAAGCTAATGGTTGATGGTGACTTCAAGCAGAAAGCTTCGGTTTTTAAAACAGGATGAGATCAGATTTGTGTCTGGGCCCTTGAAGCTGAGATAATCCTGGCACTCCTATGTAGGGAGCGGCTACGGGTTTAAGCCTTGGACTGACCTGCTGGCAAAGCCGCAAACAAGTCCCAGTTTAGAGGGCTCTTAGCATAGTTAAACTTAACCTTATGACACTCCCTAGATCCTTTCTGGGTAGCTAATGGGCTGTGGGAGGAGCAGCAAATTCTGCCAAAACAAGTGAAACTCACAAGAACATTGTAACTATGGTGACCATTAGCTTGTTTACCTCTTGACTATAAAACAAAGGCTCAGTTTGCAGTCTGGAACTGTTCTGTGGTCTCAGCCAGGCACAGAAGATCCACCTAGACCAGGGGTGGGCAAACTTTTTGACTCGAGGGCCACAGAGGGATCTTAAACTGGACCGGAAGGCTGGAACAAAAGCATGGGTGGAGTGTTTGTGTGAACTAATATAAATTCAAAGTAAACATCATTACATAAAAGGGTACAGTCTTTTTTTAATTTTATTTCAATAGTTTAGAACAGCCGAACAGGCCGGATCCGGCCCACGGGCTGTAGTTTGCCCACGGCTGACCTAGACCCAGCTTATTCTTTTTGTCTGCCTTTTCTTCATCCTTCTCCAGCTCCCCTAAGACTCACTGAACCCTTGGTTGTGCTGGTGCGGCACACTCCTAGTGACAAAGTATCTTCTACATCCTGAATTTGTTCACCATTCCTCTGAGTAAAAGTGGGTTTTGTTATCAGTCCTGTGTCAGGGTTATATGCTTTGTCAATCTTGTATAGAAGAAAGCTAACTCTAAAATGATCATCTAAAAAAGACCAAGTTAGTTCTATCTTCCAGTCCAGCAATATCCTTAAAATGTAAGTAGCATGCTAAATATTGTACAATAAATATATAAATAAAGCCAGGCTCTGCGCTTTTAGTTCAAAGTTCTACCCAATAAAGAGATCACCTTGCCTCTTATTTAAAACTTCTCGATGGTAAGATTATTTTTCAGTCATTTTCAAAAGGACAAACCTGGCATGAAACACAAGCCAATGCCATATGGAACTGAGAATAAAATGAATTAGCATATTATTAATTGCATACCATTAATTTTCAAGGACAATTGCAAATTAGAGCAACTCATTCACTTCTAAAAAGGAGCTCATGTAAGGGGAATATCTTCATGTCTCAGACAGGTTACCCATTTATTAAGATTAAAATATTTCCTTTCAATCTCAGTTCTCTGAAGGGTACCACCAAAAGGGGGACAGATGTTGAATGGGAAGTGTGAGAATTTGTAGCCATAAGCCTAGGATGATAAATCAAGGAGAAAAAAAGCAGGCAAAGAGCTAAAAGGACAAGGAAGCTGCTTCTGCAGTGGGCCAAACACCCGGTCCAGGCACAGGCAGAAAAAGAAAAACCATTTTAATATTACAGTCGCGAGAAACTAAGAACTTTATAGCAATAATTTGTTTCTTCCCTTTGCTATTGCCTTCATTAGCCTGCTGATGTCAGTGAAGCAAGACTCTGGAGTTTTGCTCCTGAATTGTTCACAGCACACTAACAACGGGCTCCCCATTGCCCCCGGCTCCTAAAGTCTGGTTGAAGCAGTCACAGCAATTCAAACATAAAAATGCCATCTGAGAAGGGGATTAAATCTCGAGGTGCAAGGGTGCATGTAACATTATTAACTACAACATCACATAGCTGGTAATTGAGCAAAGAGCGCTTCCATTTTGCCACCCTCAGCAACCCATATCAAAAGGGCACTATGTAAATTAAGTCAACCTATGACCTGGAGGTGACTTATGATTTGTCAAACTCCTAACACTACACATAAGTAATTCAAATAAATTCAAATAATCAGAATTGAATGCTTCAGAATTACATGACCTCTGGATATTTTAGAACCAAAACACATGGAATTTTTTTTTACCCTCTGGAACCATTTTACAAGTCATCAAAACACAGAAATATAGCAGTGTGAATTGTCTCATCTGACACGGTCATCAGCTAAGTCTCATCCCTGTGGGTAAATTTATGAAGAGTAGTTGAGTAAATCAACAATATGTGCGACTGTGGCAGATTTAATCAATACTTAAACATCGGTGAAGTTGGTTCCACTCTGCCCAAGTCAAATAAAATCATTATTAACTATATTTAACTGAATTAAATTCCACATCCTATAGCATGATAATTAATCATGTGGTCAGAATCATCTCTTAGCTCATAATGTCCTCAGGCAGGATCCATCATTCTGCTTGTATCTATTACAATGAGCTCCTAATTCAGTTCCATGAATTTGCGGTGTCAAAGATGATGCAAGGCTGATTCTTTTTTCTTAAATCTTATCCTTCCTAGCCTTTTCTCAACTCTTTGTAATCTAAGTGAAATTAAGCTGTTAATTTTCAGGATTCTGCCACTAAACACGGCAATCCTGAGAGTTTCTTGAATGACAGGACTATTTACAGAGGTTTAAGTAGATTTCAGAGCCTCCTAAGCAAGCAGCTGTGAAGTACCCTGGAAACAACAACAAGAGAAAATCATTACAATCACTGGAATTTAAGGAACCAGAGGAAAGAAAGATATTAGAAGTCACCTGACAGAAGCTACAGCAGCCACTGACCGAGCCACAGCAAAGTGGGGAAGGGGATGGGGGACCTCAGTTTGTGCCTCCCATTGGCTGGAATCAATCAGGAGGCAAAAAACAGTCAAGGCAAATGGTAAGTGTCAGTCTACTGGGGCATAAGCAAGACAGAAAAGAAGAAAGAATATACAACACAATAATTAGATATAGATATAGTTAGATATCCTATTTTGCATCTGACCAGTAAATATATGCTTATTAAACATTCTAGTGGCCCAGGGCACAAAATTTGTGCATGGGTGAGGGGTTCCCCTCAGCCCAGCCTGCACCCTCTCCAATCAGGGACCCCTTGGGAGATGTTGAACAGCTGATCTATGCTCCTAATCCTGTGGGATTGGGCCTAAATTGGCAGTCAGATATCCCTCTCACAATCTGGGACCACTGGATCCTAACCACTCACCTGCCTGCCTGCCTGATCTCATCCTTAACTGCTCTCCCCTGCCGGCCTGATTGCCTCTAGTTGTCTCTGCCTTCCCGATCACCTCTAACTGCCCTCTCTGTCTCAGCCCCCACCACCACCATGGCTTTGTCCCTTAAGGAAGTCGGACAACCAGAAAATGGCTGGCTGACCCAGTCTAATTAGCATATTACCCTTATATTAGTATAGATAATCTGTGGTCTCGTCTACTAAAACCATAACAATTATTTTTTATCTTAAAGTCTGGTCCTTTTCTTACAGTAATTCATTTCTATTTCAAGAGAATATTTTCTGAAAATAGATTTTAAGCTACAATTAAGTATCTCTACTAAATGTTATTTATCCCAAAGAAGGACTTGTGTATAGAATATAGAATGTGCTTTAAAATTCACTTCCTTAACTTACCCTAACATTGCCTCTAGGAGCCCAGCATTGAGAAACTATGATAATAGACTTAAAATTACCTTAGAAACAATCCTGTATGATAAAAGACAAATATGCAAATTGGAACAACAGGTCGCTATGATGCGCACTGACCACCAGGGGGCAAATGTTTAACACATGAGCTGGCCCCTGGTGGTCAGTGCACTCCCACGGAGGAGCACCACTCAGCCAGAAGCCAGGCTCACAGCTGGCGAGCACAGCAGCAGTGATGGGAGCCTTTCCACCTCTGCAGCAGTGCTAAGGATGTCTCACTGATGGCTTAGGCCCTCTCCCCTGAGGAGTCCCGACTGCAAGAGGGCACAGGCTGAGCTAAGGGCCTTCCCCACGCCCCCCCCATGCATGAATTTTGTGCACCGGGCCTTTAGTATGACATATTGACCAAGAGTTCTTTTTACTCAGCTCCACAAATCGTCATCTGAAAATGTTATTTAGAATCCAAAACCTCCATTCAGGTGAACATGGATGTAATTAATAACTCCATTCTTAAAAGTTAGTGTTTTCATTATGTAGACTGGATATATAATACAATACATGCTATTTTCAGAATATATATACTCAAATAAAATATTCTCACATTCATCTGGCTGACATGGCTCAATGATTGAGTGTTAACCTATGAACCAGAAGGCCACGGTTTGATTTCCTGTTGTGGCACATTCCCAATTTGCAGGCTTGATCCCTAGTGGGAAGTGTGCAGGAGACAACCAATCGATGATTCGCCCTCATTATTGATGTTTCTCTCTCTTCTTACTTCCTCTCTGAAATCAGTAAAAATATATATTTTTTAAATATTCTGATATTTAAAGAAGACTGTTATCAATGCCAAAAGAAATTATATACACTGAGTGGCCAGATTATTATGATCTCTGAATACATAATAATCTAGCCACTCAGTGTATATCCTATATAATAAAAGGTTAATATGCAAATTGTCCCCTCGACCAGGAGTTTGACCAGCAGGCAGGCTGGCTAACTGCCCAAGTCCCCTCCCCCTGGCCAGGCTGGCTGTACCCCACCCATGCATAAATTCATTCACCAGGCCTTGAATATTATCCTATCTAACAAAAGAGTCATATGCAAATTAACCATAACTGTGCTGCACCCAAAGCCACACCCACAAGCCAATCAGGAGCAAGTATGCAAATTAACCCAACCAAGATGGTTGCGATCATAGAGCAAGCAGGAGGATTGGGTTGACCCCAGCCATTTAGGAAGCCAAGCTCCCACAGCCTTGGCCTGCCTTGGCCTCTGCTACAAAGGTTCAGATATAGAAGATAAATAAATCCCAAATACCAGAGCCTTCACTTGGGTTTCTGGGAGGCATGGCTGGCCAGCAAACCACCACAGACCCCTTGCTCAGGCCTCCCCATGCCCTAAGGGAACTCCCACCCTGACCTGTGACACCCTTCAGGGCAAACTAGCTGGTCCCCACCTGTGCACAAGGCCTCTATCCTCCTATCTAATAAAAGAGTAATATGCAAATTGACCATCATTCCAACACACAATATGGCTGCCCCCATGAGGACACAAATTGGCCACCACAAGATGGCCAGCAGGGGATGGTAGTTGGGAGGAACCAGGCCTGCAAGGGAGGGCAGTTGGGGTGGGGGGGGCAGTTAGTGGTGACTAAGCCAGCAGAGGAGGGAAGTTGGGAGCAGACTGGGCCTACAGGGAAGGGCAGTTGCGGGGGGTGTGGGGGAGATCAGGCCTGCAGGGGAGGGCAGTTAGGGGTGACCAGGTCAGCAGGGGAGGGCAGTTAGAAGCAAACAGGCTGGCAGGAGAGCAGTTAGGCATCAATTAGGCTGGCAGGGGAGTAGTTAGAGGGTGATTAGGCTGGCAGGCAGAAGCAGTTAGTGGCAATCAAGAAGGCAGGCAGGCAAGCAGTTGGGAACCAGCAGTCCTGAATTGTGAGAGGATTGCCTGTTTAGGCCCAGTGGGATCAGGCCTAAACTGGCAGTCAGACATCCCTCGAGAGGGCCCAGATTAGAGAGGGTGCAGGCTGGGCTGAAGGACACACACACCCCTGTGCATGAATTTCATGCACTGGACACACACACACACACACACACACACACACACACACATATATTGAGTGAACAGATTATTATGCATTCAGAGATCATAATAATATGGCCACTCAGTGTATTTGACAAAGTAAAATATTCCTTAGCAGGATGCTGAATACATAATAATCAGCACCAATCCAGTGTGAGCCCAGCCTAAAGTAGATTAATAAGAAGAAAGATAGAAAGGGAGACTGTAGACAGAGGAGGAGTGGCAGTTTCTAAATCTCGGAGGTGGGACATGCCTTGTAATGACTAAGTTCATACTGGTGTTTTGTAGTAGAGTAGAAATGAAGGTTAGTGATTCAAGGAAGGAGAGGAACTATTCAATTAAGAGATTTAATGAACCATCAACAAAAATAAAAGCGGGAGTGAGTTAAAAAGGGAAAGGCATAATGCCTGCTTGTAACCTCCTTTGTTTTTCTTTCTCAATCAATTAATGTTAAAATGTTGACCTCACATATTCATAGGGATCCAATTCTTTCTCTGTTTTTCAATGCTTGCTTCTGAAATGTATGTAGATATGTTAATTAGTCAATTTATACAACCCCATCAAACTGAAACTGAAACTATTTCTATAGTTGGTGAGTTGATTCAGTATGATGAAATGTTTTAAAATTTTTCAAAATTAATAGGAATGTTCAATGTACTTGACTAACCACAATAAACATAGTCTTTTCAACATCTTTTTAAACAAACTGGAATCCAGAGCCCATGTTATTTTTGACACTATTATGTCTCTCTTCATGAAGATGTGTCCTGTTTTCCAAAATGAGGAAAACGATAAACATCAAACTTCAATGGAATCACTAGGCTTGTGATTTCTGGCTGCCGCCATTATGTGCCTGGAATAAGACCCTTACTGGCAGTGAGATGGTGAGCAATCTGGGCTCCATCTTACTGGCTGCTTTACTGAACCACTTTTCATACCACCAGATCAACTGAATTCTCCAGAAAGCAAATACTGAGACTGTTTTACTGGAAAGCAAAATCTATGAAAAGAACAAAAGAAATAAAGAAAAACAGAACTGAGCAGGAGGTTTCTACCAGCCAATTATTAACAGGGTGTGTTAATATAACAATTGCTTGTTAGAGAAGTCTCATATTGTGTATGACATGGTCTGAATTAGCCATTGGGTAAGGCCACCCTAAGAAAAATATAATCTTGACTCAAAGGCTGAGGTGGAAATGAAAGAGTTAACATAGGCTGTCTACTCACCATACTGACCCAAAGGTACTTATCATTGCCTGTCACCATTTAACTTCTAAGACCTTGTCAAGAGACACTCACGATTTTGAATTTTGGACCCTTTAGGACATTGACCTGATACCTCTGAGTAATAATTGCTAAAATAACCTCTGTTGAAGGTCAAGTCCTTAGCTAAAATAACAATGTAGTTCTTGGCCAATCTGGCCCACTATGAAGATAGAGAACACATAAGTGTGACAGGTATTTTTCTTTAGTAAAGTGCGCTGATTATTCCTTAGACAGCTGCTTTCACGAAGGTGTTTGCAAATTGATTTTCTTACAGTTGTTCTTGATGCTTCTTTCACAGCAAGTCTTATCTGGGTTAATCTATTGCCTTATATATTGCTATGACCATAACTCAGATAAAACATAACACATTTTCATTTTGTCACTCCATTATTTTTGCAGTAAGTCAATATAATCTGAGGTGAAGCATGCCTTGTTCAGCATTTATTGATCCCTTGGTTTGTTCATTGTTTACATCAAAGCACCACTTGTCAGCTCTGGCCCTATTACAATTATCTTCTCATAAGGGAAATGGCAGTATCAAAGCCCAAATATGAGACCATGCCCAAGGTGAGTTGCTCTCAAGATGCAGGCACAAAATGGGCATCCTACTTCTTCCCTCTAGGCATGAATAATGAATGACTTTTATTTTCTAGCTAAAAAAGAAAAAGGATATATCTATCCTAACAAGATACTACTTTCTCCAATACAAGAGAAAGGCATTTTCATTTTCAGCACAGCGCATGAGCACACAGATGTTCAATAAATGCTAATAATTATTAATATTGATTCAAATTGTGAACATATCTGGTCATTAACAAGAATCCATTTTGGTGGGACAGGGTGGAGAAGGATGAGGTAAGGCAGTTGGAAGCAACTTTCCCAAGACCCACGCAAGTTGGTCTTTCAAACTTCTCACTACTTATTTGGGTAGAGACATTTAGTTGTAGCATCCACTAGGCAGAAAATGAACAATGCTAGGTTTGACCTCTCAGGTGTCTAAGTTTCTTTCTACTTTGATGAGCAGTACTCTGCAACCACAGTAGCTTTCTAAAGTCATAGAAATATTAATACTTTACTAACATTTTACTAATTTATTATACTATTCTTTTCTAATTAACTTTTTATTTTACTATCTACTCTCATTTCTAGAAAGCAATTTAATCTCTAACCCAGTCACTATACTGACCCAAGCACACATTAACCACATTCCTGATAAAAATGCCTTTTGCTTTTTCCTTTGCATACAAAAGTGATAATAAACCATTCCTGCCTCAGCTCAAAACCTAATTTTTTAATGAATTCTCATATATAAGAACTACCTACATGTGTTTCTATTAGCTCCTATGACATTTTTAATTGTTTTATGTCTTGTCACTTGAAAGAAAATTGCTTTTCATGTCACTGCCATTCATTGAAACACTTTTTTGAATGCAATTCTAGGAACACACATTGCAGCCTATCAGGCTAACAGTGTTTGTGTGCATGTGTTTTGTTAGGCCCTGTGTCTCTCTGAATCTTGGTTTAGAAATTTGAAAGTTCTTCCCAATTCTATAACTCTAATTTTATGAGTTTGGCTTTATTTCTTAGCCTGGTATATGTTCTACACAATTTTTAGTATCCTCTCAGTTAACTCTGTACATGTAAGAACATAATAAATACATGTTGAATCAATGAATGAATGAATTCACTAATCTAAGGCTTCACTGACTTAAAAAGTATTATTTGGGTAGAGAAATTTAGTTATAGCATCCACTGATTATTTATGTTATTGAAAGCCTTGCCACTGTTCCACATAGGTTTAATAGTGACTCACTAACTTTTTATTTTATAAGAGTTTTCCAAACAACAGGATTTGTGTTATATATACATATATATTAGAAGGCTAATATGCAAATTGCCCCCTTAGGAGTTTGACCTACCAAGAGTTCGACCACTTGCTATGATGTACACTGACTGCTGGGTGGGGGGGGGTGCAGAACAAAAGAAGGCCTCAGCTGGCAGCCGGCAGCCAGCAGCCAGGGAACAAAGGTCATAATCTTCCCTGATTGCTGGCCAGGCCTAGGGAATCTACCCATGAACAAATTTTGTGCTCTGGGCCTCCTGTGTGTGTGTTTGTGCATGCGTGCATGTGTGTGTGTGTGTGTGTGTGTGTGTGTTTGTGCATGTGTGTGTGTAATATATGTGTGTGCATATATATATATGTGTGTGTATGTGTGTGTGTATAGATATATAGAGAGAGATATATAGATATAGACAATTTATATATACATGCAACAAATATAATACCTAAATGGGTGTTAGTGGCACCTGAAATTTACTGAATGTTTGGTATTTATAGATATATAATATGGTAGATTTCTTTTTTTATTGATTTTTTTTTTACATAGAGGAAGAGAGAGGGATAGAGAGTTAGAAACATTGATGAGAGAGAATCATCAATCAGCTGCCTCTTGCACACCCCCTACTGAGTATGTACCCGCAACCAAGGTACATGCCCTTGACCGGAATTGAACCTGGGACCTTTCAGTCTGCAGGCGGACGCTCTATCCACTGAGTCAAACCGGTTTTGGTGGTGGTAGATATCTTAAGTAATCTTATTAATTTATGGAGCAATCTATTCTGTAATATTATGTAAGCTGAGCATTTAATTTAGCTAACATACAAGTTGGTAAAGAATAAATAGGATGAGAGGAGTAAGAAGCCAAAACAGGTAAAAGAAGGTAATGAAAGAGGTAAAAAAGAAAGAGCAGGAGGAGAACAGGTGACTTGCCCTCCATGCCACCACACCCTCAAATGTAAATACAGATCTCATCAGACTCAATACAGGAGTGGTCACAAAATATTATACAATGAAACTGAAATTATTAAGTGCTTGGGAAATTACAATTCATATCATGAAAATACAAGTATTAAGAACCCACAAGCTATAGCTGAATATATCCATCAAGCTGCCAGAGCCATAGAATAAGCTTTCATCCTGAGTTTAACTGTAACTACTTCAGAGAGTATGAACATCAAGCTTCCCTCCAGGAATTCCATTTGCCATTCAAACCAGCCCTGGGGAAAAGGTTTCAGACAGAGACTGGCTGTGTGTCCCTGTCAACGTGAGACTGGGCCAGGGACAAATCCAAACAATTTTACTGAATCTTGTGAAACAGCCCTTTATTCTTTTAGGGGATAAATCATTTCATACTCATCCATTTTTATCAAGATGTGTACAGCACTACTTATTCCCCGGAAAATAAAATATAGCCACACTTTCACCCAAATGCTTGTAATGGCCTCTCAATCAGTCCCCGAAGCCACGTGCTGTAAGCTGTTAAGGAGGCTCTGGAAATGCTTTTGCATGGGAGGACCAGGAGGTTCTGATGCTTAGAGGTATAGGGCAGGGCAGGGCATGCATAAATGAATATAATCAGCAAAGCTCTCCTTAAAGTATCAGTCACTTTGTCTGACTGACAAAAATGAGAAATTTCCAGCACCTTCTAGATTTTGACCTGGGTATTTTAAAGGAAAAGAATTTTATAAATTCAAGTAGAATTAGCCTATAAATATGAGTGAAGCAGATGGAAAGCTAATGGGTTCATTTTAAACACACACACACACACACACACACACACACACTAAATTAAGTTTTTGCACTGCGGGTATACGTAGAAACTGTATCAAATCCCTACATTCTAAAACGGAGCTATAAAATCCAGTTGAAAACTGGCTCCTAATGTGAATATTTTTGAAATAAATTTACCTTTGTTTAGAATTGCAAATTCTCTCAGCCTTGGATGTTACCTTCTCTGTTCCTCCTGTTGAAGCACAGGTCTCTCTCTCTTTTTTTTTTTTTTTTAAATCCTCACCAGTGGATATTTTTCCACTGATGTTTAGAGAGGGTGGTCATTGTTTTTAGAGAGAGTAGAAGGGAGAGGGAGAGACAGAAAGAGAGAAACATCCATTTGAGAGAGACACACCAATTAGTTTTACTCCCCACACATCCCAGACCAGGCCAGGGATTGAGTCTGCAACTGAGAATCTAACCCTAGACACTTCAGTCCGAGGGCTGTCTTTCCACCCACTGAGTCAAACTGGCTAGAGCTGAAACACAGGTCTTATCAGATTCCAGTCTACACACTTTTCCTCTCCTCTTCCTTTTTAGAGAGTATACTCCAGTCATTCATTATCTTCTCTCCTCCTCCTCCCCCTCCCCTCTCCCCCCTCCTCCTCCTCCTCTTTCTTCTTCTTCTTCTTCTTCTTCTTCTTCTTCTTCTTCTTCTTCTTCTTCTTCTTCTTCTTCTTCTTCTTCTTTCTCTCTCTCTCTCTCTCTCTCTCTCTCTCTCTCTCTCTCTCTCCTCTCCTCTCCTCTCCTCTCCTCTCCTCTCCTCTTTCTTCTCTCCTCTCTCCATCCCTTTCAATATTCTAATATGCTTTAATTCTATCTACATCTTAAAATTTTAATCTATATCTTGACTTCATATCCTCCACCCCTAGTATCCACACTGTTTCTCTGCTCCTCCCCACAAAGATTCTTCAGAGTTGAGACAGTCTTTAATTCTTCACCTGCCACTGACTCTTCACCTAATTTCAGATGGTATCTATTCCTACCATGCTAGTGATAAAGCTCTTTCAAATGTCAACAAATGCCTATGTTGTTAAACCCAGGTCCTCTTTTCTGCTTGTATCTGACTTAGTTTATCATTCAAAATAGACTAGGTTTTCCTTCAGTAACCAAAGACCCAAACACCTACAACAAGGGCTTATTTTTCACTCATGTTACATATCCATCACAGCTCAGCTCTGCTGTGCTCCACTCTGCTTCCCCACAGGAGCCAGGCTGGAGTAGCACGGTCTTCCTAGAACACTGACTGTGCCATGGCTAAAGAAAAGAGAGAAGTGAAGTATGTGCTAGCTGGAAGTAACTCCTGGCACTTTTGGTCAAAGCAAACCCATATCTATTCATGACTTTAACAGGGAGAGGAATTTTTAACTTACCACAGTCTACTTTTAAACAATATTGTACAATTTTGAATAGTGCAATAACTCTGTAACAGTCTCCTCCCAGTGCCCTCTCTCACAGTTGTATCACTGGGCTACAAACCTTTCCTTCTATAACTTTCCCTACATCTTCCTCCTTCGGTATTTATAACTCCCACATCAAGATTAATTTATCTTTATGAATGTCTTTTCTAAGTCATAATTGTCCAATAACATCCCCTAAGAAAAACAATTGCTTAGCTTAGTGATTAAGATTCTAATTCTTGCCATATGTGCCTCAGAGGGAGTTGTAGAGATAAAATAGATAATGTACTCAAGCACACCTTTAATCTTTAAAAAGATTTACAGCCCAGCCCATGTGGGTCAGTGGTTGAGCATCTCCTCATGACCCATGAGGCCACGATTTGATTCCCATTCAGGGCACGTGCCCTGGTTGCGGGCTTGATCCCCAGTATGGGATGTGTAGGAGGCAGCCAATCAATGATTCTTTCCCATCATTGATGTGTCTCTTTCCCTCTCCCTTCCTCTTTTAAATCAATAAAAATATTTTTAAAAGTATTACATATGAATCTTCATGTTTGCCCATGCATTTTTGCAAGTTAACACATATAGTTCTCAATAGAAACATAGCAAGGCATCTATGTAAGTTCAGTACTTTGAAATGTGTAAATGGACATGAATGAAACTCAGGCTACTAAGCTACAATTTAGTTTTATGGTTTTATAAAATGCAATTTGATAACTAAATAATACTGTAAACATGGCAAATTTACTTTGCATATTTAACTGTGAAGGACAGAAAACTATTATTAAAGCGCCACAGCATCAATGTCTTTACATTAAGAGGATTAAGATGATTTAAATCTTTTTGAAAAGCACAAATGGATACTTTCAATTATGTACTCTACTCCATCCTCTCCGGTCTCAGTGAGCAGTTAATCATTATAGCCCCAAGTCGCAAAGCTGTATTTCTTTTGAAATATACTATAATTCAGATTTCACATCAAGTTGTAGTGACCTTCCTTTCAGTCAGTGTGAGTTAGTGGGGTTTTAAACTATTTTTTATCACATAAATACTGTAAATAGCAATTGAACCTACAGCCATCCCTCCACAATTGAGATTGGTTGCTAGAGGGTCTAGAGAGAGAATAATTGCTTTCATTTATAGCTTTTTATATTCCTTGGATTTCTTTACCATGAATATAAATTACTTTTTCTATTTAAAAAGCTGACTAATAAAACCATTGTCATATAATTTCGTAATTTTATTGCGCATCTTCCATTTTAGTTTATAAACTGCCAATATGTATGAGTACCTAGCTTTTATTACCATTATGTCTGAAAAGGTATTTGTGTATAATTGACTACTGTTTGTTACACTTTAATGAGTATAAATATGAAGCATTCATATACTAAATATAAATAATTAGTAACGAATAAAAACACTTTTTCTTGACAGTGCTAAATAGCAAATAAAATATCAAAACTTACTAGTAATTGAGTCCCATTAAAATTAAAATTTAATCAATGGGCTCACACTGAAGGCCACCACACAAATGCCCCAAAGGGTCTTTGGAAGTCAGATAATGATGCAGTGAATCCTTCTTTGAAATGCAGTATGCCCCATACCTTTTCTGCAGAATGTTAAGAATGATAAAAGTATCAGCTTTCTCCTTCCCTTTCAGGAAGGTATGTTGTGTTTAGCATAATTAACTTGTGTTTAGTGTCATGGGTGGCTTGCGGGGGTGCAATCTTCTCTAAGTATGTTCAGCAGTAGATTCTTTCTCCTCCTTTCCAGTCTTCTTTGCCTCTTGGATAGGAGGCAAAGCGGTTCTATATTGGCTAAACTAGCCGTGGGCAAACTACGGCCCGCAGGACGGATCCTGCCCGTTCAGCTGTTCTCTCCAGCCCACGGAGCCGAAAGAGTGGAGGGTTCTCTTGCTCTCCCCTCCGCTCCTTGACCAGCAGCCCAAGATGAGAGTGCCAGCATGGTCAGGTTGCTTTTGTTCCGGCCCTCTGGTCCAGTTTAAGAACCATTGTGGCCCACCCCTGGTAAACAATTTAAACAAAAGTCCTATCCTCAAGTTTGAAGACTTACCACAACTGATACAGCACTAATTCCCAGTTTAGATATAGACTCCTGTTCCATTCTATCAAATCACACTCCTCCTCTTCAACCTTTGGAATAAGATTCATCTTTCCACTCCAGGTTGTACACAACTCTGAGCAATTATTTTTTTTCACCAACCTTGTTACTTAAACCATTTCAGAGCTACTCATTAATCTTAGAATGAGTCAAAAATCCTCAACCATGATCTGCAAGACTATAAAGGATCTGGCATCCCTCTCTGATTGCAATTCCCTGCTAATTTCTTCCTTGTTTCGGACACACCAGCGAGATAGGGTTTCTCTCCATTTCTTGAGCACACCATGGTTTCTACTGTCTCTAGGTTTTCCCATCTGCTCTGAGCTCTGTCTAATTTCCCCCTCCTTCTGTCCCTTACACATCAAATCCACAGAAAAGCCTTTCCTGATGCCTTTATGGCAGGACTGCCAAACTGGGAAATATATAAATAACAACAGTAATGGCATTAACAATAGCAGCAACATCCATGATAATACTACTTAATATATTGGATACTAGAGGCCCAATGCTTGAAATTCATGCAAGACTAGGCCTTCCTTCCCCCAGTTGCTGGCACCAGCTTCCCTCTGGCACCGGGGACCCAGCTTCCCTCTGGCTGCCTGCAGGCACCCAGGACCCGGGTTTTGCTCCAGCCCCCAGCACTTCTGGAAGGATGTCGGGGATGATGTTTGGAAGGATATCTGGTCTAATTGGCATGTCACCCTTTTATTATTATAGATTCCTTTTTTATAGACTCTGTTCTAGGCATTTTGACATATTCATCAATTTATCTTTCAAATACCCTGAAGAAATAGACACCATTATTGTCCCATTCTACAAACAAGGAAACTTAGAGTCAATGAGCAACTCACCCAGGTCTCTTTGCCAAGAAGTGAGGAGCTGAGCTTCACCACAGGCAGCCTGACTCCAGGTCCCATGCTCTTAAACAGTGACACATCATGATGCTTCATCAACCTAAGGCAGACAATGCACAAATTTCAGGACACCAAGAGGTAAAGATTCATTAGTTTTCATAGGCCCTTTACCTTTGTTAAGTACAAAGTCAAATCCGATACTACTAGCACTGCTTATAGCCTTCTGTCTGAAATTGGGAATTTCCAATTACCCAGTTTCATATGTTCCCTCAATGGGTGGGATGCACTGATTCTTAGGGAGGGTCACAGGAAGGTGCCTGAATCCTGGGAATGTTCCTTTGGATCTCCTACAATACCCATTATCAAGATCTCTATGCAAGGAATCATTCAACAGACAGCGCACTGGCCTTTTTCCTTAAGGTTGCACAGTAAGTGCCTATCAGAATCTTGGGCCTCCTCACCGAGTTCTGACCCTCAGAAAACCTTCCATTGGAAGTCTCAATTTGGTGCTTTTTAATGAACCAGTTACAAAACTCCCATTTGGCCTTTTTCTTTATGCTTGCCTCCTGTGCTTTTTAGTAAGTTCCAATACCTACCCTCACCTTTATGAAGATAAAATGAACCCGACATCGCTGGTCCATGATCATTTGAAAGTACAGGTCAAATAGAAAGAGAAGTCCTCGGAAATTAAATTGACTTCAAAAAGCAACGATCTTTTCCCGGTACTATCAACATTTAATATTGCTTTCACAAAAGGATTCTGCTTGCTTCTCTATTATTTTGGTATCCCACGATTTTTTTGAAAATAATAGTCAGACGTTCCATATACTGGGTGGCCACAGGGGAAATTTAGCCAGCATTCAGACTTTCATGCATGAGCACCAAAGGAGACATGAGAGGATTCAGCAAAGTGAAGGCCAGTCCTTTACGAATGTAGGGGCATAAATCAAGATTAGGTAAAGTCTGTTTCCACTGGCCCCGGGAATAGTCCTGGCGTGCCCTTATACCATTCAGATGGCTGAATGTTGAAAGGAATAGAGTCCTAAATTATTACCGATGAAATGAGTGTAAAAAGGAACTGTCTAGTGGGATCCATCTATATTTTTGTTGTCTCTCCATGTTCTGCATGACCTGCATGACGAATCCAATGCAAGGCATGAAAGTCAAATCTGATGAGGAAACAGCTCCTTCTGATTCCTGCGCAACATTATTTCCCCTGGTTCCCGCTGATAGACAGCTGATTTCCACAGAGAACTTTCTCAGGATGCTCTTTTGAGAATAATGAATTATACACCATGCTTTTAGCATGATGATTTTGCAGAAACCAACATGCCAGTTATTGTTTTCTGAACCATATTCTAGTTTTAAACGTGATGATTGGACCCCTTAATCAATAGAGTCTTTAATTACAGCAGAGAGAATGTTCTCCTGCCGATAAGGGTAGTTCATGATCTCCCATTGCGGTATGTTCTTTGTAGTCCATAATGAATTCTCTTTTGGCAGGATTGTGCCACGTTTCAAGGCATATGGTGAAGATATTTATTTGATGAATGACTTGGCAGCACAGTACTTCTACATTATATTCAGTCTAATGTTTTAGAAAGCCTCTTTATCTTAAGTAGGGCCAGCAGAGTCTGCCAACATGTGATACTTAAATACTTTGGATATAGTTTAGTAGTGCAAGGGAACAATGGAATAAAATTAGCCTCAGCTTTTAAGTGTGGGTGTTAATTTTTGGAATTGTTATTATCTTAAATGCATGCTTTTACTCTACAGCTTCTTTCAGTATTTGGAAACATTTAAAATATCTTGTGATCACCTAGAATGCTGCAAATGGTAGGAGGAAAGTGAGAGCACAGCGTACATGATATTGGATCTGAAAGGACTAACTAGGCATATCACACATACCTTAAGGCACAAGGATACATTGAACTGATGCAGCCAAGAGTGTAAGTTTAACAGTTTAATCTAAAAGTGTCATGGACACAATACTTCTATGATGGACGGGAAAGTGAAAGGGTAATGATTGATTTTTACATGAAAACCTCATTTGGGAATTTACTCATTTCCCCCCAAAGGTACATAAGCACCCCTCTTTTTGTTGTCAGGCAGCAGAGAACAAAGGAACTGAACCTATAGGCAGCTAGTCAGGGAGTTTATTTTAAAAAACAGAAATAAAGCTTCAAGAAGAAAAACAAAAAAGACAAAATAGCAGACATATTGTGGGAAGTGATTCTCCTTATTAATACAATTGATAAATAGCTTACTTAAGGGAAACACTGAGCATGCGTACGTAAAAAAAAATATACTGTAATAATGACTCAATTCTAAACTATAACAAATTGGCACAGGTCAGTTTTATCTAAGACTGAAAAGAGTCAGAAAAACATGGAAATGTTAAGAATATTCTAAAATATCAATAACCACAGAAATAAATGGTATCATTTTTGAGTATTTACTATTTTCCAGGTACCTTGCTTAACACTTCATGTAGAGACCATGATTTAATCTTCACAATAAACATATGGAGGAAATGCTTACTTAAATATCCATTTTATAAGTAAAGAAATTGAGCACAGCTGGCATGGCTCAGTGGTTCAGTGTCAGCCTATGAACCAGGAGGTCACGGTTTTGATTCCCGGTCAGGGCACATGCTGGGGTTGTGGGTTTGATTCCCAGTAGGGGGCGTGAAGGAGGCAGCTGATCAATGATTCTCGCTCATCATTGATGTTTCTATCTCTCCATTCTTCCCTCTCTCAAATCAATAAAAATATATTTAAATTTTTTAAAAAATAAATTGATGCTTGGTGTGGTCAAAGAATTTGTCAAGGGTAAGTGGTAAAACAAGACCGTGACCCCGTCAGAATGATGCCTGTTATGCTCTTAACACACCTTAAGAATAAATAGTGTCCAGACAAAGCAGATCCCCCCCAAATGGATTCACTAGTTCTTTAATAAGAATGAGTTAAGCCAATTAACTCATACAAATAAATAAGAAGGATTCCAACTTACATGAGAATCTCAGTAAATAACATTTGTACTTTTTGTTTAAACTTATTTTGTGCTTCTAATTACAAAGTAAGAATTTAGTCATTGTTGAAAATTATTTCATAATTTTCTTGAAGTTTCAAATTAAAGTCTTAATTCCAGATCCCATGTGGAAAAAAAGCATACAGTATAGAATATTTTATGAGACATAATTCATGTTACAGAAATACTAAACATGGGTACAACTGATGTCATTTTTACTGGTGGCAAAGTTGCATGAGCTTTATAAGACAATTTTTACTAACAACTTATCTATCTCCTTTTGAGGTATGTGTGCTTTCTTTGTGTAAGAGATAAATTTTCCCCACCTATATTTTTCCACAAAAAAACTTATTTGCACATACATGCATAAATGCATACATTCATACTTACATACTTTACATATATGTAAACAAGTACTCACACCACAGATTTTTTTTAATTTCAAGGCTATTGTGGTTGAGCTACTTGATAGCTTAGCAGTTATATTCATGCAGTGTCAGCAACTGCCCAGGCTATGGTGATATAAGGGTGCTAATGACATTATATTCACTGAGCTGCCATAATAAGTTTCCAGAGAAAGATAACTTAATTGGCAGCCTATTATCAGAGTACGTATATGGGTGCTCTGGCATTTGGAATGTGCTCGTTGAAGCCAAGGTAATTGAGGCATCAGGTGATTTGAATAATGGTGATTAGAATCATCTGTGTGCAAAGTGCAGTGAGTAAGAACATGTGTAGGAAAGATCCTTTTTATGAGTCATTTAACTGTTGAGACCCCTGAATAACCTTGCTATTCTTTTACCCTTCTCAATTCTAAATCCACTATTAATGCAAGTTGGAAATACTTTAAGCGAATATTTCTGAGATCAACTTTTTTAACAATAGCTAGGTCTTAGAGTAAAAAAATATATACATATTTTTAAGATAAACTTTACCTAAAATACATATTCTCATAACCGTATATTTAAGCTCATCCAATAGTCCTGTTTTACAGTTAAGAAAATCAGAAATGATTTTTAATATTTAAAAAAATTAACATGATAGTTTCTGATGGAACTCACACAGAGTTCTAGATTTGTTTCTGTTGAGAGGGAAATGTCCATATCATATCTGTGTAAGCACAAAGAAAATTCACGATGAATAGAATAAGTAACCAATAATAACTTCCTACTTATTAATAAAGTGAATCCTGTTTATAAATATTAAAGAACACATCCACTTATTCTGGATTAGACTGAATATATTCTAAGTTTTATTCTAACTTCCATAAGGTCTGGGTTGCTTAATGTTGGTTGTGGTGGGGAAATATTATAATACACAAAGAAAGCACAAATCCCTAGGATTTGTTGTATAAACTATTAGTAAAAATTATTAATCTAAATAGAAAAGGCCAGTGAGAGATAAAAAGCTTACCTGATATTTTTGATTCTCAAATCAGTGCTCACAGATACTCGTTATATTACTGAATGTATATTCAGGGATCAGAGTTTGGTAATCTGAACAGGGTCATAGTAATTTCCTTTGGGATGATTTTCCAAATAGGGTGGAATTTTAAACACTATGTCAAGTCACTAAAAACCTGTAAAATATATTATTCCAAATACTGATTGATAAATTTTACTAAATGAGAGTCAGTTTGATCATGCCTTAATTATCACTGAATGCTTGTACAAAGAACCATTTTCCAAAATTGAGGGAAATGGTGAAAACTGGCCCATATATGAAGGTGATGTTAATGAGGCCTTGGAAATAATCATTTCCATGACTTAAATAGACAATGTGGAAGCATCAGAGACCACTCCATTACAGGTCACTAGATCCTGGGGACCCCTTTCCTTTCAGGTTCCACAGAATTTAGGTCACACCCCTGCCTATGACATTTCTATATCATTTTTCTTAAAAACAAACAAACAAACAAATAAACAAACAAAAAAGAATTGTGTGAGTAAGCCTTAATTCTTTAAAAAAAAAATAGGCTTGGTGAAAACGTATCATTATTAGCATTATCTACTTGAAGATAACCTTTCTTTTTCCTTTAAGTCAAGTCTCTAGTTTTCCTGTGTCAGGGTTTATCATAACCACTTTGTATTTAACAACAACAAAAAAAACTTTCTTGAGGATAGAATCTAATTAAGTAGTGACACTGTGGGTAAACTCTGAAGAACAGATGTTTAGAAGGTAAAACAAGAGGTCATGTCTGCTGAACACATCCCCATGCAATGAAATTCCTAATGCATCCTAATAACTGGCATCAGAATAGCCTGCCTAATAGGTTAATTAGTGCTGCCAATAAAGAAAGAAGTCAAAATTGTTACCCAACATGACTTCTTTCAACTAATATTTTCTAGAATAGCTCTGATAAAAGGAGGTTGGAAGTTACAAGGCAGTCATTGATTTCATGAAAAGACCTTCCTTGTCAATCAGTCATATACATCACTGAGGAAGGGAATCATTAAAAACCTATAAAGCTTTTATTAGATTTTAACGAAGAAGTGCAGTTGCTAGGATTTGTCAGTCTCACGGCTAGCACAGAGCCCTTTGTAATTTTTCTCAATGTTCACATTTCTTTTTTATCATCTTCTCTGAAAAATAAACTCACTTTCCTGATTCCCTTGTGTCAGTCGATACTACCATTATCCTTCTAGTCACCAAGAAAGAAAAATCTAGGTATAATATCCAGATCCTTTCATTCATCAAATCCTATCATTGTTTCTCTTGGGATTTTCTCAGGTCTGGGCTCTTCCTTTGAATTTCTGTTGCAATTAACAACTCCTGGAACTTCAAGACTTGACACACATTGATGAACATGATAAAAAATCTAAGGGCATGAGCAGTGGGGGAAGGTTGGGGAGAAGCAAGGGGGGAATAATCAATTTTTTTTAAAAGTTTTTTAAAAAAATGTAAGGAAATCCATTGTGCTTTGCAGCTCAACATCCATTTATCTTTCTTTTTCTTTTTTTAAATCATGTTTTTTATTGATTTTTAGAGAGAAGAAGGGAGAGGGATAGAAACATCGATGAGAGAGAAACATTGATCACCCCCCACCTCCTGCACACCCCCCACCAAGGATCCAGCCTGCAACCCAGGCAAATGCCCTGATCAGGAATCAAACCAAGGACCTCTTGGTTCACAGGCCGATGCTTAACCACTGAACAACACTGGCCAGGCTGTCTTTCTTTTAGTATTTATCTTTTACACAGTGAATATATTCTGGACACAGAGGTTATCAGTTTACTGGGTTTGATCTTCTTCTTTTTTTTAAATATATATTTTATTGATATTTTACAGAGAGGAAAGGAGAGAGATAGAGAGCTAGAAACATCGACTAGAGAGAAACATCGACCAGCTGCCTCTTGCACACCCCCTACCGGGGATGTGCCCACAACCAATGTACATGCCCCTGACTGGAATTGAACTCGGGACCTTTCAGTCCGCAGACCGACGCTCTACCACTGAGCCAAACCGGTTTCGGCAGGGTTTGATCTTCTTAAGAAAGTTAGGGAAAGCTTTCCTTGAAGAGTTTAATCTGAAGCTGGGCTATGAAATAGGAATAGGAAAAACCTAAGCAATATAGAGAAGGAAGGGTGGCCCAGGCAGAGTGAGTATCAGATACAAAGGCTCTGTAGTGGTAAATATAAAAGAAGGAAGGAAGGCTCATGCCTCTCCAGCAGGGGGAAATGGGGAACAGGGTCACTTGCATGAGCCTGGAATGGAAGGGAGGAAGAGAATCATTCAGTCCTGAAGGACATATTAAAGAATAACTTATCCAAAAATCACAGGATTATTTCATGAAACTTCAAATGCGACACAATGAAAAAAGAAACTATCTTCACCTTAGACCCCAATGTCTCCTCCTTGATCTCCTACTTCTTGTTTGTGTCCTCCACCCAGTGTCTAAAACAGAGAGGCTTCCCTCTTCCGCTACTCAGTTGGTCTTTGCGGTTAGTCTATTCTGCCTCCTACATATGCCCCAAACACATGCCATTTCTATCACTGCTGTTTAACTCAGACCTCATCATTTTTTTTCTTGATTTACCTCATTTGATTTTCCCTGTTCTCTAACTCAGCCTTACTCCAATGCATGCTCCTCACTGTTTCCAGAGTAACTTTTAACATTATTAATATATTAATCCCCTGCTCAGAATCCTTCATAGTAATACTAACTTTCAGTTCATATTTTTATAATACAAGTCATTACCTAAATTTTTATTCCCAATCTTACAACCTCACTAAATGCTTTCTTGATTTCAATATGAGCTTCTTACAACATAAATGAGGCAAATGTTCATGCCTACAGGCTTTTGAGCATGATGTTCTCTTAACTTGGGCTCCCTTCTCCAGTCTTATCAACAGAACGCCTTGACGTCTAGCTGACTTTACAGTAGTTTCAACTAATGAAAAACCCTAATTTACAAATCCCTTCTCTGTCTCCATCAACTTTTAACAGAGTACTTATAAAATGTTTAGTAATGGTTAGTTTTAAGGTTGTTGCCTCCACAGATTACACTCCAGTTGAGTACAGGGGATAGTGTATCCATTAGCATTGCTTCCGTACTTAGAACAATGCTTTAAGCATCAAGAATGCAATAATTCTTTGTCAAACTAGATTTTACATGGCAATTAAATTTTATAATATCGTGTAGGAAACTGTTTTAAACCTATTAAAGTTGAAACTATGACTCAGAGAGGGTAAGTATCTTGTTCAAGCAACAGCTCTTCAACTAAGAGGCTCTCTGACCTGTGAAATGAAAAACCAATGAAAAGCCAATGTTTATATTATAGATAGCTCTTTAATTCTGGACGTATAATTTAGTCTCACTTTTTACTGTCTACTCATGGGCCATATTCACATTACATGTAATTCAGTCAAGAGATTCTACTTGATGGCTTCATTTTGAAATATATATATATATATATATATATATATATATATATATATATACAATATATGGTTTTACAATTATAATGTTCTAAGAGTAATAACAATGTCAACAGTAATCTAAGAAATCTCCACTATTTCAGGCCAATAGCATCTCTATAATATAAACAAGTGCTCCCAACATCATTAAACGATTTTGTGAAGTTCAAACTCTAAGCAGTGATTAATGATGAAAGGGGGAAATATAACTTAGAGAGTTTCAGAGAAGGAGTTTTCAATTTTCATTAGGGAAGGTCTCACTGAAAGAGTGACATTTGATCAAACACCTAAAAGTGAAGCTGACTTAGAAGCCTGAAAAAGAGAAACCGGACCAGCAGAGATTGCCAAGGCAAGAGAAACCGAGACCCACACAGGATCAAGTGGGAAAAGTGAGTGAGGAAGGACAGAGGGATATTGGCAAATGCTACAAGGTAGCCGTATAAGATCAAGACTGGGAAACAAAAACAAAAACAGGAAAAACAGACAAACAAAAAAGGAGTGGTTAAGAAGAGAATTCAGCATATGTAAATAACTTTCCAGTAAACAGGCACTTGCATCCCTCCACATTGAATCCATCAAGAAACCATGTGTCTGTTCTCTCTTGAAAATACATTTTAGCACTATTCATCCCTTCCAATACTATCCCTAATCTAAGCCACCACAGTCTCTTATCTCCTCAATTCATACAGCCTACTAATTAGCCATTCTGCTTACACCCTACTCTTTTTGCTACACAAATGACAAGAATATTTTAGTTACAATATCACTTCTCAAATGGAAACCCACCGATATCTTCCCTTTCAAAGTCTTTGCAATGGCCACAGACCATATATGACCTCTCCCCTACTACTACCTTGATGATCTAAATTCTAAAAATGCCTACTTCCCTCACTCAGTGCCAGCCATACTGGCCTCAATATATTCCTCAAATTAGTGAATGAGGGTTTTGCCTGGGACCTTTATGCTGTTTCTACTGCAGAAAATTCTCTTCCCTTCAAATACTTCTGTAATTCCTTCCTTCCTTTCTTTCAGATCTTTATACCTATAGTATCCTTTTGGTGAGGTCTTCCCTGAGAAATTAACACAAACTTGCAAAGTTCTCTCCCTGATCTCACTACATCCATTCTATGCTTTTCTTTTCTTTTTTAAAAAAATATATTTTTATTGATTTCAGAAAGAAAGGGAGAGGTAGAGAGAGATATAGAAACATCATTGATGAGACAGAATCATTGATTGGCTGTCTCCTGCATGCCCCACAATGGGGATCAAGCCTGCAAACTGGGCAAGTGCCCTGACCAGGTTTTGAACCATGACACTCTGGTTCATAGGCCAGGCTCATGCTTTTCTTTTTTCCATAGCACTTACCCTACTTAATAAATAGGGAATATGCTAATTGACTGTCACACCCTCACAAAGATGGCGACACCCACAGCCAATAAGGAGGGAATATGCTAATTGATTGTCATGCCCTCAAATATGGAGGTGCCCACAGCCACAAGATGGCAGTGCCTGGTTCTCTCAGCCCTGCTAGGGGGACGCAGACACACTGAGTGGCCAGACCGCCCCCCAGGTGGGTCCAGCCAGTCTGTGTGCCTGCCTCAAGAGTCTCCCAAGTCCTCTCAGCCCTGCAGCTGCCCAGAGCCCGTCTGAGGAGCAGGCAAGCCTCAGATGTTGGCTGCCCAGCCACCCAGGGCCACCCAAGCCTCAGGTAACCAAGGCTAGCCAAGGCTTGTGCTGCTGGCAGTGGCAGCAACAGTGGTGTGATGGGGGCAGGTCACTTCCCACCTCTTAAAGCTCCCAGACTGAGAGGGGGCATGCTGGGCTGAGGGACCCCCCTCCAGTGCATGGATTTTCATGCACCGGACCTCTAGTTGTCATATAAAATTCTATCTATTTTATATACTTCCTAGTTTATCATATGTCTCTACCCAATATAACATTACCTTCATCAGAGCAGGGATTGGTATTCACTGTATCTCTAGCACCTAGGATATGCCAGTCACTTAACAAGTATTGAATTAGTATTTGTCGAATAAATGAAAGTGTGGGTGTCAAGAGAAAGAGATTGGTTGGAAGATGCAAAGGTTCATGGAAGTTCTTATAAATATGGACAATACCAGAACATGTTTATAAATACTGACAAAGCTAAGAGATAAGAGAAAGCAAAATATTGAATATACTAGTATATAAAAAAACAAAAGATTATTGAAAGAACAAAGTCCTAAAGCCACAGGAAAACATTAGTTTTCATAAAATATAGAATTAAAAGTGGATAGATCTATATTTATTGAGATTCTGTGTTCACTACTCTTAATATTAATTCTCAGAAATAAACTTAAATGCAAAAATGTTAAAAACAACTTGTGGTATGTCAAAAACAAGATATTTGCCATTGTATTTTCATAAAGAAAAGTCATACAAACTGATATTATTATTCATTGTTCTAAAGAATTATACTAATCCTTAGTTGATGTCACTATAACTGGTTTAAATGTGCTATGTAGTTTCTGTAAAAATACTATTTTTATTCTTTTTTCTTTATTGTTGAAAGTATTATGTATATCTCCTTTGTACCCCCACTGACCTCTTCTAACTCTACCCAGGCCTTCTCCACCCTATTATCTGTGTCCATGGGCTATACATATATGCATACAATTCCTTTAGTTGATCTCTTCCCACCCACCCACCCTCCCCTGCCTTCCCTCTGAGATTAGACAGTCTGCTCCATGCTTATATGTCTCTCTATATATTTTGTTCAACAGTTTATTTTGTTCATTAGATTCTACATATGAGTGAGATCTTGTGATACTTATCTTTCTCTGACTGGCTTATTTCATTCATGTTTTTTTAAGAAGGATACAGAGCACCGTCAAAACATGCCAAAGTCATTAAGCCATTAAGAAAGTCCAACTGTTGGAAATAATCAACACATTTTTAGAGATATTTGTTAGGCTAATTTGCTAGATTAAAGGAGACCCATTATTATTCCATCTGGATTCAGCATTGCACAAATTAAGATAAAAGCTAAAATTGGATTTTCTTTTTTACTATCTGGGAAATAAAATCAAAGAAGAACTCAGACATCACATCAAACGAAGTATCCTCACACCAATTTCACATGCCTATGGGCCTGATTGGTTTTGACAGTGTGTAAACAAGGGACTTGTTGAGGGTTCACACACTTGGCAGCAGATTTGGCTCTTCTACTACATGGTCTATCTCTGTTTCCCAATAGTTCTCCCAAGAATTGTACATTGTACATTCCTTCTCTGAAAGTATATTCCACCCTCTCTAATATCCTTTCCACTACTCTATTATCAATGTCACCTCTCTCAGGCACCATTACAGCGGTCTTCTTACCAACCACCTCACTTTGTAATACTTAGAACCAAGTGGCTGCCTGCACATGACTAAGTGATCGCCCCATCAATCTCACACAGTTACATATCTTCTGTAGAAGTTTTAATGACAAGAGTGCTCCAAGCTAGTCAAACTCCACAAGTGTCTTGCAGAATCACAGATTAACCTTGAATTGTCTCTAGATGGAATTTCCTATAGAGAAACCTTTAGATTACTTAAGATATACTCTAAGCCTAGCCAGAATGGCTCAGTGGTTGAGCATCGACCCATGAACCAGGAATTCATGGTTCAATTCCTGGTCAGAGTATATGCCTGGGTTGTGGGCTTGATCCCCAGTAGAGGGTATGCAGCAGTCAGCTGATCGATTATTCCCTCTCACTGTTGATGTCTCATTCTCTCTCCCTCTCCCTCTTCCTCTCTCCCTGTCTCTGAAATCAATAAAAACATGTTTGAAAAAATTACATTGTAAGCCATAAATCAAAGTAATTGGATCTGATATTTTGTACAGGAAAAAATAACATCATTCCAGTAGATAAGTATCTTTTTATCTTGATACACACATACTTATATACATAGTTGTGACATCTGTTTTCCCAGGTCTATTTTCCTACAGCACTCCCATAGAGGATCATCACATAGCTGATTGACTAATAAGGAATATGAGTGCCATTATATCACACAAGATGCAATTGGCCGAAACTAACAAAAATGCTGACTAAATCTTGCTGAGATACTAAACCTTTTTTCACATAACACCTCTCATTGACTAGCGCCTCTTCTTTGTAGCTCTCTTGCGTTATCTCCTTTTGCATGCTGGCTTCATTCCCCAGACTGTGAGGTGGCAGCAAGTTCAGGTATCACTTCCAGACATCGCAATATCCGGAAGTGAAAAGGGGTTGTGTCTACTAGCATCTCCTACTTAGGAAAGTGAGAACTTTCCAGATCTCTGTAGTGGGTTGAATTATGTCTACCAAAAAAACATCTGCAATCGGGGGCTTATTTGGAAATTAGGATCTTTGCAGATGTAATTTAGTTAAGATGATGTCATGTTCAATCCATGAAAAACAAAACATCAATATATTTTTTAAAAGACAAATCCTTTACTGTCTTCAATTAAAAACGGTATTCTTGTTCAAGGTGAGCCCCAAAACTAATGGCAGGTGTCCTTGTAAGAATATCATGTGAACGCACCGAAAAACAGAGAAACACGGGAGAAAAGGTCCTGTGGACACGGAGACAAAGACTGGGGCGATCCAGCTGTGAACGAAGGAATGCCACGGACCGTGGGCACCTGCCGGAAGTTAGGCGAGAAGCATGGACAGGCCTCCAGAGGGAACCAACTCTATGGACACCTTGGTTTCATATTTCTAACCTCCACAACTGTGAAGGAATAAATTCCTGTTGTATTAAGCTGCTCAGTTTGTGCTTACTTATCACAGAAGCCTTAGGAAGCTAATATAATCCTGAAACCCATCTTCCTAAAGGTCATATTTACCAGGATTAGTCTGAAATCCATTCCTACACAGGTTACTGGCAAGGATAATGGAGTATGATTAATGATTTGGACTAGGTGGTGGTGGTGGTCGGACTCAACCCTAAGAACCGTCACAGTCAGCTTGTCCTTCTCCCTCTTCCTTACCACCCTCACACTCAATCACCACATTTTATAGCTTGTGCCTGGTAAATATGCCTTTTGTCTACATGCCTTCATTTTGTAGTTTATCATTTGACTTTCCAAAGTATTCACCAGATTCAAAAATAAAAATAATATTATAGTCCTAGGTGGCTTGCCTCAGTGGATAGAGCATTGGCCTGTGGACCAAAGGGTCCCGGGTTTAATTCTGGTCAAGGGCACGTAACTTGGTTGTAGGCTCCTTCCAGACCCAGGCCCTGGTTGGGGCTTGTGCAGGAGGCAACTGATTCATGTGTTTCTCTCACATCAATATTTATCTCTGTCTTTCCCTCTCTCTTCCACTCTCCCTAAAAATAATAATAATAATAATAATAATAATAATAAATGGAAAAATATCCTCAGGTGAGGATATAATAATAACAATAATAACAACAGTATTACAAAAGAAAAAAATCACATACACCCAGAAATCTCCATCCCACCCATGCTCCCCTCACTGTTCTCCAACCACCACCCACACCCAGATAGTTTTCAGGAATTTGTTTCAGATATTAGTTTCAGGTCTATCTTTCCAGTTTTTCGTTGTGCAAATATAAAAAGACGAATATTTTGGCTCTTAAACAAATGGTAGCACTTCAGTTTGGTTTGATTTTTAATCTATACTATATCCGAGAGATTTTTTTCTCTAAATATTTTGAATATCATTCCATATTTTCCATCTCCTTTACCATTCTCCCACATTAAGCAGCAGTATTTATCTTTAGGGGAGTGCAACTATTTCCAAATGGTAATGTTGTGCTCAGGGTTAGCCCAAACCAAGCAGCAGTAATAGTGACCTTTCTAAACGTTCAACTGTCCTTGTCACTCCACTTGAGAGGCCCTGTAAATAAAAATTACACCATGTGTATATCCCAGGACAAAATTAAAATGCAGGGCCACTGGTTCAAAAAATATTGAGAATTTCAAGGTGGTAATAACAAAGAACGAAGACAAGCATGGGCTTTTTGTTTTTGTTTTTTGTTTGTTTGTTTGTTTGTTTGTTTTTTGTTGTTATTGATTTGAGAGGTGAAGGGAGGGGGAGAGAGAGATAGAATCTCTCCTCCTACACACTCCACACTGGGGTGTGTAGGAGGAGAGATTCTATCTCTCCACAACCCAAGCATGTGCCCTAATCAGGAATCGAACTGTGATCTCCTGGTTCATAGGTCAACACTCTACCACTAAGCCATGCTGTCTGGCTAAGCATGAGCTTTTTCTAAGCAAAGAGCCCTGTAAGCAAAGAGCACAAGTTTCACACCCAGGAAGCCATCCCCAAGTCTACATATTATTTGTAAACTATTAAGCTGGCCCTAAATATTCTTCCTAACCCTATACTCCAGTGCTCATGGCATTCTATGCCACAGCCATACTAGCCTGTTTCTCATGTCCTAGATGCTAATTGTCCATTGGATTTTTATTGAATATTATATAGTCAGTTTCTTAAGTCCTAGATTTTTCTCTCACCTAACACCTCAGGTGCTATTCTCTCTTCTTCTTTCCTGCTTCTTCACCTAATTGTATATATTCTTCAAGTCTTGGCTAACATTTTATTTCCTCTGGGAGTCTTTCAGTGAATCCTTATACTAAGTAAGGGTTCTCCTACGGTATGCTCACAAAGCCCTCTGTAATCCAACTCATAAACCACACTTAAAACTAATTCACTTATGCCTGTTTCACCTGATGTTAGTGATTTCTAGTATTTATTGAGTGCTTACTATGTGCCTAACAGGCAGGGACTAACGTGAAGTGAGTGAGGCACTTGCCTAGGGCATAAAAATATATTTTTTAATACTTTAAAATGTATTTTTATTGTTGAGAGTAGAACAGATGTCCCCTAGCCTTGGGCATAAAACTTAAGGGGGTACAAAGGACTATGTAAGTAAGATGGATAAAATTTTAATGTGACATTTCAAAAATATTACAATTAATACAAAAAAATCCATGATGCACAAAATATTAACATCTTAATTAAAGACAAGCTCTTTACTGTCTCTGACTAAAGTCAGTGGTGCTGATTTTTCTTTTTTGCCTCCGGCTACAATATGACTGGTGCCAGCATTGTGCGAAGCCCTCTACACACTTCAACGAAATTAATTCTCAAAAACAGTTTGGTTACAAAGAGATCATCATTACCTTCCTTGTACAAATGAGATGTCCTTAGGCATAAAGAGGTGAAGCAACTGGGTCAGTGCCAGGGCAAAGGAGTGGTGCTGAGACTCATATTCTGGCCAGTCTGCCTCCGAGGCCCCTGCTTTCAATCACTGCTGAATTACCTCCCAGCAAGTGGGTAATAACAAAATAGTCTTTTAACCTGGCCCTAAGGACACGTCCGTATTAGAAAAGTAAAGACGTGTCTGTATTAGAAAAATATAGGGTGGTGCAAAAGTAAGTTTTCAGTTGTTCATCTGGAAAATAATACAATAAAAGAAAAGCTGTTTCTTGCACACACAACTGTAAACTTGCTTTTCCCACGCCCTGTATATCCATTCCAGTGAATACATTAGTCAAACCAAATCTGTATACTAATTTGCATTTAGAGGCTAAAAACATGTTAAATCGTGTTGTGGGCTTTTTTTTCCGATTTTATCTGATGATCATCCTATTATAATCAGTTGTATGATTTAGTGGAAAGAAATGATACAAATGAGATTTTGCTACAGTGAGGATAAACAACATTACCAATTTTTTCAGCTTTTCCATCTCACTCCTTATGCATATTGTTTGTCAAGTAATTCTATTCTTCATTTTTGATGTTTTCTTAATGTTGCAAAATAAATAGAATAACAACAATTTTATTAATATATACCCACTCCAAAGTGTTTAAAAAATGGCTCTTTGGGAGATTGTTACAATCTTTTCAAAGATCATTATGCAATAAAAAGAGAGAGCAAATGCTTCCATTTGCATTTTACACTTGACAAAATAGATATATCAATAAACTCAGTGACTTACTCTAGGTGACTCGGAAATCAACATTATATTTGGATAGCACTGTCGAATTTTCCTATTGTAATCTGATTCTGAACCTTAGGTAGGTGAAGAAGAGAAAAGGGTTTCTGATTAAGAGAAAACAGAATACATGATAAACTAAGGGTGAAAGGAGACAGAGTAAACCTGGGACATTTAAAGTAATGTAAACTCTATAAACTAAACTATTTGCATAGTAATGTATCATGCAATGGGTTCATATTACTATATGTTTATAATAACGCATTTAAACAGGAAATATACTAGGAATAAACTGAAATCAATGTCTAAGATTCTTTTCTTTTTATCATTCCATAAAAATGAAGGACGACTTGCCCGGCTGAGTGGCTTAGTTGGTTGGAGCATCATCCCATATGCCAAAAGATTTCAGGTTGATTCCTGGTCAGTGCACACACCTAAGTTGAATGTTCAATCCCCAGTCAGGGCACATACAGGAGGCAACTAATGGATATTTCTCTCTCATATGCATGTTTCTCTCTTTCTCCCTCTCTCTCTTTCCTCTTTCTAAATTAATAAAATCATATCCTCAGGTGAGTATTAAAAAAATAAAGACTTGACGAAACCGGTGTTGTTCAGTGGATAGAGCGTCAGCCTGCAGACTGAAAGGTCCCAGGTTCGATTCCGGTTAGGGGCATGTACCTTGGTTGCGGGCACATCCCTGGTGGGGGGTGTGCATGAGGCAGCTGGTCGATGATTCTCTCTCATTGACATTTCTAGCTCTCTATCTCTCTCCCTTCCTCTCTGTAAAATATAAATAAAATATTTTTTTAAAAAATAAAGACTTAATTGTAGTATATCTAAGTAACTGATGGAATCTCTGTGTACTAAAACTTAGTTTACAAAATTTGCTTTTAATAATTTAGGTATTAATATGAAAAAAATGAGTGAAATTTTTAAAAATTGTTAGAAATGCACTTATTAAAATTCAGCTAAGATAGTTAGGTACTTTTTATAAGTTAGGTGAAATGTAATTTATTAAGCTTATCTACCCTAATTTATGTTATTTTTTGACATCAGAATGCTTACCAGTCAATATACTAGCCCATGGGGCCTAATTCTGAGGGAAACAGAGATGGAAAATTAAAAATCTCTAAATGTTTCTTAGTTCAAAACTCTCTGGGAAACAGAAATTGAAGCAAGGATTAAATACTGGTGCTTCATTTTGGAGAAGAGGGACATCCAGGGCAGAGAGAGTGATGGAAAGTGAGGTTGGGCCAAAGGTGGCGAGCAATCAGGAGCAGTATTGCTGGGCCAGCGCTGCTGCCCCAGGGCCACCCAGGCACATCCAGGCCGTCGGCAGATACAGGTGCACAGTCATGCAGAATATCTCAAGACAATTGTAAAATATTTTTTTTTAAGTTGTGCCTCAGAACAGCACAGTAAAAGGACAAAATAAGGACTCAGTTTTCACACATCCTACCCACCTCCTGTTTTCCACTAGAACTTAATTCCTTGCATTTCTGGAATCTTGTCCTTGAACAACCTCTTGAGAAGTATTCTCCCAGTATGGCCGGCAGGTCCTAGGCAGGGAACCATGCGAGTACACATAGAGCAGGTCAACCATGACAGTGGCCGAAGGAGAGCCAGACATCTCTTACACTATCTTTACTCTTTTTCATGCTATTTTTCCCCTCAGATTGGATGAGTTCTACTGCCCTGTAGTTACGTTTGCTGATCTTTTATTTGACCTTGTCCGTTGCTGAGCCCCTCTGTTGAATTTTTCAATGTAGTTTGTGTGTTCTTCCATCCTATAATTTCTGTTTGGTACTTTTTAATATTTGCCATCTCTTTGTTGAAATGCTCACTTTTTCATGCATTGCTCTCCTGACCTCCAAGGAGGTTCTTGACTGTTATTCTGTTATTTTGAGCTCTCTATCTGGTAAATCACTTATCTCCACTTCACTAAAATTGGTTTCTGGAGATTTATATTTTTCTTCTTTGTCACATATTCCTTTATCTACTCATTTTCCTTGATATCCTATACTAGATGCTATTTGAGTGTTTCCCAAAGTGTGGTTTGGGAAGAGTTTGGTGCGGGTACACGTTGCACCAGAGTTTGGTGGGGGATATGCACTGCACCGTGCTTAGCTGCACCTAATTCTACGTTCTCATGAGTCAAGTCAAGACAGTCTTGTGAGGCGTGAGATGGTCCGGTGTGCAAATAAATGTTATTTATAATATAAATTTTATTTATATTTTATTAGGAATAATTTTATTTTTCATTTATTATTTTGTGTATGTACCCCCCAAAAAATAAAAAAATAAATATATTTTGATTGTTATTAAAATACATCCATTTTTTTGACGAGGGGTACTCAGCGTTACAAAAATTACTGAAGGGGTACACATATGTCAAAAGTTTGGGAAACACTGCTTAGATGAAATAGCCACCTTCCCAATATTGACATGCTGGTCTCATGTAGCACAGGAACTGCTGGAAAACAAATTAGTTTCACTTAAAAAAAGAGATGTTAGGATAGCTGGTCAACAACCTTAATTGCTCTAACCTTTTAGTTGAGACATTGTTAAGCTGAAGCAGCCTCCACCTTATTTTGTCCCTTGTAAGTTTCTGTTATTTTCCTGCTTGTAAATTTATGTTGCCTAAGATGTTTCCCCCAAAGCCTCAATAAAAGGGGATGGCAGGGCCAGAGCAGGAGTCGTTCTCCCACTAGAGTTAGACTACCGCCTGGCCCCCCATATCGCCAAGTTGAATTTCTTCAAGTCTCTGCATTTGTGGGCGGCCCTTCTTCAGAACCTGAACCCTGAATTGGAACTCTTTCTGTGCGGGCCGTGAAAGAGAGTTATACAAGAACCTTGTCAAACAGCCTGGTCTCAGCTCCTGGTTTCCTCTCAAACTTTTGTGACTGTCCAAGCCACAATCTTCGTTCTTATCAGTAGTCCAAGGTGTGCCAAGAACACTGAGTGTCTTGTAATAGAAGATCACAATAAGCATCTATTAGAAACTGGACCCTCCCTCAGGCAGCAGCTAGCCCCTTCCAGAGAAAGACTGGAAGGAGATGGGTGTTTTTGCAGCTGCTTCTGCAGGAAGTCTGGGCAGGGAGAGCCACGGTGAGGTCTGGTGCACTTGTTAAAAACTGTTTGTCTCTTGTAGTCCTCTGGGTCTCCTAGACACAAACCTCCTTGTCTTTCAAACTAGGTGTTTGGGGGTGTCTACCCATTATATGGGACCCTTAAAAGTTGAGGTGCTAAATGTGCAGGTCAAACTCTCTGCTCCTCAGGGAGAAGGTGAATATTGGGATTCCCTCCTGATGATATGGCACTGTGCCAGGGGCTGGGTGCATAGTGAGAGTGTGTCTGAACCTTTACCACTTGCCTCAATGTGGGGACTTCCTCACGCTCCCAGTGTGGAGAATCACTCTCACATGCACTTAGCTAAATATCTTAGCTAAATTTTAATAAGTGCATTTCTAATAATGTTTAAAATTTCACTCATTTTTTTCATATTAATACCTAAATTATTAAAAGCAAATTTTGTAAACTAAGTTTCAGGACATAGAAATCCAGCTGGTTTCTGGATTTCTCACCGAGGGAACTGATCCAGGTTTAGCTGCGCATTCGGGGTGTCCATGGCAGGAAGGAAATCCGGGGGAATCCTATGTCACCATCATGGTCTGGAGTCAAATGTTCACTAATTTGAATTACCTTGGCTTTCCTGTTTAGTTGGCGTTTATTTCTTAATAAGTTTTAATAATTGTCTTAATATCTATAATCATAGGGATTTATACTTATTTTATAGCTGCACACATTTATGTGGTATTAAAAATAATTTGCAGCCATACCAGAAATCCAAGAGAACCGCAGTAGTTTCTTTAAAAGTGTTCCATAATTTCTGCTTAAGATATGCTGCACTATACCGTCGCCTGGTTGATTTTTCCCAATTATGCTATTCTGCTACACAAAATCTTCAAGAGCTTCTCACTGTCTGTAAAATTAAGTTCAGATTTATGGAGCTAGCATTCCCATAAATATGTCCTCCTCCACTGTAACAGGACTCATCTTTGTTTCCTAAACTTTTCCTCCCTACACATACCCATACACACGCACACAACATACTTATTCGTATTCTTCTTTGCTACTGTCTCCTCCTGGGCAACCCCGTCCACGCATTAAGATCCATGAGACCTTGCCTGATCCTTCAAGCACTTGAGTCTGACACTCCTGGGATGTTTTTTGCATATTGTTGCTATGGCAATTATAGTTGCTTGTGTACATACATATCTTAACAAAGTCGTCTTCTCTTCATCTGGGTATTCTTCAGTGGGCCTAGATTGGTATTTTGGACAGGTTATCTGTGCAGTAAATACTTGTTAAGCTAATGTAAGACACAAAACAAAATTAGCAGCCGCACATTTGAAAATGCCTATGTACTGTGAAAGTGATCACCACAAAATTACTGATGGCTGAATATGAAACAAGTAAGGAAAGTTCTAGAGCAGTGGATTTGTGTGTAATTTGTTGAGTACCTAGTAAATAGTGACATTCTAAATGTAGCATTTTATAAGGTAGGACAAGCATTGGAATCTAGGATTATGTGGTGGTATTGATTAAAATCACTAATGAAGAAAAAAATAGCAAATAAAGAAAGGCCTGAAATAGTCCTTTGTTGGACTGCAATTATCTGCTAATCTGTTTGCTTTAATAGGCCACTATTAGAAGAAATGATAAAATTAGCTATACACAGAGGGGGGAAAAAATTTATTGCCTACATTTACTTTTGCCCTGAGACCAGTATAATTCAGCAAACTTGTACAATAAAATGGCCTCCAAAACTGTTTAAAATAATGCAAGCTTTTAACCCAACTTGCTTAAACTTGTTTTTTTTTTAAATAGTAAAATTCTAAATATTTAAAGAAGTGAGAAAATCTGTTTCCTCAAGTGATTTTAGAATACTATTTTTTAAACTTCTGATCTGCTTTCTGCATCTAGAATACAATCTAAATCCCTGCTGATTTATCCTTACACTTTTGACAGGCATTCTTTGCTCCTGGGCACCAGACAGATTTGTTAATAATGGCAAATCCTTTCAGTCACTGGCTGGTGCAGGTGAGGCTTTGATTGACAAGGCAATAAAAGTGTTAATGAGACAGAGTGGCAAGGTGAGGGATCAATAGTTGCCAATAAGAAAAACATTCCTGATACTTAATTTTGTAGAATTCCCTTAACCCAGTTAAAAACCTTTTGCATCAGAAACTTTCCACTTTACAATTGATTTTTAAAATCTCGGCCAACACTGTCATGCACATTGCATTAAAGCATAGGCATGCCTAGAATGGGTACTCTTCACCTAATCAGGCCTGCATTCCTCCGCTGGCCATCCAGAGAGTGCTGGCTCTTCAGACAGTGTGCTGTCAGAAAAGACTGCAGGCAGAACACACCTTTTATCCACTTCACTCCACAGCTGGGTGACATAGGACAAGTTTCTGAACTTCCCCGGTTCTCCATCTGTCCAAGGACTTTACAAACACCCACCTTGCAAGGCACTCACGAGGACTAAAGGATATAAAATATGTAAACAAGTACACAGAAGAACTTTCAGAAATAATAGCTATTATTACCTTTAAAACTATATTGCAATTTCCCCTCAGTTAAGACTGGTTTAGAACTTAAATAAAGGTTTGGGGTTTTTGTTTTGTTTTGTCCTTCATTTTGGAGGTCCGTGATATATTGAACTTATAGGGCCACTATTTTTTTAAGATATATTTTATTGATTTTTTACAGAGAGGAAGAGAGAGGGATAGAGAGTTAGAAACATCTCTGAGAGAGAATCATCGATCAGCTGCCTCTTGCACACCCCCTACTGGGGATGTGCCCACAACCAAGGTACATGCCCTTGACCGGATCGAACCCAGGACCCCTCAGTCCACAGGCTGACGCTCTATCCACTGAGCCAAACCAGTTTCGGCCTATAGGACCACTATTATATTCAGGAGGTATAAATAGATACCTACAATTGTTTTTTTAGTGCTTTGTTTTCACTTGATCTTTTCTCTATTTTTACTCCATGTTCTATTATGACAGGGTCTTTCTTTTCCTCACCCAGCATGGAAAGAGAGATGAACCAGTTCTGAGTAGAGGCAGGTGGGGATTGAGAAATAAAAGAAAGGAAGAGACAAGACACAAAGTGGAATGAAAAAGCTGGGTACCTGGTGGGACCACTACCCTCTTCTGCTGGAGAGAGGATGCCCCAGAGCTGATACAGCATATTTATTTTATACCCCACATACCAGGAAGTTTGACCAAAAGTCAAGACAAAGGAGATGATTTGCATTCTTGAGTAGGCCTGAGCTTTCCTGGTGCTTGACTGGATTTACATATCAAAACACACCTGGACACCTGGGCTGGAATGAAGGTCAAGCTGATAACCCCCTTGCCTTTTTGGCAAAACCTATTCCCAGGGCGTGGCTTTGCCTGTCACATTGTTCAGCTGACAATAATTAAAGAATGCCCCTGTGCCTTCCCAGGCATTGTCTGTGTTCTATCCCTTCGATTCAGTTAGAATTTGCTTCACAACAAATCACTTCTAAAATCAATGGGTTTAATAAACATTTATTCTCACAATTCTATGGGTCAGCTGCAAGCATTTCTGGTCTAGGATATCCTACCTGTATCAGGATGCTAGAGGGTAACCTCTTCCAGGTCTAGCCATTGGTCTGATGTCAGTGGAGGCCCAGAGATGATTTGGCCTCATGAGTCTCATATCCCTGCAGGTTAGTACAGGTGGTCCACATGCTGTACTCATAGGGATCCCAAGAGAAACTAGAGAGAGAAAGCCCACTGAGCTTGCACTTTTTAAGTCAGCTTCTGCTACATCTGCTACCATCAAGTCACATTGTCAAGCCAGAATAAGAGTGGAAAGAACTACTCCTGAGCATATGTATAAAGAAGTGAATTACTGAGGCCATTTATGCAGCAAACTACCACACTCTGACAATCTACTTCCTCAGATGTCCCCAAGAAGCATATAAATATTCCTATCTATACTAATTGTTAAAGAAAAAAACCATTGAAACCTGTAAAGAAATTTTGTGAGTTTATTTGAGCCAAACTGTCAACAATTGCCGGGAAGCAGAACCTCAACAGGTTGAGATAATGCTCCAGAGAATGGCGGGTTACATTTCTATATTTATACATTGCAGTCAAAAGAAAGGGACGTAGACGAGTTACATGAAATTCATTGGTGATAGATTATGGAGGTGGGACAGAGCGAAGCGGGGAAACCTCTGGGATAGGGTAAAAAGTGAAATGATGGACGTAAGCTTCTTTTACCGAGAGGGATACAGGATACTCTAACATAATTAACAGTTGACAATTAACTTGATAACAGTCACAATGAGGGAATGTCTCAGGGTCATTTGTTGTGCCCTGAAGGGTCTGGGGTAAAAAGGAAGTTACAGGTTACCCAGACATCTCACAGATAGGTTATCTCAGAGGCTGGAAGGCTAAAGGGCTCAGTAAAGCAGATCCAAATTGATCTTTGTCAGTTGAAATACCTGGGACATGACTACCTGCTATAACCTGTTTATGGTCAGATATTAAATTTTCAAACCATCTTTGTGGTTATTTTAGGTCTCTGAATTTGCAAGACTGCCACACAGGCCTTCCCTGAGCTAATCAGGTTAGCAAGTGGCTCTTTTCGTTCACATAATAATAGCTTAGGGCCATCACGACTGGACGGAGGACCGAACACCTGGGTCCCGGCAGCGGTGGCAGCAGGAGTCAGGCTTGGGTCCATCGCCAGTTAAACAGCATCTCAGGGTGAGGACCATCACCCCAGCCAGAACTCAAGATGGTCACCTGGGCTGGCCCCTCCTCAAAGGTAGCCCCTTTCCTCCATGTACACTGCAGAGGACAGACAGGGATGGCTATGAGGCTGGGGCCATGGTGCCCCATCCCTAATCTACCCCCTGGCCTCCTTCACCTGTGGCCCCCACAGAAGGGTATGTATGAGAGCCCTTGTCCCTGCTACCTCTGACCACTGTCTCCGATCATCCCTCAGCACACAGGCATTTCGGCTTTCAAACTTGACCTACTCACTTCCTCTCACCCCCTTCCAGGGCCTCTGCTCTGGATAGGGCTTTTGGAATCCAGGACTCTGGGGTTTTACAACAAAGCTGGGGCTGGAAAGAGTAAACAGCATCAAAGATGGCTGGTAAGGCCACCCACCTCTGCCTCAGCTTGACCAATTAGTCAAGCCTCAGAACGTGGCACTCAGAGGGGATCCCTACTTCCCCAGCAATGGTTCTAGCAGCCGTGGGCAAACTACCTCCAGACCTCACGATGTGGAGCAGCTTCCGGGCCTGCCTCCACTGTGTGTGGTCATCTTGTGGCAGCCATCTTGTGAGGACATCAGCCATCACTTAAGGGCCTCGAGTGAGAGTGTGATGCCACCTAGGCTTTTATTATATAGGATGTGGCTCCAGAACAAAATGTATCTCCTCTGAAAAACGGCAAAAAAGACAGGGGAACATTCAGTTTGCAGGGCTGCCATAACACAATACCACAGACTGAGTGGCTTAAACAACAGAAATTTATCTTTTTACAAATCTAGTTGTTAGAAATCCAAGATCAAGGTGAGGGTTTGGGTGAGAGCTCTCCTCGCGGCTCTCCTTCTTGCTGTCCTCACATGGCGGGGGGAGAAAGAACTCCCTGATATCTCTTTTCATAAGGGAGCTGATGACAGTATATCAGGGCCTCACCATAATGACCTTATTTAAGCTTTATCTCTTCTTTAAAGGCCTTGTCTCTCTAAATATAGTCACAATATAGTGTATTAGTGCCTCAACATATAAATTTGAGCACAAGATACAACTGAGTCCACAGCAGGAAAATTGAAAGTTAGTAAAAGCCAAACACTTAAATTTTTATGAACGTCACCAACTTAAATAAGATGGGCTTGATCTGCATTGCATGTGGTAATTACACAAACATGTGTGACTCTCTATACAACATTGGCTAATCACAATATAGTTGGAAAAAAACAAACCTAAATTTTAACCAAGAATGATCCCCTGCCCTAGTCAGTGCAGCTCAGTTGGTTAAGCACTGTCCCATGTACCAGGAGGTTTGATTCTAGGTCAGGGCACATGCCTATGTTGTGGGCTCAATCTCCTGTGTGTGTGTGGGAGGGGAGGGGGGCAGTAGCAGGAGGCAGCCAATTGATGTTTTTCTTTCACATCTCTCTCTTTCCCACTCATCTCTATCTCTCTCTTCCTCTCTCTACCAAAAAAGAAAAATCAATATAAAAGTATTTTTAAATGTAAGCAATATTACCTGAACATATGTAACTGAAACTAAAATTTGGCAGGTCTGGCCTGATGTAGCATCTAGGAAATCCTGTAGAAAACAGCTAGAATAATCGTAAACAATATAAACTATTTCTTCTTTCTTTTAATGAACAATACAGGTTTGCCATAAGTAGGTAATAAAGTTGCTCGTATGAAAAATAACACAATATTTAATAAATAATGTAAAAATAAACTGTGTTTTGTATACCCACACCTGTAAACTTACTTTTTCCTACCCTTGCAGGGGAGGGCAGTTAGGGGTGACCAGGCCAGCAGAGGAGGGAAGTTGGGGGCAAACAGGCCGGCAGGGGAGCAGTTAGACATCAATCAGGCTGGCATGGGAGTGGTTAGGGAGTAATCAGGCTGGCAGGCAGAAGCAGTTAGAGGTAATCAGGAAGTCAGGCAGGCAAGCAGTTGGGAGCCAGCAGTCCTGGATTGTGAGAGGGATGTCCGACTGCCCGTTTAGATCCAATCCTGGTGGCATCAGGCCTAACAGGCAGTTGAACATCCCTTGAGGGATCCCAGATTGGAGAGGGTGCAGGCTGGGCTAAGGGACCACCCCATGCACGAATTTCATGCACCAGGCCTCTAGTAAATAAATAAAATCTTCTAAAATTATCTCTTGTAACACCTTTTTCCACATGTTCTTGATGTGTAACTGGTGTCAGCAGGAACTGGTTGGGAAATATTTAATGTGACTTGAATGTACATGTAAGATTGCACTCCTAAAATAATTTCTTCCCAAAAGTAGTGATTGTTTAAAAGTCTAAAAGTTTAAATTTTATTTTATAAGCATGTGACCCTTTCTGAGAGACATATAATAGATGAATTCAGGGAGTTAAAAAATATTTAAAGCATTTTGAACATATCTCTACACATTCTTGGTGAAATGCTTAGTAAAATTCCAGGTATAAAATTCCCTAGGGTATTATACCATTGCTTATCTTTACAAACTCTGAAGTTTTCTGTCCCCATTATTTCTCCTGTTAGATCTCTTATCAATGCCAATGAGCCTAGATGTGCATCGTTCACAACCTGCAACTGGAAACCCAGGCTGGTGAGATAGTGCTAAATTATAAAAGGAGACTTTTTTTTCATTTATTTCTATATTTAACATGTAGGACATTTTTTAAAATATCTTAAATTGCATGGAAAAATATGGTATATGCTTACAGATTTTTCTTTCCTAATGAATCCAGGGGCTTAAAACTCTAGGAGGTATCTTAGTCAGCTTTGGTGCCATACCAAGCTACCACAGACGTAGTGGTTGAAACAGCAGAAATGTATTTTCTCACAATTCTGGGAAGTGGGAAGTCCAAGATCAAGAGGCCAGTTAATTAGGCTTATGGGGAGAACTATCTTCCTGGGTTGAAGAAGATGCCTTCTCCGAGTCCCAACATGACATAGAGAAAGAGCCACTGAAAAAGCAGAGCTCTCTGGTGCTTCTTTTTATAAGGACACTATCCTATCATATCAGGGCCCCACCATTATAAATTCTTCTAAAAATCTCCATCACTTCCTCACAGGCCCTTTCACCAAATATAGTCACATTGGGAATTAGGGCTTCAATGGATGAATTTCGAATGGAGGGGATACAACGTAGCCCACAGCAGAAAGCAACTGCTGTATCTGAAAGTCCGAATGCAAAGCTATTTCATGTCAAATTTTCCTTTTAGGACTTTCAAACTGATGATTCTTGCATCACTAGTTAGAGAAAAGTCCTCCAAACTCTCAATCTAGATATACTCTCTAAAATAAATAAAATAAAATAAAATAAAATAAAATAAAATTCAATGGAAAAAATACTATTGGGTGAGGATTAACAAAAAAATATAACAGTAATACTGATAGCTAACATTTTATTGAGGGCTCATTATATGCCACCAACAGTGCCATGGACCTTCATTTAACTTTCTTATGAGGTAGGTACAAGTCTGATCTCTATTTTATGGAAAGAGGAAATTGAGAAACATATATATATTACATATTTAAATGTAATATGCTAATTAGACCAGACATCTTCTGAGCAACCTTCTAGGAGTCCTTTCAGACAAAGCCATGGTGGTTGGGCCCAGGCAGAGGCAGAGGCAGAGGCAGAGGCAGTTAGGGGCGATCAGGCCAGGAGTGGAGAACAGTTAGGGGTGATCAGGCCAGCAGGGGAGAGCAGTTAAGGGGATCAGGCTGGCAGGAGAGAGCAGTTAGAGGGAAAAAGCAAGCAGGGGAGAGCAGTTAGGGGGATCAGGCCAGCAGGGGAGATCAAGTTGGCAGGAGAGAGCAGTTAAGAGGATCAGGCTGGCAGGGGAGAGCAGTTAGGGGCATCAGGCAGACAGGCAGAGTGGTAGGGGCAATCAGGCAGGTAGGCAGGTGAGTGGTTAGGAGCCAGCAGTTCTGGGTTGAGAGAGGGATGTCTGATTGCTGATTTAGGCCTGATCCTGCAGGCATCAGGCCTAAACCAGCCATCGGACATTCCCTGAGGTGTTCTGGAATCAGCAGGCCAGGCTCAGGGACACCCTCATGCATGAATGCCATGCACCGGCCCGCTAATATATATAGATATATATATATATACTAGCTATATATATACATATATATTAGCTGTACTGGTTAATAATGCAGATTTTGTAATCAAAGAAAACACCATAATTTCAAGAAAAACGTAAAAAGTGCTATATTCAAAGTAATGTCAGTCACTAGCTATACATTTCCCAATCTTTCAGGTAATTTGTAGATACCGTCCCAATAGAAATTTTCTTATTTTGAGGCAAACCATCCAAAGACCCAATTTTCCACTTCTTTGTATGTTTTGAAGTGCTGCTCAGAAAGTACATGTGCCATCAATCAGAACAAGTGGTAATCTGAAGGAGCAAGGTATGATGAAAATGGTAGGTGGTGGAGCAAGGTATGATGAAAATGGTAGGTGGGTTAATACTGACCAGGAATGATCTCTTAAGATGTCTTTAACTGGTTTTGAAGTGTGTGGTGATACATCATCATAAAGCAAAATTACTTTGCTGTGTCTTCTGGCACATTCTGGTCATTTCACGATCAAAGCATGGCTCAAATTGACTGTTGTTGGTAGAAATCAGTATTAATGGTTTCACCTGGTTTTAGAAGCTCATAATACACCATACCTTTCTGATCCCACCAAATGCAGAGCATTGTCTTCTTTCCAAAGTGATTTGGCCTTACAGTCGATGTTGATGGTTGACCTGGATCAACCCATGATTTTGCACATTTGAGATTCTCAAAATAAATCCACTTTTCATCACCAGTCACAATTCAATGCAAAACAAGACTTTCATGTTGTTGAAGCAACATTTTACTGATGACTTTTTTTTGTTTTCCATTTGTCTTTTGTTCAGTTGATGTGGCACCCATTTTCCTTCCTTTAAAATCTTTCCCATTGTTTGTAAATGATCAGAAATTGTTTTTTGAGCAACGTTTAATCTTTCTGTGAGTTGTTTTTGAGTTTGACACACATCTTCATCCAAAATTGCTTGTAATTGTTGGTCTTCAAACTTTTTCAGTTGACCTGGATGTTCTTTGTCTTTCATATTGAAACCCGTCACTTTTAAAACATTTAAACCAGCATTCCCGGGTATCTTGAAATGGAGCATGTTCACCATAAGCTTCCCAAAGTATATGATAACTTTTTTTTCAAAATAAAGAAATGAATTAAAACTTTCCACAAATGCTCTTTTTTGGGGGGAGGCGGGGCACAAAATTCAACATTTTTAGGTGTAAAAATATCTATGATGTTAACCTTCAGCAAATTTCACATACAAGGTTTTGAGGCTTGTTATCAATACAACAAAATAGCATACATATCAAATCGCATATATATCAACATATGTATAACTCCATCTATTGACAAAATCCGCATTAGTAACTGGTACACCTAGTAAAAGCCTAAGCGACCTTCAGGACTGGATGACTGGATGACTAAGCTGCCCCCTGGTTGCCAGTGCACTCCCACAGCCAACCTCCCACAGTCCCACCCCCAACTGGCTGGCCAGATCAGGACTGGGTGAGATGGCTCCCATTGGCCCTGATTCCTGGCCAGGCTAAGGGACCCCACCCATGCACAAATTTGGGCACTGGGCCTCCAGTTATCATATACCTATGGATTTTAAAACTGCATAGTATGGAGCCTGCTTTAAAGATAATTCCTGAAAAAAGAGGTGAGCTAATTACTTATAAGTGGAGACCTGCACGGCAGCCATTTCACCTGATGAAAAGGGAGAAAGGTTCATCTATCTCTGCCTCCTTCCCCTTTCTTTTTTCTAATACCCCTCCTTCATATTCTCAGCATATTCCAAAATATAAAAGGAAAATCAGAAATGGAATTATTTCTATTTTGTAATTTTCTTTGTATTTATTCATTTATCATTTTATTCAGCAAAGATTTATTAAGTGTTCACTAGTGTCAAATATTGTGCAATAAACTCAGGATACAAAGAGCATTCACTAATTCCTTCAATAAGCATCTACTGTGTGCCAGGTACTGTTTTAGGCATCAAGAATAAAATAGGGGGGGAAAAAACCCTCCTTTTCTTGTAGAGTTTATATTGTAAGGGAGAAAAATAAACAACAAATATTTTATTTTAAAAGTTAAATCATATAGCATATTAGAAGTTGATACTTGCCAATAATTATTACAACAGGGTAGAAGGTAGGAAGTGAAGCAAAGGGAATACATTACAAGAATAAATACAGTAGGCCTCATTGAGAATATAAAATTTGAGCAAAGATCTAAAAATGATGAGAATATTAGCTAGGCAGATATCTGGAGGTAGAACATTCCAAGCAGAGAGAACAACTAGAATAAAAACTTTAAGTCCAGCATGTGTCTGTCAGGTGAGCTCCAGAAATGTGTGGCAAAAATTCCATTGGGGTTAGAGCTGAATGTACAAGAGAGAAAGCAATTTGGGTGAGCTCTTGGAAGACCTTCTAAGCCACTGTAAACTACTGAAACATTAACTGTGAAACTTGTAGTAGCTTCTCAGGGGTCTGGAAATGGATGATATTTCTGGCTTATTTTAAAACATGTTTTATAGACTTATACCCCATAAACAGAACATAGTTATATTTTAGGTTTCAATTCAACGTGATCAGTCTTTAGGTGAAAAGTTTATTCAAATCATTGTGATTACAAATTTGGACCATTACTACCATCTTATTTTGTATTATTTGTCCTTTTTTAACTTTTTTTTATATTTGCTTATTTTTCAATTTCATTTGATACTTTTCTTTTACTCATTTTTAAGCACGTTAAACTAATTTTTTAAATTTTAGTTGTTCTCCCAGAAATCCCCCAGAAACATGCTTATTTAAAATCACCAGTTCTAAATATCTAATCAGTACCTTTCTATTTCTTCTGAAGAATACACCTGCCTATCCACACTTAATGTGTTCTATAATTTCCTGCCACTTCAGTGATTGGCAATTACCAGAATGAAGGATTCCCCTTTTTCACACAAGCAACTGAGAGAGTTGGCATGGCTTTGCTTTCAAGACCTTCACACTATCATGCCCAGAGAAAGCACTGCTCCAGCCTCCCATCACATTGATACCAAAACAATGAAAGGTACAGCACAAAAAGAGCTTAACTGCACATTTGCTCTGAACAAGGCCATAAAGAAAAGGTAGCCATAAAAAGAGGTCTCTGTAACTGAATTCCATGGGGAAACAAAACACGTTCTTTTTTATGGGAAATTCTTATGCCTTGGAGCCCAATTGTAAGGACTGCATTTCAACTCTTATTACTGGGGTTGGAAATAAAAGATGGATTACTCTCTGGCCTAACAAAACTCACATGGCTAGTAGATTGAGCCCTGAGACGTTTGGTCCATTTTAAAAAATATTTGCAATGCAAATAAACTGTTCATGATGCCTTTGACTACCCAACTACTAGTATGTGTGCCGCACCAAATAAAATAGCTATTTATGTGTTTAGAGGAGACCATTTCTTGTTCTGTATACACACACCTGGACTCACTTCCCTTGAGAAGATGCCTCAACAGTGCTAGCATAACAAGACAATAACAGCAAAATAATAGAGATTTATAGTGATTGTCCAGAAGTCAACAGGGGATGGTTCACACAGTGAGCGTAACCATAACAAGTGTCAGTTTTTTCAAGCAGAAAACAAAAGAAGAGCTGTTTGATGCAATCGAGTGCTTCAGCCACAAAGACACACAAAATCTACAGACTAGTCATGGCATGCTCCTATTCCCAGAATGGAAAAAAAAGAGGAATAAAAATTATGAAGTATTAAACTTTAAACCCTACAACCCTAATTGCAGATAAAACTCATTTTTTTTAGTGTGTGTGTGTGTGTGTGTGTGTGTGAGTGTGTGTGTGTGTGTGTGTGTGTGTGTGTGTGTGTGTGATAACAGCATGGATTTTCATTGCTAAAAATCCTTCCTAAAGGTCCAAAGCAGGCCAGAGATTTGTTTTGCTTGACCTACACAGTAAGAAGGGAATTAGAACATATTCACATTTAAAAGTCTGGATTTCCAGCATATTTGAATTACCAAAGGATTCAGCAAATTCAGAATGACATTCCCACATCATAATAATCAGATCAGCTGAGTAACAGGTTCCCCCTTTTTTTTCTTTTTTTTAAAAATAAATCTTTATTGCTCAGATTATTACAATTGTTTCTCCTTTTTCTCCCCCATAGCTCCCTTCCACCTGATTCCCACCCCACCCTCTGCCCTTACACCCTCCCCCCACTATTGTCCTCATCCATAGGTTATACAATTTTAATCCAGTCTCTTTCTGCACCCCACACCCCTTTCACCCTGATAATTATCTATCCACTCCCTTTCTTTGCCCCTAATTCTATTATATTCACCAGTTTATTCTATTCCTCAGATTTTTAATTCACTTGATCTTCTTCTTCTTAAGTAATACCTTTCAGCATTTCATATAATACTGGTTTGGTGGTGATGAACTCCTTTAGCTTTTTCTTATCTGTGAAGCTCTTTATCTGCCCTTCAATTCTGAATGATAACTTTGCTGGATACAGTAATCTTGGTTGTAGGTTCTCGGTATTCATCACTTTGAATATTTCTTGCCACTCCCTTCTGGCCTGCATGGTTTCTGTTGAGAAATCAGCTGATAGTCGTATGGGTGCTCCCTTATAGGTAACCAACTGCTCTTCTCTTGCTGCTTGTAAGATCTTCTTTTTGTCTTTTACCCTTGGCATATTGATGATGATGTGCCTCGGAGTATTTCTTTTTGGATTCCTCTTGTTTGGGGTTCTGTAGGCTTCCTGTACTTGTAAGTCTATTTCTTTCACCAGGTGAGGGAAGTTTTCTGATATTATTTCTTCAAATATGTTTTCAGTATTTTGCACTCCCTCTTCTTCTGGCACCCCCATAATTCTGATGTTGGTGCGCTTGCAGTTGTCCCAGAGGCTCCTTACACTATCTTCAACTTTCTGGATCCTCTTTTCTTCTTCCTTCTCCAAAGGAGTGTCTTTTGGCTCTTTGACCTGATTCTTGTGTTCTTCCATTCTGCTGTTGGATCTCTGCATAATATTTTCCAATTTAGTCAGTTTATGTATACTTTTTAGTTGGGTCTCATGAAGTTTATCGAGCTTTTCTAGGATATTGTTGCATAACCTTAGAACCGTAGTTCTGAACTCTATATCCTCCATCTCTTTTGTTTGAGATCTATTTCCTTGTCTCGGCATTATCACTATTTTTCAGAGTTGGCAGGATGGCTTTGTGTGTTTGGTGTCCTATACAGCACAGTGGGTCAGCCTCCTCAGTTACCTGAGGTAGACACTCTTGGTGCTCCCCTTTGTGGACTGCGTGCACAGCCTTATTGTAGCTAAGTCTTTATTGTTGTGAATTGACCTTCAGGCCAATTGGATGTGGGTATCAGCTGTGTCTACTCTGGGATAACTTCTGTATTGGAGACAGTCTTATAGGATCAGACTTGAAAAACTGCAGAAGCCTCTGCTCAGCTTGGATGGGGCGGAGTCTCAGGGCTGAACTGACAGTCTTGGCTTCCGCCCTACCCTTGTGCACTCGCCTGAGTTTCCGCCTGAACTCTGCCTTCCACGGCTTCCCTGAGTTTCCGCCTGACCATCCCAAGAGCGTGGGTGCCCCAGGGGCTCGCCCGGACTTGGGCTGGTCTCTGTAGTCTGGAGCTTCTGACTCCTTCCGCTACAGAGAGGCCGCCACCTTGTACAGAGAGGCAGCAGCAGCCTCCGCAGTCAGATCTGGAGCTTCTGACTCCTTCCGCTATGGAGAGGCGGCGGTGAGACCTCAGCGCGTTCTCATTCGCGCGCGCACACCTGTAGACTCTGCCGGCTTCGGCTCCAGGTCCCGGGTCTCCCAGTCTCTGAGTCTCTGGGTGCCTTTCTCTACAGTCCAGACTCCACCCGTATGAGCCTGGGACCACGGAATTTCGGCCAGGGTTGGGGTTCAGTACAGTCGGAAAGGGTTTTGTGCAATCGGGAATTCCTCCTCTCCCGCCAGGCAGGCATTCGGCAGCCGCACTTCCTCTCTGCGTGTGAGCGTCCCCCTACCTCAGCGCTTTTCGGCTCCCAGTCCGATCCGTGAGCCTCTCTCTTTCTTTCTAGTTGTAGCTATTCCACTCTGCCAGCTTTTCTGAGGTTTTGGTGAAGTCCTTTTTGATTTTAGTTGTTTTTTTAATTAAATTGTTGATGAGGTGGCAGCTTAGGAGACTGCCTAGGCCGCCATCTTGGTTCTGGTCGTTTTTTTTCTTTCTTTTTTTAACCATTTATTTTCTTGTTCAGCACGTTCCCCACTACTCCCCATTGTCTTTCATCTCCTCCTCTTTTACTAATTACAAACAGTCCTTCCTTGTTTGGCCCCTCTTGGCATTTGAGTTTGCATTCCCCAATACAGATAAATCCTTCTCTGTTACTGCTCCAGAGTCAGGCTTTATTATCAAGGACTTGACATCCCAGAAGCTTTGAGACAGATATGATTGTGTGAAAAAAATCTGCATTGCACACTAGCTGAGGCTTGGAAGTTCTAAAATGACTTATTTGTTCATGGAAACTGAGAAAAACCTGTGGAGGAAAACGCTAACGAAGAGGACAAATGAGGTTCACGAACATTTTCCGACCTGTGAATTCAGAAGACAATGGCATGGCGGCATACTGGGAAGAATCCAAAGCCCATTGCTAGCTCTGACTCTGCTTTGGGCAGATGATTCTTTCTGTCTGGTCTCAGTTTTTTTCATTCCTGAAGTGAGGGAGTTGTGCCCGGTGGTCAGAAGGGCCCCCTCTAACTCCTGGTTTCTATGTGAATCCCCACCTAAGAGGAAAGGATTATCTTTCTTTATCCTTCCTGGCTACAGAGAGCAGGTGTAGCTGGCCAAGGGAATGGGTTGATTACTACATTCTGGTTGTCGGTAGCCTTAATAAAGAGAAAATTGTATTTAATCAAGTATTTCTCAATAAAATACCTTCTCTTTCACTTAATATTACTGAATCCTCATCCACCCAGCACAAGGCAACAAGCAGTAAGACATGCTGAAGATCTGGAAGACTGCCCTGAAATGTCTAGATTTCTGGGATTTCTCTGATGATTACAGATGTCTGACCATACCGTTCTAACACAACAGTAGTGATGACTATTGCTTAGTGACTCTCTACTAGGTTTCTTGTAAGCACTTCATATGCATCAGTTCATTTAATTCAGATCACCATTTCCCTAACACCGGAGTCATTCATTTATAAGCACCCCTATTTATTCCCTCTCAAATGAAATGTTCATAAAGCCCTTGAGAAAAAAAAAAGCAGGCACATTTGATCTTGGGCAAAGCACTGTCCACAGTAGGTGTCCAAAACTGTAATTTAGGATGAAAACTAAATGTGAAATCTCATAAATATAAAAATACCCTGGGTGGCAGAAACCACCTTTACTTCTCTTTTCACACATTACCTCCGCGCAGTGCCCTGAATCTGTAAGGGTTCTTTCCCGCACTGCTAACAACATGAAGGCACATCCCTGTTCCTAAAGTGAAATGCCTTTGCCGGACTCTATTGAGAGAATCTTATTTTGAACCTTCTGGCTAAAAGAATGCCTCTTTATTTATTTGGAAAATATTCGTACAATACCCAAGACTCTTCAGGTGATGGTCATTAGAGTATAGAAAGGACTTCTTTCCTCATTGTGTTTGGAACCCACACTCCAGCAGACCATATGGGCATTCTAGCTGTGACTCAGTATTGTTTTTTTTTTTCTTCTTTTATTTATTTATTTATTTATTAACTTATGAAGGTATTATATGTGTACATAGCTTACCATTGCCCCCCCCTCCCATTCATGCCCTCCCTCCCCAGAATTCTGTGTTCCTTGTTTGTACTTATATGCATGCATACCAGTCCTTCGGTTGTTCTCTTATCCTCCCCCAGGTCTCCTTCCCCTCCCCGCTGTCATTTGACAATCTGCTTGTTTTATGGTGACTATCTCAGGACCACACAAATAGAATCCGCTCCTCCTCTGATTCACACCACCCCTCCCCCCAGGTCCCACTGCTTCCCCAGGGCACACGGCTCTCCCGGGACACCCGGCCCCCCTGGGGCTCACGGCTCACCTGGGGCACACGGCTCCTGTGACTCAGTATTTAGCACATGTATCCCAGCACTTTCTAAGCACTTCTGATTATGGTAAAGTCATGGGACAGTCCACTTTCTAAATTTCCAGGGAGGGATTTAATGGTATGCTGGACTGGTGGTACTTGCACTGCTCTGCCTCTCAAAAACAATGGGACTCACTTTGAGGGAAACGATGAATGTTCCACCCTGGAGCACTGTCCACTTTCTACTCCTTCTACGAGAATTATTGGAATGAAAGAAAAGAAATCGCCCAGGAGCCTTTCAAGCATCCTTATTTTTCTCTGTCACATCATTAAAGGTTCAATGAATCTCCAATTAAGTCTCCCTGGCTGCTGTCACCAACCTGATTGATAGATGTCCTTGGCTCACCCTCCACAGGACATGCCAGCACACCAGGCCCCCACCTGCTACCATCAATTATCGCTCTCTTGTCATCAGTGCCCTTACTTGTCAATTTATTCACCACCAGTCCAGTGCAGCCCTCTAATCAGGGAGAGAAAAAAAGAAAAGCTATTCTTCTTTACTTCCGATGGTGGGATTAAGAAAAGTCTTAACAAACCATCTTAGAGGAAACTTTGCTTTAGGCTTTTCCATTTTTCTTTCTCCCACTACTCACCAACCTGGCACAGAGACTGGTGTCACAGGGGCTGACCTGTGAATGTGTTAACTAAAGGCAAAGGAGAAATTTTTAATACATTTAGAACTTACAGAAATACAGACTTTTGACTCTTTGAATCCTAAGCATTTGTGCCTGGGGAGGAAAAGAAATCATTCAATTCCCCCCCCCCCAAAAAAAAAAAACTGATTGTAGGAAGCACAGATTCAAACTGATTGAAAAGAATAAGCAGTTCCTTGGTGTTGGCAAACCCAGTAAACATGATAAATTTTACTTGTCTCCTGCCCCACCTGTTTAATGTTTAAACCTGAAGTGATTGTGGCGCTTGATAACCGATTACCTGTCTAGGACACTGCAATCTTCTGTCTATCGACACAAAAATACAACCTCCCCCGGAGTGCCGATATCCATTCCTGCCTTTGACCGTGAACCGCTCTGCACAAACCCCCGGGAGGCTCAGGTGCATCCAACGGGATCGGTGAAGGAGAGATTGATTCCATTTGGATGCCTGTTGGATAATGACCTTTGACTTCTGTACCCAAAGTGACAACAAAAAAACGCCAGCTCTTATTCATCTCAAGTCCCAGGGAAGACAATTTGTTTTTCTAAAAACAGTTAAGAAGATTTTGTGGGATCTTTTTTCTTCTTATTGAAGGAGACGTAGAAGAGGGGAAAAAGAGAGAGGACATTTCATGGGATAAGGAAAGGTGCTGTGTCTTCATATAGGGGTGGTGGGGGGGGGGTGGCGTGAGGAGAAAGAAATGTAGGAAGTCACTTTCCTGGTTAAAGATCCCCAGATGATTGATCCTCTCCCTAGACCATCTATTTTGTCACTTTGGGAGCACATTGCTTACTATCTCATTAAATATATGTTCTGAAAAGATGGATTTGGTTCTCTTAAAGAGGCATGAAATAATCAGAAGGGAGATTACCTCTTTACTCTTTGTTCTATATTTAAAATTGTTCCCTCCTGCCGTGATCAAATCACAGAAGATGAGCAAGAATCTTATAATGTCAAAATATTTGTGTTGTGGTGCTAAGTGCCTGCGTGAGTAAGTAGCTACTGAGCCAGTGTCTACAGGACTACAGCTTGCCACTGTTTGATGAATATTGTACCTTGCAGGGTCATTACGTTAATTCTTCTACGGGCAGTCTTTCCCAAGAAAAAGTACAATTAGTTTTCATATTTGCTGCTTTTGTTCTTAATCTACATTTTGTTTTGCTTACTCATGACCTGTCTGGGGACTTACTAGTACCTTTTAATGTTTTAAAACATTTGTCATCTTAATGGTTCCTGTTACAAGAGCCTGCCCTTAAAAAGAGGAATTCACTAAAAGGCAAAATTACCTGTAAATGAAACCATATTGTAAATATCCTTACATATTTATTGCTAAATTTTGCACAGTAACCAATATCCCAACCCTACTTCCTTAAGTCATGAAATTAGGTCTAGGGCAGATAACCGTGAAGTTGTTTTACAGGCCTGATTTATAAAGCCATATTTCACTCCTCCCATAGACATTTCCGCACAAGAGAAAGCAAATTCATCAGTATTTCAGTCAAAGCCTAATCCAGGTAATTTGGCTGCATGATCACCAATAATGGCATTGCCCAGTTTATGCAACCTAAGCAGTTTGGAAATAAAATTTCTATATTAGGACACATTTAGTTCACCCCCAAATCCAAAGCAACTGATTCTCAGTTCATATTTGAGTAATTCCAAGGAGTTCTCCTACTTACCTTGGGGGACTTTGACCCTTGATTTGTTCTTAGACCTGAATGTCAGTAGAGACATTTTGCCAGAGGCCATAGCATAACAGCATTAACATGAAAGTGCAAAAGAAACACTGGAAGGCCAATGGACCTGGATCTCTGCAGAGCAGATAGCACAAGATTGCTCCTGCTATGACTTCGATGGCTTGAGGCAATTTCCTGACCTGATAATCTTTACATTGTTTACTAAACTTTATCTTTGATCTGCCTGCACACATTGCTAAAGGGAAAATGTGTAACCAAAACTGAATAAAGCAGAAACCCAGAAACCGGTGTGGTTCAGTGGATAGAGCACTGGCCTGCGGACTGAAGGGTCCCGGGTTCGATTCCGGTCAAGGGCATGTACCTTGGTTGCGGGCACATCCCCAGTGGGGAGTGTGCAGGAGGCAGCTGATCTATGTTTCTCTCTCATCGATGTTTTTAACTCTCTCTCCCTCTCCCTTCCTCTCTATAAAAAATCAATAAAGATATATATATTTTTAAAAAACTAAATAAAAAGCAGGCAGGACCTGGACTCCTGGGTCCTCTTCATGCAAGAGGTTCCACCTGCCCCCTCCCCCAATGCCTTCAAAATTCATAATTCTTGTATAGTGTATTGTGTGTCGGCCCTCCTATCAAGTCATCCTGAATCCACCGTGCAGGTCGCGGCAACATTTGTCTTTGGTAATACAAATATCCACATTATTCATTCTCACTACATTTTATACTTCAAAACTATTTTGTTTCCCATTTGTCTCCAAAGTCCTATCTTTATTATACCAGACCAAAATAATAATAATAATAATAACATAAAACATTTTAGCTCTCCTTTTATCCACATAAATCCAGTGATTCCATTATGCATTTACTCTCTTCTCTTTACCAAGTTTTTAACCATACAGATGCTCCTGTCATCTGTGAATTTTTCAGTATTTAATGTGCATTATCTTCTTATGGTCCACAGTAGGAAAGAAACATTAAAAAAAAATTTAAGTTAAAAAATAATCATTTGAACGATTCTCCCTGCGATTCTGTGGAACCATTGTTGATTCTGCTCAGCTATGTTTCCAATTTAGGCAGTGAGTGCTGCAATCCTCAAACATCAACCATCTTAACATTCGAGGGCCCATCGTTTGTTTATCCCTTGGTTTTTGCCAGGACCATCCACTTCTGGCAGCTGTGCTTTTAAATTTTTTAACTGAAGTAGAAATCCTCCCGTGTAAACAAAGACTTCTGAGCCTATACTTACGTTACACTTCCTAAGAACTAGTTGTTTCTTAGGGCAATGCTTCTGGAAATGCATGTGCCCACCAGTCACCTGGGTATCTTGCTAAATTGCAGATTCCAACTCAGTAAATGGAGGGTGGGACCTGAGACTCTGTGTGTCTAATAAGCTCCCACGTAATATTGATGCTACTGGTCCATGGACCACACTCCGAGATGCAGTGCATTAGAACAGGCCCAGCACACGCTTCTCTCTGCCTCACAAGATAAACAGCATCCCCTGCCCTATGTGACTGGCTTACTAAACATTCTTACTAACCCCATCTCAACATTGAGTACTCGGACCTCAGATACTGTTTAACTCTAAACAACAAATAGTAAAATTATTTGTAATGGAACATCTGAGATTTACATTTTTAAATTAAAACCTCTGAGATACAGTGCAAGTACCACAGGAGATGCAAAACCTCTGTTGACAAAATGTTTTATCTTCTCTTATTTTTCTGTTCCCCATAAGAGTCCTTCTCAAGCACCAGTAGGCAGAAGAATAGCCTGAGGAATGTATTAAAGGTGCAGATTATGATCTCTAATCTCTAAGACTGATGCAGTAGAATTAGAGGGATGGGGAAGGGAAGGGGAGGTACCTGAGAATCTGGATTTTAACAAGCAAGTGCATGTGATCCCTACACAGTGGTGAGCAGACTACTCTCAGCAAAACTGCCACAAGATAATAAGTCACTTTCTGCCCATGTGAAAGGCATTTTAATTTGGGTGTAAAACATCATATAATTTACTCTTGCAGAATGGGGACTGAAACCTTGTCTATCCTAAGTAAATATCCTCTAAGTTTCAGGGTGAAAGAAGCTATTAATGTGCTTGGAGGACTGTTGCGGACTGGGAAACAGAATGCTCCTTCTTAAAGACAGAAGAGCTCCCGGAGGGTAGAACAAATACTTCACCTGACCTCGTAACTAAATCTTAAAATTGTTAGCTATTCAACCTTCGACTTTATTAAGATATTATATTATAAAAGAATCTCACAAGAGCCAATGAGCTAATGGCATCAGAGGAGGGCCTTGTCTTCATTAGAAATTCAGTCAAATATTATGCTAAAGAATAAACAGCATCTTCTGACCATTTTCAACTTGTAATTTCTTTTCATTTACTTCAGGAGGGAGAAGACACACATAAAAGAGGAGTCACATAGAGAACATGACACACTTTTGTGGAACCATTGTTGGTTTTTGCCAGAAGTGGATGGTCCTGGCAAAAACCACGGAATAAACAATGGACCCTCGAATGTTAAGATGGTGATGTTTAAAGTCTTCAGCATTCACTGTCTAAAGTAGAAACATAGCTGAGCAGAATCAACCATGGTTCCACAGAATCACAGATATATAACAAACTAACTAACTTAGTTTGTTAGGTGAGCCTGGGAACAGGACAAATAAAGCCAATGACTATCTATTGCGCATGGTAATCTAATAAAGGAGCAAAAGGAAACACACATGTAGGCTACCCTTGAAGCCCTGGGGGAAATCACAGAAATAAACACAGGGAAATGTGAAAATAACTTATACTAATAAACTTATCTATAGGCCAATTTTAACGTAATATTTCAAACATCCCACATGTAGCCAGGAACCCAAGTAGAGTAAAATGAGTCCTTCGAGAAGTAAAAAATAACTGCTACATGGCATTGTTTGTACCTTGTATGTGAGAGGGAGGACCTTATATCCTCACTCAAAAGTTACTCTTATTTTAAGAACAATGCTAAAAAGCTGCCTATCATATTTTCTTAAGCTTGCATATTAACATTTATTTGTCCATTGAAAATGTGATAATGTCTAATAAATTGAACACCCTAATGTACCTAATGTATAAATCACAAGCCAAGAATAGAAAGATACTTAACTAATGCAAATACAAATAGCAGCAGAGATGTACACATACATGATTACATTATATAATGTTAAATCTGATTCTGTATCTCTTGAATCTCCAGAAGGGATGTTTATGACAATTAAATTAATTTTAAGGAGTTAGGAATGATTCCTGGCTTACTATTATTATTATCATCACCATTATTCCTCTTACTGGGTAATAAAAAGTTGGAGTTTTGGACATCATGTACCTGTGCTCAATTCCAGATTCCATGACTTACTAAATTCTTGACCTTGGGCAAGTTGCTTAACTTCCTTAGTTCTTAGTTTTCTCCTGTACAGAATCATAGCATCCATTTTAAAGGTCTATGACCAGGTTTAAGTATCCTAATGCAAAGTTCTTAGCCCTGTGGCTAGCACATGAGAAGTAATAGCTGTTATTGTTGTCAAATGTGTGGTTGAGATAAAGATATTAAAATCCCATTTTACAGACGAGGAAAACCAAAGCTCAAAGATGTTCGATAACATGAGTGCATTTACACAGATACTAACATAATGAAGCAGGCATCAATTGCAGGTCTAGCAGAGGTCACAATTCACACGATTTTCACTGTATCAGACTCCTTCTCATCAATCCCAATTGCATTTTGAAATGTATATTTGCCAATTACCAGTTTTTAAAGTGTAGAATGCAACTCAATAAATATTTGCAAATTGGACTTAGTCTGTCAAATCATATTTAGAACTCTGATTTCCAAGACCTCAAGAAATTCCTTCCTCCACAGATAAAATCAAAATTCATCCTTCACCTGTATATTATTGCCTGACATTCTACCCTTATTGATTCTTCCCTTTGTGTCAATAAAAATAGAAATACCCTGTATGAGTCATTTGTACTTTAGTGTATAGTGAGTTTAATCATATTTGGTTTTTATTTAGTTTGTGGTTATTATTTTTGTTGTTGCTTGTTGAATCTGAAAGCAGATTTCGAGTAAGGCAGGATCTAATAGAAAGTGGATAAAAGAGTAATAGATTGAGCCTAATCTCTTTAATATGACCTATAAGACTTTACATAACCTAGCTCCTGCTTATTTCTAAAACTTCATCTCTTGTTATTCCTTCCCTTTTTTGGTAGAATATATATTGTTCCCAGTTAGTTTCTGCCCTTTAAAAAAAAAGGAATATAACAACCTTGCCCATTGCTATGTGACTTATAGTGGCACAAAGGGGAGGAGAATATTTCCCTATTCCATTCATTACTGACCTGGTCACATGTTTGCTTAACCAATGGCATATGAGCCAATGGGACTGTGACTGGACCTTTTTTATATTTTCCTTCTGTCATGAGAATGTCAAGTCCCAATTAGGAGTTGTTCCTCCAGCCTTGGTCCTAAATGGAGACTTAGTGATTAGCACCGCAACTCAACAGCAGATCACCTGCAACGTGCATGAGAAATAAACCTTTGTTGTATTAGCCAGCTGAGGTGCTGGGGCTGTTACTGAGCCAGAACAGTGAAAGCTGACTAATTCAACACTCCACCCACACTGAGCTATTTTTAATTCCCGTGTCTCGTCTCACCTCACTTTTGGCATTTGTATTGCCATTTAGTTTTGCTTGGATCATCCATTTTTTGATGGTGTAACTCTTAGTCAGCCCTATATCTCAGCTTGTAAGCCTCCTAGACTAGTATATAAGCATCCTATATGCTCCAGGCCTTTCCTATCATAGTACAACCAGGCTGAATTGCAAATGTCTGTTTATTGGTCTATATCCCTCCTGAGACTGCTAGCTTCATGAGAGAAGGCACAGCATCTGTTGTGTCTCTATTGTTCCCTCACTGCCAAGCCTAGTTCCTGGTCCATAATAAACCCATCCTACAATTTACAGAGTGAATGAACAACTAAAAAAATAAGAGGCAATATGATAAAAACATTAAGACTAAGCTTAATGTGTTTTTTTAAGTCTTTAGATGACCTGGATTCAAACCCAGATTCTCTAACTTCCTATCAGAACTAGCTACATAATTTGTGGAGCCCAATACAAATGAAAATGTGGGCCTCCAGTTCAAAAGTGCATAAGAGTGTGGATATGGCAAAGGCAGGTTATTAAACCAAGCATCTGGCCCTTCTAAACATGGACCCTGTGCAACTGCATAGGTTATATGCCATGAAGCAACCCTGCTGGGTAAACTTGGGCAGCTAACCTCTGTGTAGCTCTGTTTTCTTGTGTGAAAAAAATAGACTTAAATAGGATTTCTGTGAGAACGAAATAAGTGAATACACAGAAAGCCCTTATAATGGAGAATCTTATGTAGACACTGTTTTTACATATAGTAAAAACTGTGAATGTCAAAGCAAATTTTGATTATTTCAAATTTTGCCTAGGGTTTCCATGCTCATCAGTCTAGATCAGGGGATCTCAACAGGAGGCAATTTTGCCTCCCAAGGGAACACATTTCAATGTACAGGGAGATTTTGGTTGTCACACTTTTGGCATCTAGCGGATAGAGATACAATGCCACTAAAATCCTACCACACACAAGACAGCCCCCACAACAAAGAATTATCCAGTCAAAAATGTCAAGAGTGCCATGCTTGAGAAACCCTGATCTGAAGATTGATTTCTGGGCTTCCAAAGAAAAATTGCTAAATTTTTCAGGCTCTCAGCTTCTCCATCCATAAAAGATGGCCAATAACACCTAAGCCTACCCCACATTGCAAGGATGTTGTAAAGATAAATTTAAAAGCAAAGAGTCCAACTCTCAGAAGGAAAGGGTACTGTTACAGCCCAAAGTGTTATTATCAAGCTGTGCAGCTACTTTCACTCTCAGGAAACCAAATGTTCTACTTGGAAATGATAATTTCCCTCCACTAAATGAGCATTTTACTTCCCAGAGGGAGGAGTTTTATTCACCTTTTGCCATCATTACACTGAGCCCATTACAGCTGTTGTTCTTTCCTTATTTGAAATTTCATAACACAGATAACAACAGAACCTCTCCTGAAGGAATGTATAGCTCTATAGTAACAAGCCACACACATGTGCCCATGTGTAAACAATCTGCTAACCCAACCAGCCGTGCATATTATAAGCACTCGCCTCATACCTAAATGCTTTTCAATGAGACTATTGGGTAGAGAAGAAAAGATAATGTCCTTTTGAGTCATCATTCACACCAGCCACTCTCTCAAATCCCGATGTGAGTTAACAGCTAAGTGGTAAAGCACAATTCTGGTTTTCTATTTATAAAGTGAATGCTCTGGAGACTAATTGGAATGGCAATCAGTAGCAGGAAGGTGAAGGAACAAGAAAAAGTTCAGACACAGAAAATAAAGGAGAAAATCCTAGAGAACCACAATGCACTCGACCAATACTCTCCAATGCCTTAAATGTATAATTAATCACTAGTTTGTGCGTGAAGATTGCACTGCTTGCATGAACTCAGAATAGAACCACATTATAGCAATTAGAAGGAGCTCATGTTGGTGCATGAGCCCCCAGATGTCTAGATCAATTGTCTAACAAAAATCTGTGTTCACGAGATAATCCCAGGATAGAAGTTCTAGCTAGCAAGGGAAAGAATTACCTAATATGAATACTGTGTCAGCATCCTGCTTTCTTCTCCCCTTTGGTCTGAGAGATTAGCAGGGCTGCCACAGGCATGTTATGGAGGATGTTGAAAGTGAAAGCTGAGAGGAAGAGAGCTCCTTGGGATAAAGAGAACTATAGATAGAACATGAATCAACTTATCAAGTTCTCTCAGTGCCTGCACAGGAAACTCATGGGTGTGAGAATATCTTTCTATGGCTTCCTCTGTGACCAGCAGAGGCAGAGAGGGCAGGCAATAGTAGTGATGGCACCAAGCACTATGGAAATCCCTGGGTGCTCTGGGGTCAGGAAAAAGGCTTTACATTTCCACTTTCCAGTGCTTCTCTTTGGATGTTCTCAAGTCAAGCTACTGCAGTGCAATGGAAGTGTGAGAGAGGAGGAAGCTACAGAGCAATGCTTCCAAATCCTATCCCTCTCCAGCCATTTGATTCAGGCATTCAATATCTGAGTCTCAATTTTCCACTTTATAAAATGAGGTTAGTGATTGCCAGAAGCCAATTCCAGCATGTCATAAGAATTTCATCAAAAGGTTGATGAAACTTGGGGGCTCAACAAGAGCTGAGTCACATATGTAATAATCTGTTGGAGTGGCTGGAGGGCACTTCCCTCAAACCTGAATAAGATGATTGTTCGCTGCCAGACAGCTCAGGACATCTTAATCTACACGTTATTGCCTCCTATTGGCCAAACACCTGAACAAGCTCTAGTCTGTTCCTCAATCTGACAATGCTTCTATAAACCCTACCCTTTGAAATGTATTATCTCCGCTTTGCCTTAGGAAAAATTGTGCTAATAAAAAGCAGGGGTCCTAAAACAAGGGGAGGAAGAATTAAGAAGAAAGAACTTGGAACTTTAGGTCCTTTAGCTGAAGCTCCTCTGACCTCTAATGCCTTTCAAAATTATCTTTCATTTCCGGACTCTTCTTTAATCTATGCACAGCCTTTCTCCAGATTGCTGAACCCTTCTTAATGCTGGGACAAGAACCCCAGAAAGTGATCCTTATGACAGGACTATTACAAAGATTAGAAGAGTTGGTTAATAGAAATAGTTATTACACTCAACATGTAGCTATCACTTGATGATATTTATTCAATTTTTGGAAAACCCTTTTTTTCCTATTAGCATTGCCAACCTTCCTATGACACATTATTTAAAATTTACTCCTGTCCCAAAACTATCCTTGACTGTCTGTGCAGCTTCCATGGCTCTCTTCTACATCACATTCCTTCACCCTGCAGGTATCAATTTGGAGTTACTGTACTTCATTCCAGTCAGTGACACATCTGTGAGGTTCCCTCAGTTCTGTCATTTGCATGTGTTCCATCTATGCCACAAGCAATGATGACTTTCTGTCGACTGTAACTGCCTTTGCCTGTCTGGAAGTTGTAAAGAGCAAAACACAAATGTATGCTGTCAACTGGGTCAGCTTTTACATGACCACATTCAGGAAAACCAAAGACTGAATTGGTCCCATCACATCACAGGCCTCTCTCCTGTGAATTGAATTGAGAGCCCGAGGTCCACCAATTTAGATTCCTCTCCCCCAAAATCTATGTAGTAGAGCAAATGTATATCTCTACCTGTGGAGAAGAGACTGCTCAATGATGTAACTGCTGCCAGACTCTGGAGCTAGACCTGCGTCAGACAGGGAGATTATTTCCCACAAGATTCCCCTAGACACTGTTTGATCCTGGTAGATGTTTTCTTCTGGTATAAATCAGAGCCCCTCCCCTACACCCCACTACATGCTGGTTCCAGAACAAGTCTTTGACCTGACCTGGCCAAGCATATAAAGTAATTTCTCTACCTGGTAGCATTCACTTTCTAGTACTTGTGACTATCCCCTCATCCCTCACTTACCCTATATCATTATTTGGTACATGAAAAGTGGGGGGAGAGGATATCTACTTTGTCTCAAAGTTGCCAAAGATGTACTTCATATGTAAGTTTCCCTTTATGAGCTCTATTAATTGTCCAACTTACTAGAGTCATCTTTCTTAGGTCTTGCACAGCTAGATTTTCAGTCTTGGGGATTTTCCCTGGGTCTGTGAATACCAACACTAGTATATATCTCTTTGTCTTGCTCTTATTACACTTTTTTTTAAAGAAACGAGAGTATCTTTTAGGTACATTACCCTGAACACTGATTCCATTACAGTAGATGCACTAATTAATGGTACTTAATTTTGCATAACTTTATTTCTCCTGCAATTGATATGCAAAGCCAAGGAAATAAATACACAATCCAAATGAATGGGAACATTCATCATCTTGCCAGACAAGTAAGACTTATTACTTCTGTCAAATAAATTAAGTTACACTACCAAGTGGTATTCAAAAATCTAAATTGCTGAACACATGATACTGAGCCCCTGACCTAATGTGGCCTACTTAACACTAATAAAAACCAGCTGAGGGCCCCTATTCCAGCCTCACTATCCTTTTCTTATATTTCATGTTTTCATCTCACACAATAATGACCATATCAATGTCTTTTAGATGTTGACAACTGACTGTTGCTATTGCTTTCGCTAACTAGTTCTGTTCTGTTATTGAACCAGAATGTTTTAAAAATATAAAAGTCAAAGAACAAATGTTCAGTCTTCCATGTGAGCTGTGACAGCTGTTTTGTGGAGCTTTACTTTTTCTGGAGCCTCCCTATGACTTTCTTCCCCTGTGTTCAGATGTCAAACTGGATAGAACTGCACCCAAAGCAACTCTATAATTAGCAGCAATTAACCCTGAGTGGAAGTCAACAAAGGCAACACAATACTCAATTTTCCCCCTATTCCCCAACAATTTAGTCAGAATTCTCATTCATTAAAGCCAAGAGAGCTAAAACAAGCGCTACCATCAACACTGACATAGAGAACATTAACAGAGAAACTCAGATTCATCCACCGCATAAGCTGATTGCTATTTGGAAAACGCTTTGTCCATTGCTAATAAAAGCAATGCTTCAGTGACTTTCCCAGATCGGCTGTCTAATGACAGCCGATTAAAGTCAAAGATTGCAGGGTTATAAAAGAAATTGTTTTGCTTTTTTAGGTTAAATCTGTGCACGATACCATTTTGGTCAGAAATGACCAAATCATCTGTGACTAATGCCGGACAACAGGCGATTGGTGACAGGCCTGCCCTGGTATCAGACAGTGCTCAGAGTTCACCTGGCTGCCCCAGAGATAATGGCAGTCATGTGTTGTCCAGCTACCCATCCCAGATTCTACCTCTCAAGCTCACCACCAAATCGGTGAGGGTGCTAGGAAAGCTCCCATCCAATCAACAGAGTCCAGGCCAGATGGTGAGTTTTGCTGCAGGGGAAGCTAATGGCCTCATGTGACAGTGAGATCATCCTTCAGCCTTTCAGGAGAGGAGACAATGCTATTGAATTAGCTTTGCAAAGGATCCTCTTTCAGCTTAATCAACATTTGTGGAAAGAGGAATTAGATTGAATGTCTGTGAATGCAGCCAGCCACCTTCCACAGTCAGATGTTGCTGCTCCTCATCACTATGGAGATTGGACTTTATTTGTACAGCCAGGTCAGGTCTGAGTGCATGTTTATCAGCAATAATGATGGCTCATTGCAAACCCTTAGCATGCTTGCTTTGAGGAAAACAAAGCAGGCAAAAAAACGTCCAAAATTAAAACATAACATTTCCTCCTAAGTGTAGACTCAGATTAATAGGTACAAGACACATACAGTGCTTTCCCGGTTGACCTTGAAAATCTTGGTTGTTGAAATCTGTAGAATTCATTGAAATTTGTGAAATGTGTGGAGTTTGCTCCTCTTTTAAGCAAAGAACATCTTTGTAAAGTCTGAGATTGTTTAGCTCGGTTGGTTATAACACAGTATCAGTATCATTCCTACAAAACAAATGCCTTTGTTCTATCTATTCCTTGTCCATGAATTCCATCCCTGGACCTCGCCAGGGAAATTCCCACTGTTGTTCTTAAGAAGTTTGGATGTAGCCGAAACTGGTTTGGCTCAGTGGTAGAGCATCAGTCTGCAGACTAAAAGGTCCCGGGTTTGATTCCAATCAAGAGCCTGTACATTGGTTGTGGGCACATCCCCCGTAGGGGGTGTGCAAGAGGCAGCTGGTTGATGTTTCTCTCTCATCGACGATTCTAGCTCTCTATCTCTCTCCCTTCCTCTCTGTAAAATATCAATAAAATTTAAAAAAAAAAAAGAAGTTTGGATGTAACATCTCAAACCTGTGGTTAACTCTGAGTTGGGAGAGAGGGGGGACGGAGAGGAAGAGGGTGAGAGAAATAGACAGTGCTGAATAGCTGCTCAGCCACAGGCAGCAGCTTTGTGTGTTGTACAGAATGAAGTAAAGCATTTACCCTTCTAAAAAGAAAGCACTGGATCCATATGAGATCTCTGAAAGATTGATTGTTCAGTCATCTTTAAGTGAATTCTGATTTTCCCATGCAAATAGCTGTACACATTGAGTGTTTAATAAATGTGTGTTGAGTAAATGAGTGAAGAAATTTATCAGCTCTGGTCAAAATGATGGAGAAAAAAAAATGGAGGAGGCATGTTTGGTTTAAATCTATCTACCCTATAGCACAATTGACACATATGGCATTAGCTCCAGGTATCTGGAACTATTTTAAGGGCACTTAGTCTTAAAGAGAAGTATAATAGTCTTCTCTACGGCCGACTTTATCTCCTTATAAAGCAGGGTAATCAACTATTGCTAACAGAAAATGTAAATCTGAATCAAAATCACATTTTTATTTCCTCTTTCCAGCAGTTCATCTCCACAAACCGCAGCCTGGGAAGCAGGAAAGGCTGCATGCCCAGACCACATGGGGACCCAATGGGCAACATTCTGAGCACCACTCCTCTGTTCCTTGTCCTTCCTGCAGCTCTGTCTAACTGCTCTCCTAGATCTGGTTTACATGAATGGAGACAAATGAACGCTGGTCCTTGAGCACATGTTGAAAAACATAGAGAACAGGGATTCACTGGAATGAGTATTTAGAAAATTCTAAAGCCCAGAAAGCATGAATTGTGTTTAAAAAGAGTTAAAAGCCTTTTAACATGATGGTAGAAATTTAATTCCAGTAAATTTTAGGGTTCCGAATTCCTTCCTAGTCTCTGCAGTGTACAACTCTAAATATTAGCAAGATATAAGTGAGCAAAATATGTGAGCAGGAAATTCAGAAAGAATTCAAAATTAAGACTGAAACATAGCTCATATTTTATATAAAGAGTTGGGTATCTATTAAATTAAATGAAAATTAAGTTAAAATGGAGTGAAATTACTTTTCATATATAAGCACTTTTACTCAAATAAAAAGACAAACATCTCAAAAACACAGAATTGTCTTTAAAATCTAATACAAATTATAAAACAATAGTTAGTTTAAATTATGATATTGTTAGAACCAAATTGTTCACTTTAGGCTTTTATTTCAGAAAATAATGATATATCTAATTTTATTGAATAGAAATTTCTGATACTTTATTCAAGACTTAGTCATCTTTATTTATTATCTTTTATTTAATGGCAAGTGCATGGAAAATAGAAATGTATCCTCATCATCACTATCGTCTTTATCATCATAGATATCATTAAACATCATCATCCTCATAAAAGCCAATACTTATTGAGTACTTTTAAGTGCTAGCACTATGCTTATAAAACCTTGTATAAATTAGAAATTATTTTATTGTAAATGACCCCAAAATTGCAGAGCTTGCATTTAATCCACAGAATCAAGAGTTTAATTTAAATCCACCTTACTCCAAAGTCCATGTTTATGCTGATGATTAAAACAAACAGCATTAAAAAAATACAACATACTTTAAAATGCAAGAAAATATAAAATGCAACAAGAAGTAACAGAATAATATAGCCAGCTATTCAGCAATATATAATTGCTTGTTTTTTTGCTATTTATATGCATATTAAAATGCACCAGGTCTCTAGTCTATATATAAAAGTCTAAGTGACCGAATGACCAAATAACCAGAATGACTGGAACAACCAGAATGACGGGTGGACCGGTCACTATGATGTGCATGGAAGAGGAAGTAGCTAAGTATGCCCTAGAAGTGAGTAAGATACATTCAATTCTTATATGAAGCAAGAATCCATTTCCATTCAGAAGTCAGCATGGCTGAAAACAATGTTTTTCACTATGTATAGAGCAACTGTAGAACTGTTTAGCTCGGTATGTTTGCCTCATATCTCTACTAACGTGGGGCTGATGGAACACATACAAATCACACCTGCCTTTAGGTCCATATTTTTAGGTATTACTAAGTCATTTCTTGGAACAGTTTGTGACCCAGCGATTAAATTACTATTGGCCTAACCTGAGTGGAGTCAGCTCTAAAACATTCTTGAATTTCAGTAGCAAGATGGTAAAATAACTTCTGAATACATGCTATGTAGTTGTGATTCTACTATACATACTGGGTCACACCCAAATAATTTGCAAGTACCTTCCTCAAAGATTAAAAATGGAAGGAAACTACAAATGAATGGGGTTAATATAAAACAGTTGATATGCATGAAGGCTTAGAATTTAGAGGAGGCCCAAACAGAGTGTCCAAATTGAAGGGTGAAATCAAGTTCATTATCTGCAAGGGTCTATACAATCCAGGGAATTCAAGAAAGTGGGTAGAAAACAGATTTTCTAGAAATGGCAAAACTTCAGCAGGTAATTATTAATGGTGTCTGTAAATACCATTAAGAGATGGTGATAGGTAATAGGAAAAGGAAGAAGTGGTGGCAAGGGATAGTGATATAGTTTCAGAGCCCTTCACTAGAGTAATGAGGTCCTACCAGGAGAATTGAAGGAAATGTAACCAGAAATCTAGACACATGAATTTGGAAAATGCAGTGGGGATTTTAACAGCCTGCCTCTCAGGGATCACAGAGGTCCAGGATTACATACACTATGAACACCAAGCTTATGACAACATGGCAAATAAAAGCCCCCACCTGAGGCCGGTGTCATGGGCTTTTCCTAAAATACTGGCTGCCATCAGTGGTGGAGAGCAGACTAGAGAACTTGCAACACTAGGTCTACAGACCAAAAACATCAGGGACTGCAAAGGCTAGGGAATGCAGAGCTAGATAACAAGGTAAAACCATACCTGATAGATCCTCCCTTCCCCTGACTGATGGACAGAGGATGACATAACCTGCACCTGTGGCCTAGACATTCCTGAGCACCTAACCAGGCACCTTAAATGGACTGTACATTGAACCACCAATCAGCACCTGCCAAATACCCTAAGCCCCCAATTCCTAAGTCCCTAATTATGCACCTTATATGAAACCACCAATCAGCGCGTGCCAAGAACCCTAAGCCCCACCCCTTCCCATTTCTCCCCTCAAAAGGCATGTTCCCTTCTGCATGTGTTGCTATTCTCCCCTTGCAAGACAGCCCAGCAGGGTCCCTTTCTTCTAATAAAGCCTGCAGTCCTGGTTTTCAGCCCTCAATAAAATATATTTCTGTCTCATCTTTCAATACCAACTGTATTCCAGGGCAATTTCTGACTGCAGGATATTTATTCTACTCAAATAAACACATGGAATAAACTGGAAATATACATCAGCTCAAGCCATGTATTTCTGAATACACATGGCATACAGTTGGCCAACAGACAGACGAACTGAGCTTTCACGGTTGGGCCAGACATTTTATTATATGGTAAAATAACTGCATGCATGCCACACAATCATGACTCTGTGGAACATGCTGTGTCATACCGAAATAGTTTGCAAGTCCTTCCCCCAAAGATGAAAAACAGGTTTACCAAGGAAAGAATAAAATGGGCTCACCACTTACTCATGGAAACTCATTTTTAATGATCTCATAGTGTCTTTGTGTTAATACATCATTTTTACGTTAATTCTGAAAATAATCACTTTTGAAAATCAACACATAACCTATCAAAGGTCATTCTCATGTTATCAGCATCGACCTTCTAGGAAAATGCCTTATCCGTTTAAAATTTCTGATTCAAGCTCCATTTCCACATCTACAGCAGGATATCTACCATTTGAAAATGACAAAACCACCCTTTTTAAATGCTTGTTCCACGGGCAGCTGCTCATTGAGTAAGAAAAAGGAAGCCTAGGAATATAATGGCCTTGCCTTTCAGAGAAGGCGACCCTGAGGCCTTTGAGCTGGTACTGTTAGTTCGCTGAATATAAGTGAATCTATTTCTCTTTATCTTGCAATAAAGAGGCATTAATATTATAAACATAGGAATGAGATAGGAAGACTACTATCTGCTTTCTTTTTTTAAAAAAAAAGAATATAAATACAGTTTAGAGAACTATTAAAAACTCCAGCTACAAAGGAAATGAAAAATGTGAATTGTATGTATTCCTGTCGTCTCCTCATCCATCCATCTTATAATAGCCTTATTGCAACTAGGCATGGGGTGATGAATGCAGAAATGCCAGGCAAAAAAGGAACCTGTAAAGATAAAAGGCTAGAGGGTAAAATAAAAACCCCACACAACAAAGAAGTGACTGCATGTTGCTTTTGTTACCGTTTTTGTTTCCAAAAGCTGCCTCGTGGTAGTTAAAAGCCAGAATTCCATAAAGATGGAAGCAATCCACAAAAGGACCCTGATGTTTCTGAAAGAAAAAAAAATTATAATATAGGGGGGAAAATGAATAAAGCTACCACCGAAAGGTTCTCTCTAAAATAAAGCCAAAAACTTACACACTGAACACCTTTTATTTAAGAATCTCAAAGTACTTTGCGAGCAAATAATTATCCTACCATTTCTTGTTATCAGTTGAAGGTTTAGCAAGCTTGAGAGTTAAGTTCAGCAGGAGCTTTCAAGTCCTATTATGCAGAAATAGAGAGTGTAAGTTACTTACTTGAGAGCCACAACCATGAGTAAGAGAACCATTATTCCTTCATTCTGTTTTAACCACTCTCTCTTCTTCCCAAAGATTGTTTATTGCAATCTGCCAGAGATAAGGAAACCACCTCCTAAAGAGTATCTTCTCTGTCACCAAATATGTGCCATCTCCTCTACTATGGAATACATTTTACTTAGATCAAATTAGAAGAATTTCTCACTGTTATATTAAAAAAAAAAACAGTCCTAAAAATCATCAATTTGTTTATAAGAATTTTGCTTGTTCCACATTTCTACTGATCCATGATACAAATATTTAAAGACTTTCTTTCCCAATTGTACTCTTCCTCATTACACATACAAATTATCTCATGTAATAAAAATGAGACTATTGCATTATTTTCCCAGATGCTGTGACAGATCCTCTTAAAGATAAATATGACTTAGGAAAGATTTATGGTTTTGTGATAAGAATAGAGGGTCTTTCCCAAGAGACTGTGTATTATTAGCTGAAGTAGATGTTCAACAATAAGGGAAAACATCTCTGCACTGGAAAGAAATGTCTAGAGCTTCTAGAGAATATAAAAAACTGAGAGTGAGAAGTGGAAAGGGACAGGGAAAGGGAAGAAGACTAAAAGCAGACCAATGACAACAGTGTGTGGATGATGAACTATAACCTATGCCAATAATCTCACTTGAAAAAATAACTTCACTAAAGTCAATGAAATTGTTCGCTCTGGAATGCAAATTAAGACACCTCTGCATCAAACCCTCCAGATGAAAATCAGAGTAAAAGGGGGGCATGGCTTGTGGGAGAGAGAGAGTGAGAAGGAGATGGATTTAGAAATAAAATAAGTTGAAATTTTGCTTTATGTTGATAAGAAAAATAAGTACAACTTATGGGTGTCAATTACTTGTAAGAAATTGACAAATAAAAATAGAATGCACCCTTTCCAACAAAGAAGCTAGAAAATAAATAAAATTTGAACAAAGAAAATTATATCTCCAATAAAAAATGAGAAAGGAAAGAAATAAGTAGTATGGTAAGTATGAATATAAAATAGATCCTTACTTACCTTAATTATAATAAATGGAGTTAAATCCACCCTTTATGCAACATAAACTCTAAAAATAAATTTTTCGCGGAGGACTGAGAAGGTGGGGCAGTTCTGTACCGTGCTGCCTTCCACTGGTTAAGACCTCCAAGAGCAAAGGCCTACCAAGGTGAGGATGCCCCTACTGTCACCTGTAGAGGGGCAGCACTGAGCTGGCCAATATTTGTGGTGGTACTGCTTGTCCTGGCTCAGGGGAAGCGTTCCACTAAGTCTGAAAGACTAAGACATCGAGGGGACTCTCCGTCACCGCCCGCGGCCTGCTCTGCCAGGCCTTCGCGCGCGCTGAGCTGGCGCTGCGCCTTCCATTGGCAGACCCGGAGAATCCTCTCTCTGCTGCCACATACCCAGGCCAAAGCATCAGACACTACCACCATGCGGATTTTAAAACTACAGGGGAAATTGACCCACAGGAGCTACCCTCGCTGCCGCACCCACCGCCGCACCCAAGAATGGGAATCCACCGAAATCAGAGCTCACTACACACCGGGCTCATAGAGAGTGTGGCTTCAGAAATTAGCCTCTGCATCCACAGCAGCTCCACATCCGCAACAAAGAGGACACCATTGAGGGCGGACTCTCCCCATGCAGCCATCACAGCCCGCCCACAATCTTCCCAGCACACCCACCATGCTGGGAGGGAAATGGAGCGCGCTGGTGAGGAAATGGCACGGTGCCTTCCATTACCCACCCAGGCGAGCCCATCCTCCGATGCCACATGACCAAGCCGAAGCTCTCGCCACCACCGCCATGTGAACTTTAAAACTACAGTGGTAATTGAACCACAGGAGCGACCGTCAATATTGCACCTGGCACTGCCACCCGCCACTGCCGCCGAGAATAAAGGAAATCCACCAAGAACAGAGCTCACCACGCCTTGGGCTCAGGGAGTGGGCGACCTCAGAACTTAGCCTCCATGTCTGCAGCTGCTCCGCTCCCACACCGAACGAGACACCTTTGAAGGTGGTCCCCCGCCTGCAACCATCTCAGCCCAACTGCAGCTGTCCCAGCCTGCCCGCCATGCTAGCAAGGAGCTAGCGCGGCGCCTCCAATATGCGACCCCAACACCCTAGAGGGGCCATGCGCCCCGGGTGAGCTGAGTGTCCCATGGGGCCGAGTGCCCCATGTGAGCCGAGTGTCCCAGGGGTCCGAGTGCCCCGGGTGAGCCGAGTGTCCCAGGGGGCCGAGTGCCCCGGGTGAGCCGAGTGTGCCAGGGGTCCGAGTGCCCCGGGTGAGCCGAGTGTCCCAGGGGGCCGAGTGCCCCGGGTGAGCCGAGTGTCCCATGGGGCCGAGTGCCCCGGGTGAGCCGAGTGTCCCAGGGGGCCGAGTGCCCCGGGTGAGCCGAGTGTCCCAGGGGGCCGAGTGCCCCGGGTGAGCCGAGTGTCCCATGGGGCCGAGTGCCCCGGGTGAGCCGAGTGTCCCAGGGGGCTGAGTGCCCCGGGTGAGCCGAGTGTCCCAGGGGACCATGTGCCCCAGGTAAGCCGTACCCCCCAAAGGGGAAGGGTGTCCCGGGTGAGCCGTGTGTCCCAGGGGGCCAAGTGCCCCGGGTGAGCCGAGTGTCCCATGGGGCCGAGTGCCCCGGGTGAGCCGAGTGTCCCAGGGGTCCGAGTGCCCCGGGTGAGCCGAGTGTCCCAGGGTGCAGTGTGCCCTGGGAGAGCCGTGTGTCCCAGGGGAAGCAGTGGGACCCAGGGGAAGGGGCGGTGAAAACCAGAGGAGGAGCGGACTCTATTCATATGGTCCTGAGATAGTCACCATAAAACAAGCAGACTGTCAAATGACAGCGGGGAGGGGAAGGAGACCTGGGGGGAGATAGGAGAACAACCGAGGGACTGGTATGCATGAACATAAGTACAACCAATGAACACAGAACTCTGGGGAGGGAGGGCATAAATGGGAGGTGGGGGGGGGGGGGCAATGGTAAACTATGTACACAGAAAATACCTTAATAAAATAAAATTTAAAAAAAAGAGAAAAAATAAATAAAAATAAATAAAAATAAATTTTTCTCAAAATAAGTCCAATAATATATTACTTTAGAGGCTTAAGTAATAAGAAATATACACAAAAAATGAAAGCAAAGGTATTAAAATATATGTTCAGCAATATACACAAAACAAAAACATAACTTAAAGAAAAAAGTTCCACCGAAACTGGTTTGGCTCAGTGGATAGAGCATCGGTCTGCGGACTGAAGGATCCCAGGTTCGATTCTGGTCAAGGGCATGTACCTTGGTGGCGGGCACATCCCCAGTAGGGGGTGTGTAGGAGGCAGCTGGTCGATGTTTCTCTCTCATCGACGTTTCTAGCTCTCTATCCCTCTTCCTTCCTCTCTGTGGAAAATCAATAAAATATATATTTTTTTAAAAAAAGAATTCACTTAATGTTCTAGAAATTGATCCCTTTTTTATTTCGGAAAATTAAAATACCATCTCCCAAGCAGTCCTTTATCATCTTATTTTGCCTATGGCATCCTTTATTGAGCACAAATGTTTCCTTTCAATGTTTCCATATCTAGCCATTTACCATCTGAAAAGTTGTGCTTTTGAGAATCTCATTTTATTACATTTCTTGGGGTGACTGACATTGCTTATTGAATCATATGTAAAAGAAATGAATTACCCTATGTCCACTATTATTATTATTAGGAGCTCAATCTCTGCTTGAGTTTAAGAATGGTGTTTTATCCTGTATTATTTAATTAGTAGGTACTTGCTCCAATCTTCAAATTCACTCACCTTTTCAAGCCTCCAAACTCATTTGTAAGAGCTTCCCTTACAAAATACTGGTCTGTCCAGTTTCTACTTTTGGGCTGCTAAAACCCCATAGATTTATTGGCAGAGCTTGCCACTAACTTGCCCGCCTATACAAAACATTGGTCTTCTTGAACTAAAGTGTGAGGCTTTTTTAGAATAGCTGCATGAAGTGACAGTCGAAAATATTATGCATCATGCATAATAATATATGGGTAATCAAATCTCATGCTTCAAGAAATAAAGTAATTACTGCAGGATTTAGGAACCAGCGCCTGCCTTTTCCATAAATAGCATTGTCCAAATCACTGGAGGCTTTGTGTATCAATGTCTGTGTGTGTGTGTGTTTAAGTCTGAGTGTTTATGTGTGTTTGTGTGAGGGGGAGAGACAAAGCATGTATATCACCAGTAGAAGAAATAAGAGCCTAGAATATGAAGGGTTACATTCTGCATGGGTATAATAAACCCCAGACCTCTACTGTTCATTCATGCCACATCGCTCACCAGAGAATAATCTCCTCTGAGGTCCTGCCCGGGTCAGAAATGTCAACCGGCATTCATAAAAGATTTCTTCTAGAATTCCTCTTGCAAAATAGATATTTCTCCCTCTTGTGGTTTGGATACATTTGACAGGTTTGGAGTAAATGTAACATTTTCTACAGTATCCCGCCCACTCCATAGAAATACTCTCCATCCAAAAAACCCACTGTAAATGCCTTTACTATTACAGCGTGGGCTAGTGATAGCCCGCTCAGAAACAGACATGAAAACTTTTCCCTAATTTCAAAAAGTTTAATGAAAATCATATTTTTCTAATAAAAGATTATAAGACAGCATGAAATGTAAATGAGTCGTCTTTGCTTGGGGATTGTAGAACATGAACTCAGTGCACATTGATGCACATGTTTCCCACAAGACTATACACTCCTTGAAAGCCAAACCTATGTTTCCTTCATCTTCACATTCTCAGTGTCTGACAAGTTCAGACAATCGATAAATTAAACTGTTATTCAGTTCTATTAATATTGATCAGGAGCTCTGATTGGTAGTTTGATTAAAAATATGGACTACAAGTTATTGCTTTATAAATGCAGTATATTTAAGAAGTGGAGTCCAGCCGAAACCGGTTTGGCTCAGTGATTAGAGTGTTGGCCTGCGGACTGAAAGGTCCTAGGTTCGATTCCTGTCAAGGGCATGTACCTTAGTTGCAGGCACATCTCCAGAAGGGGGGTGTGCAGGAGGCAGCTAATCGATGATTCTCTCTCATTGATGTTTCTAGCTCTCAATCCCTCTCTCTTCCTTTCTGTAAAATATTTTTTTAAAAAAAGAAGTGGAGTCCACAGAAGAGGATGATTCATTTTTCAACATGGGAATCAAGCAATCATACCAATCACTGCATCTCCCCAATTTAAAAATTTCTCCAATGTGAGATATGATGTTGAACACCACAGAAACATAAAATGGATTGAAGAGTAAATTATAACAAACATGGTTCCTTCTACATGTGACATATATTATTTTCTTGTCAATTCATCTTTAATGTAGCTATGAGGATTTGTGTAGAAATTGTGAGGTAATGATGTAATAAAACATACAGTCAAACCGTGGTTCTCCCATCTTAAACAATTCAGTTATCCACCAAGTTGTTCACAGAAAATGTCTCAATTGTTGAACAAAACTTCTGTTCTCAAGCTGATTGTTGATATCTGGTCAGTAACCTATCTCTCAGGCAACAAAGGAGAGAAGGCATGAGTATAAATCAGTTTACCACGGGACCTCATATTGTTAATATCTCGGGAAATTGTGCTATGAATATTTTTGTGCTTTTTGCTGCTTATTATTATTAAATATGGACAGTGAGTCACCAGGGTCCTAAGAAGGTTAATGATAGCAGCAAAGTGAAAAGGAAAAGTTGTGAAAACAACAATAGAGCTTAAAAAGAAATAATTGTGAGTATGATAGAGATGGTCACATGTCTGATCCTTTTTGTTAAAATTTCATTTACATTGCATGTCCGTTTTTTGTTTTTAAAGTGTTTATTGATAGATTAAGCAGTACATTAGACATGTATTATATAAGAAAGGTTAAAACAGGGAATCACTTAGGGGTCTGAAATGGATTAATTCAATTTACATTATTTCTAATGGGGGGAAATGATTTGGTTTTTGAACAATTTGCTTCTCAAACAGTCTTCCAAAACAAATTAAGTCTGAGAACCAAGGTTCCACAGTAAGATACAATTCTGAGCAGAATTCACTGCACCCAGAGATATGCAACCAGAAATAGAGCCTGTTTTCTACCATGATCAATATGTTGCTAGACTTTTTTTAATTGCAACTGAAGAGCCAGAGATACTCAAGGAAATATGAATGTACATGGCAGCCTAGGGGAGATGGTAACAACAAGAGAATATGCTAGGGTCAATTTCATAAATAATTTAATTCAGGGAGAAACAGTATAATACACAGTAGAAAAATCACTCCATTTCATGGGAGACAATCTTATAGATCATAACATAAACTTATCCAATAATTAGTGTTTGTACTAATTGTACACTCATTCTCTCTATACACACACACACACACACACACACACACACACACACATATATATATATAGAGAGAGAGAGAGGCCTGGTGCATGAATTCGTGCATGGGTGAGGTCCAGCCAGCCTGGCCAGAGGGAGGGAACATGGGCAGTTGGCTGGCCTGCCTTCTAGTCAAACTCCTGGTCAAGGGGACAATTTGCATATCGGCCTTTTATTATATGGATATACACTGAATGACCAGATTATTATGTGTTAAGAGATCATAATAATCTGACCATTCATTGTTTATGTGTGTGTGTGTGTGTGTGTGTGTGTGTGTGTGTGTGTATATATATATATATATATATATATATATATATATATATATATATTAGAGGCTCACTGCATGAAATTTGTGCAGCGGGGGAGGCTGGGAAAGGGCCCCTCAGCCAGGGGCCTGCACCTTCTCCATCCAGGACCCCTTGAGGGATGCCTTACTGCCAGTTTAGGCCTGATCCCTTCTCACAATCTGGGACCACTGGCTCCTAACCACTCACCTGCCTAACTGCCTCTTTTTATTGGCATGATCACCCCCTAACTGGTTCCCTGCTGGCCTGGTCGTCCCCTCACTGTCCCCTTATTGGCCTGGCCACCCCTTAATTGCCCCCCTACCAGTGTGATCACCCACTAACTGTCTGGAAGGAAGTTGGACATCTGGAAGAGGTTTGGTTAGGCCATCCCTCACTAACCCCCCTGCCAGCCTGGTGACCCCATGAAACCTGCTGTTCCGTGATTACTGTGAGGGCATCCTGACCAATTTGCATATTACACTTTTATTAGTATAGACTGGAGACCTGGTGTATGAAATTCATGCATGAAGTAGATACCCTGAGCTCAGCCTGCACCCTCTCCAATCCAAGATTTTTTAGGGGTTGTCTGACTGTCAGTTTAGGCTGGCAGGCAGAGGCGGTTAGGGGTGATCAGGCTGGTATGGGGTTGGCAGTTAGAGGTGATCAGGCAGGCAGGCAGTTAGGAGCCAGAGGTCCTAGATTGTGAGAGAGATGTCTGACTCTCACAGGCAATGAGGGACAAGCAAGACCCAGGCAAGCCGCAATGGCTGCAATGACTGAGGCTGCAATGACCAATTTACGTATTACCCTTTTATTAGTATGCTAGAGGCTCAGTGCATGAAATTCATGCACTTGGGGGGAGAGGTCACTCAGCCCAACCTGCCCCTTCTCACAGTCTGGGAGCCCTCAGGGGATGTCCTAAGCTTCAGGGAGCGGGCCCAAGCCACAGTCTGGCTTCTCACTGCGGGTGGCGACCAGCTGATCAAGCCATTGGAGGCTTGCTGGAGGTCTGGGCTGGCCCTGGACAAGTGGCACTGGCCATTAGCCATGAGCTTCCCCATGCTCAACCAATCAGGTGTGCTCATCTGGTGATGGGCAGACTGTGTCTTCCAGGGTTCTCCTGGCTGCACGGGAGGGTGTAGGTCTCCCTTCAGCCCTGGGTCACTGGGTCTGGCTGGCTGCTAGAGGAAATTCTCTACATTGGTTGCCTGGACAACTGGAGGCCTCCACCAATTCCAGACCCTGACCTAAGGATTGTTGAGAAGCTATGGAGGTGGCCTGGGAGTTTGAGGAGACACAGGAAGGAGCTGCTTTTCTCAGAACCCCTGACCCGCAGTGCCAGAGGCCAAGGTGGGGCATAGCCAGGCTGGGAGCTCTTAGCTGTGGAGTTCAGACTTTCCCTCACAGGCCTTCACTGCTGGGCTGTGCCTTGTTCACCCACCTTTGCTAACGGTGCGGAGATTTCCCAGCAGAGTGGTTCTGTTGCCACTTGGCAGAAGGAACCTGTGGTCCTTCAGGGCAAGCAGCAGTGGCCATCGAGAGTGCTCACAGCTGCTGCTGCCATGTGGAGAGCACAAGGCCACCCTCTACCAAGCCCCACTCCCCCACCCCAGCCCCGATGCTGCAAGTCTCCACCCACCCACCCCTGCTGCATGCAGCCTACGGATGGGTCATTATGTGATGGCGCCCTGACCAATTTGCTATTTTATAAACATGTGTGTGTGTGTGTGTGTGTGTGTGTGTGTGTGTGAGAGAGAGAGAGAGAGAGAGAGAGAAAACATGCATACTAAAATAAAGCATTCACAACCTACAAGTGAGTGGATTTACTTAAGTTTGCAAACTCATGTCTTACAAGAGCACAGAGACTGTATTTTTCTTATAAACCAGGACAATCCTGACTCTGGAATTTTGTACAGTTCTTGATGGGACAAGCAGTATAGCAAATGCTATTTTGATACTGCACAGAGGAATTGGGACAGTTCCTGAAAGTCTGGGACATAGGATCTCTATAACAATGGAAAATAAAAACTTTAATGTAAGGACAAGAAAAAGGAAAAAGAAAATTCAGAAGTCAGGCAATCTGCCTAGGAAAATGATATTATTATTATTATTATTATTATTATTTTAATCCATTAATATTTAGAGAGAGTGGGAGGGAGGGAAAGAGGGAGAGAGAAACATCGATGTGAGAGAGACATATCAATTGGTTGCCTCTCACACATGTTCCAACAGGACAGGATAGAACCTGCAACCCTTTGGTGCGCAGGCCAATGCTCTAACCATTGAACACATTGGCCAGGGCCAAAAAAAACCCTATTATTTTCAATAGAAACTTCTGGAACATCAGATGAAATAGAAAGTCTTCTAATGTACTGCAACTATGTTACCTGTGAACTCTGCATTTAACCAATTACATTTAACCAATCACAAGTGCCACAGATAGGCAGAGGAATTTTCATCTGGGAACACTGACATATTTTAATGGGTAAAGCATGTGTCTCACTAATCCACTACAGCAAGACTGTGTCATCCAGAGAAGACAATGACAGAAAAAAAGAAAAGCTAATGAAAGTGTCATTTAGCTAAAATGGGGCTTAAAATGGAATTTGCAGATTCCCAACGCAAATACATCTTTTTCCCCCTGCTCTTTCCCCCTACAGGAAATAAACAAATAGAAAAATAAATTATTTAAGAAAGGTATCCTACCAAGCTTGCTTGTGTATGAGCAGCCTGAGAGCTATTTGCCATCAATATCATGTCAGTCATTCGCCGATATCTGCTTTCTTGGCCTCGCGCTGATTGGAAGGGTTTTCTAATTTCCGTCGCCGTTCGGTCTGCTCGTTCAGGCGTCCTCCCTCCGTAGTGAATTCCTCCTTCCTACAAGGTCACCTTCACCTTACATCTCTGCCTTCTCGTCGGATGTGAAATGCCCAGGTGTTCTGGATTATTAAAACACACACACAGCTTACCCTGCTTGAGAAAGATTATATTCATTTTTCATGGGGTTTTACATCTTATAATAAGCTACTTGTGTGATGAACCGTTTTCGTTTTTAATTACAATGTCCTCTAATTTCCCTTCTTGCTCCTTCAGACAAAAAAAAAATTTTTTAATCAAGTTATATCTTTGTGAGCTCGGAAACAATTAAAATTCAATTCTTGTAGCATGTTATCAAATCAAGAGAATCTGGAATTAGTTGCTTCTGTTATCATAATCAAAGACAATCTCTCACTCTAAATGTAAAACATGTCTGATAAGCCTTATTACATAAAGTTAAAATAGTGGTTTTAAGGAAGGAAATGGATCCCTGAATCTGGTTATGGGTATTCAGTATCAACTTCACAGGGTGTCTATTATCCAGGAGTGATGAGGATAAGTGCTGTCTTGGAAGGGAGCAAATCCTGAGAAGTAATTGGATTTGCTAAATCCAGGCTTGCTTTCGCTTTGGCTCTGGCACCTGCAACAAAAGAGAACAGCTGTTCTGGACACCCACCAAGTAAATACTATTAAGCTCATTAACACACAAACTTTTGGCTACGATCAAGTGAAATATCAGCTTAATGCATTATATGTCTTCTGTCAAGGGACTCACTGGGTCTTGCCCTGCTAATCAGAGAGGTTGTGTGGTAGGGCTTCGCAAACCAACAGAATCCTTTTTGCCTTTATCAGTTACGAGTTTTGTTTGTGATACCAGCAAAATGGCATTATAATGACAATAATACCCTGGATGGATAAGCACCTTAATACAAGGGCGCTCAGAGAGCTCTGCTGATTAATCCACACCACATGCTTTGTGAGTAGGCATGTGGCATTATCCCTGGTTTACAAATGAGGAAAACAGGGCAAAGGTGACTAGCTTGGGACCACTAAGTAAGCTACTTTGGAGAAAATAATATAGCCAAGACTTCTTATCTCTCAATGCAACTCTGTGATTAAATAGCAATTGTTAAAATTTTAAGATTTCTGGTAAGAACTGAACAGTATGTAGCCATGAAGCATTACTACTCGGTAATTGCACGAGATTGCTCCAGGAGCATTAATCAAGCAGAATAAACTAATAGACAAGATAATGGGGAATGTGGATATAATATATCCTCAGATGATCTATCAATCTCTTTTTATTCACATAGGTTGGCCATTGTTTTTGAACCAAATTCCAACTGAATTCAAGGGGAGAAGAAGGAAAATAAGGAAAGCTTTTGGGCAATTCTTCCAAAAGCATTGAGAGATGATCCAAAAGTCTATACATTCTGTGACCTGTTTCATGCTTAATGTTTAAGCCTCAGGATTTTACTTTCAAAATTACATGGAGTAAAACAATAATATTCTCCATATTACTAAAATATTATCACAAATAGAACAATTTGGCAGATGCTATCTGTGTCAAAGATTCCTTTTTAAATCTCAAAGAAAAGTGACCAATAGGGTTGAAAATGAGGCACATAAAATGTCAGGGCCTCCATTCTAGGAACCACCTTTCCTCATCCTTATGGGGTCCACCGAGCATTTAGCAACATCTAGCTAACCAGCCAAGCTTTCAACATGCTACTGCCATCCTTTCAAACAGTTGAAATTTAACCAACTGCAAACTAGAGGAAACCTACACATATTTCTCTGGAGCTGTTTGTTCTCTCTTTTTATAGCTGTAAGGATACTTCAGTTTTTACCTTCTGCAGCCCATATACAATAAAATGATAAGAAAAAAGGAGAATTGGGTTGAAGTTCAAAAAGGGGATTTTGTTCCTAGTCCAAAATCTGGATGGATCATAATTTAACTATTTTGGACTTCTCTGTTTCTGAATAAGAGACAGTGAAGAAAATATAGAATGGATAAAAAATAGACATATATCTATAGAAAAAAAAAAAAGTGGTATATAGCAAAGAGCCAGCAGCTGGTTCATTTTCTAGAAGAGTGTTTTTAGTTTGAGTTCCTGGAATCCATGCACTGTCCACTCTGGATATATTTAATAAATCATGGAGTGAAACTCTTAATGAGATACTTAGTAGTTAATTAAGTGTTGATCATTTTGTATGGTAACATCATGCAAATTATATATATATATCACTTCATATATATTCCAAGCATTGCATTAGGCACTTTCACATTTCTGAGTTACTTAATCCTGACAACAAACCTATTATTCTCATAGGTAAATAGGTAAACATGCACAAATGTTGGTAGAATAAATGAATGAGAGAGAGAGAGAGAGAGAGAAAGAGAGATGTTATCTCATCTTAAAGACAGAGGTTCATAACAATAATGTGATGTGCTTCATGCCATACTCTGACAATGAGTGCAGAATCTTCCTAATCCTATATAATAAAAAGGTAATATGCAAATTGACCCTAATGGCAGAATGGCCACTGGACCACTATGAGGCACCCTGACCACCTCTTGGTAACTTTCCCCAGCCAGCAGGCTCCAATCGCCTGATGGCCACCCCAGCAGGGGCGGTGCTGGCAAGCAGATGGGAATAGCCAACCTCTCAGTCCCTTCCCCCGGCTGTCAAGCACCCATCACCCAATGGCAAATGAGGAACTGGAAGTGGGTTGTGGCAAGGGCCAGGGCCAGATGCTGACAGCTGGGGAAGATGGCCCTGATTGCAGGCCAGGCCTAGGGATTGTACCCATGCACAAATTTTGTGCACCAGGCCTCTAGTGAGTGCATAACTGCAGAATCCCAATTGTGCAATTGTCTCCCCAAAAGGAAACTAGTTTTTTAATCCCTTTGTTAAAAGTAATTCTGGCCAAAACCAGTTTGGCTCAGTGTAAGGTCCCAGGTTCGATTCTGGTCAGGGGCATGTACCTGGGTTACAGGCACATCCCCAGAGGGGGTGTGCAGGAGGCAGCTGGTCGATGTTTCTCTCTCATCGATGTTTCTAGCTCTCTATCACTCTCCCTTTCTCTCTGTAAAAAATAAATGAAATATTTTTTTAAAGTAATTTTGAGACTATATGGGATGCTATATGATGTGTCATTTCAAGCTTCCAAGAATTATAAATGGGAGATAAGTACTATGCAATCTCATAAAGACATAACTAAGTCCCCCAAAAAGTTATTTTAATTAGTAACTTAATTCCCAACTCATTTATTCCTTTTAAAATAAATATTTTTTTTCAAATGTATCTGGTCTTAGGAGAACAAAGATTATAACACTTATTTCCTGACCTTCCATGGCCATTAGAATACCACTGAAGCTCCTCACGCCTTGTCCTGTCCCTAGTAATTGTCCAGAAAATGTAATTGCTTCCTGCAAAGTCACTGCAATGAGTGAATAGAAAAAATCCACTAATGAAAAGAGAAAGAAGACCTGATAAAGTGAATGAAAAATGTTGGTGTTTTGTTTTAAAAAACTGTCATAAGATATCTCTTTCACAAATGGTCTTTTAAAAACCAAAGGCAAAAATGTTTGAGTGGTAGACTATGGGAGTTCTAGATCTAAACTCAGAACAGAATGTTCAAAGTTTGGTGTACATTCTTCTTTTATCAATACATCATATGCAAGCAATTTCAGAAGCAAACTTCAAAACATTTTGCATTTTACTAATGAAATACTTTGAAAATATATAAAAATGTGCCGAAACCGGTTTGGCTCAGTGGATAGAGCGTCGGCCTGCGGACTGAAAGGTTCCGGGTTCGATTCTGGTCAAGGGCATGTACCTTAGTTGTGGACACATCCAGTAGGGGGTGTGCAGGAGGCGGCCAATTGTTGTCTCTCTCTCATCAATGTTTCTAACTCTCTATCCCTCTACCTTCCTCTCTGTAAAAAATCAATAAAATATTTTTAAAAAAGAAAATATAAAAATGTCATAGCACATTAAATTTTAAAAGATAGTTTAATATGGCTACTACTAAATGGGACCACTAAATATTGCCATAATAATTCACATAAAATATTAATAAATGAACAAATTTTGTGTTCAATCAGTCATATCCATACATTAAATTTATGCCCTAATATTATTGTACTATCTTGGTCCTTTTTGGTAAAATCTAGCACTCACACAATAGGGTCTTATATTGTGCTAAAAATATCCATGGGCTAATTGTGCAGCCCTGGAGCATAGTCAGTTCTTCAGACCATGGTCTTTATGTCCACAAGTAAAACCCTATATAAGATCCTCCTAGGTATTATTGTTTAATTGATTTCAGATGGGAGGGAAGAGAGCGAGAGGAAAGAGAAAGAGAGAAACATCAATGAGAATCACTGATGGGCTGCCTCCTGCATGCCCCCTATGAGAGATCAGGCCCATAACCTAGGCATGTGCCCTGACCGTGAATCAGACCTTGACCTCCTGCTTCATAGATAGATGCTCAACCATTGAACCATGCCAGCTGGGCCAGAATCCTAGGTTTTAAAACACTTCTGAGTGCTGAGAATGGACCCAACAGTAATATTAGAACTAAGTTATATGAGCTTTCTAAATGTGACATTGATGTGGATAATTATCCTGTGCACTTTTCACACATTATCCAAACAGGATCCTAACAAAATACCATAGACTAGGTGTTTTAAACAACAGAAATTTATTTTTTCTCATAGTTTGGAGGCTGGATTTCTGATTAAGGTGTCAGCATAGTCAGTTTCTGGTGACAGCTCTCTTCCTGGCTTACAGATGGCCAGCTGTTCACTGTGTTTTAATATGGTGAGGAGATAGAGCAAGAGAAAGCTTAATCTTAACATAAGGGCGCACGTTCATGACCTCATCTAAACCTAATTATCTCCCAAAGGCCCTATCTCCAAATACCATCACATTGAGGGTTAGAGCTTCAACATATAAATTTGGATGAGGACACAATTTAATCCGTAGCAGAGCCCTGAATGATGTCAATAAGTGAAGATCTATTGGAAGAAATATTTCAAGTAGAGGGCATAGTAAGTGCAAATGTTATGAAGCAAGAACAAGCTTAGAGTGTTTGAGAAACAAGAAGGTCAGTATAGGTAAGATAGAATGAACAGTGAGAGAGAGGTGCAAATGAATTTTCAGAGACCAACAGAAGCCAGGTCATACAAGAAATTACAAGAGCAATGAGAAATTTAGAGATGATTCTGAATATAATGTAAAGACATAGAAGGGATTTAAGAAAGAGAATTATTTGATCTAATTCATGATTTTTAAAAATCACTTTGTCTTCTATGTGGAGAATTGGCTGAAGGGACAAAAGTGAAAGCATTCTATATTGGCGTTTCTCAGAAAAGATTAAATGAAAAATAATGGTCTCACTTTAATAGTGGTGGAAATAGTAATTGGTGATGGGGCTCAGTAGGTAGAGCTAGCGAGACTTGCTGATAGATTAAATGTCTAAAGTAAAAAGACCAATAGAGAGAAATGAAGACTTTGTCCTGAGTTTTGGCTTCAGAAACTACATGAATGGGGTATCATTTATAGAGATTGATTAGATAGGTAGAGGAAAAGTGATAGGGGGGATTAAGAGTTAAATTTAACATTTAAAGTTTGACATATGTATTAGACATCCCAGTAAAGGCTAGATGTTGAGAAGGCCAAAGAGAAAATTGAGGATAAACATCTAATTTGGAAGTCATCCATAGAAAGGTGATATTTAAAACTGTAAACTGAATTTGGTCACCTAGCGGAGAATCTAGGAAGAGAAGATACCAATATCTGAAATCTGGCACTATAAATTTATATCCTGGTAATTGGGGGAAAAGTCAACAAAGAGGTTGAGGGAATGCTGTCAGAGCTATAAAAGAAAAACCGAGGAGAGTGTGGTTCTATGTATTTAATAGAAGGAAGTATTTGTGTCATATTCTGCTAAGAGCTTAATAGGAAGAGAACAGAGAATGGATCATTGGGCTTGACAAGATGGAGGTCAATACTTACATCCATTTTTAGAGGAGTTTTAATGGAGACAAAAGGCTAATTGTTACAGGCTAAAAATAGAATTGGAAATTAGGAAGTGAAGAAAGCAAGCAGAGGCAATTCTTTCAAGGACGTTTGCTTTACAGGAGATTGGAGACATATGGCAGCAGCTGAAGAAGGACAATGGGTCAAGGAAGACTTTCCTTAATGGGAGCTAATAGTGAGTTTGTGTGCTGATGGGGATTATTCAGGAGAGGAGAAATTAATCAAGGAAGGAGAAAGGGAGAATAAACTACCAGAGCAAAGACCTTGAGTAGGCAAGAGTGATGAAATCTATGCCTAACAAGAAAGGGTGGCCACATGCAATAACAGAGAATTCAATGAAGCCGATATGAGGAAAGGCAAGGCGTGGGTTGACATCTGGGTATGTTTTGGATATTTGTTGGAGAAGATATGGAGTAGTTTTCTTCTGAGTAAAAGAAGAGGGGATGGAATTTGAGGTTTAAAGAATGAGTGAGAGTGAGGTAATTACCATGGTGAATGAAAAAGTAAAAGCTTGTTTTATCATATCATAAAAATTATTTCTCTTAGAACTTAATTTCCATTTGCAAATATTGTTTGTATGGACAATTATTTTAAATAATGCCATTTATAATAAAGTCCACGTTTTTAGGAAATATAACCCTGGTGTGTGTTTTTTGTTATTGTTGTTTGTTTGTTTTTATAAAGTTATTTTTTAAATATATTTTATTGATATTTTACAGAGAGGAAGGGAGAGAAATAGAGAGCTAGAAACATCGATGAAAGAGAAACATCGACCAGCTGCCTCTTGCACACCTCCACCAGGGATGTGCCTGCAACCAATGTACATGCCCTTGACCGGAATCGAACCCGGGACCTTTCAGTCCGCAGACCACTGAGCCAAACCAGTTTCGGCTAACCCTGGTGTTTTTTAAATAAATGGAGTATTCCCTTCTCACAAAACTAATAATACTACACTAATGAAATTTTGCTAACAAAGCCCACCAAATTGTTCATTATCTCCTATTAAGAACAATATTATATTTAATACTCTCTTTTTTATTAAGTAACTAAAACTGAAACCCTTAACCATAGTTAGTTTCTATTTTGGATAAAGACATTTTTTATTTTTCAAATGAGGCAATTCCTTCACAGAAAATAAGTTGGCAATAAAAGAACTCAAAAAAGGTGAAGAGTAACTTCTAACTGTGTCCTAATATGGCACAGGGGGGAGGGGACCGACTCTCTGATGTCTCTTGTCACAGTGTGTTCTGGAAAACATATTCAACATGAATGCTAGGGAACAAAATATCCTGGGAAGATTTCCCTGAAAATTGTAATAAAAAGAGTTTGAGTTATGTTTAGAAAGTTACTACTTCCTTTTCATTATAATAATAATAACTTTATTAATAAGTACAAAACAAAATAAATTCAATATAAAATATTTCAGAAACAGATATATATTTCAGAAACATATATATGCCTTGTCCTTGCCTACAATCACCTTAGAATTATTTGATCTAGGAGAAATGTCTAGTTAACTCTCTGGACTACATGCAATCTTAGAATGTGCAAAATCTAAAATATCACACATTCAATGAGAACTCTTAAGTGTAAACAGTTGCTGCACCCAGGTTTCCTGGGTAGTAAACTCTGAGATAGGGTTTAGCCTGCAGGAAACTTACACAGGGGTGCATGGTCTGGGAGGGTCTGGAATGGTCCTCAGCCTTCATTGCCAGCATAGCAACACTCCCAACAGCTGGAGGAAAAATCCTCCAGTACTGGAGGGGGAGAAGGCCCAGCACATTGTTCTACAAGACCAAAGACAATCTTATTTTCATTGTAAAACTGAGAATCTATAGGTATAAATGACAGTTTCAAGGACTGCCTTTGAAAACACACAAATTAGTTTTCTCTACAGCTACAATGCTTTCTGAGAATGGGTGTTAGCAGAGGATTTTCTTCAGCCTGAATATGTGCTGACCTCAAACAGTCCACAGAGGTCCTGAGAACTGTAAAGTCACAAGGTTCTCTATGACCATATGGAAGAACTGGATAGAATATGACAGGTACCGCCTTTATCTTTGAGGACAATCAATTAAATATCAGTGCAACAACCTGTGGAATGGGATGAAATATTTGCAAATGATACATCAAATAATGTTAATACCCAAAATATAGTAATAACCAAGACTGGACACAACCTTGATGTTGTCCATCAATAGATTAATGGATAAAGAAGTTGTATCTATAGTAATATTATTTAGCAATAAAATAATACTGAAATGTTACCATTTATGGGAACGTTGATGAATCTAGAGAGTATTATGCTAACTGAAATAAGTCAGAAAAAGACAAATACCATATGATCTTATATTTGGAATCTAAAAAAAAAAAGACAAATGCATAAACAAAATGGACACAAATCCATTCATATAGAAAACAAGCTAATGGTTGCCAAAAGGAAGGAGAGAGTGGGATGTGAGAATAAATAGATAGATTATAGATAGATAGATAGATAGATAGATAGATAGATAGATAGATAGATGATAGAGAGATGATAGATAGATGATAGATAGAGAGTGCAGGCCATTAACTACAAGTTTGAGGATGACCAGGCTCACAGACCTTTTGAACCCAGGTGCATTCCTTCCACCCAGAAACAGAGGTCATTGGGAATTATCATGGTAGTCTTTCTCTACTGAAGTTCTAGAAAATGTGACCCTAATAGCAATAGTGATGGTGACAGTAGTAATAACAGTAGTTGTAGTAGTAGAAGTAGCAAAACCACTTACCAAGTAACAGATACTTTCTTTGTTCCAGGCATTGTATTAGGGTTCCTAATTTAATTACAAATGATACAATAATTTTCAAGCCTCCTACTAATAAAGAGCAAAGCCTAGATCTGGATACCTGTCTAACTCCAAAATATTCTCTCTTTTTTTGCTAGAAATTAGGAGTAGGAATTGACAACTGATTGTTGCCCTTTGAGTTAAAACAATCAGCTGAGAAGATCCTGGAGCAGCTGCCATTTGGAAACTTCATTGAGCAACCCGACATAAGGGGACAGCCTGGGCTTTGAACCAAGATGAACACCAGCTGGTCATAGCTAACTTGCAGAGCAGTTAGAGGGTTAGACACAAATGTGTGTACAGCTCCTTGAATGGAGCTTGAACACAGGCTAGCACTTGGACAGCATTCAGGATGTGGCATAACATGGGGCACATGGGGAAGAAAGAAAACCACCCTGAATAGGAACAGAGCAACAAATGTATTTTTACTGATTCATATGTCAAGACCTGAAGTTATCATTCAGACAAGAGACAGATACATTTTAAAAGATGGTCAAGAGGTAAGGAATTTACTCCAGGAGTAGGAGCTCCTACTCATTCTAGTTACATTATGAGAACACTAGGAATTTGGTTTAGTGAGGGCATAGAGAACGTTTGAATAACTTAAAGAAGTGAGGACACCAATGGCCCACTTTGCATATTGATAATATTGCCCAGGGATAGTCCACATCAAACAGCCCCTTTCAATATCCACAGTCAGTAGATCAAAGGGTGCATGAATCACCCAGAAACATACATCGCATCGTTTTTAAGAAGCTCTGCCTCTAAAAGACACACTGACATAATGGAGACTGCCTTAGATTGAAAATGAAGATATCTGGATTCTAGTCCTATGGACCACTTACTAGTCGTGTGACCTTGGGTAACTATCTTACTTGGTTCTCAATATCTTTTTCTGATCGATGAGTAGGAAAAATAGAGCAGAGACAAGTTGGCAGCTAAGGTTTTTAATGAGAATGAGCAGGTGAGGGCTGAAGTCTATAGTCTGGCCACTTATTTCCTTATGTGTTTTTCTAGCCCCGTATATCAGCACCACTACACACCACTTACATGTTGCTTCAAATTTGGCTAGTCTGATTGAAAAAAAACTTAACTCTTAATGTTAGTTAATTTTAATCCATTAAACTTGTAAAATGAAGCAGGGTAAAATAATTTTTCATTAAGTATGACTTTATTGTTTTGCCAGGACTTCTTTCCACTTTATTTGCTGAAAATTTGGCATTCACATTGAGGTGGACTATAAGTATACCATACACATTGGATTTTTGACAACTTAGTAAGAAAAATGTAAAATCGCTCTTTCATAGTTTTATATCAATTACATAATGAATTATATTTGTACATGCACAGCAAATGGAACCATCAACAAAATGAAAAGGAAGCCCACTGCATGGGAGAACATAGTTGCCAATGAAACATTGGATAAAGGGTTAATTTTAATATATATAAAGAACTCACACAACTTAACAAAGGGAAAACAAACAATCCAATTATAAATTGGGCAAAGGACCTAAAGAGACACTTCTCCAAAAAGAACATACAGAAGGCCAAGAGACATATAAAAAAATGCACAAAGTCACTAATCACCAGAGAGATTAGATTAAAGTGGCAATGAGGTGTCACCTCACACCTGCTATAATGGCTTCCATCAACAAATGACAAGTACTGGCGAGAATGTAGACAAAGGGAACTCTCTAGTTTACTGCTGGTAGGAATGCAGACTTGTACAGCCTCTATGGAAAATGGTACGGAGTTTCCTCAAAAAATTAAAAATAAAACTGCCATTTGACCCAATGATCCCATTTTTAGGAATGTATCAATCGAAAGAATTTTCATAGCAGCACAGTTTACAATAGCCAAGATCTGGAAATGCCTCATTACTAAGTGAGTAGATAAAAAAGCTATGGTACACTTACATCATGGAATACTATGTAGCTGTAAATAATGAATTTATAAAAGGATCTCTTACCCTTTGAGGCAGTATGGAGGGACCTGAAGAGTATTATGCTAAGTGAAATAACTCTGTCAGAGAAAGACAAGTATCACATGATCTTACTTATATGTGGAACCTAATGAACAAAATAACTGATAAACAAAATAGATCCAGAGACATGGAGGCATAGAACAGACTGACTAATCTTAGAGGGAAGGGGGAAGGGCTAGTGGGGTGAGAAGAGATTAACCAAAGAACCTATATACATATATGCATAACCCATAGACACAGACAATAATGCAGTGAAGACCTGAGGTAGGTGGCAGGAACAAGATAGAAAGGGTCAATGGGGGACAAAAAAAGGGGCATCTGTAATACTTTCAACAATAAAGAAAAGTGAAAAAAATATATCATTAAAATTAATTTCACTCTGCCGAAACCAATTTGGCTCAGTGGATAGAGCATCAGCCTGTGGACTGAAAGGTCCCGGGTTCGATTCCGGTCAAGGGCATGTACCTTGGTTGCGGGCACATCCCCAGTAGGGGGTGTGCAGAAGGCAGCTGATCAATGATTCTCTCCCATTGATGTTTCTAACTCTCTATCCCTCTCTCTTCCTCTCTGTAAAAAATCAATAAAATATTTTTTAAAAAATAATTTCACTCTGATGGTGTGGCTCAGTTAATTGGGGTTTTATTCTATATACCAATAGGTGCCAAGTTCAATTACTGGTAAGGGTACATGCTCAGGTTTTGGGTTTGATCCCCTATGGGGGACATGTGTGGGAGGCATCTGATCGTGTTTCTCACATCAATGTTTCTCTCTCTTTTCCTTCTGCTCTTTAAAAGAAAAATCAAGCCAAAACCGGTTTGGCTCAGTGAATAGAGTGTCAGCCTACAGACTGAAAGGTCCCAGGTTCAATTCCAATCAAAGGCATATACCTTGGTTGTGGGCGCTTCCCCGGTGGGGGGTGTGCAGGAGGCAGCTGATCGATGATTCTCTCTCATCAATGTTTCTAACTCTCTATCCCTCTCTCTTCCTCTCTCTAAAACATCAATAAAATATCTTTAAAAAAAAGAAAATTAAAAGATAATAACAATTTCATCTATTTCTTTTTACTTTCCTAATGTGGCCACTGGAAATTTTTTAAATTAGATATGTGCCTTGCATTATATTCCTATTGAAGAGAGTTGTTATAGCCTATCACCCAGTATGCTCTAAAATGTTTAATTCTGACTAAAGACATTATATACACTTCATTTCATGCTCACCACATATTCTTGAGGTATTATCCCTGTTTTATAGATAATGACACTGAACTGTAGCAAGATTAAATGGCTTGTCCAATATCCAAAACTAATGAGTAATAAGATATTCATACTTATATCTGACACACACCATAACAAATATTTATTAAATGATTGGGATACTTACCTACCTTGAATTATAAAAGTATTGATCGACTCTGCTCAGAAATATATTTTTTAAAACAACCTAAATAATCTAGCCAATCAAAACCATTGACAAAAATCAGGCAGAAGTTGGATAAAATCCAGTCATAGTCATTTCCAAAACAGAATCCAAATTAGGCCAGCCAAGAATCTGATAATGGCAAAACAGTGAGAGAAAGCTGACAGAGTCTCAGAGCAACACAACTCAAATTAGGCTTAGGTTTGAATATTTCCCAAATCACTATCATGAACGTGTATCAAAACAATGACTAGAGATAATTCATTTGTCACAGTTCTGTCATTTAATTCCTGAAAAAAAAATTTTTCAAGCAATTCAGAGTCTTGGTCAATTGGCCTTCATCAAAATAACAGGGAGAGTACTGAGATGTTTCCTAAAGGTGGGGAATTGCTCCACAGGAGGCTAATTATTTGAAACTTGAATTTACGCTCACTGCACATTAATTTCTGCACCTTACCAGGCTCTCAAACTGCCTTCAGAAAATAACAGTGACAGTGAAATTCAGCCAGGTTTCCCAATGCTTCTTCAGAGATACATTAGCATCTAGAAACAGAATAGGATTCTGTCATTCATTGTGTAAATCTAAATCTTTTTTTTCTATAACTATTAAGAGTTAGGAATAAGACTGACAAATGAGGCTGGCTGTACAGTTCATCATGTCATTGGAGGTGCTGATTCTCCAGGTTAATTTCCTGAGTAAATAATATAATAGAAATGGGAACTCTGTATCTGAGCTCTTTGAATTATTGGACAGCACAAAAACAAGTTTAAAGGAACCTCTTTGAATTTAATGTTTTTTTCCCATCTACAAATACAGCCCTCCCCACACACACACATTTGCATGTACATTTTTGCATATGTATGCACCTTTGCTTATATGGGTTGCACTTCGCATTGGACAAGAATGAATGAGGAGGTGTATCCTTTGAAACCAGGTTACACATCACATTATATAGTGACAGTAGGTGATAACGAATTCTTTTTTGTTAGTTCTAGCTCCATGCAGTACTGTAAAATAAAAGAAAGGAACAGCTCCCCGTTCTTCCGAGTGGGTTGATATCAATTTTCCTCCTGAAATCTGGAGTATAGCTACCCAGATAGCTGGCCTGCATCCCTGTCCAAAGTGGACTTGCGCTTAACTGGTTGTCAGTTAAAGTGTAAGTCAAACGTACAGTTAGGGTGCATTCCCTCAAAAGGGTTTACATTTTGATAAGAAATTCTTGAAGCCTGAAAAGATTCGTGACATTTGAGAGTGCTTATGTAACAGTATCAATATCACAGACAGATGTTGGGGAGAAAAATAAGGAAACACGTATCTCCTCAAATGTTGCCATTTCGCCTGCTACCTACTCACAGAGCCAGCCTGGTTCGGAGGATTACTGCTTACTTGGAACTTTACATGCAAGTTTTACCCACCAATCAGTTTTCTCTCCCACTTTCTTTCCTTCAACAAATATCCGTGGAGAATGCCAAGTGTTTATTACCTATGCCAGGCCCATGCAAATACTTGTCTTTCAGAGGTGAGTTTAGGTGGTGTGCATAAGCTTGAGGAATAGTCAGAGCCGGCTAACATGAAGCCCTTTAAAAAGAATGGCAGAGACAGGAAAGTAGACGTCCAAACCTCTCCCCTCCGAGCGTGTCCCAAATATCGGTGACCTGAAGCTGGAATCTTTGAGCTGTCTTTGAAGCCACCTCGGCTTGTTTTGTTCCTGGAGCTTCCTCCAGCTGCTGTCACATCTGCCTGAGATCACAGCTGGCGTGGCTGCTTTAATATCTGTTATGCTAACTCCTGCCAGAACCTGGCACCTCACCTCTCCTATCAGCGCAGATCATCATCATCACCATCCAGGCTGACCTCCCTCCCAGCCGGTGGCTCTCATGCGACTCCTAGGGGAGGCACCCCTGAGGCAGCAGCCACAAACAGCTGTGCCAAGGGGTGGTGAGCTGCTGGGCTCAGTCCTATTTCACGAAAGCCTTGGCCCTCTGGTTCGATCTTTGCCAGGGACTGTGACACAAACAAGTCTCTGCTCCCGTGGCTACTGGTGCTCGCTCACCAACTTGGTTTCCCCTTTTTGCAAAGAGCATCTTTTTTAAAAAATATATTTTATTGATATTTCACAGAGAGGAAAGGAGAGGGATAGAGAGCTAGAAACGTCGATGAGAGAGAAACATCGACCAACTGTCTCTTGCACACCCCCTACCGGGGATGTGCCCGCAACCAAGGTACATGCCCTTGACCGGAATCGAACCTGGGACCTTTCAGTCCGCAGACCGACGCTCTACCACTGAGCCAAACTGGTTTCGGTGCATAGAGCATCTTGCTGCCTATCTATATGCTGCCTAGCAAAACCAAAGGTCAAAGTAAAAACAGGCACTTTGTATAAAGGGACATCTTTCCATTCACCCATCCTATTGGCTCATTCCAGAGCCCGAATTTTTTGCAAGGCTTTTATTTGTACCTGTCTGGAGGACATCCTTAGATTATTTTCTGTCAGTTCCTTTTTGGAACTAAAAACTTGGAACAGCTAAGTTTTAAAGGGGGCCATGAGACAAAAAAAAAAAACTGTATGTGTGTTGCACATTAACTTTATTAGATAAAGACTTAATATGTGAAACATGTGTCATGAGTACTTGAACTGTAGGCTCCAACAAGAAATGTCAAAAAAAAAAATAGTCTTGTTTTTCTTGTATTTTTAACGACCCTTAAAAAGAATAGGTCTGATTAAAGGAAAAATTTGAAACTATTGTCAACAAGAGAATTCTGAAAACTCCAAAAAAAAAGTGAAAGTCAGACACGTTGAATGATAGGAGAGCTTGAAGACCTGACATGGGCAGGAACTGTGAACTTGATTCTTTAGGGAACGAGAGTCCGTGTGGGATTTAAGAGTAAGAATGGAAATGCCACAGCTTCAGAAAGAAGCCTTTGAAGAGTGGCAGTCGGCAGACACGGAACAGATGGGCTGCTTACAGGCAAAGTCATTCAGGTAAAGACTGGGGCAGCAGTGGAGGGAGAGAAAAAAGCTGCAACTAGAAAGGAAAGCAGCAAGATTTGGCAATAGATGCAACAAGTAAAGGGCAGAGATATATAAAGCTCTCACCGTGGTTTGGGGTTTGGATGTCAGAGAAAGACTGACACGCAAAGCTGCCACCTCCTGTGAAATCCTATTAAGGAGATAATTACAGTGGGAAGGACATGAACAAGAAAAAAAAATAATAACATCTTATCCTGATTCTAAACATCGCCAGATTGACCATCAGCAGGCCTTAATAGACACATTAAACACAGTCCAGAAGGCATCCCAAACTAAGTCTACAGTTTCCAATATATAAGAAAAATATGACCAAAGAATGAGCAAAACAAAATCAAACAGGCTGATCAGGCAATGCCAACAGACAGGAGACCAAGTTAAAAAGTTAGCCACTGGTTGCTCCAGCTTTTCACTTTTTTATTTTGAAGTAAAACGTGAGCCATACATAAGGAAAAGGATAAGCATCATGGATCAGAGACAGGATTTGTGTAAGAGTTGGGTAACCTACACCTCCTGGCTCCCTTGACGTTACCTCGTCTGGTTTTCCTTCTACCCAGTGGCTGTTGCTTCTCCATCTTCACTCCTAGCTATTGCTCAGCTCAATTTCCGGACTTAGTCTTTAGTATTTTTCTCTTTCTGCTCTCCCTCCTTAAGCGATATATGGGGGGGGGGGGGGGTAGCTGTAGGTGGTTGGCCAGCGGGCCCCACCTCTGATTGGGGTAGGGAAGCGGATCAGAGGTGGAGCCAGCTGTGGGGAGGGGACGCAGGAGGTTGGAGGGGCCGATTTGCTACCACAGTGTGCGTCTTAGCAACCAGTTATTCTGGTCATTCTTCCCGCCCAGTTGATTCGCTTATATATCTATATAAATTTCATGGCTTCAAATATCATCAATATGCAGGTGATTCCCAAACTTTTATCTCTAGCACTCACCTCCTCATTCAGCTCCAGACTCATAATCCAACAGCCCAATAGCCCACTGGACATGTCTATCATGGTATCTTACAGGCACTTCGTAGTTCATGCATTAAGAACAGAATTCTTGATTTCTTCCCAGCCCATCCCATTCTTTCCCCAGTATCCCCATCAAAACTTACCAGCATTATCAACAACCTAGATACTGAAGCAGGAAATTAGGAGATACTCCATTCCTTTCTTTGGCAAACCCTTGATATTCAAACATATCTTACAACCATCCTCTTCTCTCAAACTCACATCTACTACTGTAGTCTACCTTTTATCTGATTGTAGTAGCCTATGCATTTCACCTTCTGCCAGAATGATCTTTCAAAAATATACATCATATCTTACCATTCTCATGTCCTGTGTATGTATACATGTATGCTATGTATAGTATGCAGTAAGTGTCAGTATAAACATAAATATTTTTCCACTGAATTTAGGATGAAAAACAATCGACTCACCTAGACCTAAAAGCCTTCTGAGATCTGGCCCCGCCCACCTCCTCAACCTCATCTGGTTACTCTTGCTGTTCCTCTGATTAAAATGGTCTGTCTCATGCCTCTGCAAGCCTGACTTCTCCTCTTCATTCAGGTTTCAGTTTAATGTCACCTCCTCAAGTGGACTTCCTTAAGTCCCAGCTCTGAAGTGGCCAATCCTCAACCAGTCAGTCACTCTACCAGATCCCACTGTCTCCTCATCTCAACCATTTCATGGTTCTCAAGACTACCTGAAATTTTGTTTTCTGAGTTATTTTCTCTCTCTGCTCTTGAATGTATTCTCTAGGAAAGGAGGGTTATTCCATTTTACATGTTCACCACTCTATCTCCAGCACCTAGAAAAGTACTTAGCACATAGTAGATGCCCAATAACAATTTGTTGTTGAATCACTCTGGGTCTCAGTTTCTTCATTTATAAAATAAAAAACCCTTTAATAAAATACCCTCAAAATTTCCTCCATCTCTATTATTTATTTTAAATAAAATTAAGTACATAATGGGAAAAGTCTAATAGATGGAATCCCAAGTTAACACCTATACACATTAAATAAGTGTTTGCTGAGTAAATAAAATGATTTCCAAACTGCTTCTTAGTACATATGCAACAATGTAGTCACCAGAGCCTCCGATATACCCTCTACTGTGGGAAACAGAGAGGCTGGATTTGCCTTCCATTAATCTAATTTCTAATTCTCCAGAGCAAATGCCACCTCAGGCAAAAATCTCACAAACATCAGACAATGAGAACTGGCACCTGGCTGGAATGTACCAGCACTACTATACTTCTTGATTACAGGTAGCAATGAATATGGTGTTGCATATCTTGATGCTTACACAGCTTACTGTCCTCCAATCCAAGGTTTATTTAAGCATGTTAATTCCCAGCACTTTCCAACAAGGGTCTTAGTTAGGTACTTTCAGTTAATATAATATTAGCAACAATGGACACTGAGCCAATTTTCTATACTAAATCAAGGACCAGAAAGAGTACATGCAGAATATTGGTCATGTTTTGTTTATATTAGTAAGCCTGCTTGGCAATAAAATTGGCATATGATCTTTCCCAAAAGTGGCTGTTAGATTCCTCACTGACTGATGTGGGATTTATTTTTCTTTTGTATTGTATTTTTCTGAATTGCATTTTGATGAGCCTGTTCTGCCTCCTGGAAATAGTTTCCCCCGTTGTTACACAGTCAGTGGTATAACATGTATTCGTCGAAGCTGCAACTGGGATGCACTTGAGAAATGACTTAAAGATGGTGTTGCTGCCATTTGTTTATGTGTTGACTGAGGAAAGTCTGGGTATCATATGGATTTCTGCCATATCAGGAATCACTTTATCTTTTAAAAGTTTAAATGATGTAGTGGCATAATGGACCTTTTTTTTTGTATGATCTTTTCTCAGTCTCCCCCAAGAGATATAGGAAATAAATAAAATCTAATTAGTACAAAAAGACCAAGCAGTACTTAGGCTCAGCCTTTTAGTACAGCAATGAGTCAGCTTTATAATTATTTTAGTGTCAGAGCAAATTATCTTCACTGTATTACAATAACTTAACCATTAGTTAGTGTTCATTGGCCACTTTCCACCTCTCTAAAAATCTCATCATTAGTAAAAAAAAATATGTTTCATAATGAAATTTCTACTTAACTATCTGGATTTACTAAAATAAAACAGAGGATGGATATTTAATAATATAATAGAAACGTCTCGATTTTTTAAATGAAGCGTAAGGCTTTAAATTCTCAATATTATTTCTTTATTCATACCCAGAAAAATATTAAAAATACTAGAGGCCCGGTGCATGAAATTCATGCACAGGGGTGGGAGGGTGTCCCTCAGCCCAGCCTGCACCCTCTCCAATCTGGGAACCCTTGAGAGATGTCCCACTGGAATCAAGTCTAAACAGGCAGTCAGACATCCCTCTCACAATCCAGGTCTGCTGACTCCTAACTGCTCGCCTGCCTGCCTTACTGATTGCCCCTAACTACTTCTTCCTGCCAGCCTGATCACCCCCTAACCACTCCCATGCCAGCCTGATTGATGTCTAACTGCTCCCCTGCCAGCCTGTTTGCCAACAACTTCCCTCCTCTGCCAACCTGGTGACCCCTGCAGTGTTGATAGCCTCCAACTACCCTCCCTTGAAGGCCTGGTTCCTCTCAACTGCCCTCCCTGGGACCTCCCAACTGCCCTTCCCTGCTGGCCATCTTGTGGTGGCCGTCTTGTGTCCACATAGGGGCTGGATCTTTGACCACATGGGAGCAGCCATCTTGTGTGTTGAAGTGATGGTCAATCTGTATATTACTCTTTTATTAGATAGGATAGAGGCCTGGTACATGGGTGCATTTCAGCTTGTTTGCCTTGAAGGGTGTCCTGGATCAGAGTGGGGGTTCCCTTGGGACATGGGGCAGCCTGGGCGAGGGGCCTGTGGTGGTTTGCAAGCAGGCCACACCCCCTGGCAACCCAAGCAGAGGCCCTGGTATATGGAATTTATTTACCTTCTACAATGGAAACTTTGTAGTCTGGAGCAGAGCCAAGCCTCCTGCTTGCTCCATGGCCCCCAGCCATTTCTGTTTGGATTTGTTTACCTTCTATAATTGAAACTTTGTAGCCTTGAGTGAAGGCTTAGGGCAGCAAGGGCAGGAGGTAAGCTTTGCTTCCTATTGCCTGGGAAACCCAAGCCTCCCTCCTGCTCTCTGTGGCTGTAGCCATCTTAGTTGGCTTTATTTGCACATACTTGCTCTGATTGGCTGGTGGGCGTGGCTGGTGGACATGACAGAGTGATGGTTAATTTGCATATTATATTACTCTTTTATTCGGTAGGATTTTCAAAATCACTCCTGATTAATGGTTTCCTTTAGTTGTCATTTGCTGGTGAGCAACACAAATATAAGGTATGACCTCTCTCTGTGATGAACTGTCTATATGTCACACACTCCATAGGTTCTGAGTTTTGATGAAAAGGACTTGGGCTCTGTGTCCTCCCATAATGCACAATAACTGGCACATGATAGGCATTCAATTTGAATGAAAATATGAATTTCACAATATTCCACTTTTGCTTGAGCAAACAAAAATCAATGAAACTGCTTTAACTACTTAACTTCTTTCAGCTATGACATCTGAGACTTTGACCAAATCCACTTCCTTAATGAGCTTTCCTATTTATATTTCTGGAAATGTTTCTGTTACAGGCAGAAATAACTTCAGAAACAAATTACATCAAAGCCAAAAACTCAGATGCAGGTTAGAATCCACAATTTAGCCTGGGGGGGAGGGGAGAAACACGCAAAAAAAGTTTCCTTAGTTTATAAAAGTAACCTACCAAGAAGCTCCCAAATTGGCCAATTCCACCCCCCAACCCTCCAGGAGTTTAACTAGGCATTTAACTAGACTTCTCATAATGTCTTCACATAAGTGTTGACCATTGGCTCAATCATAGACCCAATGGGCTCCTCTATTATAAAATATCAATGGAAGCTATACCAAGTGCTCATTTTATAATATTAAGTAAATAAAGCAGGATATATTCAGAATAAAATACATAATATGAATGCAGTTTGTAAAGTAAAACATTTGTGCATTTATATACTTGGAGGACAAACTAGAGAGATATACACCAATATGCTAATAATTATATCTAGGTAAAAAAATATATCAGTGATCTTTTTCTTCTTATGTTTTTAAAAATATTTTCCAAAAATATATCTATAAATTTTATAAATTTGTAGATTATTTGTGAATAAGCATATATGCTTTCTGTAAAAACTAAAATGTATGCGCAAATTACCTATAATGTGATGTCCAAATCTATAATAATAATAATAAGGTAATATGTTAATTAGACCAGATGTCATTCTAGATGTCCTTCTGAATGAAGCCAGGGTTGGAGGGAAACTGATGATGCTGGCAGCCCGGGGAAGGAAGGCGTACTACTCTTGCATGAATTTCATGCATTGGGCCTCTAGTTAAAAAATAAATGTGTAGAATATCTATGCATATTTTCATAGTATATAAGTTTGAAAAACTTAACACATGTTGAAATTATTTTCCAAGAACTTTTACATAAATTTCAGTAACACAATAACATATATATTGTATGCATTATGTATGTATATATTTATACATTCAGTCTATATTATAACTTTGGATGCAGCTCTCCTATCATTCAACTTGTCTGACTTTCACTTTTTTTTTGGAGTTTTCAGAATTCTCTTGTTGACAATAGTTTCAAATTTTCCTTTAATCAGACCTATTCTTTTTAAGGGTTGTTAAAATTACAAGAAAAACAAGACTATTTTTTGACATTTCTTGCTGAAGCATATAGTTCAATTACTCATGACACATGTTTCACATATTAAGTATTTATCTAATAAAGTAAATATGCAGGAGGCAGCTGATCAATGATTCTCTGTCATCATTGAAGTTTCTATTTCTCTATCCCTCTCCCTTCCTCTCTGGTAAATATGTTTTTTTTTAAAAAAAATAAGAATCTCTAATGATAATAAAGTTTGATTTGTTTTGTTTGAACTAGTCTTTTTTTTTTAATAAATCTTTATTGTTCATATTATCACAAATGTTCCTCATTCCCCCCCCCATTGCTCCCCTACACCAAGTATCCATTCAATTCTCTGCCCTTTCCCCATCCCCCATTGTCCTCATCCATAGGTGCAGTTTATGTTCAGTCTCTTCCCGCCCCACTCCACTCCCCATTTCCCCGAGAATCATCAGTCCACTCCCCTTCCATACCTCTGATTCTATTATATTCACCAGTTAATATTGTTCATCATGATTTTTACTTCCCTTGGTTTTTAGACTCACTTGTTGATAGTTACGTGTTTGTTCATAATTTTTATCTTAATTTTCTTCCTCTTCCTAAAGAACCCCTTTTAACAGTTCATATAATTCTGGCTTGGCAGTGATGAACTCCTTTAGCTTAAATTTATTTGTGAAGCTCTTTATCTGGCCTTCGATTCTGAGTGATAGCTTTGCTGGGTAAAGTATTTTTGGCTGTAGGTTCTTGTTATTCATCACCTTGAATATTTCTTGCCATTCCCGTCTGGCCTGCATGGTTTCTGTTGAGAAATCAGCTGACAGTCGTATGGGTGCCCCTTTATAGGTAACTACCTGCTTTTGTCTTGCTGCTTTTAATATTCTCTCTTTGTCTTTAGCTCTTGGAATTTTAATTATGATGTGTCTTGGTGTGGTTCTTTTTGGATTCCTTTTGTTTGGGGTTCTGTGTGCTTCCTGGACGTGTAAGTCTATTTCTTTCACCAGGTGGGGGAAGTTTTCTGTCACTATTTCTTTCAATATGTTTTCGGTATCTTGCTCTCTGTCATCTTCTGGGATGCCCATAATTCTGATGTTGGTTCGCTTGAAGTTGTCCCAGAGGTTTCTTACATTATCTTCAACTTTCTGGATTCTCTTGTCTTCTTGCTTCTGTGGAGGAGTGTCCTCTGGCTCTTTGTGTTGCAAATCTTGGACTTGATTCTTGCAATCTTCCAATCTGTTTTTAGGACTCTGAATAATATTATTTATTTCAGAGATTGTATTCTTTATTTCTAGTTGACCTTTTATTATTTCTTGTTGACCCTTTATTATTTCTTGTTGATCCTTTATTATTTCTTGTTGATCGTTTTTCATATCCTCATAGGTCTCATTTATTTTATCGGCCTTTTCTAGGAGATTGTTGAACAACCTTATAAGCGTGGTTTTGAACTCTATATCCTGTCGCTTTTTGTCCTCCACTTCTTTCGTTTGTGATCTGTTTCCTCGTTTCGACATTTTCGCTGCTTCCCTGGGTTGGTAGGTTGGGAGGATCAGCTGTGTCTATGCCAGGAGACAACCTTATTCCACTAGACTTGGGAACCTGCAAAAGCCTCTCTGAGTTCAGCTTGGATGGGGCGGAGCTTCAGGGTGGAGCCTACAGCCTTGGCTTCTGGTTAGCCCCGCCCTCGGAGGTTCCGGAGTCTCAGTGTTCCTCAGTGTCCTTTGGTACTCGCTGCAAGCACCTCTGAGAGAAAGGCGCCCTAGAGCTTCGCCCGCTACCAGACAGTGTAGTCTCTCCCCCAACAAGCCCACAACTGGGGTTCAGAGCAGTTGGAAGTGGGGTTAAGAACAGTCCGGAGCTTATGTCTCCTTCCCGCTAGGGCAATCTCGCGGCCCAAACAACAGTCTGTCCTCTGTGCGCGCAATGTGTGCGACTCAGGGGCTCTGCTTTTCACTCCCCTGAGCTTCTGCCTTACAGCCCAGATTCCCCCTGTATGAGGCTGGAGCCCGAGGGTCTTGCCCAGCACTGGGGTTCAGTGCAGTCAGAACTGGGGCTCAGCACAGTCCTGAGCTTTTGAGTCCTTCCCGCTGGGGCAATTCAGCAGCTCAGCGAACAGTCCCTCCTCTGCGCGCAATGTGCGCGACTCCGGGGCTCTGCCTTTCACCGCTGAGCTTCCGCCTTACAGCCCAGATTCCCTCTGTATGAGCCTGGACCCCAGGGTCTCGCCCAGAACTGGGGTTCAGTGCAGTCGGGGTTGGGGTTCAGCACAGTCCAGAGCTTTTATCTCCTTCCCGCTGGGGAACGCCAGCCAGGCACTCAGCCGCCCCTCCTCTCCGGCTCCGTCCTCTCCCCGCGCGCACCGTGCCTCCGTACCTTAGGCTTTTACAGCTCCTCTGGTTTTCCTTCTGGTTTTCTCTTTCCTTCTAGTTGTAGAATTTCCAGTCAGTCAACTTTCCTGTAGTTCTGGATAGTGTCCACTCTATATTTTAGTTGTATTTTTTAAATTGTTGAGGGCGGCTGCAGTTAGGCTTTTACCTCTGCCGCCATCTTGTTGTCCTCCCTGAACTAGTCTTATTATTGCCTTCTGGTATAGAATCTGTTTGAAGCAAGTGAAAAAGTACTTTATTTTCATTGACAACTTTTATTCAGCCCCACCAATCAAATAAGTATCTATAAAGCATATAAAAAGAAATCTTTAATCTACTCACATTTAAATATTATTAAAGTGATAATGATGAAAGATTTTAATCATCTCTAATAATAAGAGCCCTGAAACCATCTTTGTTCAATTTCAAGCTCCTCATTACTAGATATCTTCAGACTGCTATAAAAAGCAGAGGTCAAAAGGCTAAAGTGATTCATTCACACGAGAAGGTCAAAAGAACATCAAGGAAGGTACAAAATTAATCCTCATTAATCTGGCCTCAGATTATTCAAAATCAGAGCTTTGTGGTATTTGTGGAAACCCTGGACTTTGACATAGTCTAGGCATGAATGATTTTGCATTAAATGATGATTAAGTGTTACTGAATATGATTAAGATAGATAATTTTTAAAAGGCAAGATAGTTCATTCTGAATAACTTGGGGACAGAATAATAAATTAATTGTGTCTTGGTATGTTTTTGTCCTCAATTATGTGCATACATCAAAATGCATATATTTTATTCACTTCACTCAGGGATAATTTGATGTCTAACAAACTAGTTAAAGCTAAGCACATTCAAAATTGGTTAATATATAAAACTTAGTGACAACATTTACATTTATAATGAAAAGATTTCAAAATAATTAAACTGCAACCGATATATATGTATGCATGTAGACATACAGATATATAGCTAGTAAGGACTTAATATCCAAAGTTTATTAATAACTCATAGATAAAACACACACACAAATAATCCAATTTTTAAAAATGGATGAAGGACCTGAATAGATAGTTCTACAAAGACATGTAAATGGCCAGGTATATAAAAGGTGCCCAAAGTCACAAATCAAAAACATAATGAGATGCAACCTCAAACTTGTCAGAATAACTATTACCAAAAACAAACATTAGCAGCCCTGGCCTCGTAGCTCAGTCAGTTGGAGCATTGTCCCAATACGCCAAGGTAGTGGGTTTAATCCTGGTCAGGACTTATACAAGGATCCACCAATGAATGCATAAAAAAGTGGAACAACAAATTATCTCTCTCCCTCTTCCTCCCCTCCCTCTTCCTCTCTCTCTCTGAAAAGAATAAATAAAAATAAAAACAAAGGTTATCAAGTGTTGGCAAGAATGTGGAGAAAAGGAAACCCTTGAGTACTATTGGTGGGAATGTAAATTGATACAGCTATTATGGGAAACAGCATGCAAGTTCCTCAAAATTTTAAAAATAGAATTATTTTATGATCCAACAATCAATCTGACTCCTGTGTAAATATCTTGAATTGAAATAAGGATCTCAAATAAATATTTGCACTCCCATGTTCATTGAAGCACTATTCACACTAGCAAAGATATAGATGAAACCTAAATGTCCATTAATGAACACATGAATAAAGAAAATTTGGTATATACTACAAGCCTAAAAGAGAAGAAAATCCTGCTATTTGCAACAATTTGCATAAACCTAGTAGACATTATGCTAAGTCAGATACAAAAACACAAATCCTGCATGATCTCACATACATACATATATATATATAGAACCTAAAATAGTCAAACACGTGAAGTCAGAGAGTAGAATGAATGATGGTTTCCGGTGGCTGGGAGGAGGAAAATGGTGTTATCTAGTGGCTGGGAGGTATCGCTCAAATGGTACAGAGTTTCAGTTATGCAAAATAAATTAAGTTCTGGAGTTCTTCTGGACAACATAGGGCCTATAATTAATGTTGAAGAGAAAACCACAGTCCCCAAATGGTGTCACTTGTGCTAAAGTCCATGATACAAAAATCATATTTAATACCTGACCTAATTGCTTTTCAACCTTTCTAGAAACAGAATATTAATCAACTAACCTGGAATTTTCTGGTTAACATCAATGAGGTATTCTGTCCATCCCCAATCCTATAAAACCGTGGTCGGCAAACTGCGGCTCACAAGCCACATGCAGCTCTTTGGCCCCTTGAGCATGGCTCTTCCACAAAATACCGTGGCCTGAGCGAGTCCATTGTGAAGAAGTAGTGTTAGAAGAAGTTTAAGTTTTAAAAAAATGTGGCTCTCAAAAGAAATTTCAATCATTATACAGTTGATATTTGGCTCTGTTGACTAATGAGTTTGCCGACTACAGCCATAGAAAGAAGAAGCACTCTGTATGATTAAAAAAAACAAAAACAAAACAAAACAAAAAAAACTTGCTATTTTCCCCCTACAAAAGAAGACATCTTATCTAAAAATGCTTCTTTCTTTTCTTTTGTTAATAACCCCCTTGCCCCACTCTTCTCCCTATAAAAACCTTCCATTTTATACAACCTCTCCAAATGTCCTTCTCGTTACTAATGGGATGCTGCCAGATTCATGAATCATTTAATAAAGCCAATTAAATCTTCAAATTTACTCAGTAAAATGTTGCTTTTTAATATTTATAACATTGTCTTGTATACTTAAAAGATTGCTAAGAAAGTATATCTTAAATGATCTTACCACAAAAGGAAACAGCAAAACAAAAAAACAAAGGAAGTGGGAAGAAACTTGGAGGTGATAGATAATTTATCACATTGATAGCAATGATAGCTTCATGGCATGTAGTTATCACCAAACAAATCAAGATGCATATACTCAATGTACTCAGCTTTTTGCACGTCAATCATACTTCAATAAAGGAGTTAAAAATAAAGTAGAATCATAATAAGAAAACTGGATTTATAGTCAGATGGCTGCTTGTTGAAAATATAGTTAGAACAAAGTTAAAGATTGTGTTACATTAAAGTAAGGATAATCTGACACAAATTTTAACAGAATTGGGTTACAATTAGTTCCATCCATTAGGCATTGATTCTTATTATCTTTAAGGTCACTTTCTCTCCTTGGTCTTAGATACTGAGGTGCATAGTTTACTTACAGGTAATATTATCACCTATTCAAATGATATGTTGAGCAATAGTATCCTTTTTGCAATAAAATGCTCTATCTTAAAGCATGGCTTTCAATAATTTGGTGGCATAATGTATTGCTTTCTATTATTTAGCTATGTACAGACTTAAATGAGACTTGAAAGGATGATTACTTAATTTCTAAGAAGAAATTATAAGAATGGATATGTTAGGTTTGATCAAATAATTGAATCGATACCATCTCTCCTGGGAAACTGACCATTAGATCATTTTGCAACTGACATTCCCTTTCATTCAGACCACATTCCATTTGCTAGGACCAGTAATTTTCCTCTCCGGACTTGCCCAGGATCCAGGCCCACCTTGGAATTTCCCGCCAAAAAAGCCTACCTACAGTCCTTTAAAATCTCTGACTCCCTGTCCCTGGGAGCTGGTGCTATTTTGGAGCTCAGCCCATCTGGTTTCCAGATGATCTAATAAATTTATAGTTCTTTACCACTTTTAGCCGCATGCATTCATCCTTTGATGACCCTTACAGGATATATTTTGTTTTTTTATGAAACAATATCCCTGTTTTATTTCTGTATTAAGCAATTTATTTTTCAACTCTACTACATGTCAAGCACTGTGCAAGGCACTGGGGAGATTATGCAAACATGTAGTAGCTCTTACCTTTACAGATTATTCTATACGTAACACTGAAATGGCATAGTCTTCTATTGTTAAAACAGTATCTCTGTGAGGTTCTTCCAATTAGTGAATTTCTCTGAATGCCTGGCATAGCTAATGTGGTTGGTTAAACTTGCAAGTCTCATAAAGTCAATAAGAACTCACACAGAAATGGGAATTGTATAATGTAAGTTAATAGGTGTGGGTTTAAAGAACCTGTGGATTAATTGTCCATTTGACTATTTCTTGCTACATGGGAAAGTAATTGCCCACTGACTGTGTATGGCCAATAGCAAAATGTTATTTGAAATTAATATTAGTTGTTTTTCACCATGCCTTTGGGCCCAAATATTTTTATGAGAATAGTGCTATGAAATTTATAATAAAAGTCAATAGGGAAATAAAAATTTACATGTAATTTCGACTTCACAAATCTCAAATATATTGAATACAAAAACACACACATTACAAATATAGTCTTGATGATTTAAAAAGGGAAGAGAAAGAAGGTAGCAAAAAATTAAATAAACAAGCAAAAACATTAACATAATGGAAGAGCAAGAAGAGCGTAATATGATCACTATTAACATGATTATAGGCAGCTAGGGTAAGGAAGCCTGATTTCAATTCACTCCTGACATTTGCTGAGATCCCCTAGGTGCTAGGCGCTGTGCCAGTTTGGAAGAAAACACCATGATAAGTAAGAAATAGCTCTGCTCCCCCAGGTTGTGCAATTTTGTGGGGATTTACTTTTTTCTCGTTCTGATTTCTCTAACTCGGGATGCATAAAGAATATCTGCTTCCAAATGAGTATCTGGACCTCCCTGCTCCTACTGGGTTACTTGAGAGCTAATGAGAGGTTTCAGAGGAGAAGTTAAAACAGTCACAGGAATCCTCCTCTGGTCAGACCCACTCACAGAGTGACTGAGGTTTTCTGTTGCATTTTCATGGCAATACCTCTCTGGGTTGTTTGTGAGTTCCTCTCATCAGTGAGAAGACCCTTGTGTGCCACCCACCAAGCTTGCACTTGCTAATCACTGTTAATTGCCTATAGTTGAGAGCAGCCGACTGTTCACTGAGTGTGGGGATGGGTACTTAACTTGTTGGCACTGAGGTTTCCTGTGCGCCCATTTCCACTAATGGATCGTTTGTCCCGGAAATGGGGAGTCCTGGCATCAATCATACAAAGCAGGCTCAATCGGAAGAAGTTGTTTACCTTCCACCTCACCTCCAAAAAGAGGACAATGTATACAGACAAGGCGATTACAAGTGACCAGGTAGCCTTTGTGGAGAGCCAGAGTCCTTTGTGAGAAGGGGCAGAATATTTCACTGCCATCCTTTTGTTTACAGACTCCCTGTCCACATGGCACAGCACCACGGAAGTCAAAGGGTGCCCCTGGAGGGCTTCTCCATAATTACCTCAAAAGTGCTTCCTTTTAAGCGGCCACTATCACTGTAAATAAGGAGACGAAAATCATGGCGATCAGGGACTAACATATGACAGCATGTGGTCCTGACACAGAAAGAATGAGGAAACTATGCCTTCCATTGCCAATCCGGATGCCTATACAACTTCCTCAGTGGTCAGAAGAGGCACAACAGCACCTGTGTTCAACATGACTCACCTTTTCTCACAGTCATGGCATACATGTTTATCACTGACATCCCTTGAAGAGGGGAGTTTCCCTGGAGTTTGTTAATCTCTTGCATACAGTGAACAGTATAACCAAATCCCCCACACAATTCTAAGCTACCGTATCTTCACCTTCCATGATCATTAAAGCTTCTTATTTCAGGATGTTAAAGAAAATATATTCTGACCCTTATTACAATGGTAAGGAAAACTTTATTCAAGACTCTTAGTGATAGATGTCAAGGCTGTCCCAATGGAGGAGAGATTGGGCTCAACTCCAGATACAGCAAAGACAGCTGGGGATTTCTAGCCATTGAGTAGAGGGAGGGGTGTCAATGGGTGGGAAATTACTATGAAGAGACAAAGAGACATTGAGGGTAAGGGGATTCTCATTAAATTGACTTAACAGTATTTTTGATGAAGGCAACAATGATCAGGCCAGGGTGATCAGGATCAAGGGTGGGAGGGGTCTAGCCAAACTGACAATAGAATCTTGCTAAAACTGGATTCAGCAGACTAAGGGCTCTTGGGCAGGGCCTGGCCAAAAAGAAGGCTCAGAGGATCCTGTCTAAAGTTATTTGTCAAGGGGCGGGGTAGTGACTCTTTTCATAGATCACTCTGTCTTTAGAGGTTCTGAAGTTTAAGAGCAAACTCCTGGGAAGTGATTTCTTTACTGAAGCTTCCTAAATCAACAAGCCAGCCAGAAGGAAAAGAAATCCCATTCAAATTGCCCGAGTTTGGGTTAACATAAATAGATTATTTTTATAGGTTATATCTTTATATATTGCTTCTCCTGTCCCTCCCTAATTCAACTCCTTTGATCTGTGCAGATATTTCTCTTTCCCTCTAACTCTTCATTCCATAAGCCAGCCAATGCCCTGTTCCTACTTGTAGTTTCTCTGATTTTATAAATGTCTTTATTTCAATACCTAACAGTTCCTTCTTGATTTACAGGGATTATTCACACTTCAAAATTTCAATGCTCCTTTATTTATACATACTTTAAAAATATATTTTTTGAGTTATTTGTTTTTTGTGTTATTTTTAATGTGGTAAATATATATATATATATATATATATATGTGTGTGTGTGTGTGTGTGTGTGTGTGTGTGTATGTATATATTTATGTATATATATATTTATATATACATATATATATATATATAATTTTAAGAGAAAGTGAGAGTGAGAGAAAGAGAGAAAGATCAATGTAAGAGAAAAATATCAATTAGTTGCCTCCCATATGCACACAACCTTAGTATGTGCCCTGACTAGGAGTCAACTTGGCAACCTTTCAGTACACAGAACAAGGTTTAATCAACGAAGCCACACCAGCCAAGGCTAGTTGTTTTTTTTTAATGTTTAGATATTGTACCCATTGTTAAACATAAGTTGTAATGTTACTATAATGAGATCAATTAATCTTTCTTTATTTGTGATTAATCCATTTTTTCTTATCTAAAGCATCTCCCTCAGATCCAAGCTCAAAACTGTATTCTTCTGAATTTTGTGCCAATAGTTACATTTCCTTTCATGTATAGGTCTTTAATCAATTTTTATTTTTAATAGTTGCAAGGATGAATTCCATTTTCTACTAGCTTTTATTAAATAATCCTTTTTCTATTGTACACACACACACACACATATGGAGAGAGAGAGAGAGAGAGAGACTCATACATATACCCATAATTCAATTATTTGACTGTATGGTAAAGCAATATCTTATTATTTAGTCAGATAAGTTCCCTCTCTTTACTTTTACTTTTGTTTTAGTTATTCATTGGCAATTAGTCATCCAAAAATTTTAGTGTTCAATTCTCAAAATTATTACATTGGAATTTTAAGTAGAATTTTATTATGCTTAGAGGTTAATTTGGGAAGAACTGACATGTTTACAATGTTAAACTTTCTTATTCATGAACATGATAATTATCTTTTTCTCCAAATAAAGATAGAAAATAATACCCCACTTTCCCCTTCACAAATCCTTGGATAATGGCAAAATGGTCTAGTTGGCTTTTACATAAGTGCTGTATACATGGGTAAAGATTTATTTGGAGTCTATTAAAACCTATCTCAGTTTAATATCCTCATTTATAAACCAAGCATATTGACTAGATCAGTGCTGGCCAAAGCAAATGTTGATGATTTGTTTATTCCTTGCACCAGGAGAAAGGAACTTGAACCAGAAAATTCTTACTTCATCAAGAAACGCTTCTATAGGGGGAAATGTCAGTATGATAACTGGAGATTCCTAGGTTCACTTTTAACTCTAAATGTGATGATTTGATAATAGTTTATAAAGTTCTTTAATTTTGTAAAAATTCTAAATGTCAACAGTTTTGCTATAATTTACAGTTCTCCTAGTCTATAAAAGCAGTTCCTATTAATTTTTAACTTTTTTAAAAATTGCTATGATTTTCATGGGTTATTTTAAACAATTTTGTTTCCTCTAGTCTTTAACATATCAGCACTTCCATTGTCATCTTTACAGAATGGGAGAGCAGAGAGAAGACATAGATTAGAGCAGAGAAAATAAAGCACATCATCATTTCTGTGCCCCAATGGCACAGGGAAGCCAGTTGGAAAAACACTAGACTAGTTGATAAATTGTAGAACCCAGAAAGTCAGCACAGCTCCATTTTACTTAATTGAGCACACTGTTCTAAGTGTTTCCTGGGAAAACACTTCACAGGGAAAGGAAATTTGTCCTAAAGATATCTTCTTCATCTATAACCTTCTGAATTCCTTTTTCCTTCCTTTAACACAATTTGAGTAGTTGATATTTGCTTCTCAATCCAAACCTCGTTGTTGAAATGCCTGTTCCATTGCAGTCTTTTATTGGGGAAAATGGCATCAACACATAATTGCACACTGCTTACCACCAAAGTAAGTTCCACAAACCACAAAGAACTAATGCTGCCAACACCACGTGAACTTGGAAGCCAGTCAAATCAGTTGGCCCCTTGATCTAAACCTTGGAGAAACTCACTAAGCCACCATGCCTTGACTTCCTACCCACAGAAACTACATGCCCAAAACATCTAGGAAAATTTATAAATACCTCAATCTTCAGAGTATTTGGAAAACAGCTCCCAAGTGATTCTGATGTTTACCCCTGGCTGCAAACCCTTGACCTAAACTAACTACCAATATAAAAATTAAATATTAAATATGTGAGAATAAGGGGTGTCTTCTTATTGTCACAGAACTAATGATTGGCAGAGCCAGGAGTCACTTTTCTCCTTTCACACTAATACCTTTGTCCATACCCTATGAACAGGCTTCTCCTCTGTCCTCAAACATGCAAAGGGTCTCATGCCTTAAAAGCAAAACAAGGGCCTTTTCCAGGTCTTCCTGTATTTCTTTTCTAGTCACTCTTTTCAAATTAAATATAGCTCCGTCCCTGCTCTTTTCCCACTCACTTACTTCTAGGCTCTATGACATCTGACCTCACTAAACCCATTCACTATGATACCCATAACATTATAACCCACAGGACAGCATGCCCACCCTGCCATTTCCCCTATTACGGAGGCACTGCCCTAAGTGATAATAAAGGAGGGACAGAGGCAAAGAGAAAGAACAGAGATGACTGCCCTAAACTTACCTTGGTTTTGGCTAGTTCGAGCTTTCTCAGTTCTACCACTATAATGCCATTGAAGGCGTCAGAAACTGCCATGAATCCCAGGATTTACTTAATAGCTGACTTCACCACCCAGTCCCCCTTGCCTTCTAGTGATTAGAGGAGATTTTGTTTTACCTTATAAGACTTACTAAAACATAACTAGTCCCTGGCCAGGTCGCTCTGTTGGTTAGAGCAAGGTTCAAATACATGAAACTTTTGGGTTTGATCCCTGGTCAGAGCACATACAGAAGCAACCAATGGGTATATAAATAAGTGTAACAATAAATCTATCTATCTATCTATCTATCTATCTATCCATCCTTTCCTCACCTTTCTTCTCTCCATTTCTCTAAAAAAAATCAATCAATAAAAAAATTAAAAAGGATAACTTAGCCAGTAATTATTTGAGTATTAGTCTTCTAGCCCTAAAAAATATAAATACTATAAAAACAAGACTGGTTGGAGAGGCTGGGCCAGAGACAAGTAATCTGAAAGTCTCCTCCTCAACAGAGAGGCCTCTTCTTTCCCTGTCATTAAGCATTCCTGTGGACTGAGGCCTCCAGCAGTAAGAGGTGAGGGATGGTTCAGGCAGACCTGAAAAGTCACTGCACCCATGTGAAGACAGAATTCCTATTGATACAGTTTCTTCCTTCTGCTAAAAAGGTAGCAAATCTCTCCCTTTTTAATTGACAAGAAAATGTTAATTCACATGAACTGGAAGGATGGGAATACATCAACTCTGAGGTTTGAACCTGATTCCCCCACAGCAGGCAGAAGCCAGCAGAGAAATCACTGCCTAATGAATAAGATGCTCTAAAGGCACCAAATGGGCAGGAGATAGACTGATTCCAGAAATGCCCAAGGAGGCTGCTCAAAGTGTGATCTATTCGCAGCCAATTGTGCTTTCCATTTTTGCTCTTCCCTAAAGACTGCAAGTTGTATGGAAGTGTGCCTCTCAGTATTCCCCTAACAGACACATCTCCACCTTTTTGTTCTTTTGTTCACATTTATCTTCAGAAGTCCTTGGGCCATCTATGACATCTTGGTCTTATTTCCGGAACCCCGTTTCTTACCTGAGATTACAGATTTTGAGTGCATCTAGCTTTTCAAGTAATATCCTTGCCTCTGGCATGAGCCTGCCTTTCATGTAAAACAATCTTTTCTATACCTTCTCTTAGGTCCCTTGTACATGCCTCTCATTTTAAACAGATTCATGTCATGCACGTTAACTCCTCCCCACCTCTACTCACCCTTCAAGGAACACTCTGTGAAAGCCCCTTTCTTATCCTGAAGCAAGAGGCTCAGAAGTCACCCTGTGAATAGGTTTCTGTTATAGCACTAAACCTCTGCCCGTAAAGATCCTGGGAGCATGTGTCCTTATTTACGCCATGCCTCCCTCCAAACAGGATTGGAGGCAGTGCAGTGAGCGTGTAAATAATGCTTATTCTCAAGGCCTTATTTACTGCATTGTGCCACAGTAGGTATCATTAACCCAGTTTTCTCTTGGGAAAACCTGACTTTGGGGAGGATTGTTTGTTCAGGAAATTTTCTGAAGTTCAGAAGGGACATTGAGGTCTGACTTCCTCTACTCCCACAGGACTGTGGGAAGGAAAGAACCCAAAGATTTGGGTGAAGCCACCTTGGGAGGCTCAGGTAATGGGAGCACTCAGGAATGTAGGCTCCTCAGATGAGTGTTAATGCAGAGAGGTCAGTGCCCATAGGAGGTTTCCGCCTGGAAATGGGACTGTGAGAATTATTGAAGGCTCCTGTTTCTGACACCAGAGAATGGTGCCTGTTTATAGGGCTATTACATTTTACTTTGTGATGTCTATGATTGGGGCTCTGTGGAGTTTGGAAGCCTCCACTGTCTAGAAATGACTGGTTCTCATGAATCTGCCTAGGAACTCAGGTCAAGAGAGAAAAACCAGTGGCTGAAAGCTCCCTGTGTATCTGGTACTGTGCTAAGCATTTTTGTATAATGTTTCAACTGATCCCTTTAAGATACCTGCCAAAGTAGCTATTGTTCTCCTTTTATAGATATGGAAACTGATGCATAGGGAGGCAGCTTGTAAGTGATGATGCTGGAAGTGGAGCTTGGATTTATTTATGACCTGCAGATGTCTTACCTTTGTGCTATGTTGATACTCAAAACTGCACTTAGCATATAGTAGGTGCAAGGCTACTATATGTAAGAATGCCATAAACTTTTCATCATTTTGAATATTTCTTGCCATTCCCTTCTGGACTGCATAGTTTCTGTTGAGAAATAAGCTGACAGTCATATGGAAACTCCCTTGTAGGTAACTAATTGCTTTTCTCTTGCTGCTTTTAAGGTTCTCTCTTTGTCTTTTGCCCTTGGCATTTTAATTATGATGTGACTTGCTGTGGTCCTCTTTGGGTCCCTCTTGTTTGGGGTTCTCTGTGCTTCCAGGATGAATGTCTATTTCTTTCGCCAGGTAGGAGAAGTTTTCTGTCATTATTTCTTCAAATAGGTTTTCAATATTTTACTCTCTCTCTTCTCCTGGCACCCCCATAATTTGGATGTTGGTATGCTTGAAGTTGTCCCAGAGGCTCCTTACACTATCTTTGTATTTTTGGATTTTTTTTCTTTTTTCTCTTCTGGTTGGCTGATTTTGCTTCCTCATATCTCAAATCATTGATTTGATTCTTGGGATCTTCTAATCTGTTGTTGAATCCCTGTTTATTATTCTTTATTTCAGTCAGTATATGCTTAATTTCTGACAGGTCCTTTTCCATTTTTTGGCATTCTCACTAAGATCCTTGAAAGTCTCACTAAGTTCCTTGGAGGTTTCTAGAAGATTCTTGAATAACCTTATAACTTTGGTTTTGAACTCTATATCTAGTTATTTGCTTTCTCCCATTTCTTTCATTTGTGACAGGTTTCTTTGGCAAGAAATATTCAGTGATAAATAGCAACAACCTACAACCAAGATTACTCTACCCAACAAAGCTATAATTTAGAATTGAAAGTCAGATAAAAAGCTTCACAGACAAGAAAAAAACTAAACGAGTTCATCACCACCAAACCAGTATTATATGAAATGCTGAAGGGTATTCTTTCTTTAAGAGGAAGAATAAGAAAAGGGTGAAGATAAAAAAGATCAACAACAAAGTGACAACAAATACCTATCTATCAACAATTGAATCTAAAAATCAAATGAATAAAAAATCTGATGAACAGAATAAACTGGTGAATAGAATAGAATCAGGGTCATGGAGGTGGAATAGACTGACAATTCTCAGAGGAAAGGGAGTGTGGGGGTACAGAAAGAGATTAGATGAAGATCTTATATGCATATATGCATTACCTAAAGGACACAGACAATAGGATGACAAGGGCCTGGGGCAGGGTGGGAACTTGGTGGAGGGGAGCTATGGGGGAGAAAAAGAGGGACCTCTGTAATAATCTCAACAATCAATATTAATTTTTAAAAAAAGAATGTCACGAACTATACAAACAGCTCATTCCACAGATATTGACTGAGTGCCTACTATGTGCCAGACACTATGAATCAACATAGGATAAGTTCTACACTAAAACTGCAATTCAAATGTAAATCAACTTTAATCTATGAAAATGAAATTAGGCCAGCAGGAAGCCATAAATGAGCCTATTAGAATACATCCCATAAGAGGGAGAGCAAGCAGGAAAAATGAGGTGAAGGGCCGATGAGATAATGTAATTTTAAAATTGGCTCCTGTGCTCATGAAACACTTTTAAGATTTCACTGCAAAATTACACAGTCATCAAGAATATCCCATTTTTTAAAAGACTTTCTCACTTGGGTCAGTGCATAAATAATAATACACATTTAAAAATGCATGACTATTCATTAAACCATTGACCACTTCCAGCCTATTGAGTACATAAGTATTTTTAAAATTACTTTAATACATATTTACCCAATAGACCAGAAAGTTCCTTTGGTACACGGTGTGCATTTTAAAAGCTGCCTGCATAAGAAGTTATCCCCTCTGAACCAGAGTCTGCTGCCAACTCCATAACATGCATTTTAAAGAACAACCTAATTATGTGCTTACCCAAGAGAACAAAGTTAATACAGAGGGTCAATAATTATTACCTTCCTTTACTACCTTTTATTTTTTTTCTGACAAATAAAATGGAAGAAAAAGGCTTATATCTGCCCTCTTGTCTATTTTATTTTGTCAACTAGTGTCCTGGTGCCTTAGTCCCGTCCCTCCCCCACCCCACCCCACCCCCACACACACACTTTCCATAAAACAAAGAAGGAAGAGGGTGAGGGGGGAGGGAGGGGAAGGAAAATATTTTTTAAAAAGAAGAAAACTATGTGTAATTAAAATAAGTGCCTGGTTTAAATAAATGTGGAAGTTCAAAAACCCATCCTTTAATGTATGTTATTTTCTCCCTTTCTCTCTAGTAATAATTTAACCTATAGACTCTTTAGTTCCAAAATTTCCACTTCTCCTATTTACTTTATGTTTAAAGAACTATGATTACCTTTCCTCTTCTCCACAGTAAGACATGATGATTCAGGCTTCCTTCTCTACTTGCACAAAAGCACAAAGGTCCTCAAGGACCTAGTCATTAAGTTTTTCCAAAGGCATCATAAGGGCAGGGGTTCTCAGGAGAAAACCCATTCCTGTTCATACAAATGAAAATAAAAAGCTGTATTTTAACAGGTAGACTAATTCACTGGTGTCTCCACTCACTGTCCTCGTGTTGTCACACTGTCAATAGTGATATCACTCCACCTGTGAGGGGCAACTGAGAGACCAGGAGAGCAACCTTGACAACTCTGTGAAGAAATGGCTTCTCCTTTGATTTCTGGTGATATATAATCACCCATTTAACTCTAAAGAACACACCCAGAATGGAAATTCCATTTAGTATCTAAGTCTCAGATATCAGCTAGTCATAGAACAGAGGGTTATACTCTGTCTGTGAGTACAGATGGCTATTGTCTCCGCTACTCCTAAGTGCTATTCTCTGCCACTCACAATGGTGACAGCAGACTTATGATGGTATTTATTTTATTTTTAAATATTCATTTTGAACATACTTGATCACTACTTCTCTACTGTTAAATCAATTGCAGTCTATCTACAAAAAGAAAATGCAGAAACGATTCACAAGTTCACAAAAATTCTCTTTGAGAATTAAGAATGGTCTGCCTCCTACAGTAGATGAGATGAATTCAGGTTTGTTAAGGAAGAATGAAAAAGACCAAATTCAAGTTTTATTTCTATCACTCTGTTAAGCAGAGAATCAGAGAGGTAGAAGAGAGCTCATGCAGCCCTCATATGCCAAAATAACATTCCTAAATTTTAATGTAAGCATCCAAAGTAAGCATCAAAACATTGTGTTTTCATTGTCAGAAGCAAGATAAAACCTCAAAAATACATGAAACTCTCTATATAAAATTGTCAAATTTATGGCATATCCTATTTGTTCTGCCACAGAAAGAACACATGTCTATTCAAGCAGAAAACAAAACAAAAAAAGACTTCCCTCATCAAATGGCATAAAGACCTAAATTATTACATCCAATGTTTTAAGCTTCATCTTATAAACGTTTCCATGCACATCTATATGTCAAACCACTCCATTCTCATTTCTGCTCTCACCACCCCATTGAAGTTACTCTCAGTTTAGGACATCCATCTCTTCTTGCTCTTATATGACTACTATACTTCTCTTACCTATTCAACACTTCTTAAGCATAAATGCCTACTCATTAAATATGTGTGGCTCCCTTACATTCTGTATACATCATCTATGGACAAGCCCCTCAATACTATGGTTTCAACTATCATTTACATGCTGATGACTTCCAAATATTTAACTCCAAAGCAAAGTCTACTTTTGCTTTTCTTCATGACATGCCCACTTGGATATTCCACAGATTCAAACAAATCAAAAAAAAAAAAAAAAAAAACAAACTCATCCTCTTTAAACCTAAATCTGTTTTTCCTTTTTTATTTCCTCTTTCAGAAAATGGTATCTACGTAGTCAAACATCTAGCAGAGTGCCATAACAGATTAAGTACCTCTTTCTTATAATGAGATCATTTGTTTGTGTTAATTTTTCTTTCTCACATGATACAGTGATTTTACCATTGATTTTCTAGAAATGACATCCAATAAAGGTTTAGTTAATGAATAAAATAATTGAATTTATAGAAAACACTGGTAACTGCAAAAGTCTTGCTTTGGGATTAAGCAGATTGTGCTCACTGTATAAGGATGTGCCCTCTCTACAAGTGAATACTGCTGCATCCAGCATCTAAAACTATCTGGCACATAATAGATGTTTAATAAACATCTGTTGAATGAAGGAATAAAATGACTTGTGAGAGAGACTGTATTTTCCACATTCTTCATAGAGAAATCTAAATTTCTAATTATAGAAGGCATTAGTTATCTGTTGCTACATAATAAATTACCCCCAAAACTTAGTGGCTCTAAACAACATTAATTATCTCATTGGTTCTTTGATTTGAGAACCTGAAGATGATTAACTGGGTTCTCTGGCTCTCTTAGTAGCTCACAAGGCTGTAGTCATCTTAAGCCTCAACTGAGAAGAACCTTCTTCCTAGGTTCTTTACATGGTTGTTAGAAAAATTCAATTCTTTGTAGCTTGTTTGATGGAGGCCTCGGTTTTTCATGAATTCTTGGCCAGAGACCTCCTTTGCTGTTTATTTTGTTGTTTTTGTTTTGCCACATGGGCAGCATGGCAGCTTGCTTCCTCAGTAACTGCAAAAGTCAAGCAAGTGAGAGGGCAAGAGAGAATGCCAAGAAGAGGAAATCACAGCCTTTTGTAATCTAATCATGGATGTAACATCTATCACTTTTGCAACATCTTAGTCATTAGAAGCAAGCAACTAGATCCAAACACACTCAAGGGGAGGTGATTACATGAGGCTATGAACACCAGAAAGGCAGGGTTATTTCAGAGGTTACTTAGGAGAGTATCTACGCATATGTGGTGGGCAGCTTGTGACATAACTTTCCTTCCTAGAAAGTAGGAAGCCATAATGAGCAGAAGTAGTGGGGCTTTGGCTACAACTAGAACTACACTTATAAAACTTTCCCAACCATGTGAGGAAATAGACACCCATTTTCACCATTTTTAGTAAAAACAAAATTTCCTATGGACAAAGAAAAAGCCTATCTTCTCTTTTCTCTACTATAAAAAATATTTAAGAATTAGATTTTATTAAATTGCAAGTATTTTTTTAAAAAACCATAGTCAACATCTAGACTTTCCCCTTCCCTTTTCTAAAAAGACCAAGAAACTATCAAGTGACAGTGGGGTGCTAGACACCCTTGTCAATTTGTTCAGTCTAGTTTTGAGCCAGACTCCACATTGGGGACCAAATGTAGATTCCTAGGTCAATATCTGTCTGGCTACAACTTCTCCAGACAACTGACCTATTGACTATCTCATAGGTAATTTCCCATCAGTGGTTTCAAATTCACATAAACTCAAAGGACATTAAACCTACTTATTTTTGTCTTGCTTAACATCCACTATAGAAGAAGAAGAACTTATAAACCTGATTACATAAATAGTGATTAGTTGTACACATCAACTCAATTATTTGTTTAGTAAAATTTGGACAAGACATTAAATTTGGAAATTAATAAAATAATATGTGGGAATTTAGAGTGTTCAGAGTATTCTTTTGGTCATGAACAATTAAAACTGCTTGGTTAAAATACTTTCTAGGCTTTCATATAGAGCTGCATATAGGCTTTCATATAGAGCAAAAGCTTATTTTCTGTGTTTTTAGTACAATATATTCATTGCTTTTAGTTCATACTCCAAAATCAAAGCTTTGCCAGAAAAAAATAACAAAGGAGAGTTTGAGTTCTGATTGGAAGACAGTGAAATTGAGATGGTTGATTGTGAGTTAATTGTCTCTGAGCATTTTCAGAATTGCTACTGGTGTACTTTCTTATTGCTAACAGGATCCCTAATAATAATGGCAGGAACTGTTTCAAGCAAGGTCATGCAATTTAGTTTTTCATTCTTTTTTCTAGACCTGTGCATGTGGTAGTAATTGATTCTGTTTAGCTCAGTTCTTGGGCTAACGTTTATATAGTAATGGCCTTGGATTTGGGGATTCATAAAGTTGTGGGGAGGGACTGGAAACTAAAGAGTAGTTCAGTGCTTTTTATGTCAAAGAAACCCTGAAAAGGTACATGGCTCAGACTCCATGTAGGGAAGGAGAATGAGTGAATTAGGAATTTAAAACAATGAATAACTTGACAACAATCTCAAATGGCAGCCTTATCATGGGAGGGACTCTGGCCTGAGAGTTGTAATCCTCCCTTTACCTCCATCCTGCTGTGTGATCTTGGGGCTAAATTTTGTAATCCACAAAATAAAGAGTATTAAAGTGCTTGGTTTGGAATGACCACTCTGGCTATAAATTTCTCTCCTGTCACCTGGTAGAGGATACTCAATCAAATGGTGAAGTTCGTAAGTCTGGCCTACAACCTCCTGATCGGTTTACATTTCCTTCCTCTTGGCATATTTCCCCAAGAACTCTCTCCAGTCTCCATATCTTATCCTGAGTGAGTATGCTCACTCCACAGGAAAACTGTCTGGTAATTAATGCTACATAGCTGACGAGTAATAAAGATGTTAGCTGATAATGGCTGCATGAATGACCCTTTCCACAAGTAATAGCATTTTAAACCTAAATAGATTCTCAAAGACTGGAACATTATGACCCAAAAGATTGAAATTATAATGATGAACTGAGAGGAAGTGGAGTTAATTTCTGGAGCACTTATCTGCCCTGCTTACTCATGAAGCTGTCCTGTATGATTTGTTTAGAGTGAGGGTGTGAGGCAGGAAGAGTTGAAAGAATGCAGTATTAGCAGATGTTGAAATCATACGGACTTGGAATTAAGTCCCTGCTCTACCATTTGCTGGCTATTTGAGTTTGAGCAATTTATTAATCTGACTGGCCTTAAATTTTCTCGTCTGTAAAATGGGACTGATTTTACTGATGTGTCAGAATAATTTTTACAAATAAAGGAGACAATATATCTGGCATGTAGTATCCATGTAACAAGTAACAACGGCTATCATTACTAGTACCTCTTCCCTGGTAATATAGTGATGAACCACACTTTAAAATTCAAAGGATGTTATTTCACTCCATATGGAGAACTACAAAAAGCTTTGCTGTCTTATAAAATTAATATATAATATAAGATCGCTTACTATAAAATAATGACACTGGCTCAGCATGGAAAATATCAGTCTGGTTATTTTACTATGCGGTAAGTGACAACGGGGTGCTAGACACCCTTTTAGATAATGAAGTGTTTGCTGCTTTACCTTGTAAAATCGAACTTTTTTTTTTTACTTTTAATGGATAACTCATAGTCCCTCATTAATGACAGTTTACCTAAGTCTTCAAAATTACCTATTATGTTTAGATAATCTTTAAATGATGGAAATCAATTCAATTGAAGTGGAAAGGAACTGGCCCCGTGCTATGAATCAAATAAGTCCAAATAATAAGCTAATCCAAAACAGAAGCTCCCTGAATTGGCACTCTTCATTAGCCCTACTCAATATCACTACGGTGGCATTACTTTACAATTTAAATCCCTTTATGTTTTATTCAGAGCTATAGATTTTTGCCCTAAAAACAAACAAACAAAAAAAAACCAAAAAGCAAAAACAAGCATTGAGTAACTATAAGGCATTGGGCTTGGGGAGAGTTCTCTCCAACAGGACCTAGGGAAAGCTTCATACAGAGAGGTCTGAATATTCAAAGTAAGACTATCACCCTCTGCCTTCCTCCGACTTTTCATTGCAGGACCCAGAGGGAACCCTATGTGCTAAAAAGTAAGCCTAGCCCTGGTCCTTTACACCTTCACTGCCTAATGTCACACCAAAACTTTGAGACTCCAGGTAAGAATGCCAATCTTTTGCCTACCTCAACATGGATGGTCTGGTCTAGCCTGGGGACCATCAGGACTAACTTCATATTGCCTTTTGTTACTGTTTACGGTCTCATCACCGGAAACCCAGGCCTCCCTCGTCATCCTTCTTTCCTAAACTTTATTCTTATTTTCCCTGAGAAAAATGAAACAATCAGATGACTTTCACAAGTTTTACTTTTATACCCATCCACCTATCTCTCTATGATTTCTTCCTTGTCTCTCATTACTACGAATTAACTGTCCATGTTCCTAGCTAAGCTGAACTCCTCCACTTTGCAATAGACAGCATCACCTCTTGAATGCTTCAAAATATCAGTCCAGATGTTCTCTTCTCTCTTGGAATTTGAGGTTAATTTTCCTAGTGCATCTTCCAGCATCACATAGATGTGGTATTATTTCTCCCATTGGAACAAACAAAAAAAAAAATGTCCCTTGACTTCACCTCCCCTGCCAACTACAGACCATTTCCTCTCCTTCCCATTATCAAAAACACCTAGAAAGAAGTTCCTGTGCCTACTATCTATAATTTCTCCCTCCGTTTTCTTTTTAAATCCATTCAAATCAGGCTTTTTCCTTCACGATGCCACTGAAACTTCTTATTCTTATCCTTGTCTACGTAGCTGCACCATCACTAAGGCAGTTCTCAGTTCTCATCCTACTTAACCCGCCAGCATCATTTGACACATTTGATCACTTACTCCTTCTTGGCATGATTTCTAAACTCCACAGCCCCCTGACTTTCTCATATGCACCGCCTATTCCTTTCAGTCTGTGGCCTCGTTTCTCCTCAGCTCACCAACCTCTTAATAATGGACTAACCCAGGAATTGGCCCCTAAACCTCATCTATCTCCTCTCTGCACATACCCCCTTGATGATTTCATTCAAGACTTTAACTACTGCCTCTCTACTGATGACTCGCAAATTCCATCTCCATCCAGGGCCTCATCCCTCAGCCTCAAACTGCTACTCAGCTTGTCCACATGCATCTCAAGTAAAATATTCCAACTGGACTCCTATATTGACCCTTCTCCCCAGACCTTTACCACGGTCTTTCTTAGTGAAGAGCAGCTGCATTCTTTCAGTTGCTCAGGCCCAAAACCTCAGAGTCACTCTTGATCTGCTTTCTCACACATGCACACATCCTATTCTATCCAACACAAAATCCTAACAAGGTCATCTTCAGAATATATCCATATCTCATGCACTTTTTACCACCTCCACATTACTCTTCTGGATCAGGCCACCACCGCATCTTGCCTAGATGATTGCAACGGCCTCTCAAGTGGTCTCCCTGTCTGTGAATTCTCAACACTAGGGCCCCAGGAATCCTAGGAAAATTTATGTCAGATCTTATCATTCTTCCACTCAAAAATCTCTAATATTCCCCTCTCAGTGACAATGTGTTTGCAATGGTCTCCCAAGCCCTTTTAGGATCCCATGTTATGGCTTAGCACCCTACTACCTCTCATCTCCTATAATCGCACTCCTCTACGTTCCTACTGGGCAGGTTGCTCCTCATCAGACTAGCCAGGTGTGCTTCACGTCAGAGTGTTTGCGCTTTCTGCCCTAAGGCCAGGAATGCTCTCCCCCAGCTGTCCTTCACCTCCTTCTGCTTATTCTTTGTTCCCGTGTTCTCTTCTCAGAAAGGTTTGTCCGATCTCCATATTTAAAAACAGAAACCCCAATTGTGACCCTCTCGCTTTGTTTTTCTCTCTTGAACTTCCACTATATAAGATACTATGTATTTTCTTTATATTCTTTAATAACTGCCCATCTCTATTAAAAAGGAAGCTTCATGAGAGTAAGGATTTTTACTTTCATTTTATTCTCTGCTCTCTTGGGTACTTAAAGCAGAGCATTTTGAAACCCAAAAAGTAGACAACATGGTCAATTATAGTGTTGTAATAATAATAATAATAATAATAATAAATGTGCCATGCCTACTATGTGTCAAGCACTGTTTTAAGGGCTTTATATATGTCTTTATTTCATACTAGAGGCCTGGTGCACAAAATTCATTCATGGGTGGCATCCCTAGGCCACGGGCAGTTGGACATCCCTCAAGGGATCCCAGATTTGAGAGAGTGCAGGCTGGGCTAAGGGACACCAACCCAATTGCATGAATTTCTTGCACCGGGCCTCTAGTATATAGATAACTAACTAATTTCATTTCCACAACAAATATTTGAGTATATAGCACTTTCCTGCTCATTTTAAAGGTAAATAAATGAGGCCCAAAGTGTTTAAGAAACTCCCTCAAGAATGTACCAAGATAAAAGCCTAACCAATGGACATAGACAACAGGAGAGTGAAGGCATGAGTGGGAGGGGGTGCAAGGGCAATGGGGGGATAAGGACAGGACACATATGTAATACCTTAATCAATAAAGAAAAACAATTTAAAATAAATAAATAAATAAATAAATAAATGTACCGAGAATATATGGGGAATCAGAATTTGAACCTGGAACTTACACTTATCTTCTCTAGATGCTGTATCTGTTGTTTAAATTTTTTTGAAAAAATAAGTTTTTTCTTGCAGAGTTGTACAGATAATATATGCAAAATATAGAGACAATAGCACAGTGTCTAACTCGTAGATGTCAGTACCTGGAAGCAATAATTCTGCAGCAACTGCTGAACATAGAGAGAAAAACTTAGTTCAAGGAATCTGAAAACACCTTTTCAAATGCTATGTTCCACAATCCCTCCATTTGTGTTTTGATTGGCAGCACCATATTTGAATTCTTTAAAATCACACAAATAAAAATTAGCCTTTTCTGTCTATGGAAACAATAAATTGAGGTTTTGCTTTTGCATTTGTTTTCTTCTCCTGCTAGCTGTGTTATGCAAGCCTGTATTAATGTGCACACAGCCTCACAAAGCAGGCATGTTTATTTTTCAAGTCAAAGGGGAGAGGCTTTATAAGCCACTCGTTTTTTTTTTTGTTTTGTCTAAGATATTACTCTGTTCTTCATTTAAGCTAGCCGGGCTCCAGATGAAGAAATCTTTAAACCCCAGGCCTACTGACTGGCACAAGTTTTGCTCCAGTGCCACAGAGGGGCCAGAAATAAGGCCCCATACAGAGGCTTTGAAAGGAACTGGGTAGATTGATATACCCATTAGCATTCAAGTGCCCCCAAAATACCTTCGCAGCATGTACAACAGTATGGGGGCTCTACTTGATTTGCATTCTGGAAAACAAACTAAAAGGTCAACATGCATGTATATTTATAACGGGATTGGTATTTACTGATCAATGCAGGAAAACGTTTCTTCCTTCATAGCAATTTCTCAAAGTTTTCTAGGAAGAGCCTACAATGAGCCTCAGAAAGCTCTTACAAATCATACTTCAATTTCTTCTAAGACAGTTGGGATAAAGAGTGGTCAAACTAATGGTCTATTGACTGTACAATTTCAATATCAAGACTAAGATACCAATTAAAGTAGTATATTTTTCATGTTCATTAAAGGGGAATACTGTGATGTAATTGGAGTAGAAAGCATTAAAAAAAAAAAAAAAGAAAGAATGCTTGTTTTGAAACTACATTGTAGCATAAAGTCCTTAAACTGACAAAAAATTCTTTAGTTGGAAACTATGGGTGGAGTATGTCAATTTCATCTTTTACCAAAATAGCAATCATAACATTACAATAATAATGGGTAAAGCAGGTTTCCACCCCTAATTTCCAATTCTATAGATGTATAATTTATTAGTCATTTTATCCTCATTCACTAATTCTGAAAATATTTGTTTGTATGACTCCTAGAGCGATCTAGAAAATACATTAATAATCAAAGCATCACTTTTGGAATATAAAATCAGAGTTTCTCACTCTACCTCCATTTGGTGTATCAGGCTATGTTTTCAGATAAGACCATTTCTCCAGAATCCATATCCATCACAACAGGTGACTCCCGTCACCAAACAAAGCACCTGCACCAGAAAGTGTCGTGGAAATGCCAGGACACAGCTCTTCCCCCACATCTCTCAGTCAGCCTGCTCTCATACCCTTTATAATTTCACCATTAGAGATTATTTTGCCTGGGTTATAGTTCTAATTTTCTGAGTTCTACCAACATAGAATAGAATCCCTAATGTCATTAATCACATAATCCAAGCCACACTGCCACTTCTAGGAACATCTGATCGCCTCCATGATTTATGGCTTCTTGCAAGGCTTAATCACAGAAGTCAGCACTTCCGCACCTGACCTCAGCTCCTGCTCATTTATTTACTCTTCCTCAGATAATGCTTAGCACCCACTACTTTGCATGTGTTGTTCAAAAGATATCAATTGCATTAAATCAGGCTTTATTCTTTTCTTTATTGTTTCAGTAACTTTGGATTATAAGTGAACTTCTTGATTTTAAATGGGTTTTAGTTTCCAATATGAGTGGCTTGGATGATAGTTAATGATGCAATTAGCAGCCAATTTGGGTTACTGAAGAAAAAACTAGAGTAGGTAAATAGAAATAAAGATTAAAAGGTGGTCCAGAAAGCACACACTTAAGACAAAGCTGATATGGAGATGTGTCTGAGAGAGATTTATAATTCACACTAGTAATAATAATAAACGAAAAGTTTAGCACCCCCAGTGTAGCTCAGTGGTTGATCATTACCTATGAACCAGGAGGCCACAGTTCGATTCTGTCAGAGAATATGCCTGGGTTTCTGGCTCGAGTACCAGAAGGGGGAGTGCAGGAGGCAGCCAGTCAATGATTCTCTCTCATCATTGCTGTTTCTCTCTCTCTCTCTCTCTCTCTCTCTCTCTCTCTCTCTCTCTCTCTCTCTCCCCCTTCCTCTCTGAAATCAATATTTCTTTTTAATTTTAGCCTGCACATGTGTATAAAATGTGAACTTCACTTGATGAATGTTGATAAGCAGGGTAATAAGGTATTGTGAAGGTATGGGCAAAAGTTATAAAAGGGAATTGTTATAATATTAGAGCTGTACTTAACATTCTATCATGAGGGAAATATATGTTTAAAATTGTCATACTTCATAAGATGGCTTATTTATTAACAAAGCATAATTGCTTTTTGTTTCAAATTAGGGGTTCATATTCAGAGAATGATAGCTAATATGTTTGGCGATGTACCAATGTATTTGGTAATGTACCAGTTGTCTTCATCCTATATTCCCACTTACTCATTTGGGAGAAATGGGAGCGCTCATCATCCCATCTCTCAGACTAACCAAAAATATTTAAGAAAAAAAATCTTCCTGCGCAGATAGAATTTAGGTGAAAGTTAGACAGTTATTTATGTACATTATTTTTATAATCCTATTGGAGGTCAGCTTTGTATAGCTTTTTAAAGCATAGACTTTGGTGTCAAATTAACCTAGGTGCCAACCATTGCTCCATCGTTCACTAGCCATGAACAATAGGAAAAACGTGGTCAAACTAATAGTCCTGTGGGAGAGTTATGGCCCTCTCTGGGCCTTGATTTTACCCTCTGTACAACGACTCCTATGCCATAATAAGCAAAAAGTTTAGCACTGCCAGTGTAGCTCAGTGGTTGATCATCACCTATGAACCAGGAGAAACTAAATCATGTGATGCATGTCAGATAGCTGCTACAGAAATTGAACCACTTATGACAATAACAATGTTACAGACAATATTGTATTTGAGAGTATGTGAAAATTGGGCCTATATAAGCAGCAGGCCACAGATTTTGTGTTATAGGATACACATAGGGTAAGTTCCCCCAAGTGAGGAGAGCACAGGGTCTGAGATGTAGGCATTCAGGTATCACTATACAGAGGCATCACATCCTAGAGCACTAGTTAAGTATACAATTTTACCTATATGTCCCCAAAAATTCTAGTTTAGCACTTCTTAGTTGGGATTCAGGAATCTGTATTTTAACAACTCCACCACCTGATTCTCATCATGAGAGAAGTTTGGAAAACACTGCTACATCGTAGACTTTTGCTACTTTACATGAGTGTGTGAGAGCAGTACAGATCCTGAGACTTGAACATGAGTCTTGGGAAGAAGAAAAGAGGCCCTCCTACAAATATACTGTCCCTTAAAGCTGTGCACACTCGAGATCTCACACACAGGCACGCACACACACACATGCATACGTACATGCATACACATACACACATGCATATAGCAGAGTCCTGGCCAGACCTCATTTCTCTGAGGTCTCAGAATCCAATTGCTAACCTATAAAGGGCGTTGGAAGGTGGGTGGCAGAGGGGTGTCCAGAATGTGTGGCGTTAGTGGCGAGCACACCGAAGGCATAGGGGTGTGAGTGGGCGAGAGAGGGGTGTGTGCACACAGCCAGCACCTCTACCGCAAGGCCCCTCCAGGTTATAAAATTATATAAAATTGTTGCCTTTAGAAAAGGAATCTCTTTTAATTCAAAGAGAGATGTTAAATGGGTGAGTATTGGCCCTGATCCTGAGGCCAGACCTGGATATACCATATGACACAAAAAGGAAGGTACAGAAGGCTAACATAGGCTAGGAGGAGCAGGCCAACCAGGCACCAGGAGGCAAATGGACTCAGACCATCAGAACAACAGAAGGCAGAAAACAAGCAGAGAAGAGATATTCAGGTGCCTCTGAGGAGTGTTGTGTCCTGCTACCACTTTCCCTGACTGCCTGTGTTCAAATCCAGGTGCAGCCGCTTACTCTGTGGTGACTGTGAAACGCGCCTCAGTTTCCTCAGATGCAAAATGGAGAGACTGTATTTGTCAGAGGTTTGTGTTTGTGTGATATGTGTAGGATAAATAAATTAATATGTGAAAAGAAATACTAAGTAATAAACATTCAAGACATGCTATTACCATCAAAGTTTTTTGTTTTGTTTTTAATGTTTGGTAAGTTCTCAAAGCCATGGATTGCTTTGCAGCAAAACCAGTCTTCCTCCCTGGCTCACGTCTGTGCCATGAGAAATCAGAAAAAGCACCACCACATACATCCCTTCCAAACCCATATGTCCAGGACCTTCAATCAGGATCAGAGAGCAGTGGGAAGGAATGGGGTCTGATGAACAAGTAGGGCCATAAGGCAATCCCCTGCCCTTTTTCACCTCCACCATTTTCCAAGTCAGCAGACAAAAGGCAGTCTCAGAAGCCACAAAGCCACTCACCGAGGAACTTGGCCAGGTGCACAAAAGTGAGCACACAGCATGCTGCTAATCATGCAGAGGTTTGCAGGGTTAAGTACAGTACTACGAACTGCCAATAACTGCAAATTATGCATTAATACCAGAGTGGATTAAAGAAATTGGAATGTAGTATTTCCATTAAAACACAATGCAAAAAAAACTGTCTCTAAATTATGCAAAAAACACTTTCCAATGATATCATGATAATTAAAAAACAAATCAGAAGGAAAGGCATTTGTTAAGAAGCAAATTGGGTCACATCAGTGCATCAAAAACTGCACCTAAGACAATGTTTCCTACTTAGGAGTTTGGATCTAACTAAATAACACAAGAACTCCTCCAACTCATAATGAACCTAAAGCAGAAGCAGAGGATTTTGAGTAATAAACAAGCTTACCGGGAAAATGTGATGCACATCAGAGCGAAAGCCCCATGGCATCAAAAATGATGATAAAGTACCACATATTTGAGGGGGGTGCTGCAGCAGCTGTCAGAGCAGCATGGTGTAGAGGTATAAGCCACAGAGTAATTGTATTTAAGTACAGTCACCGGGCCCACTGTACACCTGGGAATGTGGCAGGCAGTTCAGATAGCACCTTTAATGACTATTCAAATGAAGATAAAATGATTAATGATATCCTTTTTCATTGTTCTAAGTACCAAATATGAAGCCAGTCCCACATAAATTCCTTTACCTTGCAGGCTGAGCAACAATCTCTCGTTGTAATATACTCCCATAAATCACACCGATTTGCATGGTAGAAACAACAGAACTCTGCCTTTAATTTTGTTTCCGTGCATAAGTTTGTGTATTTGTGTGTGTGTGTGTGTGTGTGTGTGTGTGTGTGTGTGTGTGTGAGAGAGAGAGAGAGAGACAGAGAGACAGAGAGACAGAGAGACAGAGATGGAAACAGAGACAAAGTGTTAGAAAGACATGGAGCTGCCATCTACCTTAAAATCCTTGTAACTAAAAGTGGTGTCATAAGTGTTTAACGATATGTTTTTTTATTCAGAAATAAATGCAATATTCACAATGCCTAGCACAAAGTACTTGCTCAATAAATATTTTGAGGGGGGAAAAGGAGAAAGTTAAGGAACGGAAAGACAAGAAAAGGGAAAGTAAGAAGAAAGGCGGGGTGATGAGCATAAATATTTTCAAATCACTCTGACCAGCAGAAAAGCAGCTTTGTGTGTGTTCCACCTGCATTAGAAGCACAGTGTTGATGGAAAGAATGTAGCTATTATCACATGGCTCCTTGGTAAGTTATATGAAGATCCAACAAATCCCCTAACTGATCAGTGGCAGAGCTAGAACTGAATGCCAAGTATTCTAGCTCCTAAATGTCTTGAGATGCTTAGGAGAAAGTTTATGTATTATATGCTGTCTCACCCTGTTCCAAGAGCCTCTCACCAATTTGATGTGGATCAGAGGGTAAGACTCCAATTGTCAATTCTGGTTGTTTTCACTTAGCAGTCATATTAAGTTGGTTTCAAATCTAAAAAAAACAAACAACTGAACCATTTCTCTCCAATTGATTTCCATCATTTTTTCTCTGGTAACTTCAGGCACATCATAAGAAGTCAGGGTTCTTTGTAAAAGACAATAATGCTTCTGTTTAGAAGGCAACAGGAAAAGAGGAAGACCAAATACATATGAATGGATTCCATAAAAGAAATCATATGTATGAATTATAGGAAGAGTATATTGATACATATGGTTTGAGTATGGTTGTGGAGAACAGGACATTGTGGATATCACTCATTCATAGGGTTGCCAGAAGTCAAAGCTGATTCAATGGCATATCACACACACACACACACACACACACACACACACACACACACACACACAATGTAGAAAACATTCTAAATTCACAGACTTTAGGTTCTTGGGTAGGAAATAGTTTTATTCTTGTTAGGTACTTTAGTAAACTGTCCTTTATTCTTCTCAGCTTCATTGTTCACTGCTAACCATAATGCTGTCTCCAATCAGCAGAGTTTTTTTTTAATGTGTTGAACCATTAGAGTGACTGATATAGGTTACAGAGAACAAGCTAAAGCAGATATAGAAAAAAGATTAGTGTCACAAGTCATTTGCATCCATTATTCTAATGGACTTTTAAACAAATTATTTTTATCAAGGCATATTAAAAATTTGTACAGTTTAGAAGCCATTTAATTTTCACATATTCATAGTTTAACATTTAACAATGTGACAGTCTCAAAATGGCACTTTGTCACAGCTGAAAATCACTTTAGAAATTCAGAAGTGTTGCATTAAGTATAGGGTAGACCATATACAATTATCTTTGGAATATTGGTTCTCAAGGACTTAGAACACAATATTTTGATCCCATGACCCATAAAACTTATTTTATCTCATTACTTTTCTTAAAGTATAAACTTTCCATAAAATGTATTTTCAAACCAAAAGGCTCACAATTGAGGCCAGATTGATTTAAAAGAGTAATATCATATATTCTAAATGTTTAATATTTAGCCCTCCTACATGATTCAAGTCTTATTTTCATTCTGTTTACCTCCTCAAAGGGAGACTTGCCAATATACTTTGTTCTTTATGAACTCAAGAAATGGAAGTTCCCATAATCATTGAAAAGGGCAGAAAATAAATTCTTCTAGGGAGCAGGATCAATTCAAGAAAACATAATAAAGGAAATTAAAAATAGAAATAAAAATTATAAAAGTAAAAAATTGAATTTGAAAATAAGAAAGCTAAAATAAATAAATGTTTGTTTTAAATATATATTAAAATAAATTTTAAATACATAATAGAAATAAAGACATAAAAATATCATAAGAATAAAAATTCAGAGCTACTTGTTACATCACTCTGTCATCTATATTGAAGATTTCCCGTCTTAACCCTGTGCATTACAAATTTGCAATGGATCTGTTCATCTCTTAAAACTCCTAATGCCAGCCTCAGCTCACAAATTTGAGAATCTAGAACATATGGAAACTGCTGTCCTAGAGAATCTTTCAACCTGAGGGTGACTTTTTATGTGTTAAGGTTTTGGTATGCAAACCCCTGAGATCCAGGTCTGTTTGTTTCAGCAGAATAATGAGCCTATTTTAATATACTTCAGAATAACATTTCTTACTGAGTAATCTCATGAACAGCATGTTTGTTTATTCATTCATATATGCCTTAGAATCTGGATCCCCAATCTCCCATCTCCTCTCTCTTTCTCATAGACCATTGCACATTTGAGGAGCATGCCAATTGATACAACCCCCGAAATTTCTTCTTCTGGTGAATGGCCTACAATCAACCTGGATACTCTTAATGTTCATGAGTGTCATCAATTTACCAATCTATCCAATCAATTATTTCACTATCTCACCTCAATTATTTTAATACTAATTATTTTCTGAATATGTTTTGAAAGTATTGGGATGGAGGGTAAACTAGGGCTGCTCTATAAAATAATGAATGTTCTGGTTAATGTTAATTGCAGCTAAACAACAGATTTTTATATATGGTTGCCCCAAACATTGCATGAAACATACTTACAATAAATAGCTACTCATTGTTTATCTAAAATGCAAATTTAACTGGTAATCCTACAGTTGTTAAGTCTAGCAAACTATAGTCCACTAACCTGTTTTGTAAATAAAGTTTTATTAGAACACAGCCCTGCTTGTTCATTTACAGACTATCTCTAACTGCTTTTACACTACAAAGGCAGAGTTGAGTAGCTATTATGAAGACCTTTTCGCCCACAAAGCTAAAAAACAATTTACTCTCTAATTCTTTATATGAAAAAAGTTAGCCAACTGTCACTATAAAGACTACTTGAATGCAGCTGGTTTGCTTAGTATTTGGGCACCATCCTATGAACCACAAGATCAGTTTGATTCTCAATCAGGGCACATGCCTGGATTGTGGGCTCAATCCCCAGTTGGGGGTGTCCAGGAGGCAGCTGATCAATGATTCTTTCATCATTGATGTTTCTGTCTCTCTCCCTCTCTCCCTTCCTCTATGAAATCAATAAAAATATATAATTTTAAAAAGACTATTTGACCAGTATGACCTAGCAGAATTGGTCAAGAAGAAGCTCTAAACAAGCCTAAAATTGAACCTCCTCAATTGTCAAAATTTCAATTTGAGTTCTGATCAACTGAAGAAGACACCAGATTGAGTTAAACAATGATCATTAAAAACATTTGCAGATTGAAGGTAGTTTCTATTTGGCCCTCTTTCTTCAAGTGATAACTTCTCTTATTTTTAATAGCTTTAAATTTAATTGTTAAATTTTATTTAAAATATAATAAACTAGGTTGCATGCATTATCTTCCAAATCTTCAATTGGTCGTGCTTGACAAAGAGCCTGCTTTTGAGTTTGTATTCAAGACACTTTCACCTGCCAGTCATGACTGACACAGAGATATGGTCTTAGACTGGAAATGACATGTAATATTTAAAGGAATTAACTTTGTGAGTTCAACATATTTCAAAAATAACAACCATCAGATATCAGAATTATAATTTAGATTTTCATTTTTAATTGTTTAGTCAATTTGAGCTTTGTTAAAGCATAATCTTAGAGTTAAAAAATTATAAAGCTGCTTATAGGATAAAAACTTATTCATTTTCTAAAAAAATGTTAAGAAGTCTGTTCAATAAAATGTCATAGGTTATAAAATCTGTTTTCTAGCAAGTTGCACAGATATCGGTGCTATTTTTTAAATTTCTATATAATAAAAATGGAGATTTGCAATTTCTCCACATTCTCTGTCTTACTACATCCATCCGTTGAATATGAAATGTTATCTCACTGGAGTTTTGATTTGCTTTTCTCTAATAACTAATGATGTTGAGCATCATTTCAAGTGCTTACTGGCCATATATTCGTTGGAGAAATAACTATCAGCTCCTATGTTTGTTTGTTTTAATTAGCTATTGGATGTTCTTATTATTGAATATCAGCTCTCTCTATATATATATGGTATCATGGACACAAGTCCCTTATTAGATATAAGATTTACAAAAATTTCTTCTATTCTATGTCCTTTCAATTTCTTGATGGCATTGTTTTCATCACAAAAGTTTTAAATTTTGGTAGAGTGCAATTAATCTGGGTTGTTGTTATTTTTGTCACTTATACTTTCGGTGTTATATTTAAGAAACCATTGCCTAATCTGAGGTCATGAAGATATTTTTTTCTTCTAAGATTTTATGGCTTTAAATCTTGTATTTAGTTCTACGATCCATTTGTGTTATTTTTGTACATCGTGTGATGTAGGAGTCCAACTTCATTCTCTGCATGTGGCTGTCCAGCTTCCCAGCACTGCATCTAGAAGATTATTCTCCCCCCAACGGAACTGTCTTAGCACCCTTGTTGAAAATCAATTCCCTGTAAATGTCAGAGTTTATTTCTGGATTCTCAATTCTATTCCATTGATCCATATATCTATCCTTCTGCCAGTATAACATTGTCTCGATTACTGCAGTTCTGTGGTAAATTTTTAAATTATGAAGTATAAGTACTCCAATACTCCTTTTCAAAATTACTTTGGCTGTTCAGGGTCTCTTGAACTTTCTACACAATGTTGGAATCAGGCTGGAGTAGAGCTGTTGCCCATTGAGCAGTGGCCAGATGAGGGAAGGGGAAATCAGTGCACCCACCTGCAACATGGGCTGTGAGGGTTGAGAAATGGCAGCCTGTCCCTCCAGAGGTAAAACTTGAGTCCCAGCCTGGGAGGTAGAGAAAAAGGTAGCTGCTATCTTCTCAACTGTACACACCTGTGATAGAATTTCTGTAACACGGAGCTGGGACGCTGAAGGGGAAAGAGCCATGACTCAAATGCCACAACTCTTTCTTACTGAGACTTAGTAGAATTTCTTGAGTGAGTGTTTTTCTACTCTATGTATGCCTTTAGAACAATTTAAAAGCCTTAATTTCTTTATAATTTTCATCAAATTATCATTTTCTAAGAAGTCTACCGAGCTCCTTACTCTGCCAATCTAGAAGTCCTTGTCTTCATTTGCATAAACTTTAAAAAATCTGCTTGATTACTATAAAAATCATTGTGAGTTGAGAAGTAGCAGATGTTATTTCCATTATTCAAATAAGGTGAAACAGGTTAAGTGTAGAAATGGAAACTGTATGCTAGGAAATAGATCATATGTTTCCCAACCCACTGGTTTCATCAGTTCAAGCTGCCTCTCTGGTGAAATAAGTCTGGAGAAAAGGTTCAATGAGCTTAATTTACCTTCCAAAAATATATGTGATCCTGTGTTTTTATTCTGCCGTGGCAATGTACAAGAACTTTGTAAAGGTAGCCTGGTCTAGCCAGGCAGCGATTTTGTCAAATGTAAGTATACAACCTTACTACCCTGTTTCCCCAAAAATAAGACAGTGTCTTATATTAATTTTTGCTCCCAAAGATGCGCTAGGTCCTATTTTCAGCGGATCTATTATGTTTCCATTAAGTAGGTCTTATTTTCAGGAGGATGTCTTATTTTCGGGGAAACACGGTATGTTTAATAGTACTCCTTATTAATAGAAAACATGCCAGAAACAGATAATCTGCTGGCAACAGACATAATTGAAACTATAGACAATTTTCTAATGGTTTTTCTGTTGGTTATATGTCACACAATGTAAAGACAGCAAGGACAAAACCAAGGACAAATGCATACAAACAACTCAGAGGGTAATGTGCTACTTGGAAGAAAATTATAGGATAAACCAGAAGCCCGGTGTACAAAATTCATGCATGGAGAGGGGTTGTCCCTCAGCCCAGCTTGCACCCTCTCCAATCTGGGACACATTGAGGGATGTCCGATTGCCTGTTTAGGCCAGATCCCTAAATGGGCAGTCAGACATCCCTCTCACAATCCAGGACTGCTGGCTCCCAACCACTTGCCTGCCTGCCCAATTGTCCCTAACCGCTTCTGCCTGCCAGCCTGATCACCCCCTAACCACTCCCCTGCCAGCCTGATCAATGGCTAACTGCTCCCCTGATCAATGGCTAACTGCTCCCCTACTGGCCTGATTGACCCAAACTGCCCTCCCCTTCAGGTCTGGTCATCCCCAACTGTCCTACCCAGCAGGCCTTGGTCCCCCCACAACTGTCCTCCCCAGCAGGCCTGGTCAGCCCTAACTGCCCTCCTTTGCAGACCTGGTCCCTACCAACTGCCTTCCCTTGCCAGCCATTTTGTGGCAGCTATCTTGTGTCCACATTGGGGAGGCCATTTTTGACCACATGGGGGAAGCCATCTTGTGTGTTGGAGTGATAGTCAATTTGCATATTACCTCTTTATTATATAGGATTCCAAACAAACTTGTGATTAGGGCAATTTTTTCTTCTTCAATATGCTTTTTCCCTGCTCTGGTAACAATTCTATTTTCCCAGCTACAAGTTCTGTTGAGTTTGTATTCTCCATTGTCTCAAAACCAGATTAATGGCCATTTGATCTTAACATGATACCCATTCAAGTTGTCTGCAGCTTTACTTAGGCTTGAGTTAAAAACTACAGTTTCACCTCAGTAATTTGGGGCATCCTCATGGCAGTAATAAAGAGATTTTAACACAGAGAGACTGTCTTCCTTTATACCTTGAAACCATTCGTATGTGTTTGGCTTTCCACTCTACTTTTGCATAAGGATTACTCTGTAAGAAAGATACCATTTTCACTTGTATAACTGAATCTTTCCCCTGAATTTATAGCTTCAATCTCTCTATCAGTCATTGTGACAGCATTTCACAGCAATACAATGGGAGAGATAGAAGACAAAGACAACTGATCTACCTACTAGTCAGAGGTGATTACAGTGCTGCACATCAATGTTCAGACCACCAGGCAGTATGTATCCTCTTTATCACACTGCAAGGTCAGAAGAGCTATTTGCTGTTCTTTGTTATTTGGGGAGAGCCCAGAAGATAACATGTAGCACCAGCCATATTATGTGTTACCCTTCTACTGAAAAGTAAAACTGGAGGACAGAAATAAAAATTAACCAGTTCTGGGATTCAGAACACCACTTCACTCAGCAATGAAATGGAGAACTATCACATTCCCATTTTAGCTCTTTGACTATAAAATCTATCTAAGAATATGGGTGAACTGACTTTTTAAAGTAATGGTATTCCTCAGTGTGGAATGGGAGGATGAGAAGAGATAAACCATCGACATAGGCAATAGGGTGGTGAAGAGCTGCAGGGAGGGTAAGGCCTGGGAAAAGGGGGCCGAGAAAAGAGAATGGAAGATAGCTGTAATACTATCCTATCTAATAAAGAAGGAATATGCTAATTAACCATCACATCCTCACAAATATGGCAGTGCCCACAGCCCATAAGGAGGAAATATGCTAATTGACTGACACACCCTCAAAGATAGCAGCTCCCACAGTCCCCTCAGGCCCCAGATGCCTAGAGCCAGCCCAAGGCACAGGCAAGCCTCAAATGTCATCTGTCCAAGTGCCCAGGGTAGGCCCAAAGTGCAGGCAAGCCTCAAAAGGTGGCTCTCCAGCCAACCAGAGCCACCTGAGGCTCAGGTAACCAGAGCCAGCTGAAGCTTGCACTGCTGGCAGTGGCAACAGCAGAGTTGTGAAGGGTGTGTCATCTTCTCCTGATCATCAGGTCACCTCCCACCCCTGAGGGTTCCTGGACTGTGAGTGGGGGTAGACCAGGCTGAGAGACTCCCCCCCTTCACTCCAGTGCATGAATTTTCATGCACCAGGCCACTAGTTTTATATAATACTGATTTGGTGGTGATGATCTCCTTTAGCTTGTTCTTGTCTGTGAAGCTCTTTATCTTACCTTCAATTCTAAATGATAGCTTTGCTGAGTAATCTTGGTTGTAGGTTCTTGCTATTCATCACTTTGAATATTTCTTGTCACTCCCTTCTGACCTGAATAGTTTTTGTTGAGAAATCAGCTGACAGTGATATGGATACTTCCTTGTAGATAACTAATTGTTTTTCTCTTGTTGCTTTTAATATTCTCTCTTTGTCTTTTGCCCTTGGCATTTTAATTATGATGTGTCTTGGTATGGTCCTCTTTGGATTCCTCTCGTTTGGGGTTCTTTGTGCTTCCTGGTATTGTAAATCTATTTCTTCTTCTGGCACCCCCATAATTCAGATGTTGATACACTTAAAGTTGTCCCAGAGACTCCTTACACTGTCTTCATATTTTTGTATTCTTTTTTCTTTTTGCTCTTCTGATTGGGTGTTTTTTGCTTCCCCATATCTCAAATCATTGATTTGATTCTTGGGATCCTCTACTCTATTGTTGAGTCCCTGTATATTATTCTTCATTTCAGTCATTATATGCTGAACTTCTGACTGGTCCTTTTCCTTTTTTTTTTTTTTTTTTTTTTGCATTCTCATTAAGATTCTTGAAGGTCTAAGTTCCTTGGAGGTTTCTAGAAGATTCTTGAGTAACCTTAAAACTGTGATTTTGAACTCTATATCCAGTAGTTTGCTTTCTTCCATTCCTTTTATTTGTGACATGTTTCTTTGTCTCTGCTTTTGGCTACTTCCCTGTGTTTGTTTCTATGTATTGGGTAGCTGCTAACTCTCCTTGAGTTGATAGAGTAGCCTTGTGTAGTAGGTATCCTATAGGGCCCAGTTGCTCAGCCTCCCCAATCACCTGAGGTGGACACCCTTGGTGCACCCCTTTGTAGTCTGTGTGCACAGTCTTGTTGTAGGTGAGCCTTGATTGCTGCTGGTATCACTGGGAAGAATTAACCTCCAGGCTAACTGGCTGAGGACCAGCTGTGTCTACAATGGGAGAATTGCTGTGTTGGAGACACTCTAATGAGGCAGGGCTTGCTTCAGTGGGGCTTTGGTGCTCACTGAGTTTGCCCCTTGAGTGTGTCACTTATGGATGTGAAGAGTTGTAATCTGATATGGTCTCACACTGAACATTAGGTACACTGACTCTTGCATATCCAAGGAGGTGCAAAGTCAGCCACTGCCTGAGGCTACCTAGTAGGAGCTACAGAGAGATCTGAATATTCCTACTCTTTGTGTCAGGTTGGAAGTGCCCAGACCAGGCCTAGTTGTGAAGCAAGGCAGGCTGCTGCTGGTGCCGGCCTTGTGCCTTCTTTTGATAGCTTTGGGGCTCCCTGATTTAGCTGCAGCTTCTTTGACACGTTTTTAGGCTGAGAAAGGACAGGCCATTCATATGCAAAAGCCACTGCACACAGCTTGGGTGGGATTGTAAATTAGGTAGAGTGGAGTCTCAGGGAATCTTCAGGGCACATCAAACAGTAATGGCTGCCAGTCAGGCCTTCACTTGGGAAATCCCAGCACAGAACAATGATCATTGTGAGCACCTCCATCTGGAAGAAAGCTATCACTGTGTTCCTGCCCTAATGTCAGACTGTCCAGTTTCTCCCCATATGTGTCTGGATCCCCCAGAGTCTCGCCTGGTAATGGACCTCAGAGCAAGCAGGAGCTTATATCTCCCTCCAAATTAAAACAAGTGGCACACCCAGGTGCCAGCCCATTCCACACCTTCACACTTCCTATCAGTCTCAATGTGTTTTCTTCTGTACCTCAGTGAACTTTCTCACTGTTCTGGATGATAGTTGTTATGGCAGCACAGGTAAACACTTGTACTTGCTGCCTCCCACAACCACATCAAAATTACAACTAAAATACATAACAACTATCATCCAGAACCATGTAAATATGTTTTTAATATTTTTTATTAAATTTATTGGGGTGACATTGGTTTATAAAATTATATAGGTTTCAAGTGTACAATTCTATAATATATCATCTGTATATTGCAGTGTGTTTTTACCAACCAAAGTTAAATCTCCTTCCATCACCATATACTTGACCTCCTTTTCTATCCCTTTCCATCTGGTGATCACTATACTATTGTCTGTGGCTCTGAGTTTTTGTTTTTTTGTCTTATTTGTTCATTTGTTGCTTTCAGTTTTATATCCCACATATGAATGAAATCATATGGTTCTTGACTTTTTCTATCTGACTTATTTTTTACAATGATATTCTTAAAATTCATCCATGTTGTTGCAAATAGGAATATTTCATCTTTTCTTATAGCTGAGTAGTATTCCATAGTATCAATCTACTACATCGTCTTTATCCAATCATCTATCAAAGGACATGTAGGTTGTTTCTATGTCCTGGCCACCATGAATGAATAATGCTGCAATGAACACAGAGGTACCTATATTTTTACAAATAAATGTCAAAATTTTGGGGAAGATACCCAGGAGAAGGGTTGCAGCGTCATATGGTAACTCTACTCTTAAATTTTTGAAGAACCACCATACCGTTTTCTGCAGTGACTCTACAGTTTACATTCCTACCAGCAGTAAATGCAGGTTCCTTTTTCCCCAAATACCTGTTACTATTTGTCTTGATGATAGACAGTAATGGGTATCTCATTGTGGTATTGATTTTCACTTCCCTAATAGCTAGTAAAGTTGAGCATTTTTTTTTCATATATCTGTTGGTCATTTGTATGTCTTCTTTAGGAGAAGTGTCTCTGTCCATTTTTTTTTAATTGAATTGCTTATTTGCTTGATATTTAATTGTATGAATTCTTTATATTGTCAGAGCCCTTGTCAGAGCTGTTGTTTGCAAATATCTTCTCCAACTCAGTCACTTGCCTTTTTGTTTTGTTGACAGTTTTGTTTGCTGTACAGAACATTTTAGTTTGATCTAGTCTGACTCATTTACTTTTGCTTTAACTTCCCTTGTCTTTGAGGTCCAATTCATAAAATCCTCCCTAAGACCAAGTTCCATATGTTTAGTACCTATGTTTTCTTCTATTGTATGTAATTAGATTATACTATAAACTGACAACAATCAAAACAGAATAGTATTGGGGTGGGGGGAACAGACCCACAGACTAATCGAGAGCTCAGAAAAAAAAGAAAAAAAACAAACATGGCTATATGGAAAATAATTTTCAACAAAGGAGCTAAAAACATACAATGAAGAAAAGAGAAACCCTTCCAAAAATGGTGCTGGGAAAATTATAAAGACACATGCAAAAGGAGACAAAATGGCGGAAGACTAGATGGATGGGTTCTGAGCCTTGTCCCGAAGCAGAAAGAGAGAGCAGCTGAGGGTCATGCTGGGAGTGTTTGTTAGCAAGCTAAGAGACAGGCGAACTCCAGGAGAAGGTAGGGGGGTTGCTGATCAGGGTGCCCCTGACAGGGAAGCACCCACGGTGGGGCTGGGTCCCCTCCTGGAGCTACCTACGGGCGTGGATGGGGAAATCTCTCCATCTTTAACGGAAAAGTGGATCTTGTCAGAGGACTGAATATCCACAGCCACAGTGACCACCAAGCAGCTGTGAGCCCCAAAAAGCCAGTCCCAGGTGGAGCGAACACGTGGACTCAAAGGAGCGCATCACCACACGGTGAAAAGGAGAGCAAGAACTACATAACCAGACATCCTGAAAAGAGAGATCATGGGGAGAGAAAGAAATAGCCCACATATGAAAGAAAAGCAGGCAACACCAGAAAAGGAAGTAAATGAGTTAGAAGCAAGCAACCTACCAGAGCAAGAATTCAGAGTAATGATCATAAGATGGCTAAAAAGAGTGGAAGACAAATTTGACAATATGAATAAGAACCAAGAGGAAATGAAGAAGAATCAAGAGGAAATTAAGATGAACCAAGAAGAAAAGACACATGCAAAATAATGAAACTAGGCTGCTGTTTTTCACCATACACAAAAATTACCTCAAAATGAATCAAAGACCTAAATATAAGACTTGAAATAATAAATTCCATAGATGAATATATCTTTATTACACATTATCTATTTGAACAAATATTTTGAAGTATAATGGCTCTTCTGTGTATAAGAAAATGATTCTAAGTATTAAACAGAAGTTGCTTAAAGTCTATTTCATGTTACATGCAAATAAAATGTTTAGCACATATTTCTTATATATGCTTATTGGTTTTTAATCTGTGGACTTTCCATCATAGCAATAAACCCTTTTTGTGTATTCTTCTAAAATGCCACCTCATTATTATAATTCTGTCCCCACTCTGACTAACATCTTAAGAATAAAATGGTAACCTTATGACTCAATAAGCAAATTTAAGAAACTTTAAGTATACCGTATAGTATTTCTTACAGGGAACTATAATTTTCCAGTTGATAGGAATTGGGGAGATTTAGTGACACTCGAACCAGCTTAAAATAAAGTTGATGTCCTGTCCTTCCTGGTAGTTTATGCCTCTGACAGCAAACATAATGAGAGAGGGATTGAGAGTGGGGGGAAGAGAGAAAGGGAGAGAGAATGAGAGCGAGAGCGAGAGCGAGAGAGAGAGAGAGAGAGAGAGAGAGAGAGAGAGAAAGAGAAATTGCCAATTGTTCTAAATAAGTGAAACTTGACAACCAAGCAAATAATGCTATTTTTTTTTAATCTCACATACTGCCTCTACCTACAGCCCTCTTTCTTTTTGTATTATTCTTAACAGCAGATATAAATACACATGAATCAATAGAAAGGACTAGGGGGAGAGAGAACAATTTAGAGAATTTTTTTATGTTTATAGTTCACACTCAACAACCACCCATCCCACAAGCATAGTGTCTTCCATAGCTCTGAGCTGCTGCTACCTGCTTCCCCCCCCTACTCAGCCCATGGTTTCTCTCTCATTTCCCTGCCATACAGAATGGCAGTTCAAATGTCAGAAAGGATAGGGTTAATAGCTCAATATCTGTTTCCTCTATTTCCTTCTAAAATCACAGCAACCTTTTGTTAACCACCTACTCTTTCGTCTTGCCAGTAAAAGGTGGCTACAAGGGGAAAGGCTGATACACTGAGAAGAGGCTGTTATAAATTTCTGTCATCATTTTTAAATATGCTTTTCCCCCAAAATGTCCTAGGGAGTCGTATTGAAATAAATTCTCTCCTGCTGGCATGTTTCTGATTCACTAGTATTACCTTCCTATATGCCAGGGATATGCCATCTTTAAAGGAATTGCAGAATTATCACCGTGAGTTCAGACTGTTGCTACTATTCAACTTATACAATAAACATGCTTGAAGTCACTACAAAGATTGTGATTTTCCTGAGACTGGCTTCAGCTGGCTGCATGATGCCTTGGCAGTCTTTAAGAAGCAACGCAAAAACCATCAATGTGATTCCGCCACTTAAGCTCTGAAGTGGGCAATTGGCAGTGCTAACATCAGAGAGCCTGCGGGTCTACCGGGCTTGCTCACCACTGGGCACCTCTTAGGAGACTTAGGCTAGTGAGCTCAAGTATTATTAAAAGCTCTAAATATAACTATTCAAACATCATGCACTTGTCACCTTTTGGACTAACCATTTCTCATAAATCTAAACTACAGAAAGCCTGAATACTTCATGATATTGCAATTAGGTTTACAATAAGAACTGGAATTATGGAAATCATTTTTACTTTCATTTTTAAAGCTATGTGAGACTACAGATATTTGTTTGTTTGTTTGTTTGTTTTTTCCTATTAACAAATGATGTAAGTCCAAATCCTTTCTTCTACATATTAATGCCAGAAATGATTTGGCTTATTCACTTTGATTTGTTTTATTATGTTTATGTCTATGGTGGATAAAAAGGGTAAGCATTGAATTGTCTAGGTTTTGGTTTTTCACTTTCTTAACTAGTACCCTTCCATAAACCATCCTATATATATTTTTTCATCTATGCAATTCCCATTCAACCTATTATACTGAAAATAAAATTATAACTGCTAAATAAATACAAGGTGTTTCCATTGACTTAAAGTGCATGATAATGTTTATAAAATATACATTTTTAGTGAAATGAGTGTTTTGGTAAGAAAGCTGGCTGGCCACCAAAGGTTCCCACTCTGCCTGCCAGTGCCAGGTGGTTTGGGAAACAGTCCAGACAGAAACCCTGCGCCTCCTTCTGATGATTAATTGATGTGCTCACTTGGCTAGGCCAAGGTGTCCTGATATTTGGTCAAGCATTATTCTGGATGTTTCTGCAAAGGTGTTTTTTGCATGAAATGAATGTTTACATTGGTGGACTTGGAGTAAACAGGATGGCCCTCCCTAATGTAGGTAGTCCCCAAGCAATCAATCCAAGTCCTGAACAGAACAAACACTGACCTCCCCAAACAGCAAGGAGTACATTCTGCCAGCAGACAACCTTCAAACTTCTACTGCAGCATGGGCTCTTCTCGGGGTGTGCAGCTTCTATAATCATGTGAGCCAATTCCTTAAAACAAAACAAACTCTAACACTCTCTCTCTCTCTCTCTCTCCACACACACACACACACACACACACACACACACAGCCCTGCTAGTTCTGTCTCTTCAGAACACTAATACACTCTCTCTAATTATGTGATTAATCCTGGCCAATTCTATATAATAAAGCGCTAATATGCTAATTAGACCGGACAGAAGAACAACCTTTTGGAACAATCTTCCAGATGATCTTCTAGAAGGAACATTGTGGGGGGAGGGGTGGGGAAGGGCGGGGCTGTGAGGCAGCCCAGGCTGTGAGGGTCTACTATTACACAATTTTTGTGCATCAGGCCTCTAGTGGGATATAGGAAAAGTACAGTATGCCTCTGCTCCAATAAGGTATTTAGTTGCCAGGTGTGCTTTCTCCACTTTCTCTTCTCCTGTGGCAAATTTGGAAGCCACATGGGGAGGATGGCCATATGTGGTGCACAAAATGGATGAAGCCCAAAGATTGGCCCAGTGAGAAATCTCCATATGGGATTTTGTGTGCATGAGAAACTATCATTGTGTCGGGAAACTAAGATTTTGGGACTGTTTGCTACAGCAGCTGGGACTTGTTACTCTTACTAATGAAGGCATATTGTGTAGAAATTGAACAAAAAAGGAAAAATTCTGCATTATTTAGAGTGTAAAAGAAAAAAAAAGTAATCCCTGACACCTGGAAACTATCCTGAACACTTTTTCATAGGACATCAACATTAGACAAAACACCTTCTGGCCATGATATGGAGACAGAAACAGGATCACTGCATAATCATGTCTGACCACAGAAAAAAATGTAAAGATTGTCCAAACCTGAAGAATGATCAAACCTCTCCCAGTACTGAGTAATATAAGTGAATGCTGCTAGTAGCTCTAGCTTCACTCCAGTCTTCTCTCCTAGATGAAATGTATTGATAACCAATTGTAGAATAATTCCTAGTTCCTGGGCACATCAAATCCAGAATAAAGTCTCAGAACAAAGACTTAAAAACCTTCCCCCAAATCACATAACCAACACTGAAATCCTATTTTATTTCTTTTTAATTTATCTTTATTATTGAAAATGTTGCAGATGTCCCCCTTTTTTGCTCATTAATCCCCTCCACCCCACACTTACATTTCCTAGGCCCTCACCACACTTTTGTCTGTGTCCAGGGGCTATGCATATATGCATGCAATCAATCCTATTTTTGAAATCCTTTCTAGCATTCTTACTGAGAGTCCTCATGGTTTCCCATGGCCAGATGTGTGGTCTTTTGAAATCCCTTGTTACAGTGAGTAAAAATCCAAATTGTCAACAACAGGTGTGTTCTGATGGTCTTTAGCTGGAGGGCATCAATATGGGCAATAATTTTACTCTCAGAAAATACAGAAACTGGACAAAATGATGTCTTGGGTTATTTATTTGACTCTTAATGTCCGTGGTCATGCTGATTTTCAGAGCAGGCAAATGAAAACAGCTTTGCTCTAAACCACATAGTACAATGCTATAATCAGCAAAAACTATTACATCTAGATTAAATTCTGAATTTTTAGCTTGGAACACATCCTGATATTTATGAAGTTTGTTACTTTAATATTCAATCTTTGTTTATTGAAAAGTCTGTCATGGAATATGTAGAGGATTAAGACATTGATAAACCCGTTTTTAAATTTATTTTTGTTTAAAAAGACTGAGAATTTTAATCTCCAGAAAACTTTGAGTTGTCAAACTTGAAATTAAAATATGAGAGAAGTTGAAAAGTTTTGAATGATAATTAATTTTGGCTCCAATTAAATATCTATTAATTTTTATCTCAAAAACATCACTCCTGACTTTTTTGACTTTTGGTATGCCACTTTATTTTGCATACCTAGAAAGCATCTATTTATTACCATTGAACAGCATAAGGGATAGGAGTGCCAACCCCCATGCCACAAACAAAAATCTACATATAACTTTTGAGCCCAAAAATTTATGTATTAATGGCCTACAGAAGTCTTACCAATAACTTAGTCAATTAGCATATATTTTGTATGTTATATGTATTATGTACTCTATTCTCAAAATAAAGTAAGCTTAGAGAAAGGAAAATCATTAAAAATACATTTATACCATTTATTGAAAAAAATTTCACATGTAATAGACTGGCACAATGCAAACCCATATTGTTCAAGAATCAGCTACACACAGACACACAAACACACACACACACAGTTTTACAAATGAAAAGGATTCTGGAGAAAGATGGTGGTAATGGCAGCACATTACAAACATATTTAATGCTGCTGAACTATACTTATAAATGGTTAAGATGTCATGTTTGTGTATTTTAGAACAGTAAATAGTGGAAAAAGGTAAAAAATATTTTTATAGAAAACATGATTTTCAATAAAATAGAAAAAATAAAATATATCTATATCTATATCTATATCTATATCTACCTATCTATATATGCCTAAACAACCGTTACAAATGAACGATAAAACAACCAGTTGACCAGTCGCTATGTGTGGACTGACCACCAGGGGGCAGATGCTCAATGCAGAATCTGCCCCCTGGTGGTCAGCGCACTCCCATAGCCAACCTCCCTTGGCCAGCAAACTTCTCCCTTGGTCCCTCCCCCAATTCATCCAGCCAGACTAGGCATGAGGGCCCCAATCACACCAATCACCAGCCAGGCCAAGGGACCCCCACCCATGCACGAATTTGTGCACTGGGCCTCTAGTGTATCAAATACATTTCTTGTAATATTACAACTAAATTGGTAATATCTGTATTTATGTGCTGTTTGTTTTCTTTTCAAAAAGAAATATTTCCAGTTTTTTCTCCTGCAAAGTCTTGGAAGCAAGAGCAACTTAATTAAATGAGAACTTCTAGTGTTAAACTGGGCTATCTAAATACTGTTTTCACTAAAAGGAACCAGAGCTCCTTGGAAGAATGGCTAACTCCAGATTTCAGACATGAAATGTTTAAGATGAATTTGGAACTTACTATTATTATGTAAAAGCAAAGAATCTATTGAAGGTTAACTTATCAAAAGGATCCAGAAATCAACAAAAACAAAACAAGTTCCTCTTTTCCAAAGATGGAACAATTTGAGTATCATAAAGACGTCCAAAGAGTAATGACTATAATTCATTGAAGCACACTTAACATATTTTTAAAGCATGATTATATATATATATTTACATAAAGTTCAAAACTAATCTATGGTGTTTGGAGAGATGGTTAATAGATACTGAGGATACATTAAACAAATGTCATGTGTGGCCTTTGTTTTAATCTTAATTTTAACAAACTAGTAAAAAGACATTTTTAGGCTAAGAAAATTTAATATTTATAGGCTATTAAGTGAATTATTAACTTTGTCAGGTGTAATAATGCCATGATTATGCAATAAGATGACCATTTTTTTAGGAGTTCATATTGATGTATGCCATAATATCTGGTATATATATATTTTAATGTTTTGTTTTTCTTTTCTTTTTTTTTTTTGGCTAGTCAAATGCAGCAGTGAGAAGAATGTTTTGTTTTTCTTTTGAAAGAATGCATTTTTAATTTTCTTAGCAAAATCAAAGGAGATACAAGTGAAGCTAGAGTGGCAAAATATTGGTCATCCTGAATCTTAATAGCATCGTCAGTAGCCCATTGTAATAATCTCTCTTGTTTAGTCTATATTTAAAATGTTCCTACTAGAAAAACGTTTTAAAAGTTAAACATAGCATGAGATACTCAAACAAATGTAACCAAATGAACAATAGAGGCCAAGCAGGAGGAAGGGAGGAAAATGGAAGGGAAAGAGAAAGGAATGAAGGGAGAGAGGGAGGCATGGAAAAAGGAATTTTGCAGGGAATTTGAGCTTCTGGTGCAATAGGTCACCTGTCAGGTGAAGGTATTTACATTTTTAATCAGCACTCCCAGGTGCTTTGACGCAGGTGGTCCTCGAAAGATCACATTTTGAGAAACACTGACCTAGATTTGAGCTCAGTGTGGGCTGCCTGCACTGCCAATGGCGCAATGGAAAGAGGGCAGGCTTCATTCAGCCCAGAGGCTTCATCTCAGGCCTGAGCTCGGTCACTTGCAGGCTTTAAACATTGGTCAAGGTGGCTCACCTTTACCCTTAAAATAGAGATAATAATATACACCATGCCAGGTTACTGTGAAAATTAAATGAGATAACTGTATAAAGAACCTCTAGAATCTAATGAGTTATCCAAAAAAAAAAAAAATGAGATTTAATTAAATCCTTTAGAAGCTCCCATCAATGGGGATAAGCACACCTGAGGCATTCATAGGCCCATGTGCAAAATTAAATCATTTGTAAACAGAAGGATAAACGTAGCCAATAACAGAGAAATTCTTTATTCAGGGATGCACATAGATAATACAAATTAGGGAAACAAGACACTTCTATATTGTCAAATTTTTAAAAAATAAAACTTTTGTTATTGTTTTTGTTTTTATTTTGCTTACTTTTTTTTTTTAGTTAAGCTTAGAATTCCACCTGACCAAATAAATCACAAGAATTTTCTTTGCAAACTTTATGGTAGACTGTAAACCTAATGTTCAAAAGATCTGTATAAAACATGTTATACATAACCCAATATAATTTGTTGTGTGTATGTATCATTTACTTAATTTACTTGAAGTGGCTACCAGTTTCATTCATAAGACCAAATACTAATCTGATGTCTTTTCCCAAACACAGAACCCGGAATGGGAACTTTAGGAGCCATTAGTAAGGGCAGACTGGCCCAAATTTTGCAGAATATGGAGATAAGGGTGATCCAAAAGCAATATCCAGGGAATAAAACAAAAATAGAATAGGCCGCAAAATTGGGTCATCCATCTCAAGAGGTTAGGCACAATAGCAGAATCTAGGCAAGAAGGAACAAAGAAAAGGCCAGGAACACGGAGCAGAATAAAGGGTTTGAAATGAAAAGAGAGCAGCAGTGTGTGGAGTTGCAGGCACCGATGAAGTCTGCAATTCTGGTAATGACTGGGGAAGACTTCTTCAACAGCATGGTTAGTACTCAAATTAACTAGCTATTTTTTTTAAATATATTTTATTGATATTTTACAGAGAGGAAGGGAGAGATATAAGAGAGCTAGAAATGTCGATGAGAGAGAAACATCGACCAGCTGCCTCTTGCACACCCCCTACGGGGGATGTGCCCGCAACCAAGGTACATGCCCTTGAGCGGAATCGAACCTGGGACCTTTCAGTCCGCAGAGCAACGCTCCATCCACTGAACCAAACCGGTTTCCACAAATTAACTAGGTATTTATCCAATGTTTGAATTTAGTCTATATCAGAATATTTTATTTAATTGGTGTGGGGGTTTGTTTGTTTGTTGTTGTTTTTTGTAGTTTTTCATGAGTACCTACTACTTTCGTTGCAGTTTTAGCAAGCGATACTACATAAACTACAAAAAGTGATATAAGACAACATACTATAACAGTGATCGGCAAACTGCTGCTCACGAGCCACATGTGGCTCTTTGACCCCTTGAGTGTGGCTCTTCTACAAAATACCACTTACAGTTGCACACATACAGTGCAATTGAAACTTCGTGGCCCATGCACAGAAGTCGGTTTTTGGCTCTCAAAAGAAATTTCAATCATTGTGCTGCTGATATTCGGCTCTGTTGACTAATGAGTTTCCCAACCACTGTGTAACTATAGGATCCAATTTTCCTCCAAACCAGTCCTGCTGCAGAGCCTCTGTGCTTTTGAAAACCTGAGCGAGAGTATCTTCTGGGGACCCAACAAATTTCCTACCAAACCTGAAACACCAATGCCATTAGAACCTTAAGTCAAATACTTAAAGGCCTGACTGCATCCTAGTTATAAAGTAGGAAAAATATGTACAGCAAGAACTATGTGCAGCAACCAGCCTGATGCACATAAAATTTAACAGAATGGCCCAGCACTAAATGTATTCTGAGGTGACAGCACTGTACATGCCAAGAACATTGAGTGTGGAATTGCCACATACAGAATGGAATCTCAGCCCTAGCATATGTCAGTCTACTTACCTAAAGCAAATCACTCATTCTTTCTTACTCTTGGCCTTCCCTATTATAAAGTGGAAGGAATAATACTTGTTTTCACCAGATCATGGAATTGTTTTGAGGATCCAATCACAGAAGGTGGGTGAAGATAGTTTGTCAATTGGAAAGCATTTAACATGTGTAGGGGTTTGGATACCATAGAAATAACATGAAGAAATCAGTGTTTGCTAGAGTTACCACTGAAAACTTCATGGAGGAAACAGAGCTGCATTCAAATGTTTTCTAAGTAGCAGAACTTAGGAGAAAAAAAGAGAATGTTCTGGGAAGAAATGCAAAGGCAACAGTGACTAGAGTCGGGGGAAGGCAGGCCAGTAGCCAACCTGTAATGGGTCTCTGTACCCACCGCCACTGACTGGTCATAGGACAAGGGTTCCCACCAGGGATGGGTTGAGAACTAAGGCAAGGAGGCATCTGGCCTAGACAGGAGCATTTCTGTGGAGGAGTGCAGTTATAAGCCATCAACTCTAAAGAATAGCACATCTGGGCTGCTCAGTGTAGCACCCACCTCAGGCACACATCTAATGAAATGCATCATTGGGCTTAGAACTCTGGTATCCTGAATCCTAGAAAATATTCTGTTCTCTCTCTCTCTCTCTCTCTCTCTCTCTCTCTCTCTCTCTCTGTCTTCTCTCTCTCTCTCAAATGTATTTATTTTGGTTATACAAAATGTATAAGACACGTTTTAAGACAATGACTCAGTCAATAAGCAAGAAAATTTGTTTTCCCCACTAAAAAAAAAGAATGAAAAAAGAAGTTCCATATTACCAAAACAATATATAAGTACTTCTTTAATTTTTGTTACCAGCATACTCTTTATCAATAATAGAAATAATAATGACATAAAAATAGAAGAAAACAAGTATTTGATAGTTCTAATATAGGAGAAAATGAAGGGGAGAAATGTCTGATTGTGGATTTTCTTTTCTTCCCTGAGAATTTTCATAAATCCAAGAGGCATGGCTGGCATCAGCTTGTTGTTTGAGTGCCATCGAAAAGTAAGATGCATGGAAGTTTTTTGCAGTTGTTTTCACAGCCTGTTCTCTCATTTGCCATTTATTTGTTTTACATGGGAGCATCAATAGCTGATGCATCAACTTAAGATTGCTGTTTGTTCAATTTTAATAAAAATAAATGTCATTCAGCAGTCTGACTCTCTTTGCCAGGACAGATAAAGCCCAGAAATCGGCTTTCATCCAGAAAATTACACTCAAATCTTGTTCATGTTGGCTCATTTGTTAGGCGTCTGTCTTGATGTGTCTCTCACATGTTTCACTTTCTTATAAACCTAAAGTAATGACTAGCGGTCACAAGTGATGGGAGGTGGGTGGGGTTATATGTCATTGGGTAAAGTCCTCATTAAAATTTAAGAAAATAAACTATTGATAGAGTGACTATTTCAACATTTGTGAAGATATCTATAGTTCATTAGATGTGAACAGATTTTTTAAGGCATGCCTGTATTTAGTCTTTGTGGGGCTGCCTTATTTGAGATGGTTTAATAAGTGAAAAATTAAGCCCATAGAGTGTGTTTAAGGAGAAAGCTATAAATTGTGGGGCTAGAACATTGGAATATCCCCATTGATCTGCTATAATAATCCACAGAGATCTGCCTACCACTATATAAAATATTTATGGTCTTATTTTAGTCTTTGACATACACCAAAATTACTATACATGTAATTTTGCCCTACCATATTATATGAGCCTCAATTCAGAAATATTCCCACATCTGCTACTTATTAGTCCTTTCTAAAACTGTTTTTTCAAAAATCTGAGGCAAAAAAATGAGTTCAAGTAAATAAGTAAAGGAACCAAAACAGGTGTTGACATTTTTCATTCTGAAGGTATTTTTTACTTAGCAATCTGACAGCCCACACCTGTACTCACATGTGCACATACCCACCTGAATCCACTTGGGTACATATTGATGTCACTTGCATCTGCTCCCTTTGGGTTAATAGCAAAGTTGTTCCATAAACTTTATTGAGGTACTTAACAGATTAAGAAGAGCAGGCATCAATAGATAATCTGGGAACAAAATCAGTTCTTAAAAAACAAAACAGCACTGGAAAGGTCATCATAGATTGTCTTTTAGAGGGCATCGTTTTGCCAATGAGGAATGAGACCACATAAAATGAATTGACTTGTTTTGCTTACTTAATTCTTCATTAGAACAGGAACCTAGGTTTTCTGACTCCCTATCACCTTTACACCATCTACTCATGGAGCAGGCAAATAGTGGCCATAACCCACTGACTTCACTCCAAGGCAGAAGCTATTTGTCCTTCCGGGCCCTCCTAGTGGAAAAGACCTAACTAACTGAATCCCTAAATGTAAATAGACCAAGTACCTAGGTGGGTAAAGAGCACTAGTTCTAGAAAAAGATATATGTTACCTGGATGTGGAAAACAACATAACTATAAAAAAAATAGTTCCTACCTCTAGTAACAATACTGCTGTCATGACATATATCAAAACACATTTAGGTACCTAATATTTTAAGATTATCTAATTACAAGACTATCAAGAATCCTATAAAATAAAGAGGTAAAATGAAAATTGACCCTCATGCCCCCATGTGGTCAAAGATGGCCACCACAAGATGGCTGGCAGGGGAGGGTAGCTAGGGGTGACTGGGCCAGCAGGGAAGGGCAGTTGGGAGCAATCAGGCTAGCAGGGGAGGGCAGTTGGGGGTCTGGCAGCCCCCAATCTGGAGCCCTGATTGGGCTGTCAGGGGAGCAGTTAGGCATCAATCAGACAGGTAGGTAGGGGATGATCGGGATGGCAGGCAGGCGAGCGATTGAGAGCCAGAAGTCTTGGATTGTGAGAGGGATGTCCGACTGCTGGTTTAGGCCTGATCCCTGAGGGTCCAGGATTGGAGAGGGTGCAGGCTGGGCTGAGGGACACCCCCCTCCCTCATGCACTGGGACTCTAGTAAAATATAATTACATAGTGCTTTGCAATTTACAAGTCATTTCATACATATGATCTTATGAAGCCATACAATGTGAAATTTCTACCCCTGCTCATTCTTTAGTTATTACTTTAGAAACTACTTCATCTAGAAAGCCCTCCCTAATCTTTATAGATGGACTCAGGTGACCAGGTTTTGTCCTAGTATTCCTCAAGCATTTAGCTTCCTTGTCTAATTACATCAACTCCATCTGAGCTCTGTGGGGGACCAAAATTGTTTCTGTCTCACTCACCAGTGTATCCTTAAAACCTATAGTAGAGTGCCAGGTACATATTAAATGCAAAATAAATATTTGTGAATGCATAAATGAATGAAAGGAATATTCTGACAACTTGGGAGGGAAAGGTAAAAGAAGAAGTTTGGAATACCAAAAGTTTACTATAGAAGAAAGCTATGTAGGTGGAGGGTCGGATCCTCAAAGTAGCTCTTTCTTTCCTCCATTTCTGCCGCAACAAATTTTCTAAAACCTCCATACATTACGATAATGGCTTCTGTGGCTGCAGCTCTAGCAGGCGATGAGAACAGGGCAAGAATGTTGATGCCCTTTTTTTTTTTTTAACATCTCGTCCATCTACAAAATGTTTATCAGGCAGAAACTGCCTGAAAACTTCCTTTCTAGCTAATGGTGCTGTTGCTATTCAATAGGAACACGGCTCGCTTTGGGTGCCTTGTGTAGCACAGTTGTATACATTAGCTCTCCTTATCACACAGAATGCACTAGAAGAAAGCCGGGAGATACCATCTCCTTCCGATGACTTTGTAAACCTCGCGGAAGGTCCTGGAGGTCTGGGGAAGTGACAGATAGGGGATTTTATCTTTCACAAAATAATCACACCTGTAGTTAAACCAACTATACTCCGGAGGCCCATACGGATTCGTAATGGGAAGTAAAAGTCACATGGCCCTGGTCAGAACGTGGCTTTTCCAATCCCGGGATAGCTGATGAATAAAATGATTTTGGCAACACGTAGGCTAGAATAAAATGGCTAACGAATGTATATTATAGCTAACATCCAAATTTCTACAGCAAATAAGTGATACTATTTTCCCCACTTCCTTCCCTCCTCCACGCCACGCCCCTCCCTGTGGGAGCCCTCCTGGGAGTCATCTGTCATCCCTGCGAAGCCCAATGGCTAACTTTAAAAATACATGTTTGTAAAATACTCGCACTATGTTCTGCCTCTTAGACTCCCTTGAAATAAGGCAGCCCTACTCCCTCCGACAGTTGCCACCATTAATGCTGATCATAAAAGCTTGGAAAGAGGCGGAGAGGCTGATTTACCATTCGCTGCTATGCTCGTATATCCTCTTTCTAATAAAAATCAGGGAAACCATTACTTCCTGAAAGCTTAGCACTTCAACATTTGTATTTTGAACCTCCTCAACTGGACGCTTTTAATGTTCCCCGTGTTATTCTTTTTTTTTCTTCCCAAGGAGCTACCAGTATAAATGTACCACACTTGGGCTCCACGGTATACTAAGCTAAGAGAACATATGCCTTACATCTAGCGTGCAAAGTGTGGTGTTTAGGGAGCAATGAAGCGAGCGATAACTCAGACTTAGAGATAACTCAGACTATGAAACTCCAGTTCCATTTATGAATATAATATAATTTGAGAAGCTTAGGTGTCTTTCCTGTAAGAGTTTTTCCTCCCAAGATTTAGGTAAAAAATAGTGGTGCTACAATGTTTGAGATGAATAATACCTTATTCCTAATTTCTCCTTTATTGAAGTTTGATCTAACACATTAATATAAATGAAGTCAAACAGCACTAAAATTTTTCAGCAATAAGGTATAGCAAATGCTGAAAGTATTGGAATATATATCTGGGTAAGATGTAGAATTCCAAGGATATATGGTATTAATTTGATTTAGCTTAGTGCTTTATACGGTGCTTTTGCTTAACTCAAAAATTATATTGTAAAAACATTAAGAGTTTTTAAATGAACTTTGACCTAACCATATTACCAATTATGAAATTATATCCCCTCCATAGAAATCAAAGAATCATGCAATGGAAAGCAATCACCAGTTTCCCCATTACCCCATTGTCTCCCACAACACACACTGAATTATACATATACATTACTCCTGCCTTAAATAAACCAAAAAGGCAGAAGTTCAAACTAGGACTAAGTTATTCTAATAAAACTTTATGTTTAACTCTGTCTAACATACTCTGGAAGGGTGTTGGGAATAAAAACTAAAGATTTTGGAAGTAGACTCAGAAGACAAGATTGTGAGCTCTTGGGAAGATGGGAGTGAGTCTTGAGTCATGTCAGGCACAGCAGATAATTGGATGGATGGATGGATGGATGGATGGATGGATGGATGGATAAATGGATAAATGGATGGATGCACTGGTGTATGAATAGATAGATTGACGAACAAATTTATGAAGAAGAAACTTAGACAAATGAAGGAAGGGTCTTTAATTTCAATACAAACAACAAATAATTACAGAGTTAGAGTTCAAAGACATAAAATATTAGTAACAGCCGAAACCAGTTTGGCTTAGTGGATAGAGCGTCAGCCTGCGGAATGAAAGGCCCCAGGTTCGATTCCAGTCAAGGGCATGTACCTTGGTTGTGGGCACATCCCCAGTAGGGAATGTGCAGGAGGCAGCTGATCGATGTTTCTCTCTCATCGATGTTTCTAACTCTCTATCCCTCTCTCTTCCTCTCTGTAAAAAATCAATAAAATATATATATTTTTAAAAATAATAAAATATTAGTAACAGTTAAAATTTATTGAGCATTTACTAAGTGCCAACCACTATGCTAAGAACTTTTACATACATAGTTTGTTTAATGTTCACAACCTAATGTGGTAAATATTACTACCCTCATTTAGCAGATGAGAAATTATTTTTTTTCAATGTCCTTGCCCAAGGCCACACAGTTCACAAATAAGCATTCTAGGATTAACATCTTGGTATTCTCATTCTATTCTCCTACATCCTACTTTGATATGTTGTCATATTTAGATAGATCATCTTATAATCTATTGAGGGGGCTTCTCAATAAACACCTTAATAAAATATAAGGTAAACGCGATGAGACACTGTAAATAAAGTTATATGTTATGTCAAAGAAGTAAATATCACATCTAGCTGATGCTATAAAACTCTCTAGCCCAAAGATTCAATGATCACACTCAGCAATATATCCCAGGTCCTAAATTAGCAAAGTTGTTTTCTTTGAAAAAAACTTACTCTGCTAATTTCTATCACTATTTTCATTTCTTTTCCATTTAAATTTCAGAGTTAACCCCTCCATTCTCTGCTTCTAAAGTACTTTGTACATATTTTTTTATTATCATCAGCTATTCAGTGATCTGCTTCCCCCCAGTAGATAAACTTCCCTGAACGTAAGGACTCTCTCCCTACTTTCATCTGCACCTCACTGTCTAAAACTGGTGCATAGCAAATGGCCAATAAATGTCCATTCAATGAATGATAATGTACCTTAGTGGCTGCACAGATGTAATACAACAGTATGGTCTCAATTTAAATGTGATAATTGTAACCCAACTTTAGATTAAGAAAGTTCTTAAGGCTTGAGTGTTACTTTTCTACAGTTGAAATTTGACTATGACTGTGCTATAGGAAATAAAGAGGATGCCAGAGAAGTGAAAACCACTAATATTTTCTCAAACATTATGCATACATATAACAAGGAGCCAGACTGAAAATGGCAAATGCATGCCGCGTGTGCCACCACCCTTCTTTCATGCTGAAGAGACCCTGCTAATTATCATGACATTCATTTATTCTGAGCGTGGACTCATCCTTCGCATCCTTTGCGGAATGACATTCTAGCAGTCACTGCCAATTGATGGGTGCTTCATTATCACTTACCACTCGTCATGCTTGACCTAGATCAAGTCACGTAATTTTCCTATCTGTGACATTTTACCACTTAGTACTTCTTCCTCCAGTGAGGAAAGAAAGCCACAGGCATCTCAGGGAAATCTTAGCTAACCAGGGTCCCAGATTTTATTGGAGCCGGCCGGGTCCTAAGGGCCAGCTTATAGATCCTTGCTTTTCTGCAATCAGTTTTCACCACCTCGTGGGGAAAGGAGGAGAAAATGTTCCACATGCTAATCTGAATGGCTGCATTCGAATCACCCGGGGAGCTTTTTAGTATGTAGCTCCCAGTCTTGAGTAAATATATCTAGGGGGCATGTCTAGAAAATATGTACATTATGATGTATAGACAAATTTAGGTACTGCTGAGTGTTCAGGGTCTGTACGTATGTTTTCAAATGTATATTTTTGAAACAAAGTACTTTTTTTCCTAGAACTATGTCCTTTTTATCATTCTTAATTCTCAAGTTTTATATCTTCGGCATATGAAACAATGGGAGTGGTAAGTAGTAGTAGTATGAATTACATTTATGGAGCCATAGTAGGTGAAATAGCGTTGGAGCTCCTATAGAAGGCTCCTTTTTCTGAAATTTTTCTGATTTTTTAAGCCCAAGTCTCTGAAAACCATGGGTCCAATGATACTAATCTCTCAGATGAGACAGGTTGGCACATTCCGGGTGAAATGGTGGGTGGTGTCAGAAAATCTACTCTCATTCAAAACTGAGGAAGCTTCTGTGAGAGACCTCAGCCCAAGAGGAGGGGGAAAAAAAAGTCAAGAAGACAAACTAGGCTAAGCAGCAAATCCCTCTTCCGGGAAATGGAGGAGAATGATTCTGGTGTTTGTCGCACACCTGGCCCCGGCACAGCCCTATGCAGGGTCTTTAGGTCTAGGTGCCACACAGTGGGGATGTGAGAGGAACGGAGATGAGAAAGGGGCAGGCCATAATGTAAGAAATAAGAAGAGCCGCGCTCGTCATTAATACCTCTGTAAGACGTTGTGGTTTGGAAACACCCCTGACAGTGTAGCACATAAAGAGGGCAGGGTCATTCCCTCGGTTTTTCCACGTGCCACTGAGTGCTTTGGGCAACTCAGAGCCTTCGGTGTATCTATGGCAGTGGCAGCATGGTGGGAAACAAAGAAGGCACTGCTGTGGGCGGGGAGAAACCGCAGCAGCAGAGCCCAGAGAGGGGACAGCAGTCCCCAGCGGTGGCAGCATGTCCAGCAGCAGCAGTGACCCCCAGCAGGCACTGTGGACCCAGCGGTATGTCCAGAACTGACGGGTGTGCAGGAACTGCCAAGGGGCTTTCTGTGAGAGATGTCCCAGAAAGTCCTGAGATAAAGAGGGAGCGTTCTTTATAGGGGCCCCAGACCGTCGTTAATATGCTCTGGCAAGGGCCCAAGTAGTTTTGATACATAGTCTGACCGCTACCCCATTTCAAACCTCGGCATTGTGTAGCCCCTAGAGGAGTGGCCTCTGTGAAATGAGAATGGAGGGCACGCTAGCCAATCCTACAGGAGCCCTCCCTCAAGATAATACTTCAGGTTCTGGGTTTCTCTTTTGGTCACATATGCACAGGGTCAAACTAGTCCAGGGAAAGGAAAAATTACCCCAGTAGTGATAGCATTAAAAGTAATTCAGACAGCAATGGAAACAGCCACAGGGAAAATATTTTCCACAACCTATCAAATGTTTATCCTATCAATAAGTAAGGGTGGCTTCCTGTCCCTTGCTAATTCTCCACCCAGAATATGTGTATTATCCCAGTTAATGTACCAGAAAGAGCCCTCACTCCCCTGGTCAAAGCAATGGGCCGATCTAACCTCCTCCCTGGCTGTAGCAATTGGTGCAAGAATCAAATTAGCATTATTTCCTAGCTTTCCCTCCCCACCCCAAACAGGAGCCAAGTGAAATTATGCTGTGCTATTGTTTTGTTTTTTTCTATTTGAGCATTCATGCCACCAGAAAAAAAGTTCATCCTCAGTGGGAACAGATGAGATTGAAACAGAAAGAAGCGAAGAGGAGAGATGGAAAGGGTCACATTCAATGGCGTTCAAGGTCCTAGTGTCCATCTCTGAAGTCCTTGGAACTACTGTGGTTCTCACAGAAACTCATTTGACTGCATGAACTAGTCTCAGTGCCTGAATAAATTCCCTAAATGGAGTTGGGTTTCTGACACTTGCAACCAAAAAATCCAAGGCTGACCAATCAGGATGTTTTCAGCTGCAAGTACAAAATATGTACTAATGGTCTCTCAACGTTTAAAAATAATTATTTTTAATAAGTCTAGAGGTGGTCCCATTTTCAGAAATGCTATCAAGAAGCATGTTTCTTTTTCTCCTTCTGCTCTATCGCTCACAGGGTACAGGGTTTTGCCCACAGCCTCATTGTCACAAGATTGCTGCCACACTTGTCATCCTATCTTCAGATCACAGCATCCAAAGCAGGGGGAAGAAACAAGGGTACAAATCAGCTCTGTTATTTATCAGGCAGGAACATATTACCATAAAATCCCCATCAGATTTCCTGTTACATCTCATTGGCTGTAACCGCAAGAATCATGACTGACTTATACCTCACAATTTATCCCAGTGATGGGTACTTTGCTAACAGCATTCAGTTAACAAGGGAGGATGGGAAATTGATGTCTTCCCCAACTCTATAGGGATTTGAGATTCAAAGAATATAATTGTAGCTATATTTCAACCTAGATTTTCTTGAATGATGATGATGATGAAGAATTTCTAACTCTAGACTTTATTACAAATAGTTACTTAATCCTTAAAACAATTCACTGCAACCTCACAACACCCAATGAAATAGATGCTATTATGCCCTAGCTAATTTGGCTCAGTGGATAGAGTGTTGGCCTGAGGAATAAAGGGTCCTGGGTTCGATTCCAGTCAAGGGCACATGCCCGGGTTGCAGGCTCAGTCCCCAGTGGGGGGCATGCAGGAGGCAGTCGATCAATGATTCTCTCTCATCATTGATGTTTCTATCTCTCTCTCTTTCCTTCTCCCTTCCTCTCTGAAATCAATAAATTAATATATATATATATATATGAAAAGAAATAAATGCTATTATCATTTCTATCATATTAGACATAGGAAAGAGGTATCTAGGAACTAAGCAGCTCATACAAAATCACTTGGCTAGAAACTAGGGGGTTGATATTGATATTTGAGCTCAGGGAACTGGGCCCTGGGGAAGATCTGTTACACTACATTACACCAGAATGTTCTTTCTCCAAAAATCAAATGAGATAAAAGCATAAGAAAATACAAAGTTTTGTGCACAGGAAAAGTAATATTGTTAAAGTACTATTTCTCCCTAAAATGACCTTGAAATTATAGATGCTATATTTCCAAAAATAATACATTCATTCCAAAATGTAGATCATTCCCACTAACCTCCTTTCTGGTCTTTTCTATACACACAAATGACAGGGTATAGAATTAGAAAATCCTTTGTACAGGGAAATACAGAACAATTCAATTAATAATTTCAATTTCATTTGGCATTAAAGGTGTTTTAAAAATAGATATCTTTATCTTAATGAAAGGAAACCCATTAAATGAAAAAGAATTTCCTCTGAAGATTGAGAACTCAATGGCACTAAATTAGTCAATGGATTTAAAATTGCAAAGACTTAAAGCTCAGGGAATATTTTATAGGGTCTTTACTCAATGAATCTGGAGAGTAGGCCTTGGGAGGAAGATAAAATTTATTTTAAAAAGGTATCAGAAGCTAAAACTTTTTTAAAAGTATTCTTACAACTGTAAAAATACAAATGACATTGAATAGTGTAATATCATTTTCTAAGCAATGTGCATTAAAAATAAAGGGGAACAAAGTAAATTTAGATTAAACCCATCTAAAAGTTAAATAAACAGAACTTATTAGAATTTAGGAATCTAACTTTCTGCTCTTATTCTTAATGATTCCAATTATTAGTCATACAGGGAAACTTTTTTAAAAATGAATATAATTCTTGTCTCAACAGTTTCCCTTTAATTAACTCTCTGGTCTAATGTCAGCCAATTGTTTTCAAACGGTGATTAACTTCTGCTCCACTGTGTGAACAGTAACCAAGCTGTGTCTCTGTAGCAGCTGCCATTTCATACCTGAAGAGGCAAAGAGATGACTGCCTGCTGGATTGGTATAATAACTGGGGAACATAAAAATGAAAATGCCCTTGAAATATTTAATAGAGAATGTTAATAACTTCTACTGAGGCAATTAGATGATTTCTCCCCCCTCCCCACCATCATAGAAATAAGAAGAGAACAGGATTACCAATATATTTCATACATTTAAAAAAAATAATTATAAACCAAATGTTAAATAACAAAGGTTACACAAGCCAGTCTTACTATATACAACAAATAATTCAGTTCAGTTCAGTTGTTAGAAAGTTAGGTAGAGAAAAAAGGTATTAATTTATTCATTCATTTTAAACACCTCATTTGTCCAAGCACTGGACTAGGACCAGGGACAGAAATAAGGTAGATCGGGGCCTTGACATCAAATTAACCATAGAACAGTCAAAGACCAAGTAACCAGAAATCCATCTATTTCCTACAGCTGATACAAAATTTTACACTAAATTCAAGAATTTGTGCATCCCATTGGTTGTGCATATGATATTTTCTATCATCGTTTTTCTTGGCTATAAAATATATTTTCATACACTCATAAGTTTCAAAAAAAATTTAAATCACTGAAACCATCTTTCTAATCTTTTCAGCAGGAAACCCCAATTCTTCTAAGAACTTAGTTCTACTCAATTATTCCACCAATAACTACCTGGGTTTTGATGTAACAGTCCACCTATCATCTGGTAGTTTCTCATAGTTGGTATCCAATCACCACAGATTTTGAATGACTGACCACCTCTTGATTGTCATCCCAATATTTTCAAGTAGAAACTAAATATAAAAAAATTCCTATCTCAAATTCCTCATATTTTAACTTGATCACCTTTACTTATTATTATATTATTGTGATGCAGAGAGAATAATGCTTATTATTTTCTGTGATCTGGTCTTGTGAGTAAATAGTAGTTTCTTGATTGACAGTAATGTTCTGAAATTTATGACAGATAATAACTCTACCATGTTACTGAGATTAATATGTTTATTTACTTAATAACTAGATGCCCGGTGCATGAAATTCATGCATACGGGGAGCATGTCCTTCACCCGGGCCTGCACCTCTCCAAACCAGGACCCCTCAGGGGATGTCCAACTGTTGGCAGTCAGACATCCTTCTCGCAATTTGGGACTGCTGACTCCTAACCGCTCACATGCCTGTTTGCCTGATAGACCCTAGCCCAAGGGTGGGCAAACTTTTTGAATTGAGGGCCACAATGGGTTCTTAAACTGGACCGTAGGGCCAGAACAAAAGCAACCTGACCATGCTGGCACTCTCATCTTGGGCTGCTGGTGAGGGAGCAGAGGGGAGAGCAAGAGAACCCTCCCCTCTTTTTGCTCCACAGGCTGGATCTAGCCCACAGGCCGTAGTTTGCCCACAGTTGCCCTAACCACTCTGCATGCCTGCCTGATTGCTCCTAACCACTCTGCATCCCTGCCTGATTGCTCCTAACCACCTCTGCCTGCCTGCCTGCCTGCCTGATCACCCCTAACCACTCCACTGCCTGCCTGATTGCCCCTAACTGCCTCTGCTTCACCGCCACCACTGCGGCTTTGTCTGGAAAGACATCCAGAATGACATCCGGAAGGTCATCTGGCTGTCTGGTCTAATTAGCATATTATGTTTTTATTAGTATAGATTACTTGGGCCCTACATGGACCAAATACTATCTTATAGACTGGGATGTCCTATTCTCTGGAAACTTCTAGTCTTATAGGAGAGACAGAAACATTATAATTAGGCTGACATACATAGAACTATGACAAGTGATTTGTTTCCCAAAGTGTGATACACGTACCCCCAGGGGTACGGGAAGAGCTTGGTGGGGGTACTCATTGCACCAGACTTTGGTGGGGATATGCACTGCACCATGCTTAGCTGCACCTAATTCTACATTCTCATGAGTCAAGTCAATTTCATCCTTCTTATTGATCCAAATAAATGTTATTTATAATATAACTTTTATTTATTATGAATAATTTTATTTTTCATTTATTATTATTTTGTGCATGTACCAAAAAAATAATAAATAAATATATTTTGATTGTTATTAAAATATATCCTTTTTTGATGAGGGTTATTCAGCATTACAAAAATTATAGAAGGGGTACATATATGTCAAAAGTTTGGGAAACACTGCTTTACAAGAAGAACCCAGTATTATCAGTCTAACAGAATATGATGTTTTTTGGAGGAAATGAGATAAGGCTTCGATAGGCAAATGACCTTCAAACTTGGAAAGAAAGAATAAGTAGAGAGAAAATCAGTGTCCTGGTCAGAGGTGAGAATATATGCAAAGGTCCTGTGGCAGAAAAAAAGCATGATATCAGGCAACAGTTCTCACATGTGGTCAGAAACCCCTATTAAGATAGTCAAAAGTATTTTCATAATAATATATCATTTGCATTTCCCACTATGATTTTTCTCAAGGATGCTATGAAATTTTTCTCATGGATGCTATGAAATTTTGCAGGCAAAGTCTGATGTGATATTGCACTGTTTAAATGCAAGAACAGATATGAGAATGTGCATGTCTTTTAGTAAGTCAGATATCAAAGAAATTTTCAGAAATATAAAGCAAAGCCCTCTTTTTACTAGTTTTGTTATTTGAAAAAAATCATTAATTTTTATCAAAAACAAGATATAGTAACTCATTAATGTCATTTTAATAAATTAATCAATAAGCACTTTTTAATTGTTTTATTTTCATGCCTAATTATGGTAAACATCAACAAATATAAAACAAAATAAAAGAACATTGTCATCCTCAATAAATTTTAAGGTTTTAGAGGGACGGGGTCCTGAGACCAAAATGTTTGAAAACTGCTGATATGCAGAAATCAAAAAAGGACAGTGTGGCTGAAGCAGAGAAGGAGAGAAAAAATGCCTCTTCAGAGTACTGCTTCCTTTTTCTGCCACCCTCTTTTCAGTACCCTACTTATTTCCTTTCCATTTAGAGAAAACGACTCACTTTTTGTGTCACAAATACATACATATGCATATACTACTACGTGTGTGTGTGTGTGTGTGTGTGTGTGTGTGTGTGTGTGTGTGTTAAATAAGGAAGATGATTAATAGTTCTTTGATTAGTGGAATCAGGACTCATCACATACTTTTCAGGAAAAGGGACTGCTAAAGTGTAATGTTTTTCTTTCTTTAATGGTCTCTTCCTCTCTATCACTTTCTCTCTTCTCTCAGTCTCACACACACAGAAACACAAACATCTGGTATTCATTATTTGCTATTGAATCCTATATAATAAAGAGGTAATAATGCAAATTGACCCTTACTCCCTCACAAGATGGCTGCTTTTGACCAGGATGGCAGAGGGCTTAGTGAGGGATGACCAGGAAGGCAGAAACAATGGAAAAGTAAACCAAGCAAGGGGCCTCTGAGCAGGCCCTGTGCGAATGCACAGCTTGCTCACCTGTGACGCCCATGTTGGCTAAAATTCTCTCCGTATCCAAAATGAATCAAGTTGGTGGGAACTGAGAAAAATATAATGCTACTTGTGTACTTGCCAGTACCCAACTCTGTTGTGTGTTTTTTATTCAAATTTTAAATTCCTTTTGGAATGAAACACATTCTTCACTATTCCCAAGGTTATTTCTAAATTGCAAAAATTCTCTTCATATTTTTCTGTTTACCATGTGCATATTTTTTCCCATATTCCCCCATTAAACCTTGGCTTCCCGCAAGCAGACAGACAGACAGCACGGTGATGCTTTTTTCATGCATCTGTAGTGGAAACCTTGAAACACACAGTGACAGCTGCAGGTCTGTCACATCAAATCTGGTTTTTATAATACAGGTGTCCAAGCCCTGCTCCATTATTCTTCCAAACACAAACACACGCACATAGAATTTCCTAGTTTAAAGCCCAGAAATATGTAATTTTTTAAAAATAAAGAACTGATTCTGATGATTGCTGCTGTCAGAAAAACCACCATTTCAATGTTTCAGAGAACCAAATAATTAGAAGTAGGAAAAGGAAGCTTTGAGAAGCATTTGCCACACCCACCCAAATATAGAATGAAGCCAACATAAGCCACACACAGGTTGGCAAGCTAAGAAATTGAATCTTGGGGGAGATGGCCAGGACGGGGGCTGAAGGTGATTTTTGAAATTAACATAAACCGAGAGAAAGGGAAAATTATCTTGGAAAACTCAGATAAACAAAGCCCTGGCCCTGATTTAGCTGAAGAACCAAAAGAAACAATTTAGAAAACTTTATGATAGTTTCAATAGATAACCATAAAAGGTGACTAACGAGATCAGGGAATCTAAGAAACATGAAATAATAAGATGGAAGGACAGTTAAATGAGGACACACAAAAACAACAAAATAAGATTTAAAGGAAGATAAAATCAAAAGATGTTTCAAGGAAATCAAAATTATAATAGCCAAACAAAAAAACCTGCATAATACTTTTCCAGAGCTTTACTGATAATGAAGAAAATGAAAATTATGTGAGGAAACAGTAGATGTAGAGATAAAGAATTGGAATCAACCCAACAATCACAAGTATTTTCAACTAACAAAAATATTTGGAACAAACGTAATGACCAAGACATTATTAAAAAATAATGTAAACAAAAAACAATCCATAAAAAATAGGCCATTTAAAAGAACTATTTAGGCAAATGATTTTTAAGTAACACAATCCAGCAAAAATAAGTAAATGCAGAGAAAACTAAACTGATTAATCCATAAGGAATAAAAACCATGTGGATTCTGAATCTTCAGAATTATATAACAGAAAAATAGTGAAGCAATATATATATATATATATATATATATATATATATATATATATAATTTTCAAAGATATAGAACTTTACCTAATAATTAGGCCCAACCAAGTAGCATTCATTTTTAAAACAACAGAAAGACTCTCAGATATACAAGAGCTCAAAAATACAGCCTCTCTGTGCTCCTCTTAAAAATTTCCCAAAGATATCAAAATTAAGAGTTAAAAATGAAAAAGAATATTAAAATACAAATAGTGTACTTTGAGGAAGCTCAACAAAATTAAATTTAAATAGCTGTTGTTATTTGGAGTAAAATATTGAACACAAATGTCAAAAATAATCACTGAAAGAGGAGGTAAGAAAGGTAGCACATATCCAGTTAAAAATGGCTATTTCAGATTATATAAGCATTGATGAGGCCTTCAGCTTTCAACTACAGAGAAGGTAAAACTAAAGAAAAGAGCCACATTTCATAAGACTAAGAAAATCCTACCTATTAAAATAGTAATATGCAAATTAACCATCACTCTGCTACACCCACCAGCCAATCAGAGCGAGTATACAAATAAACCCAACCAAGATGGCTACAACCACAGAGAGCAGGAGTGAGGCTTGGGTTTCCCAGGCAGCAGAGGAAGCCAAGCTTTCCACCTGCCCTTGCCGACCTAAGCCTCCACTCAAGGCTACAAGGTTTTGATTATAAAGGGTAAACAAATCCAAACAGAAATGGCTGCCAGCCACAGAGCAAGCAGGAGGTTTGGTTCTGCTCCAGGCTACACAGTTTCAATTTTAGAAGGTAAATAAATTCCAGATACCAGGGCCTCCATTTGGGTCGCCAGGGGGCATGGCTGGCCTACAAACCATCACAGGCCCCTCGCCAAGGCCGCCCCACACCCTAAGGGAACCCCAACCCTAATCCAGGACACCGTTTAGGGCAAACAAACTGGCCCCCACCCATGTACCAGGCCTCTATCCTATCTAATAAAAGAGTAATATGCAGATTGACCATCACTCCAACACACAAGATGGCTGCCCCCATGTGGTCAAAGATCCTACCCCCATGTGGACACAAGGTGGCCACCACAAGGAGGCCAGCAGGGGAGAGCAGTTGGGAGGCACCAGACCTGCAAGAGAGGGCAGTTGATAGGGACCAGGCCTGCAAGGGAGGGCAGTTGAGAGGAACCAGGCCTCTAAGGGAGAGCAATTGGAAGCAATCAACCCTACAGGGAAGCAGTTAGGGGTGACCAGGCCGGCAGAGGAGGAAAGTTGGGGGCAAACAGGTTGGCAGGGGAGCAATTAGACATCAATCAGGCTGGCAGGGAGTAGTTACGGGGTGATCAGGTTGGCAGGCAGAAGAGGTAAGGAGCAATCAGGCAGGCAGGCGAGTGGTTGAGAGCTAGCAGTCCTGGATTGTGAGAGGGATGGCCGACTGCCCTTGTGGGGCCCCAGATTGGAAAAGGTGCAGGCTAGGCTGAGGGAACCCCCCCGCCCCCATGCATGAATTTCATACACTGGGCCTCTAGTACAAAATAAATGGACTTAAAATATTTGAATGTAGAACAGAATGTTTATATTTCTCTACTACAATGCAGATATTCTCAAATTAAATGAAGAGATAATCTAAATATATGCTGTTTCCAAGACTCATACCAAAAATAAAAGGGCATTAAAATGTTTTTAAAAGATAGACAAAAATTTATCAAATTGAGAACAAATTGCCTATAATCACAAATTTAATAATATCAAGAATTGACTGTCCTACATTAATACAATTTTACTATTCCAGTAAATTCTTGTCCAAGAAAATAAAGTTTCAATAACTGTAACTGTTTGTTTCATAAAACTCCTTAAAATCCACTTAATCCAAATAATAGACTTTGCAATTTGCCTCCTTCTTGGGCATTACAGTAATCAGCCCCCTTTCAAGAAAAGAGATTTCTTAAGGACAGACTTCTCTGTTATCAAAAAACCTGTTTACTCGTCAAGACTTTCTTCAAACATTTCATCTTTCTGTGTCTAGGAGGACTATACCATGAAAACTTTGCACATTCCTACTCAGATCTCCACATTGAAGACCCATCTTAAACCAAACAACAAAACTTAAATTTCTACCCATAGGTGGTTTTCTTCCTTACTTCAGAAAGTAATAAACTCATCTCCAGGATGTGCCATTTGAGTGTCTTTTTTTTTTAATTGGCAATCAACAAAATAACCTCACAAAAATTAATACCCACTATCAGAAAAACTAAATGATAATTAAAACCCAGATGTTATTTTATGTTAATAAAAAGATACAAGCCACAACAAAGATACAATATTCATAAACCTTTAGGTGTTAAATAACATATTGTCAAATATAAAGTTCAAACTGTTAAAAGAAGAAATAGATAGAAACAAAACTGTAGTAGGAGAGCTTGCCTATTGACAGGTCAAGTTGTTAAAAAGAAGGAAAAAAAGGAAAACAAATACAAAAAAAGAAGAAGGGTGAAATGATAATTTTAGACAAAATCCATTTGGGGGAAAAACACAATAAACTCGTATATATCATTTTTTATTGATAATTAGTTAACTAATGATTTAAATTCATAACTATAGATTAACCTCTGCACCTTACAAAATAAATACCTCTCCATGTGTATTGGAGCAAGGATTTAAAAAAAAACTGTTAATATAACTATTTCACAATTGAGAAAACTCAAATTCCTTATGCAAATACTCTTTAAACTATAGTGGTCACAATGCCATAGAGCAAGAAATTGATAACTTATTTTAACTAATCAAAGCAAAAATGTAAAACATCCACTTACCTAGCTCTTGGCTTAAAGAGCAAATTAAAACAACAATTATACCTCATGTAGAAAAAAAAATTAAGAGAACTATTTATCAAAGCTTATGGGTTGTAGCCAAAGCTACTTTCATCATAATAATAGCTCACTCTTATGGCGATTAAGCACATTACATGCATTTTCTTATTTAATTTTAACATCTCTTTTTACTTTGTATAGAAAGAAAATGAGGATTAGAAAGCATAGCTAATAAAATAAGATTGGATTTATACTCAAGAATCTATTAGCATATCATATAAATCAAAGTAGAAAATACTGTAAAATCGCTATTTCGTGGACCTTGATTTAAAGAACTTTGGATTTAAGGGACAAAATTTCCAGTCTAGGTCATATGTGAAAATGAACACCCTGTTGATTTAAAATGTTTTTAACCAAGATTTGCTTATAACTAACTTAATAGGTTATTTTTTATTATTAATCCACTGTTATTGTTAACAAATTTTAGTGACAAGGCCATATGTTGGGGAAAGACTAGTAATTTGGCCAACATAAATAAATAAATATTATATAACTACAACTATAGTCTACATATGCAAATCCAAGTATCACCACTCATAAACAATGTTTGGTGAATGGCTAGCATCACTCTCAGTAATTAGTTCTGTAGACAAGAGGTGTGACTTCCTGCAGCAAGTTTAATGTGTGCTGCTGATTTTCCTACAGGCGCTAAGCCACCCCCAATCAGGTGCGTTTGTTTACTCGTAGTGACTGGTGAATGCACGCATTTATTAGACCTATTCAGTATAAATTTAATATTGCTGTAATACACAGAGAAAACTTTTCTGTGAAATTAAAATTTTTAATGTACTTTTTATTGATATTTTACAGAGAGGAAGAGAGAGAGAGAGAGAGATAGAAACATCAATGAGAGAGAAACATTGACCAGCTGCCTCTTGCACACCCCCTACCGGGGATGTGCCCACAACCAATGTACATGCCCTTGACCGGAATCGAACCCGGGACTTTTCAGTCCACTGAGCCAAACCGGTTTCGGCAAAATTAAACTTTTTTATACACATTTAATTTTAATTACCTACACAAATGTGTCTACATAAGAAAAAAACAGTTAAACTAATTTATCGATTTTTTTACATACACCTACTTTATTATATAACAGAGTTGCAGCTTTAACAGACACCCTCACTCAAATTAGTCTGCTATACTGAGGTTTTTACAGTATATAACCATTGCAATAGAAACTCATAAAAGGCACTTAGTAAAATTCACATTTATTCCAGATTTTAAAAATTTAAAACAACTTCATGAACTAGAAAGAGTATTGTTTATTAGCATTATTAGAATGTATTATTTATCTAAGCCAGGAGCAACAACAGAGTGAAAAGTGAAGCCCAAGAGAAGTATTTCCCAAAGTGAATTTCATAAAAGAGGTTTAAAAAAAACAAAAATAGGATTCTGCACTCAAGTAAGTTTGGAAAACTTGAATGCTATAAACTCTCCTTGTGCACGTCACAATGCATGGGCATACTTTAAGGCCCTGGGAATTCCTGCAATTAAAAAAAAAAAAAAGCTTTGTTTAACCTTATGTTTCTCTAACTATCACATACTGTATCACCTATTAATACTCTACTTTGAGAAAGGCATTCCTATTAATCCAGGAAGCCAACAGAGATGCTTGTAATCATCAGATTTGACAGTATGCTAGATGTGTGGCCCACTAAATGAGTCAGGTCACACACTATGAATACTCTTGTTAGACATGCACATAAAAATGCCTGGAAGAAAATACATGTGTGGCTCAATTGGTTGGGCATCGTCCCATGCGCCGAAAGACTGCTGGTTCGATTTTAGTCAGGGCACATGCCTGGGCTTTGGGCTTGTGTGCAGGAGGCAATCCATCAATGTTTCACTCTCAATGATGTTTTTCTGCAATCGAGAGTCAGGAAGCTATTGCTTCTCTACAGCTGCTGGTGACACCCAGGATGTTGCTGACGGGGCCTACAAATTAAATCCGGCCATCCTGCCTCTACCACTGCCTCTAGACCCCGAGACCACCAATGACAATTCAGTCTCCGAATCTGGCTACTATTACTGCTTCAGGTCTCCACAGTCTTTCCTGCCTACACACACAGCACTGGGAAGAAGCATCTGTCTCATGTCTATAGTCCAAATCAGTGGAACCTTACTTGCATCTAGAATCCTAGAAGCAAAAGGGGCTGGGAGTGGTGGTGTCTGGCTTCCCGTCGCCTGGCAGGCAGTTAGAGGGGGTTGGAAATGACAGCCAGCACCATCCCTCTCTTTGTCTTCTCCACATCCATATGTACCATTTGACGTGAAATCAAATTATAAATAACGATAGTAAAAATGCATATTCCCACCTAGTATCATGCAAACATTGCTCACAGAAACAAAAATGGTCAACCTTCCCTCAAAAGAAGAATCCAAAGACTCTCAGCCATTGATCTATCTTCATCTTGGGTGATGTTTCCCCCTAATATAGTTCGATTATATTTCCACTCTGATATTCTGTCATTTAAGGACGATAGTATAAATTTAACTATCACTTTATGTAAAGTAGTAAAGAAAAGGGATGGGGAAGGATGTTTATTAACATATACATGATTTGAGTCGTGTTTTGTGAAACTGGCATGCCTGGGATCTATAACTTCTCTCCTCAACTACACATTCCACTTTGTCCTCAACCAGATTTCACTTAGTGTATTTTATACCTGGTGGGGGACATGCAATCTCCAATCTTGAGGTGGCTCAGCCATTAATGGCACTGCTTGTAGAGAGTGGCAACAATGTTGGACTTTTCCATTTGAAGGGGAGCATTCTGGACACTGCATAGGATGCCCTGGATTTCACACAATTTCTCCCCGCTCTCATAGTGTATCAACCACCCAATAAACCAGCCATGGGCAAACTATAGCCCCTGGGCTGGATCCGACCCATTCGGCTGTTCTATCCTGCCCACAGAGCCGAAAGAGCAGAGGGTTCTCTTGCTCTCCCCTCCGCTCCTTCACCAGCAGCCCAAGATGAGAGTGCTAGCATGGTCAGATTGCTTTTGTTCTGGCCCTCTGGTCCAGTTTAAGAATCCATTGTGGCCCTCAAGTCAAAAAGTTTGCCCACCCCTGCAATAAATCCACTATAGTCAGGATCACCTAACTAACCAAGTAACCTTTTTACTTGTCCTTTGGTTCGGTGTCATCAGAATCTAAAATGGCCAGGTGACCATCTCAATCTTCAACCACTTTTTATGTTCCCTAGTGGAAGCATGCATCAAGAGTTCAAGGTTTCCAGGACGTTTACTGGGCGTAAAAAGCCCAGGAATTTTGAAATTGATCAGATGAAATAAATTTCAAGGTGGGAATCTCTGGTCACAGACGACTTGCCTCTCATAATCTGGCATTCATTCTCCATCAAGGCCCAGTAGTAAACCAGAAACTGTTTTCTCAGGAAAATAGTTATTTGCAAAACAGGATGTGATCATCAGTTTCACTAACTTGGCTAGCTAGAGTACCCAGTTATTCAAGCAAACACTAATCTAGGCTTTGCTTTGGATATATTTTGTACATGTAGTTAACGTCTACAATCAGTTGACTTTAAGCAAAGGAGATTATCCTTGATTAGAGGCCCGGTGCCCGGTGGGGGGGGGGGGGGGGGGCGGGGGTATGGGGGATAAGGGGTGGGGAAGGTCCTGCAGTCCGGGAGCCCTCTGGCATGTCTGACTGAAGGCATAGGCCTGCTCCCTATTGGGCATCCTTAGTGCTGCTGCAGAGGTTGGAGAGGCTCCCACCACGGCCACTGTGCTCACTAGTTGTGAGCCCTGTGGGAGTGCACTGACCACCAGGGGGAAGCTCCTGCATTGAGCGTCTGCCCCTTGGTGGTCAGTGTACATCATAGCGACCAGTCATTCCGCTGTTCAGTTGATTTGCATATTAACCTTTTATTATATAGGATAATGTGGGTCGGCCTCCTCCAATCAGTTGAAAACCCTTTAGAGCAAAACTGAGGTTTCCATGAGGGGTAACAAAAAGTCTGCTTCAGAGGGGGGCAGTATTAGCTCTGTTTGAAAGTTTGCAGCCTGCTGGATTGCCCTCCAAACTCCATAATTGCCAGCTCCCAACAATCGCTTCAGACAATTTCTTGCATTAAATCTGCCTATCTAGCCGAAACCGGTTTGGCTCAGTGGTAGAGCATCGGTCTGCGGACTGAAAGGTCCCGGGTTCGATTCTGGTCAAGGGCATGTACATTGGTTGCGGGCATATCCCCAGTAGGGGGTGTGCAAGAGGCAGCTGGTCGATGTTTCTCTGTCATCGACGTTTCTAGCTCTCTCTCTCTCTCTCCTTTCCTCTCTGTAAAATATCAATAAAAAAATATTTTTAAATCTGCCTATCTACCCATGCATCTACAGTATCTATCCAATCAACTGGTTCTGATTCTCTGGAGAATTCTGACTGACACAGAGACCAGGCTTCCTTCCAAATCCTAGAGGACTGCAATAGAATGCCCTGTGGAGTAGACTATGACAGAGAGTTGTTAAGATGCCCTGGCTCTGAAGTAAGATGTGTACTCGTGTTCATGTCAGGTTAAGAGCAAACTGCTTCTAGTGTTCCCAGCTTAGGGAGAAAGAGGAAAAAAGTACTTACCAGAATTACAACTGGATGCAGAGAACTAACAAAGTAACCCTAATGCTCTAGCAAAGACACTAATTATAATTACCACTTGATTAAAATTATCTGCTTTTGTTCCCTAAAACCAACCTATATCTAGCCTGTCTGTAGTGGTAGCACTATATCTCTGTGATTCTCTTCCCCAGAGTTATAGTACTGCTTTTGATTTACTACTTTGAAAAGGAGAAACAATTCCAACAGTCTTTGATTGGCTTCTAATACAAAAACAGTCCTTAATCTATTCATCACCTTATCCTTTGACCTGAGGACTATAGTGTTTTCTAGATCTCTAGGGAATACCATTATTTTAGACTTGCTGATCAATAATCCTTAAACAAACTGGTCTTTTCTGCTTCCCAGTCAAGTGTCATTGAAAATGGCAAATCACTTGGGGAAAGCTAGTAAAAAGATTTATAAAAAGTATTGCAGGTACTTTTTCAGAAGAAACCATGATTCAAGCAGCTGTTGGTGTGAGAGACCTCTCAAATCTGGGGTTTCAGTAATGGTCCTTGATTCTCCATTATATCAATTCGAGTCAGTTTCCATTAACCATACCTAAATATTTTTTTAAATATATTTTATTGACTTTTTACAGAGAGGAAGAGAGAGGGATAGAAAGTTAGAAACATTGATGAGAGAGGAACATCGATCAGCTGTCCCCTGCACACCCCCTACTGGGGGAGTGCCAGCAACTAATATACATGCCCTCAACCGGAATCGAACCTGGGACCTTTCAGCCTGCAGGCCGACGCTCTATCCACTGAGCCAAACCGGTACCAGCCATACCTAAATATTTTATTTTATTTGTTTTACTTATAAGGATCAAATAAGATCCTAATGGCCTATTTGATTCAACAAGGAAACCATGATTGGTTAGTCCTTATAAAGATCCCAGTAGTCAAATCAATATGATAATTATCCTCACTCTTCTCCCTATTAAATTGGCTAAATTCTGTCCCTCTCCCTAAAATTCCTGTGTTGACCCCAAAATGCCTATGTTGACACCCTAACCCCCAGTACTTCAGAAATTGATTCTACTTTCTGGAAAGAGGGCCATAAGAGGTGATAGAGTGGGCCCTGGTCCAGTCTAACTAGTGTCCTTATGAGGAGAGGAAATTTGGACATGCAAAGAGAGAGCAGGGATGCACATTAATGATTCTGCACCCAATTCCACTGTGTGAGTTTTTTCCTCACACCACCAAGCAATTCTTCAACCCAAGCTGGCATTCTACAATTCAACTCAGTTCCAACACTGCCCACTGGGCAATAGCATCAGATTCCACAGGTTAAGGGCTCAGTCCCACAAACTGCCATATATTTCAGATGCCAATCACAAGTCCAGTTTGTCACCTCTGCTTCTGACTGACTGGCTATAGATGGGAGGTTCAGAAGATTCCCTCCTTGGGTTCGATTAATTTGTGAGATCAATTTAGAGAACTCAGAGAAAGAGTTTATGTATTTGATTACCAGGTTATAAATGGATATATTTCATTTATGGATGGAAGAGATGCATAGGGCAAGGTATAGGGAAGGGAACAGAGCTGCCATTCTCTCTGAGCACACAACTCTCCCAAATTTCCATACATTCATCAATCTGGAAGCTCTCTGAACCCTATACTTTTGGGGTTTTATTGAAGCTTCATTACATAGACAGAGTTGATTAAATCATTAGCCAATAGAGATAGATTCAACCTCCAGTCCCTCCCTCTCCTCAGAGTTCAAGGGGATGGGACTGTCTCTACATCACGTGGTTGGCTCCACTGGCAACCAGCCCCCATCTTTAGGTGATTCCCAAAAGTCCTCTCATTAATAAATTCAGGTGTGGTTGAACGGGGATTGTTATGAGCATCAAAACACCTTTATTGCTCTAATCTCTTAGGAAATTTCAAGTGTTTTAGAAACTCTGTGCCAGGAACAGGTATTAAGACTAAATATATATTTCTTATTATACATCACAATAATCATACAATGTCCAGAGGAAAGACCATGTGAGAACACAGGGAGAAGGTAGCCATCTGCAATCCAAAAGGAGAGACCTCATGAAAAACCAACTGACTAACACCTTTATCTTAGATCCAGCTCCAGAACTGTGAGGAAAACAGTTACTGTTGTGTAGCGGCCGAGTTGGAAGTATTTGGTTACGGCAGCTCTAGTAAACTAATGCATCAACGAACACACTTAAAGAATGTTGCTTCTCCCTATAATCAATGTATTTCTCGGTGTCTCTGAGCCCATTCAGAAGACACAGGAAGAAGAGAAAGTGAAATATGACAAATATGCTTTAATTTGATCATCACCCCAATTTTTGTATTTCTGTTTTCAGAGTATCTGTCAAGTTAGTAACTTCATTTAGTCTTGACCAGCACTGAGTTCAGGTTTTAGGGAATTAACTAGATAAGATAAAGTTTTAACCTGTTTAAAGCTAATTTCCCCCACCAGCATAATCTCCATTAATGTTTCTCTGAAAATGTCTATGGTCAAGCACAGAAGACTCTCAATTCAGGCAAAATACTATGCTGATTCTTCAGACCATGACCCACCTCATCATACAGCTGTAATTGTGAGATCTGAACCCCTTGCCCGCAACTGAATGCTGAAGTAGCACATGATGGCCATTTTCAATTGTTAGAACAATTCCAATCTTCTTCAGATGACACACTGAATTCAGAATCGCCCCTAAGTCTACCCATATTCTTAACATTAGCCCAACATGAAGATAAATTCCCTCCTCTCTGGTCTAGCACAATTAGAACCCAGTCTTCCATCTGTTTTTCCAGGATTCTGCTGGTAGCAATTCTTTTCATGTGTAAGCCTTTTCCTCTGGATCAGACTTTGTACATGCTTCTGGAAATGCTGAAATTGACTTCTGTCAAGGTAGCGAGTAATGGCAGGAATACTGTATGAGGAGAGCTGACATGTCCTTCAAGGTAATTGCCTCAGGAGAGTTCATTACACATTGTTCAATAGATACAGGACCAGCACCATAGGTCGCAGGGAGGGGCTGCATCTGATGGTAAGGGAGGCTCAGAGTTTGGTTGCTTGACCTACTCAGATTCCTTTTATTAGTAGTCTACTCAAATGCCAATTCTTAGTGTCCCAGTCTTTCCTAACCAATCACTTATCCAAACATTAACAAACAAACAGATCTAGTAAGGCTGTGAATTGATTTTGTTGTACTTTAACAACCCATATGATCAGATTTTAGTTATGTCAGCACTGAAACTTTAAGAAATAATTTTATGTATTTATTTTTTTTTACAGAAGCCACAGATGGTTCCTGATCACAAGTCATATCACCCTACAGTCTTTGTGACTTAACTTTATCATCTCTGTAATACAGAAAGGCACATAAAAGAGGGAACACAACCCTGGCTGGTATTGCTCAGTGGATAGAGTGCCCTTGAACTGCAAGGGCATATATGTAGGTTGCAGGTTTCATCTCCAGACCCCGTCCAAGAAATTGGGGGAGACAACCAATCCATGTATCTCTTCTCTCTCTCTCTCTCTCTCTCTCTCTCTCTCTCTCTCTCTCTCTCTCTCCTGAAAATCAATTGAAAAAATATTCTCTAGCAAGAATTAACAAACAAACAAAACAAAGAGTGAACACAGACGTGGGTGTCCACTGACTAAATCCAGCCAAAGTTCAGCCACATAGTCCCCTGGTCATCCAGAAGTTCTCCTCAATTCAGCAGGATTCCTGTCTTCTCAGCTTTAGCTCTCACGAAGCTATGCTGACAAGTACAAATGGGAGTTTTGTAAGTTAAGGAGTCACTGGCTTTTTAATGTTTCTCCTATTTTCAAACATTCCTTTCCCAGCTTATTTACAATAGCCTCCTTTGAAAAAAAAATTACAGTCATTATAGCCAACCCTTCCCTGGCTCACAAAACAGTTTTGTTTTTGCATGCTAGCTTTCAAGCCTGGACTTAAATATTCGTACATGCTCTGTGTATTGAAGAAAAAATAGCAAGAGGCTGTGTTAGTTTCCTAGGGCTGCCTCAGCAAAGCACCATAAAAGGAATGCCTTCAAACAACAGAAATGTATTCTTTCACAGTTCTGGAATCTGAAATCTAGGTGCCACGCTAACCTCTGAGATACTGGGTAGAATTATTCTTTGCCTTTTGCTGACTTCCAGTGATGGCCATCAGTCTTTAGCAATACTGATGGGCTCCCAGCTTCATCACATCAATCTCTGCTTCTGTCACCATGTGACATTCTATCTGGGAGCTTGTTCTTCTCTTTTATAAGGGTTCACCCCAATTCAATATGACCTCATTAGATTCATCACATCTGCAAATACCTTATTTTCAAATAAGGTCACATTCACAGGTGCCAGGATTAGAACTTGGACATCTCTTTTAGACAGAAATAATTCAACCCATTACAGAGGAAAAACATAATTCTCACAGAAAGGGTCAGAATAATTGGTAGCATAAATGTTTCCCTAGAATTTCAAGGAAAATAGCAGGTGATGGTATGTCAGAGCTTCCAGTGTGCTCATGGGCCTGAGTAATTTACATCTGTATATGCAATTGTACACATAGAAAGCTCAGATGTAAAAGCTGTCAGAACTGCAAATTGATTTAAAGAGAGATTATTCCTAAAGGAAAAGGACATCCTCATCTAGATCGTATAATCCTTCTCATAGCACTAATTTTATCCAAGATAAATATAAAAATTTCCCTCTAAAAAGAGGCTGATTAATTATTTGGACATGGACTTCAAAATGCTAATAATATATTATTATATTTTTGTGCCAATCTTTTTTTTTTACTTTCCCAGCTTCTAAATGTAGCCTTAACTTTAAGCTACTAACAAAGGTACAAAGTCTGTGACTCACTAGGCAAATATTTATTGAACACCTTTGTGTATTGAACAACTTGAATGCTGGGGATTCAAGATTAAGTAAAGCATGGTCTTGGCTCCCAAGACACCTCTGGACAGTTCAATAGGAAGAATAGTGAGTCAATACACAATTAGAGTGTCATATTTAAAATGCTACACAGATGTTAAGTACAGAGGGTTAGAGAACCAAGAGACTAGTTAAATAACCCAAACTGGCAGTGAAGTCGTCAGCAAAATCTTCACACCCAGAGGAAGCAATCCTAGAACTGAATATAGAGTGTAAGAGTTGATGCAAAGGAAATCGTATATATAGTTTCAAAGGTGTGAAAGATAGCCCAGTGCACTCTAGAAAATGCAAGAAGTTTAGTATGACTGGATTGAAATGAGAACTGGGGCCCGGTCAGCGTAGCTTCGGGGTTGAGTGTCAGCCTATGAACCAGGAGGCCACAGTACACAATTCTGGGACAGGGCACATGCCGGGTTGCAGGCTCAATCCCCAGTATGGGGCATACAGGAGATAACCAATCAATAATTCTCTCTCATCATTGATATTTCTATCTCTCTCTCCCTCTCTCTTCCTCTCTGAAATCAATAAAAATAATCCTTTACTGTTTAAGGTATTACATATATGTCCTTATTCATCTCATTGCCCCCTCAACCCTCCCACTTATGCTCTCACTACCCTAGTGTCTATGTCCATTGGATAGGCTTATATGAATGCATACAAGACCTTTGGTTGATCTCTCCCCATGGCCCCCATATTCCCCTGCCTTCCCTCTGAGGTTTGGTGGTCTGATCAATGCTTCTCTGTCTCTGGATCTGTTTTTGTTCATCAGTTTATGTTGTTCATTATATTCCACAAATGAGTGAGATCATGTGATATTTATCTTTCTCTGACTGGCTTATTTCGCTTAGCACAATGCTCTCCAGTTCCATCCATGCTGTTGCAAATGGTAGGAATCCCTTCCTTTTTTACAGCGGTATATCATTCCATTGTATAGATGCACCAGTTTCCTAATCCACTCATCTGCTGATGGGCACTTAAGGCTGTTTCCAAATCTAATTTATTGTAAATTGTGTTGCTATGCACATAGGGATGCATATATCCTTTCTAATTGGTGTTTCTAGTTTCTTGGGTTATAGTCCTAGAAGTGGGGTCACTGGGTCAAATGGGAGTTCCATTTTTAGTTTTCTGAGGAAACTCCATACTGTTCTCCACAGTGGCTGCACCAGTCTGCATTCCTACCAGCAGTGTACGAGGGTTCCTTTTTCTTTTTTTAAAAAAGAAAAAAGTGGGGATGGCTAAGGTTGGGGGCAGGAGCAGTGGGAAAGGCAGAGAGTAAGAACCCAATTATGAAAAACTTCTATAACAAGGGCAATGGAGAAGGTGGTAAACTTAACCAGTGCTCACCAGTGTTCTTGTTCCCTTCTGGGCACAGGAAGATTCTACTCCCCATACCGGAAGTTAAAAGGGATGGAGGGTGTGTCTATATAACTAGTTCTGGCTGTCAGGCTGTGATACAAGTGCTCTATATCACAGAAAAACACTATGGTCCAAAGCACATAAAAACACTATGCCCCATACCTTTGCCGTAGCAATTTCTAGCTGATAGAGCCCCCATCTGTCTGAATCCTCAGGTAACTATTTAGGGCAGAGCATCCACCCTGTGCGCGTGAACTCAGGAAACATGAGAAATGAATAAGACATAAACCTTTGCATTGGATTGCCTCTGAGATTGTCAGTTAATTTGCTACCACAGTATAACCCAGCTTTAACCTGACTAGCACAGGATACAAGAAAAATTAATCAGGAGAATCACTGAAAAAGACTTCTGTTTTAGAAAGATCACATTGACTATGATGTAGAATGTAGACTAGCAGGGCCAAGGATAAATACAGGCAGACAAATTCAGAGTCAATGGGTGCTTTCTCCCACACCAGCCAAACTCATTTCCTTCCAGCTAAACCTCCAACACAAAGTGCTGGGCCATAACGTGACAAATGAGGCTTCCTTGGGCTCAGCCCTCTTCCAGAACCAATGCACGTAGAGATTCCTCACCAAAATCTTACACTCATGCAAAGAGCCTAAGACCAGTGGAAGAGTCTGTATCTCCATTTAGGATAAGAAAATCTGTGCTAATAGAAAAAGGGCATATCACAACTTTCCCTAAATTACTCTGAAAATCCCTTCTTTTGTGCAGCACTTACTCTGGACATGTAGCATTCTGAGATTCAGAACAGAAAAATCAGAGGGAATAAAGCCCTTGGGTACCGTTCACTGTCTGTTAGCCACAAACTGCTCAACAATCTGATCGAGATTTCCCTGAGCATCGCATGAAACATAAAGACGTTACTGAGATGAAGACACTACAGAAACCAATATAAAATGATCAATATGCTTGGATGTTTGGTGCTAACAAATAATAAAAGTGCACCATAGTGCAGCCCCACATGGTTACTGAACCATTTGGAAATAGAACATACTTGGAGATAACCCTAGTCTGGGATTTAGATCTCTGGCTACTTGGTTAGGAGGCGATTCCCTTAGTGACCTTGAGCAAGCCACCTACCTTCAATGTCACCATTTCCCTTCACTAGCCTAATGAGAAGATTACTGTTCCCCTCAGAAAAATCATGTGAGAGTCTATAACAGAAGCATTTGTTAAGCACTTTAGATCTCTTTTATACACAGAGCCTGAAGTTCAAAGCAGTTCCATAGATGCCCAGATAGGGACCCATAAATGTATTCAGTCTACACCAAGGGATGACTCTGCCATGTGTTACTGTTGATAAATGAAGGACTTGTATTAAAAAATGCATAATTTAATCAAGAGAAACCCACTAATCAGTAGGAAATATGCAGTCTTGATGTTATGGGAATTTTTTTAATGTTCATGTTATTAAAGGTACCATAATTTCTCATGAAGCTATTGAAATGACAATTAATGTAAAGGAAAAGTTTTGAAAGATAAAATGATATCAAACCATGAGATGCTCAGGAGAGACTGGCACCCCAACAGCCAACGAGGCTGATACTGTTTCTACTTCCAGTTGAAAATTATAAATTCACAAGCTAAGTTTTCACTCCTTGGATGTCAATGAGCTATGTGACCATTCTCCTGAACCAGGGTCTAAACAGTGACCAGATATCTAGTCCCTCAATAATACAGCATCAGTTTGTCATGTACTCTCTGACCTATGTGTAAGAGCTGGCAAAATCATCCCATGGGTCAATAATTACCATCTTCTAAACAAGAGGTTTCTTAAAAATCTCTAAATTTGTGAGATGGTTGAAACTTGGTCAGTCATGAATAAGCATATGTGACAATCCCATGAATACTTTTACTAGTGTGAGATTTTTTACATTGTTTAGAGATTTAGTAAGGGGGCAAGGTGTGTGTGTGTGTGTGTGTGTGTGTGTGAGTGTGTGTGTGTGTGTGTGTGTGTGTGTGTGTGTGTGTGTGTAGCTCTTCCTCTTGTGTTTAGAGGTGGAAAATGAACAAGAAATTATGGAAAATAGGAAGAATAACCTGGTGTATAGCTTATTGCTATTAACTCATATCTAAGTTTTGTAAAGAGAGGCTTAGACAGTGGCCGAAGAACTATTTTTCTTTTCCTTTCATTTTTTCCTTCTTTCTTTCATATATGTTTCAAAAAAGAAAAAAATAATTTTATTTTACCTTATTTTTCATACTTTAGAACATAAATTCATTTCCAAGAGTGATTTTTTCACACCCAGTACTCTAACTCTACACCATGACTACACACACCAGTGGGGAGTGAAGAACTACAGTTATCTGGATAATCCAACCCCAAAAACTCAAATTTGAAAAATTACTAAAATTGTGTCTTAAAATACCCAAACCATTGCTCTAGTCCTACCAGAGTAGACAAAACTTAAGCCCACTGTCTACTCAATGGGAACTACTATCCACCCAGCCCCAGGGGCCAAATGGAAGTCATTGCTTTAGAGCAAATTGAAAATTGTAGGATGGCCCCTTTGACCACCAGTAGTTAACTATCTGGTCTAGAAAACACTTCCTTCAAAAATCAAAAATTAATTTTAAAGTTTAGGGCACATATAGATTTATAGATTCCTTGAAGTAAATCTAGGCCTCCAGCAGACCATTGCCCATCCTAGGGAACCAGTGACCTAGAAGTGATATAGCCATATCTCTTTATTTATACACACTTGTCTTAGCTCCCGCTGCTATAGCAAAATACCACAGACTGGATGGCTTAAACAACAGACATTAATTTCTCACCGTTCTAGAGGCTTAGAAGTTCAAGATCAGGATATGTTGAGTTCCTAGTGGGTAACCTTTTCCTGGTTTACGGACAGCCATAGCAGAAGGAGCTGGTGTCTCTTACCCTTCTTATAAATTCACTAACCCCATCATAAAAGCCCCAACTCAGGACTTCGCCAAAATCTGATTATCTCCCAAAGGTTCCATCTCCAAATACTAGCACATTGAGGGGTAGGGCCTCAACCATATTAATGGAGTGGGGGACCCAAGCTAGTCTATAGCAGCTCTCCTACATTTGAAGAAGTTGAAAGTCATAAACTCGGAAAGCTTAATTATTGCAATAACTCTACTACATGTGCTTTTGTGGGCAGCACTGATGAAAATAGCCATGTGAACTTTTATTAGCTGAATATGCAGATCTTATCTAAGTTCTATCCCATTGTCAATTTAGTCTCCCTAAAGAAGAATCAGGGTTCACTGATTCTGGAACAATTTAGTTGTCCTTTGTGCGACTTAGTACTTCCTGAGTGCCTTCAGTGTTCGGTCCCCCCCCCGCCCCCAAAAAAAAAAAGCTCAAAATGAGCTGCAAAGCAACACTTCAAATTCAGAAGCCACTCTGCATCACTAAAGCTTAAAACAATAAATAAATAAATAAATAAATAAATAAATAAATAAACTCTGTCTGAAAGAGTGAAAACAAGTGAAGGGAGGAGGTGGACAAAGGAAGTGCGTGAGCGATGCTGGGAGGGATGAAAAGGGAGCAGGTAACAGAGAGGTACTTGAGTACAAAAAGGATCCATTTTCACAGTTTTCTGATTGGTGATCCCAATATTAACAATTTATCTTAAATGTTGTTATCTAGAAAGAGAAACACCACATGACTTCACTCATTTATGGATATTAAAGATCATTATAAACTAATGAATAGAAAGATAGATATAGAGACAGTAAAACAACAAGCAGACTGTCAAATGACAGCGGGGGAGGGGGGTAGGGAGATCTGGGGGAGATAAGAGATCAACCGAAGGACTGGTATACATGCATATAAGTACAACCAATGGACACAAAACTCTGGGGAGGGAGGACATGTATGGGAGGGGGTGGCAATGGTAAGCTATGTACACATATAATACCTTAATAAATTTTTAAAAAAGAAAAAATAATAATAAATAAATAAATGTTGTTACCTATCCCTGATTTGAAAATCACATAAAAGAGTGATTTTTCTTTAAAATCCTAGAGCTACTGAGCGAGGGTAAAGTAGGGCTTAGCATTCTCAGCTGTCAAGTGGGTGTCCATGCCTCGATTCACAAAGCCATGTGCTTCCTAAAGCTCCAGGTGGCTTTCAAAGTGTGGCTGCTACAGTCTGTCTCCCTCCTTTCTATTATGGATATTTTCTGAATGAGATTTAGTTAACTGTGTGACTTTGTTGTCAGAAGCAGAAATTAATCTAAGAATTATGATTCTGTTGTCACTGGATCATCTTTCTGTTTCCAAAACACAAATTCCTAGGATTTTATTCCCTGTGTGGTTGCAATTCATTCCAATTCTTCCAGAAGGTGTGGGTTTGTGTATCTCAAGCCTGTATTCCAGAATTAGGAAAATAATTCACTTCCTCCACCTAAGTGCATGGTAAATGAGACAAAGCTAATGACTATTTAATGATTTTTTAAAATATATTATACTGGCAATGTATTAACTCTGGAAGAAATTGGTATAGTTTTTGCCTGTACTGCATTTTGCAAACTAGTAATAGAAAAAATTTATCTTACCATATTCCACATAACAAAGTTTTATATTTCCTTTTCATTTTAAATCTTTGTTTATTTATGCTCTGTTTTCCCAATATTAAGCTGGGAATAAAGAATATATAACAATGCATACATAAACTGCCTAAAAATATGATTTATACCTGTACAATCAAAGCAAACCTAACCTATATTGGTTAAACCTCACATAGAACATGGTAATATTTTCACAGTTTAAAAAAGTAGGTCATTATCTGTTGCAATTTATTCTTCATTTCCTAAATACTTTTTCCTTTCTCTCCAAGGCTATTTTACCATGTTTCATGATATTTTATGCACTAAGTAGAGCTGTTCCACGGGAATCCTGGGGAGAGAAATTATTCCATTTTATAGGTGAGATTCCCGGGACTTAGAGATGTTAAATAGCATGTCCAAGGTAGCAAAGCAATGAAGTAGTACAGTTGGAACGGAACCCAACATGACTAAAATTTTTGTTTGTCCTAGACTCTTTTCTTCCTTCTTGCCTTCTGGTCTTTCTTTCTTCCTTCTTTCATTCTTACCTTTTTTCTTTCCCTCTTTCTTTATTTCTTCCTATTGTTTTAATGCCTTCTTTCATTTAACATTAAAAGCTGTAAGGATCAATTAAAATTGTTTTTCCCTTTAATATCTTATTAGAAAATCAGAAGGAAAAAGGAAAAAAAAGAGGGAGGAGACAGGAGTAGAGGAGAGGAAACTCTCCGGACCAGGTGTTGCCCCTGCCTACTGTCTTTCCCTTTAGGGTAAAATTCTTTGAAAAATTTCTTTGTACTTATTATTTTCAATCATTTCCTTCCTTTCTCAGACTTATTGGTAGTGTTTGGCTGACCTATCAGCAGCATTTGGTATTATTGGTCACGTTCTCTGCTTTAAATCACTTACTTTACTGGAATATGAGCCATCAAACATTCAAACATCTGAGGTTTCCCCCCTTTTTTCTCAGGATGTTTCCCTTTGCTAATCTCTCATCATTTCCCCAACTCTCAAATTTTGAATATCCAACAGCTTAGTTTTGGGACTATTTAGTTTTGTGTCCTGTAACTTCATCTGGTCTCAGGGCTATAAATGCCATCTACGTGCTGATAACTACTAAGTTCCTGTCTCTATCCAGAACTGTTCTTTTAAACAGCAGTCTGGTGTATCCAGCTAGTATCTCTACCTGGATGTCTAGTGGGTATCTCAAAGCTAACAAGCCCCAAACTGAACTTTTACCATTTCTAAGCAAAATCTATTCACAATCTTTTCCATATAAGAATCAGATAAAAAAATAAATAAATAAATAAACTCAGAGTCATCCTTGACTTCTCTCTTTCTCTCACACCATACACAAAATCCACCAATAAATCTTGCTCTACTTTCAAAATATATGTGGAATCCAACCAATTCTTACAACCTCCTCCACTGCCAACCTGGTCCATGCCATCCTCACATCTTGCTTAGATTATTGTCATAGCCTCCTAACTAGAATTTCTGCTTTTACCCTTGCCTATATTTAATCTATTGTCCAAATGACATCTTTTAAATATGCAAAATCATGTCAATCATCTGCTCAAAAGAAAAAAACAACAGCAAATAACTATCTCACTGAGAATAAAAGCCTAAGTCTTTACAGAGACCCCAAGTGCCTGCTTTAATACAATCCCCCTCTTATCTGGTCTCATCTCACTACACTCTCTTTCTAACAGTGGCCTACTTGTTCTTATTTCTCAGCACACCTCTGCCCTTGCTGGCCACTCTTCCCACAGAAATGGGCGTGGCTCGCTTCCTTACCTCTTCAGATCTCTCCCTCAAATACCATCTTTTGAACGAGGGCCTCCTGACCACTGTGTCTGAAATTTACAACAAGGTACACCATCTCCTCCTCTGGTGTAGCTTTCTCCTTAGTGCTTGTCACTATCTAGCATACTGTATATTTTCACATTTTATCTTATTTAAGATATGACTCCCTTTTAGGAAGAACCGAGTGCAGGGATTTTTTTGTTGTTGTTGTGTTTGCTGTTCTATCTCTATCACCAAGAATAATAGTAGACACTCAGTAATCACTGCAGAAGGAGGCAGACGGGGAGGAAGGAGGAAAGGAATAAGGGAAGGAAGGAAACATTGCAAGGATCATTAAAGCACTAGTTCCCCTCTCGGTGTGAAAATAGCAACTAGCTCATTTATGACATTCAAGTCATGGGTGGCATAGCCTACCCCATTGCTTCCTGAGTATATCTAGATAAATATAAACCAATTAGTCTCTAAAGAACAAGTGGCGTCCTCTTAACTAAATGCACTTTCTAAATGCCCATGTGAACCAATTAAAGTATGAAGTGGTTCCAACTTCCAGGGGCTTTTTTCTTAAACAACAAACTAGGAACAGAAGCCAATACCCAAGCTGCCCCTCTCCCTCACACCATGTTAAGCATACTGCTGGCTGTAGGTAAATGCTAAGTTGCAGCTATATCCCTTTTATTTCCCAAAACTAGGTTTTGATTTATCTTACTTCAGGCCTTGAGCATCTGGAATTTTCCCAAATAAACTAAAATTTCTCCTTCAGTAAAACTACTGCTCATTACCTGTGTTAATTTCATCTCTTTCACTGCATTCAATCACCCCATCTGTTGCAATTCCAGCTGTGAGAAGGGAGAAGAGCAAGACACTAAGCAGACCTAATGCAGAGACACTGTGGGTTAGCAATCACTCTTTCACAGAAAAAAAGGACATTTGTAGCTCACTCTGAACACAGTGGGACCAACCTTAAAATAACCAGGCAGACGTGGACTGAATTACTCAGATTTTCAAAGTTCATAGTTCGTTACATAAAAATTCATATTTATACAACATCAAAATGTCCAGTATAACTAACTGATAAATTCATTTCCATAAACATATTCATTATATAATACCCTGGATTATAAAAGCAGATTCTACATCAAAGTGCTGTGAACTAGTTTTCAAGAAAAAGCTACCAGACCCACACACCAAATTTCTGAATATGGGTTTGCAGAACTTTAAAGAAATCCTATATAATAAAGTGGTAACATGCAAATTGACCATCATTCCAACACACAAGATGACTGGCACAAGATGGCCGGAAGGGGAGGTTCAGTTGTGGGCAATCAGGCCAGCAGGGGAGGGCAGTTGGGGGGGACCAGACCTGCAGGGGAGGGAAGTTAGGGACAATCGGGCCTGCAGGGGTGCAGTTAGGCATCCATCAGGCTAGCAGGGGTAGTGGTTAGGGGATGATCAGGCTGGCAAGCAGAAGCAGTTAGGGGCAAGCAGGTAGCCAGGCAGGTGAGTAGTTGGGAGCCAGCAGCCCTGGTTTGTGAGAGGGATGTCCCAGATTGGAGAGGGTGCAGACTGGGCTGAGCCCCCCCTTCCTCCCATGCATGAATTTCGTGCACCGGGCCTCTAGTAGAAGACATAATATGTTATGTGTTAGATGCTCAAGAAATGCTAGTTCCCTTTCTGTCCCTGGACTGTATCTCAGCAATTTTTTGTTCAGGGAAGTCACCACTGGAGCAATATATATGCTTGCCCTCTCTGTCTGCTGAAGGTCTTCCTGAGACTTGGGGAGCTGCTAAAGCACTTTCTTCCTCTTTAACATAGAATGATAAACCAAGTTGTAGTGATTCAGGATGATACTTCAAAAAGCTCAATATCTGCTAGGCATGGATATGGTTTGTTTCAAACTCTAAAAGAGAGGGCTGTGCACGTAAAGAAAGTAAATGTTCTTGCAAGCTTTCCTCTCTTTCTTAAAAAAAGAACCTCAATTTCTCTCTCTATTCTTATCGCTGTCTCTATCTCTCCCTGCCACCCTCGCGTCCTCTCTTCCTCTTTCAAGGAGTGGCTCTGTAGGCTAAAGTCAAGGCAAATCCTAGTGATGTTTAAAACTGAACAATTTTTTTTTTATCCTCACCCAAGGACTTGTTGTTGGTTTTGTTTGTTTGTTTGTTTGTGTTATTGATTTGAGAGAGAGCATAAGTGGGGAGATAGACATTAAGGACCAGGGATCAAACCACAACCTGAGTATGTGCCCTGACTGGGAATTGAACCTGCCACCTCTTGGTATGTGGCTTCAACCAACTGAGCCACACTGGCCAGGGCTAAAAATGATCAATTCTTTACCATTAATATTTTCATAAATGAGGCCAGAAGGAGATCCAAGCAAAAATTAGAAGTATGCTAATATGTCTTCAGTATAAGGTTGCCATAAAAAATCATGGAATTCCCAGAGAGGTTTTACTTTCAAATAAATAACACATCCTTTCAAATAAATAATCATCCCAAATATTGCATACTTTTCATACTTTTAAAAAGGTATTTTATCTGAAATTCAAATTTAATTGGGCATTCTGTACTTTTTATATGCTAAATCTGGCCATCCTAATTCAGTTCTTTTCTTCCCTCATCTCCCTAATTCCTTCACTCTGAAAACTAGACTGGGGTGGAGAGCCATTCAATCCAGCCAGATAGGGAAAGCAATCCAGGAAGACTTCACAGAGGAGAGGAGACCAAACTAAGTCAGGAAGAATTCGCATTATACAAAAGAATGGTTATCTGTTAAGGAAAAGGGAAAGAGAGGAGAGTTCCAAGCAAAGGGAATAGTATGACCAAAGATACAGAAACATGAAAATTCATACGTGTTATAGAAACTAAAAATTGCATTATTACTGAAGTATAACACATAGGACAGAAAGTAGCAATGATGAAAATTTTGAGATAAGTAGGAGCAGATCGTGCTCTTAGTGCCAACATCAAGGGCCTGTTGCTGCAAAGACCTTGAAATGTTTTACTAGTAAGCAGAAAATTGTCATGATTCAATTTGCTCTTTAAATAAGTCCCTTCCACATCATATAAAAACTAATTCTGAGAAAGATAGAATTGGAGGCAGAATTCCTTCTCAAATAGCAAGGAAAGGCTGGACTTGAACTGGGGTTATGTGAGAAGGGTGAAGAGTCAGGAGAAAAACTTGATAAATATTTATGAGTGGAAAAAATCAAAGAATCTGATGACTGATGGATATGAGAGATCTAGGATTACCGCATGGACTCTCCTTGGATAACCAGACTGGTGGTTAAATTCCAAACACTGCAGGCAATCAGAGAGGGAAGTAGAAGGATGTGATAAGTTCAGCCTAGGGAAGAAAATTTTGAGTTGCTTTTAGGATTCCAACAAGGAAATGTGCAGTAATTATTTCCACATATGAATCTGAGACTCAGGAGGACAAGGTCATTGATAAAGATGTGATAAGTATCACAAGTAAGGCTATGTTTGCCTGAATACAATGTGGTTTTAACAGGATAAAAATCAATGTCCCTAGGTCCAGAGGTGGGAGTCCAGGGCTGAAATGGTGGCTATAGCTTGTGGGTAGGGAACCAGGCTCACATGCCCAGTTTATGGCTTCCATGCTCAAGGTTACCTCCTCGTCTAGTGTGGCTCCTCAAGCTCTGTCCATCATATCTGCTTTCCAGGCAGCTGAAAGGAGGTGAGGAAGGTAGGGGAGGTCATTTTCCAGCACCTTTCAGGAGCCTCCCCCTGAAATCTCACACGCCACTTCAATTTGCAATCCCTTAGCCTAACTTTATTTTCTTGATATATTTTGTTGATTTTTACAGAGAGGAAAGGAGAGGGATAGATAGTTAGAAATATTGATGAGAGAGAAACATCGATCAGCTGCCTCCTGCACACCTCCTACTGGGGATGTGTCCGAAACCAAGGAATGGAACCCGGGACTCTTCAGTCCGCAGGCCGACGCTCTATCCACTGAGCCAAACCAGTTAGGGCCCTTAGCGTAACTACAGACGCGTGGCCTGCCTAGGTATGAAAGAAGTTAGGAAAAGTAATCTTTTAGCTGAGCCCACTAACTCCCTGTATAAAATCTGGGTTCTACTACCAAGGAACAGAGATGAATGGATACTGATTCAACAAAAAGTAATCTCTGTCAATCATGAGAATAGATAAAACCAAGGAAGAACTTGAGAGTGAAAATGTAGTTGGTCAAGACAGACCCAAGGATAACGATTTAAGGGGCAGACAAAGGAAAGAACAAGGAAGGGGAAATAGTAAAGGGACCCCTAGCTGATTTGGCTCAATGGATAGAGCAGACCAATCCTTCAGTTGCAGGCTCCTCCCTGGCCCGGGCCCTCATCAGGGCATGTGCAGGAGGCAACCAATCAATGTGTTTTTCTCACATGGATGTTTCTCTTTGTCTTTCCCTCTCTCTAAAGTCAATGGGAAAAATATCCTCGGGTGAAGATTAAAAATAATAATTTTTTAAAAATAGTAAAAGGAAGGAAAGAGCCCAGGAAAGGAAGTACCTTTTTCATAGTTTTCCTAATAGTGACTCACTAAGCTTAAATATTAGAGTCATATTACATCCTCAAGATTTCCTCTTTGCTTTTTGATTTCTTTTCTTTTCTTTTTTAATTGACTTATAATTGACATACAATATCCTCAAGATTTAAACTGATGCTTCCTAGCTTTTTTAATTGGTTATTCACATTTCCAGCCATCGTTTTGTTTACACATTTGCTTATACCTGATGTCCGTGGTCATTTAGCGTCTTCTAAATAGGCGCCTTTGGAAAGCATGGCCGCTCCTCAAGCCATCGGGATATGCTGGAGCAGCAACTTAATTAAGCAATATTTTCACTTTCAGATACTGGAATAATTCAACCGCAATGGCTCATTCAAAAGTGTTGGGTTAATGAGAACATTAAAAGTAACAAACAACGGAGGTCAAATTAGAAACTACAAATTGCATTTTTACTGAAGTAGAAAGTGGCATATGGCAGGAGCAAAGTTATACGGACATCCCTCAGTAAAATAAACAGAGTTCACTATTGAAAGTTGTCTTTAAAGCAAAATTCTGATATTGAAACCATATTTTTCTCATTCATTTGTGCTTCCTATGGGAAAAACTCAGCCTCAAGACATAGCCCCTCCACTGATGGGAATGAGGAGATGAAATAGGAAAAGGAAAAAATATTGTAAAATACTATACAATCTCTAGATTTTAAAAAAAATTAAAAAGCCTGTCAATAAAAGTCAAACCGAGGCTAACTGTAGGCCAGAAAGGAGAAAAGAGACTTCCTATCATCGCCACCTACAAAAGCTAGCATGAATGAATGTTCAAAGTATGGTAACATTACTTATACAACCATTTCTGTATACAGCAAGAATAGCGCCTTCCAGGTACTTAAGTATGCTAGGCGTTAACAACACCTGACACACCTGTGGTATACTAAGCTGGCAAAATATTTTAAGTGCCATATGGCATCGTAAGCCCCTGAAAGGTTCATACACCTCTTGAAGTTATTAGAGAGATGATTTTACATAATCCCATTTTACAGATAGAAAAGCAGATGCAAAGAGGCTACCCCTTATCTGTGAGATGAAAGGAGAGTAACTGAATTTGTTAGGCCCAGCATCTGATAAGCTTTTGAGAACTACAAATATACTGAGAAATAACTTTAGAACTTTAGGGTTTGTGATTCTGAGATCTCAAGTCCCTCAGAAAATCACAATAGCACCTAAGATACATGGCTTTCATGGATCCCCAGTATTGAAACCATCAGTCAAATGCACTAAGCAGTACCTCACCTTGATGAAAAGAGAGCATGTCAATGTATCACAGTTCCTTAGCAGCAGCATGATCAGTTACCTTCCAGATGTGTAGGGAAAAACTTCACTTTTCCTCCTGCTTCTCCTTAACCCTTCTCTGTTATATAACTCTTCCCTGGATGCAAATGAAAGTCTCCACTCTCACACCACTACCACACTCACACTTCTGATGTGTGGGGGGTTCTCCACACAACAAGCAATTTTATTTGACACCAGCTGTGTCTCCTATAATTAAACTCAATTCTCACACCACCTGGAGTCCCACAAAACTGTTTCCCCACCTTCAGAGTTATCACCTGTGCTTCTGACCAATCGGCTACACACTGGAGGTTCCATGACCTCCTTCTCGTGTGGGTCACAGAGCTCAGGAAAAGTGGGAAAGTGCGCAGAGCGTCCTCCGCAGGTGCACCACTTTCCTCTAAATCCCGTGCTTCTGAGATTTTCATGGAGGCTTCATCATGTAGCCTTGATTCCATTATTAATTCCAGCCCCTCTCCCCTCTCTGGAGAATGGAGGCTGGGGCAGAAAATCCCCAGCTTCTGTTAGGTAGGAACCAAAATGGAGCCGCTGGGGTGGGGCCTGGCGGGTAGACCAGCCTGGCCTTTGCACTGCCTCTCTACCAGCAGCACTGTAGCCAGTAGCTCCTGAAGCAGACCGCAGGTTACATAGAAAGGTCACATTGAGGTCATGTCATTTTCCTTGGCACAAGCGCAAAGGAAAATGACATGGCCTCAATACCACCTTCCTAGGTCCCCAGACTAATTGTAACAAAATTAGCTCGTGGGCTTTTCTGTATGCATTATGGGCAAGGGCATGCACAGAAGGAATAGTTATATAACCCTTTTCTGTTATATAACTCTTCCCTGGATGCAAATGAAAGTCTCCACCCAGAAGCTCCCTCATTTAAGCCAAGTAGCCCACGAAACCCAAGGCCATTGTTTCTCTCGACTGGCTGGCTCCTCAGTTGCGGTATATTTTCAATAAATACTGCTTTGCTTTACTTTCATTCCATTGGCCTGTGATTCTTTTCTAGGCCAACAAGAAGAACTGAGGACCCAGCTGTTAACAGAACCATGGCTTGGTCTTTCTGGTGATCAGTTCCCACCCAGGAGCCCACAGTCACTTCATTAGAACAAAAGACACTCCTATCACCCTGGAAATCCCAAGGGATTTAGGAACACTGTGTCAAGGACCAAGGTCAAAGACCAAATATTAGATCGTAAGAATCTCTTAGAGCTCTTATTCCTTAGGAAATTACATGAGTTTTTAGAAGGCCTATGTCAGGAACCAAGGCAAAGACATTAATATACATTTTTTTCTATTATCTCAGAAAACATATCTATCCAAAGTTTTTCTTTAATGCCATACATGACTGATTTAAACTTTAATCCTTCTAAATAAAAATTTACAACATGGTTTCTTCCTTTTCCCTTCCCTTTCCCATTCGATTATCTTTTAGTATTTGATTATGATGCAGTTATACAAACTACCCCTCCCGTTGACCCACCCCAGATATTTTAGTTAGAGGCAGATGTAGAAACACAAGAGTATCAAGTACAATATTCTTCAAATTGACATCTCTAATTTCAGCACCAACAAGATCATTCACACACATTGAATTACTCTCAGGCATCTTGCTCCTTTGCTGATTCCAAAATTATTGGTTTAATGTTTCTGCCATAGCCATCGTTACAATCCACGGTAAGTACTAGTTTCTCTTGATGCTATAACAAATTGCCACAAACTTAATAGCTTAAAATTACTATTTCATAGTTCTCAGGCCAGAGTCTGAAATGGGTGTTAGTGGATATTTTAGTCCGTTTGGCATACCATAGCAAAATGACGTCCCCAAAACAGACTGGGTCGCTGACAACAGAAATTTATTTCTGATGGCTCTGGAGGTTGGAGGTCAAAGATCAGGTTGCAAGCATAGTGGGGAGAGGGCTCTCCTTTGGGTTACATATTTCTCATTGTATCCTCACCTGGCAAAGGAGCTAGGGAACTCTGTAGGGTCACTAATCCCATTCACGAGGGCTTCCTCCTCAGGACCTAATCACCTCCCAAAGGGCCCATTTCCTAATGCCATCATGTTAGGCATTCCACCATATGAATTAGGGAGGACACAAACATCAGACCATAGCAATAGGCTAAAATCGATATGTTGGCAGGACTGCACTGTTTTTTAAAGCTTTGGGGGGGAGGGGAATCCATTTCCTTGCTTTTTTCAGTTTATAGAGGCTGCCTTCATTCCTTAATCCATGGCCCCTTTCTTTCAAATCCAGTGGTATGGCACCTCCAAATCTCTCTCTAACTCTAGCCCTCACTCTCTTTAATTTATAAGGATGCTTATGATTATACAGACCCACCTAGAAAGTGTAAGATAATCTCCACATCTCCAGACCTTTCGTTGAATCACAGTAGTAAAAATCCTTTTGCCATATGAATTAACATATTCTCAATTCTGGGGATTGAGAAAATGAACTTTTGGGGAGACCATTACTCTACCTGTTACAATAATAAAGAAAAGTTGGTGAGGGAATCTTACTGGATCATCTACACTATTGTTGTTTAATTAAAATCAGAGTATTTGGGACAGATTATATCATAATGTTCTTTAGCAAGGGCACTGCTTTCTATTTTTTCCATTGACTTTAAATAGTTAAGCATCTTCTACAAAGTCTTAACTTATTCCCCAAAAAATAACATAAGCCCTAAAGAGAACATGGTTTTGTATGGTTCTTAAAATGTACAGCCTTAATCCAGCTGACCTTAACTTCTGTTTTTCAAAAATCAAAGGCATGCCTAGGATCATTGCTCTACCTTATTATCAAAGGTCTTGGGACAGAAACTCCAGTCTTTTATTGTGATTTTATGCATTGCCCGCAGAACTGGTCAGTCACCTCCACAGGAGAAAAAATATCAGAGTTATAAAAGAACAAAGATTATCTGTTTTACTTTTCACATTCAGACAGGTAAGAGAATTTATTCTGGCCTTATAGTTAAAGCAGAGGTTTCTAATTTTTCTGAAATCTGGGGAGTGTGTGTGTGAGTGTGTGTGTGTTGTGCATTGTATGTGTGTGTGTGTGTTTATTTTGTTTAAAAGATTCCCAGAAGAGAAAATATAATTTACCTCAGTAACCTTTTCAAGTACAAAATAGCTTTGATTTTCCTTACACTGACTAATCTCTCTGTGGCTGTCAGAGAGTACTATTTAAGTATAAGGCAAGAAAGAGGTCAGAAACCCATCTTGCTCTTGCTCAGAATAGCAATAGGAAAAAAGTGAAGAAAATATCGGGACATTTCTTACCAGTCTGTTCTTCCGGATATAAGAGAAAACCTCAATTTAAGGCAGAATGATTTTAAGCCCTTTTATCAATTTTACTCAAGTCCAAACATATTTACAAAGTTTGGCCATCGGCAAATGCCTCCACCTTTCTCAACTTCGCTTCTCTATGTATATATAATGTGTGGATAACAACAGTCCCCGTCTCACATTAGTGCAATGCCTGATACCCAGTAAGAGCTCAATCAATGTTAGTCATTACTGTAATTTATACGTTACTCCAGAATTGGAAAGAGACATATCAAAAATAGAGCCCCAAACTTAATCCTAGGATATGAAAGAAAATTAAAGAAATACATATAAATCAGTGGGTAATTAGACAAATTTTGTTCAGTGGGTAATTAGTCTATTTTGGCACCACAGAGCTACCTCTGCTCAATTTCTTCTTCTCATGGAGAAATCTACTGAGAAGAACTTTCAGCAAAAAATGTTATTGCTTTGATGCCCCGCGTAGCAGGAAGAATTGATACGACATAAAAGAACTGGGAGCTGTGTCCTAGCTGGTTTGGCACAGTGGATAAAGCACTGGCCTGTGGACGAAAGGGTCCAGCCGATCAATGATTCCATCTCATCAATATTTCTATCTCTATCTCTCTCTCCCTTCCTCTCTGAAATCAATAAAGATATGTTTTAAGAAAGAACTGAGAGCTGCCCGCTTCATTATATTGAGAAATTCACTCTTAAACATCCTAAGATCATAAAAATAACCACCAATCATTAAGGATTGGTTAATTACAGAAAATCAAGCAAAACCGAGGTCTTATTGACTTAATCTGGTATGGTCTCAGGACAAAATCAGTGTTCAAATGCAACGAAACTGTAGGAAAGAGGCCAGGCATATGGAAAGTGGTCGGTAAATAGCATTACATGAAGGGCAGGTAAGATGGAGGCAGAGATCCAGGAAGGTAGGAAAAGGAGGGAGGGAGGACAGTAGGGCTGATTCTTATTATCCGGGGACAGAGGTTGCCCCTTGGCCAATCTCACCCCTTCTTGCTCACTTCATACTTCAACTTATCCAGTGTGTTCTCTCATTCTTGTTCTTGTTCCCTTCCTCACTCCCCCGTCCCCCCCTCTCTTTCTCTCCTCTCTCCTCTCTCCTCTCTCTCTCCCTCTCCCTCTGCCTCTCTCTCCCTCCCTCGCCACCCCCCAATCTAGACAGAGTCTAGTGTTAAATGTATGCGTTTCATCCACAAACTGATCTTGGATGTGTGACACAGCCTTACACAGCCATTTGAGTTTCTCCATTTGAACTTGAAATGCTCTGCCAAAACTGACTTCCTCGGTAACAAAGATCCAAATCTATCTTCCAGCAAGCAGTCCTTGACTTCACAACAGCCCATTCATACAAATGGCTGTCATCACTCTCAGCCTATGCTCTATTTCACCAGAGCATAAAAGCAGTCCAGAGAACACTTATGTGATTGTAGAGAACATATTGTTTGGAAGAGAGGGTAGAATGAAGTCATAAAAAGGTACAGGTAGTTTTTAGCGACTCTCATCCTGGGAATTAACAGATTCCCGGGTAAAGTTAATCCGCCCTGGCAGATTTAAAGTTAATTCTGCCCAATATCACCGCAAAGCCTGTCTGTTTGTTTGCAATCTCACTTTGCTCCTCAGCCTAAATTTCTATGAATCCAGATATGAATTTGGGTTATTAAGCATTCTCCTTAGCAATGTAAATGCTTCCCCCAAAAGTTAATGGGCTTTCAATCATGAACATATTCATTTTGAATTAATTCCACCAGATTGCTTTCCTCCTAATTCCTGAGACGCGTTTGAATTAAAAAATAGTTTGATTCTGGAGAAAATATGGAGGTGATTTAGGGGCACTGAGAACTCTTTTTCATTAATTTATTTATTTATTTATTCAGACATTCAATGTTTCTAGGTCCCAGGCACTCTCGTCCTTAGTGGCTGAGAGTGGCCATTAGGGAACAGATGGGGGAAAGATGTGACACAATGGAATGCTGAGGGGGAAATGAGGGCACCAGAGTCTGTAATGTGAATTCCTAGGAAGTCAAAAATACTAAATTGAGGCAAGGGGAGAAAATGAAAGGGTGATAAATATTACCCACCTGAAAAATTTGTCTCATCAAGGGAAGAAAGGAAAACATTGTTGCTTCCTCTCCTGAATAATCCACTGTTTCCAGGACACAAAACATAACAGAAGTAATGTAATTTACCCATCTTCTGTAGCCTAAGATAAAATCTCATTGTGAGTGGGAGAGAGACTTGCTACTGATTTTATAGCTTTGAAAGGTGTTTTCAAACTTTATTTACTCCCATTTAAGACAACCCTACAGCCACACCACTCCAGAACAATTATGATCAATTCCTATCTGATACTTGTAGTGTGTGTGTGTGTGTGTGTGTGTGTGTGTGTGTAACAGGAACCTTGCCCTCTGTATTCAAAAATTCCCCTGATGCTGTGATATTGTCTGAGGATATCACTTGCACTTTTGAGTGCTGGATCTTGGACTCGTGGCTCTTATACTGTGTAGTTCAAACAAGCGATTCCTTCCTATCTTACATTTAGAAACACTTCCAAGGATAGAGGGCCCTTGGATAACCATTATCCTAACAGTCTCTAAAATAACCATTATCCTAACTTGACTGGTCTGAGGATACTGTGTGTATATGTGGCAGGTGAAAGGGAGATGTGAGCTCCAAACCCCACGTCATGATCCCCTTCTCTCAGCTTCAACGTGCAGAGAAACACTGGGATCAATGTTCTATGAGTAAATGCCCTCCCCAATCTTCCATCATCACGGAGATGACTGGGAAAGGGTTTGATCAGGAGGTTGAACAGCCACGCTTTCCCTCTTCCTCGCTTTAGGCCACTCATTTTGCTTTTGTGGATTCACCTGGCCGTAGTTACCTATTTTCCTTTGTAATCCTCTTCTGCCATTGACTATTCCTAATGCTTTGAGTTTCCATTCCAATAATACAAACTTCCCGTGCTGCTCATTTGTAGTAAGATTTGTGTGCGGCTGTAAGGTTTGCAAAGCACTTCATATGCCTCATCTCGTTTACTGTCGGAGGCTGTGCAGCACAGTGGCCAGGGAGCATGCTCTGGAGCCAGACCGCCCAAGTTCATAATCCTTGCTCAGCCATCACCAGCTGTGTGACCTTGGCTGAACTGTAAACTCATCGCCGGTTGAAAGCAATAGCTAAATCCTCTATGTCAGCTCATACCCCGTAAGTAAGACATATCATAGATGGTGGAAGAGATTAGGTCCAAGAATGCTAACACTTTAAAGGCTCAGAATCAGAAGTTAGCTATGATTCTTCCTTCCCCCCACCGTCCCATACGCAAATACTAAGTCTGAGTGACTCTTCTATAGCCATGCTTCGCTTATCTCCCTCCTCTGCCTCCACACTACCTAATACCATTATCAATTCACACCACCAACAGGTCTCCCAGTCTCTTCCATTCCCTCTTCCAAGTTTAACCTCTCATTCCTAAGAGAGTGGTTGGTGTGGAAAAATGTAAGATACCCTGCAATCTTGTAATTCCTTAAAGAAGATGGCATTGTAAAGCCATGATAAAACTAAATGTACGAGGCTGTGAATAAAAACAATAGGGGCAGTGGAAAATCGGAGGAGAGAGGAGTCACCCCCAGCTCAGGCAGTCAGGGAATGCTTTATGGGAAGCATGATGGATCTGAGCCTGCTTTCATTTCTCATTCACTCACACATTCATTCACAAATGTTCATCCAACAAACACTTATCCAGCACCCACTGTATACTAGGACTCTGTCTTAACTTTCAATGCAAAATCAAATACAGCCCTAGCAGGTGTGGCTCAGTGGATGGAGTGTTGACCAGCAGACTGAGGGATCCCGAGTTCAGTTCCAGCCAAGGGCACATGCACAGGTTTCTGGCTCAATCCCCAGTAGGGGGCATGCAGGAGGCAGCTGATCAGTGATTCTCTCTCATCATTAATGTTTCTGTCTCTCCTTCCCCCTTCCTCTCTGAAATAAATAAAAAAGATACATTTAAAAAAATTAAAGACAAACACTACATGTATGCAGAAAGTTTTTTGAGATCGTTGAGAGTGGAAATTCTATTACAAGTAAGAATCGCTAGTCTACACTAAGAACAGCAGCAAACTTACTGTCAAACAACCACTATATCACTTACAAGACAATCACAAATCTAAACATAGTAAGCATGATGTAAGAAAAAAGAAAACTATCACAAAAACTCAGAAGTAGTCAGCACAGTTTATCTGGGGATTAAGCCAAGGAAGATATACCTCATTAGTTAGGTCATTACATTGGCTTCAGTCTTATTTTATTTATGAATGTGTCACTCCTTGTTTCTACCTCTGAGTTTACAGGGTGAGACAAAAGTAGGTTTATAGTTGTAAGTACTCGAAACACAAAGTTTATTCTTAAATTATTAATTATTGTATTATTTTCCATATGAATAACTTTTGCTTCACCCTATCTCTATATATAAAAAGCTAAGTGACCATCACATCCAAAACAACTGAACAGATGACCAAACAGGCTGCGTGGGATGACCAGGCTGACAGGGGGGGGCAGTGAGGAGTGACCAAATGACCAAATGACTGAGCAGAGGACTGCATACCAAGCCCATGGGGAAGGAGGGAAGTATGGAATGACTAGACTGGTCGGGGGGAGGGGCGGTCAGTGAGGGGTGACCAGGCCAGCAGAGAGGTGCAGTAAGGGGCAACCAGGCTGGCGGGGGGAGGCAGTTAGGGGTAACCAGGCCAGGGGGCGAGTTGGGGGCAACTACACCAGTGGGGGGGGGGGGATAGGCATGACCAGGCCAGCAGCGGGGGGGACAATTAGAGGTAGTCAGACAGGCAGGCAGGCAGGTGAGCAGTTAGGAGCTAGTGGTCCCGGATTGTGAGAGGGATGTCCGACTGCCAGTTTAGGTCCAAACCTGCACCTTGGGCCTAAACGAGCAGTCAGACATCCCCCAAAGGGTCCCAGACTGGGGAGGGTGCAGGCTGGGCTGAGGGGGACCCCCCCCCCATGCACGAATTTCATGCACTGGGCCTCTAGTATTTTATAACCAAGAAATCAAAGCTGAGAGAAGGATGACTGACAGTCAGTGGCTCCTTTCTGGTTCAGCAGTACTGGTGTCCAGTGTCTGTTCTGACTGATTAGTTTCAGAGCCATCTCGGTTATTAAATACTAAGAAGATCATACCATACAGAGGCATGAGTAAAATACTAAAACAGTGAATATCAAAAGAACAGAAACAAAAGAATATCTTGTCCTCCACCAAAAGTGGGAATTTGTCTCCCAAGTTATTCTTTATTCCCAATGGGCCACCTCATTATTCCTCTCTTAATCTGTAAAATCAAGTTCTCTTTATCTTATTATCCCCCCTACCAAATACTGCCACAGATGAAATCTGAAGCTTAGTTAGAGTAAGGTATAAACCACTGGCCACAACATCTCACACCTTCTAGAGTGTCTTGGTTTTTAGCAATAAAGAAAGCCCACCCAAAACAGCACTGTGGTGAGCTATTTATTGAATGAAGAGGTGTACTGAATGGAGCTTAAATCAACATCCTATAGGAGTCATTTAGGGAAGTAGCAAGCCATTCAAGTTTCTATAAAATTATACATGTAAGAGCTGCCTATTCAATCTACATTCAAACCAGATTTCAACTAAAATCTCTTCCCACGGATTCTGTGATCATGTGCCAAAATGAAGAAGAAGAAAAAAAAAAGAAGTAGAAAACAAAACAACAACTAGAACTAACTTCCTTCACGGATTTTCTAGTTGTGAAATTGCAGGTAGAAAACATAAACATAAAAGGAAGGCTTCACCTATCTGGCTCTCCATCTCAATAACAGCTCTTCAATACCATGACCAAAATAACCATGGATTTATTTCCTATATTGTTTGTTGTTCCAGGTTCGCAACCAGATTCTTAGTCCAATCCAAATGCTGTTTGAGCTTCATCTGCAATAAATTATTTTAAGAGCAGCCTCTTTAGTTGTCTCAGAAATAAGAGCAAAACTAGGCCAGTTGCATCAGGGACATGCACTCTAGCAGGAAGGGACAACACACGTTCATTTCAGGGTGAGACAGAAGGGGAGGAGAAAGCAGGTCATGGAGGCTAAGGGCTAGGATGCTGGCTCATACAAGCTGATGGAATGGGCCACAGAGGTGACAGAGATTCTAATTTTCCCGTCTGCAAGGACAGACAGCTTCTCCCGAGGAAAGCCTAAGCAATTTTGCTGCTGTGTGGGCACCATTTGAAGTCCCCATCTTAATATCCAAGTAAACCACCCATTATAAAATATCCCTTCCACCCCTGCCATCACTCTGTATCCCCCTCGTCCTGCTTAACATTTCTTAGCTAACATCTCATTATCTCTTCCCATAAGAATGTAAACTCCATAAGGACAGAGACCATTTTGTTCACTGCTAGGTATCCAATGCCTGAAACACAGTAAACACTGAAGTTATGAGTTGAAATGAACAGAAGATACATTACATATGACACAGAGACAGTGCCTTGATTCTTGGGCAAGACCTCTCTTTCCAACTAAAATAAAGTAACTTCTCTTCTACAATCACCAAGGAATGTTACCTTTGCTTACTTAGCCCATACGAGGTTTTATACACTTTTTTTGCGAGAAGCTTTGAAGAAGGAGACTTTACCTGGGAGCCCATGTTCACTCATTATGCCACCACACCCACTTCCCTGTACCCAGGGATCAGATTTTTTAAATATATCTGATGTTTCTTTTCCCACACCCCCCTCCTTTCAAGACTTGGAGGTAGGAGGAGAGGAGGTAGAGTAAAGGGGATGATTTTGATTTTAACCAATATGGGTGCCATTTTAACTCTTCCCACAATGCCTGGACTTCTATGTATCACTATACCAAAATGGCCTAATTTTGTTTTTTTTTTTATATATATATATTTTATTGATTTTTTTTTACAGAGAGGAAGAGTGAGGGATACAGAGTTAGGAACATTGATGAGAGAGAACCATCCATCAGCTGCCTCTTGCACAGCCCCTACTGGGGATATGCCCGCAACCAAGGTACATGCCCCTGACCGGAATCGAACCTGGGACCTTTCAGTCTGCAGGCCGACGCTCTACCCACTGAGCCAAACTGGTTTTGACGAGATGGCCTAATTTTGGGATATAATCAGACACTCCCCATCCCATTCTCAATTATGATTCATACACTGAGTTAATTCGACTCAAACATTTAAACGTCCATCTCTAGAGTTATTTCAGGTACCCTCCAAGAGCCCCGCTTTCCTCGCCTCTAAAATGAAGGTGCTCTTCTACTAGAAGGCGGGAGGGGCCATCTCCTTCTAAGGTGTTAGGACTGCCTGCCAGGAAATGACACCGGAGAGCCGAAATCCCAGCCTCAACTGAGGGATGGGAGGCTTAGCAATGCGTTCTGGAGGTCACAATGGGTTCCTTTTTAATGTAATCCGTGACTCTCATTTTAAAACTCACATTCTACTTAAGTCAGAGGTCATCCTGGAGTTAGTTTGTGGACCTTGATAAAGCTTGGGCAGTGAGCTCTTCAAAAACATTATTCCCATGGAATTGTTTCATGTTAACTTTGAAAAATGTCAATAGCAGGGGCCATGTGGAGGTGCTCAGGAGGCTATGCATTTGCCATTTCAAAGGCTTAGCTGTAGGTGCAGGGGGGGGGGGGGGACTTGGCCTGCTCCATGTTCTGCATAAACATCTCCAGAAATATTCAGCAGATAATAGGGATCCCACTGGGGCTACGTGCTCAAAGGCACCACGGTGAGCCACCTACCGTGAAAGATGTGGACGCCAAAGCGGGAGAGAACTCTGGATTTCCGTTCGGATACCTGCTTCCTCTCCAGGACTTCTAAACACACAAAACCAAGGGAAAATGGCAGAAGCTCATCTTAAAGGGAAAGCGCTCAGTGCTTGTCAGAAGAAAATAACATAATGGCCAGTGTCTGATTGATATTCGGTAGCCTTGCACCGTGCAGCAGGTCTGTGAGATAGCCTGACAACCTGAGAATCGAAGGCCAGAATTCCCTGCTTGCCGGACTAACACCCATCAGATGGAAAAGCTCTGACATCCTTGACGCTATGCAAGAAAACTAGTGATGGTTAAAAATGACGGTGATCTTTTTTTTTTACTCCTGCATGTTACATCTGAAGACATTAGTTTTCAAATGTGAGTTTGACCAAATATTAAAAAGCAAACTGATAAACTTAAGACGTACTCACTTTGACTGATTTTAAAAGAGAAAAGCGAGCATATGGGTGTTCACCCACTTTCAATTCTCTAAAGAATGAAAAAGAAACAAACACACACAAATACCATTGTACTTTGTAAGTGATATTAATAATAATGAAAACATTATGCGTTTATTCATAGATGTTCCATAAACTCTTTTGACTACCTGCAATGTTCTAGTGACTACTAGACTCTAGTCAAGCAATGTCCAAGTACTAGGGATTTTTAAGTGCCTGAGATCAGATTCCTGTCATCAAGAAGCTTACAAAACAAAGACATATACACGAAAAATTAGTGAACAATTCGGTGAGCGCCATCGAGGTAACTAAAATGTGCCGTGGAGGCCAGAGGAGGGAGGTGCCTTCCTGTTGTGTGCAGTAGGCTTTCTTACAACCATTAAAACCCAAACCCAAAAGGTCTGAAGGTAAATATCCCTGTTCATTCTTAGATAACAATAGCGAAAGCAAGTTTTCTGCTGTGAAATCTCTTCAAACATTTTTTTTCCCAGTTTCATGTTGTTAGAGGTGAAGTTCTTTGTTTTTCTTTCCTCTCCAAGGAAATCTTAAATACCACTTTTTAGTCATCTTTTTAAAGAAAGCTTTCAAAAACCCCCGTGTTAAAGCTAATAAGAAATCCACCAGGGTGTGCAGATATCCGCTTGCCTTTTACTGACCTCTAGTGGGCTAACCTTGCTATGGCATGAAAAAAAATCGATAAATGTATGCGACAAAAAACGAAATCGTAATCCTCTGAACTGTGTTCATCACCCATCTTCCTTCTTCTGCCGGGAAACTTAGTTTTTCTGCCCTGTTTTTCTGTAAAGATCATCACAAACTTGAATCCAACGCAAGCTCATAATGTACAGAATATCCCTCCTCACACAAAAGTGTAAATAAGAAACCTTCCCCCCCTAGAGCTGATTTCAGAATTCTCTTCCAAAAGACAGTGGACTTTAATGGCAATTATTGGAGCAGGGAGTCCCATGAGATTCCAGCCAGAAATTACACTCAAAGATTTTCTTTTTCTTTTATGCATCTTCCTTAGCAAACAACTAATTTCCCTACCCATCGTTATCTTGCCTGAAAGAAAATTACATTCAGCCCAAGTTTCAGCTCAAGAGTTATTGCTAAACAAAAAAATGCTCTCCATGATTTGTGAGGCAATTGAAAGGGGAAAATTCTCTCATCTATACCCTCTAGACACCAACCCCATTGTTCCCCTGTGCCATTTCTCCTGAACTGCTTTCCATAAAGAAGAAATAAACTTGATCTATAAAGGCATTAATAGATTTGATTACATTTGTGTAGCAAATGGCTGGGTCATTGTGTCAGTGAGGGTATTCTAAATGTTAATGCACAGGCTGCTCGCTATTCAACTGATTGGAAGTTGAGACAAGACTACGATAAAGACCTCGGTGTCAAAAATGTGTACAGTAATACTAAAGGACCTATAATAATAATAAGGGACCTAAGAGAAGATAGGAACCTTAAAATAGGATAAATTAAACTGAAGGAAAGAAAAAAAACATATGGTGAACAACATAGACAGATGAACAAGAACAGACCCAGAGATAAGGAGCCATGGGTCAGACTGTTGGACCTCAAAGGGAGGGTGGGGATAAAAGGGAGAGATCAACCAAAGGACTTTGTGCATACATATGAGCCTAACCAGTGGTTGAGGACAATAGGGGGCAGGAGCCTGAGGGGGGGGGGGGGGGTTGGAATGGGGACTTGAGGACAAATATGTGATACCTTAATTAATAAAGAAATTTTTTAAAATATATTTTATTGATTTTTTACAGAGAGGAAGAGAGAGGGAAAAAGAATTAGAAACATCGATGAGCCGAAACAGGTTTGGCTCAGTGGTAGAGCGTCGGTCTGCGGACTGAAAGGTCCCGGGTTCGATTCTGGTCAAGGGCATGTACATTGGTTGCAGGCACATCCCCGGTAGGGGGTGTGCAAGAGGCGGCTGGTCGATGTTTCTCTCTCATCGACGTTTCTGGCTCTCTATCTCTCTCCCTTCCTCTCTGTAAAATATCAATAAAATATTTTTTTTTTTTAAATAGAAACATCGATGAGAGAGAATCATCGATCAGTTTCGGCAATAAAGAAATTTTTTTTAAAAAAGAACATATGTAGGAATCATGGAGCTCCAGGTTGACCAAAGGATAGAAACACAAACCTACAGTGATTAAGACTGTAGGATCAGTGGGTTCCAGGTAACATCAAAGCCCCTAACTAGTCCACGCCTGCCATGTGGAAGAGAGCTCTTATTTTGAAAAAGCATGTATCAAATTCTGTAAATCGCCTTCTATCTCCATTTCTATCTCCCTTCATACCGAATTTGGCTGGTACTCGAGGCATAATTTAAACTAGCTATAGGCTAAACCAGAAGTGGTCTCAGCAGAGAATGTGGTTTTCCCTCAGACAGTCTCATTACAACTTCATAAATGCTGGTGTAAAAAAAGGGGGGGGGGGTGGGAGTACAACAGGAATTAAATAAAAACTAAAATAATTTCAACAAGAAAGCTGACATACTTCTGCTCCCACCCTCTTAGATATTACCATAGATCATGCAGATATACAGTGTGGTATTTCCAAACAGACATCAGATAACCTTCATAAGTACGTGAGTCTAACATTTTTAGCCCAGTATTAAAAAATGCACGGTAGCTGTAGCAATTTGATCTCTAAAAGGTATAACTGCATTTTAACAAATGGTATTAACAAATCGACCCTAAGAAAAACCTTTATAAAGGAGATGTTAGGTCCCAGAGATAATGCCCTTTGAAAGATTATCAAGTAATTATGGCTCATTATATTGAGAAAAGGCAGTTTGGTGCATGGCTTAGAAGGTAAGAGACCTCTCCAGCTGATTTAAATATATATATATATGTAAATTCAAAGTGCTACAGAAGAACTCAAGAGATTCACAAGCCACTTGCTTCTCTTATGGCTTAGGTGGCAAAGAATGTAGTGTATTCTTCCCCACCCCGATAGTCCCACCTGTTACATTTTTAATAGATTAATGCTTAAGGCTGATAGTGAAACTTCCCACTCAGGGCCACTATTGGATGACCCAATACTAAATAAAAAATTAAATTAAATTTAAATTAAAAAAAAAACATGCTTCAAGTCCAAGCAAAATAAGAGAGCCAAAGGGAGAGAGATTTTCATAGAATTCAATATGAGGTGTTTCAAAATCAGAACTGGTAAAGGTGTCATTTTTAAAAAACACAGAACTTTGTTGACATTCTTGTGCTAGTTTTTAAATTATTACTATCAGCAGCATTATAGCATAATAGTTTAAGAGGATGGATTCTGAAGTCAACCTACCTAGGATTACATCCCAGCTCTAGTGTTAACTATAAAATGGGCATAAAAATACTACTAGCCTTGGCTGGGTGGCTTAGTAAATTGAAATGTCATCCCATACATACACCAAGAGGTTGTGGGTTCAATTCCTGTTCAGAGCACATAGCTATCCTGTTTCCCTGAAAATAAGACAGTGTCTTATATTAATTTTTGCTCCCAAAGATGCGCTAGGTCTTATTTTCAGGGGATGTCTTATTTTTCCATGAAGAAGAATATGGTACACATTTATTGTTAAATGAAAATAAAGGAAATTTATTACCTGTATAATGTACGGTAGTTCAGTAGTTATCAACACAAACCAGACAAACTGTGAATTCTACAGTATCAAGAATTTACTCATTTATTCAATGACAATCATGTCATCATCTTCTGGAACATCATCATAACAATCCAATTCCTGAATTTCCTGGTGAATTTCTTGTGACTCCATTTCTTTCAGAATCAGTGGTCCAAATCTCTCATGTTTAGCAATAGCACTGTCTTTAAATGAGTACTTCTTGTCAATGTATCCTGCTCACACTGCATTTGCAATGCAACTGTCAGTGATTTTCTCCCATGAATTCTTCACCCAAGTCACAACTTCTTGCAATTTAGGTTTCACAAAGTTTCCACGCTGATTTCTCTCCATTCACATAGCAGTGACGTCAGGACTCCGCGTAACGTCACTGGTGGCTAGACGCCAGTCGGGGAGGCCCTAGCGACCAGTTGACGGTAAATTAATTTTCATTCGGAGACAGAGCCTGGGGGCCTTATTTTCGGGGGGATGCCTTATATTTCACTCAGAAGGAAATCTGTAAGTAGGTCTTATTTTCGGAGGATGTCTTATTTTCGGGGAAACACGGTAGGTTGTGGGTTCCATCCCTGCTTGTGCTTCCTACAGGTGGCAACCAATCAATGTTTCTCATATCAATGTTTCTGTCTGTCTGTCTGTCTCTCCCCCCACCCTCCTCTCTCTCTAAAATCAATAAAAACATATCCCCAGATAAGGATTAAAATAGTAATACATCATAGGTTTGCTACTTCATAGAAGTGAATTAATATATGAAGAGCACTTAGAATGGTTGACATATAATAAATGCTGTGCAAGTTTACAGATTGCTGACTACCCATAATCAGTTTCTTCTTGACAGTCGTCGATTAAATAAGAAATTATTAAAATTGCAAAAAAAATTATGACTGTCTAATGTGCCTATCTTGACCCAAAGAAAAAGTCTTGCCCTTTAATAGGACAACAATTAATATTTGTAGTCCAAAAATAGAATCGCTTTATACTGAATTTTATTTCTGCGTACCTGCTGAAATCCCTGATTCCAAAGATTAGAATGCCTCTTCCCTGCCCAGGTTTCTCAAATTGAATAATTTGATAAAACGAAGAGATGGCAGAGGAAGATTACAAGATCACCCTGAGGTAACTTGGAAAAGATGTGGCTTATACCAAAAATCCTCACCAGCCCAGTAACTGCCAGTGTCGAGGCTGGCATGCCTCCCCAGGAGTGGGGAGCTGGAGGGGAGCGAGTGGGGAGCAGGGGTTCCTTGTCCACAGAGTAGAGAAGGTCCCCTTCTCTCCCGAGTTCTCCCAAGAGAAAGAAGGACAGAGACTAAGCTATGCATGTTCAATTATTCTTTCCAACTGTACCACCTCCCCAGGGGCAGAGTTAATGGCCTAAGATTATGTTTAGAGAAAAATCTATCATCGGAGAATCTAATAGTTATGGAAAAGCATTTCCCCATTTCCACTTATCCTCTGCACTTGACTGTTAATCCCATGGTTGACAGGAGTGTAGCCACCTTCCTGAGGGAAGGGACGCGGTTTTCTATCCCGGCAGCTCTGTCCCCATCAGCCCAAGGATGTTCCCCAGATACCAACGACTGCTGATCCTGGGGAGACCTGCTAAGTAATTAGATTTCCCCCAGAAGGTTCTGATCTAGATCAAAGCCATGCATCAGTGAAACCAATCCCAAGGCTATTCTGAAGGCACAGCTGAAAGTCAACTCTTTTTCCATCTCTCAATCCACATTGTTTCAGAAACACTGTCTAGCATAGCATTTCACGAGTTCTGCTGAAAGACTAAATAATATTGGAATAATAAACACTCCAATAATAAAGTGCCAAAAACATAGACATTTCCAACATTTTAAAGCCCTGCCTACTGTCAACAAGCCAATGAGAATTTAAAGACAAAAAAATTAAGTACAAAATCATTTTTTTTTTTACTTTGTGAATTGTAGTTCAAAATTTGGAATTTTTAAATAAAAGTCTGAAAACCATCTCCTCTGACTTATTACTCGGGTGTTACCTGGATTGAGGTATTTTTTTTTCTTGTTTAGCATCTCTGACTACATCATCTCCCCCAAAGTCTGTGGAACAAGTCCTAATGTGTTTATGTTTTCCTAAAGGAATTATCTTAAAATCTGAATGTGGTACTCCAGGTGAGCAGCAAGTAGAAGACTCTACCCCCTTGTATATCACAGATTACTAGAAATCCTGACTTGCTTGAATTAACATGTCTTAACCATAAATATAAAGCTTACTGTTGACTAAAATTTCAAGGTTCTTTTAGAAATTCTGATGCTCATATCCTTAATGCTGGTGTTAGCAGTGACTATATTTGGAGTTTTTTTTATCCCAGTTCTGAAAGTCCAACTTCTAAAAACCAGTTATTCTTTTTGTAAACCCAGATTAGTAGCATAACTTTCTAAACCTCAGTTTCATTTGAAAGTGGGATTATAGTTCCTCTCTTTCAAGATTGCCTTAGTTTGCCAGGGCTGCCACAGACCAAGTGCCATAGATTAGGTGGCTTAAGCAACAAAAACTTATTTTCTTGCAGTGCTGGAGGCTCAGAGTTCAAGATCAAGGTTTCAATAGTGTTGGTTTCTTCGTAAGTGTCTGTCCTCAGCTTGTAGATGCCACCTTCTCCCTGTGCCTTCACATGGTCTTCATTCTTTGTGTGTCTGAGTCCTAGTCTTTTTTCATAGGGACCCAGTCTTCTCTCATGTTGGATTAGGGTCTACCCTAATGGACCTCATTTAATGTTAGTTTCTCCTTTAAAGACCTTATCTCCCAATGCAATCACACAAGGGGTTAGAACATTAACATAAGAATTTGGAGACACCATTCATCCCATAACAAGGGTGACTATGTAATAACAAGGGTGATGATGTAATGAAACAATTGCTAAAGTCACATGGAATGACCCTGCAATAAATGCTTGTCCAATGCCTAAATCTGCTAATGGACCTCCTTCCCCAACCCTTGATTCTTAAATCCTTCCCCAACCCTTAAATTCTTCCTAAATTTTGTTTTTTGGGTTTTATGGGGGTTTTGGTGTTTTTTAATGTTTATTTTGTTGTGTTTGCTGTTTGAAGGCATGGATTAAATCCTAATTATTTTTACATCCCTCCAAAGAACCTCCATAGACTCAAATACATAGTTGATGAAGAAATTCCTCTTAAATGGAATTGAAATACATTTAATTGAATTAAGTAAATATTAATTTAATTGCCAAAGGAAACTAAGAGCCATTGCAAAGACCTACACTCCTATCTATTTTTTAATTATTTTTTGCCCCTGTTCTTTTTAAATTTTTTCCCCTTTCACAGCCCTGGCTGCTGTTTCTTTTTGTCATGTTCTACAACAGAGCAAACTCATCAAACTTCTTCCCATTCTCTAACTTCTTTGTAGGCCTGGCCTTTCCCCTTCCCCATGCACTTGCCAAGATATTGACTTGCTCTGTGTTGCTGATCAGTGGCTAATTTCCTTTTTTATCAGGAATAGAGAAACCCTTAATTGCCTCCTGCAAAACCACTGGCATAATCCTGACACTAACACATCACAATGAACAGGAGGCTCATTAATAAACATGCAGTGCTGTGAAGAATTTCACTGATCCCTCTCCAGGTCATTAAATCTATACATGTTTGATGGGCAATAAAAGAGAAATGTGGAATGATAATGGCAGCTGTAGGAGGCTGCTGCTCTCCTAGTCTGCCTTAGCCACGAGAAGAGACAGGAAATGATCCATGTATTTTTTAAATATGTATATATTCTACTCGTTATTACTAATTTCAAGTGCCTCTGCGTATTTCACAGGCAACTGGTTTATAAATAAAACTCAGGCTGAGACTTCTGCATTAAATGTTTTCAACTTGAAGTAGGGACACGATGTCCACTTTGATTGAACAAGGAGAAGCAGTGCGCTCTCCAAAAGGTGTTTGAACGGGGTGACTTGGAGGACAGGTGCTAATCAAAAGCATGCCTGTCTGTCACCTTTTATGATATAAATAAAGGATGTTGCCCTATGTTGGTAAGATATCAAGCAAAGTCATATTCTAATTCCAGAAATAACTCAACAAGCCAATAAAGATAAAACAGCCTAACAAGTTTGTTCTTGAAAACTAAAACCAAAGAAATAATTCATATCCTATAAGACAAGTCAAAATTACATTTCATTTCTACCTCACAGATAGTGTCAAACATAGACTACACACCATGAAATAAAATGCCTAAAATACCTAATGTTAAAAATCAACAAAATACATCTTATGCCTACAGTGATGACCTACTTTGAAGCAACACAGATTAAAAAATAAATAAATACATACATACATACATACATACATACATACATACATAAATAAAACCATCGGCAATTGAGCATTCAATGTTTGTGATTTCTTGTAATTTTCAGCGGACCCAACATTTGGAATTTTGCTGAGGTTGAATTCAAATCATACGCCACACCCATCCATGAGTCTGATAAGATGAAGTAAATCAAAGAACTAGTGAATTTACCTGGATACTCAGTATCTGTTCATTTCTCCAACTCTGCTGTCCTTCTTCTCTTCTCCATTTGTAACAATTCTCATGAAATGATTTTATTAAAAAGAAGAAGAGTTGTTGGGAAGTAGAAAAGGGGTCTGGCTTATATAAAATCTGACATTGAGGAGAAAACCAAATAATAAAGATAATACTGGAGTGTTGAGAAAAATATAATGTTTGCCAGCAAATTGCAATTATAATGGATTATGCCTAATCTAGTCAAGTCTGAAATTTGGATGAAGGTTATGACATGAATGCACCCTAGCCTTTATTTAACATCCAAAAGGATGAAGCTGAAACTAGTTGAATGAAATCATGAGCCAGAACAAAGGTGATTTATCCAAGTTAGAGAGTACAGAGGAGGGTTCCACACACAGATCTCGAGCCAGGTCACTGGACTTGCTCCCAGCTCCATCCCTTTTATAATGGGGGTGGCGGTGTATCATATTATCTTGAGCATCTGCATAGCCTCTTTGATAACAAGCACCACCCTGTTCACTGAACTCCAGGTTCCAATTTCAAGGAAATTGTGTCAGACATTCTTGGTGCCTTATCCACATCCCCTCAACCTTTCCCTGCATCTTTGGTGGCTATTTCCACACACCATCTACTTTTGCTCCTACTTCCAGCTCCTGTGTGTCTATCTGAGGCTTTCTTTAGCCATCAGAGAATTCTCAGCGAGGAAATGCTAGAGGGTTATTTCAAAGGGAAACGAAGAGAGCATCTCCTGGCAATGGGACTCAGGAAGTCAGAATGCCCATTTATTACTTTCTAGAGGCCCGATCCATGAAGATTCATGCAAGAATGGGCCTTCCTTCCCCTGGTTGCTAATGCCACCTTTGTTCCTGCTGGAGCTGCCTTTCTGCCTTCACTCTGGCCCAGAGTGGCCTTTCCACCTTCCCACAATGTCCAGAGGCCTGGAGCTGCTGGGGCAGTGCAGAAGGCCTGCATCATCGCCATGGTGATGATGCAAGCATCACGCCCCACCCACAGCCGCTCAGTGCCTGAGTATTCAAATAAATCCACCATCTTTGTTGGGTTAATTTGCATACTAACTCCTGATTGGCTGGTGGGGGTAATGAAGTTATGGTCAATTTGCATCTTTTTCTTTTATTAGTGTAGATATTATATAATAAAACTGCTATTCCTACCAGGATACTGTTATATTCTCCTTCTACTGGAGGACCTTCCTGCCTAGAAGAACAAATTATAAACAAGGTATTAGCTGGTTCAGTGGATTAGTGGCATCAAATAGAATTGCCTATTATATTTGTTTTCACAAGGGATAAAGGTTATTATGTGTGACCCAAGCCTTGCCAATGCCTAGATGAGAATTACCAGCCCTTGCTGATGGATGTCTCCGAGGCTTACGTTCCTCTGCTTATGAGTGATATATCCCATATCAATTGCATGTGCTCATTCCATCAGGCTACAGTCAATTTTAGGACTCCTGGGATTCATTTTGAATCTGCCTATTTCTGCTATGACTTTTATACATGTGTTGATTTTATAGTTTAACATGTGATAGGAAACATTATTTTCCATGTTTTGGCACAGGAATGAGAGTGATAACACTCTAAACTTCCCACTATCCTGTAAAATATGTATGTAACACACACCGAGCATATATGTGTATACCTACATATAACACATGCACAACATGTATACCAATAAAACAAACCCTTACTAAATTTTAATTGCTCTGGATATACATCTAGAAGAATATTTTGTTGCATTTGGCATCGAGGCTCTCAAGTAATTAATATTGGATTTATGTAATGGTGCAACTAACTTTCAAAAGTAAAAGACATTATAGATCCCCTAAATGATATGTTAATAATAAAATGCCATAAATGTTTTTATAAGTAGCAAATTGCAATTAGAACACTATAAATAATGATGAAATCAATGTAGGGGAAGCCATGGCATTTAAGCAATTATTTAACTGCAGAGAGGAGCTAAGTATAGCTTTATATTTTAAAACATCCAATATGTAAAGTAATTTTTTAGAACTTTAGGCAAATTTTTTCCCAGCCAGCTCCTTCCTCTCTCATAGAAGTTCCTCTGCTCTTTCAGAGAGCCAACCTCCTTCTTGCCTCGATGCCTTTCCTGTGCTGTTTCTTCTGCCTGGAACCAATACCACTGACCAGTCCTGCCCTAAACTCCTGGAGATCTTCCAGGTCTCTGCTTAAAAGTGAATTCCTTCAGGACACCCTTCCTAATGCACCTTTCCAATCCACCCCAATCCAATCCATCTGGATGAAGTCATTTTGTAAACACTCATAGCACCCTACATTTTCTTTCATAGTACATATTGCAATTAGTTGTAGCAGGATATTAAGGTGGACTTTTTCTGTCTCTCATTAACTTAAGCTCCAGTGCTGAGAACAATGGGTGCAAAGTACCCTTGCATTCTTCATGAGACAACCAAACACAGCCCGTGGGGCTTACTGGTAGCAGAACCAGCCCTGCGGTGGTCACCCAATCTCAAAGCCACACAATAGATTTTTAGTAATTTGGAAGAGGAGTTATTAGAACTCATAGAGAGTTTGGGGAAAAGCATACATCTTGACACAAAGCCAAGTGACAGAGTAAGAGAATCGTCCATAGAAGTTGGGAGGTATCGATGCAAAAGGGAATATTGACATCTTCAGTCAGCAGAGCTCTTGATCTTCCCTTGGTTATCCAAGCAGAGAGATGGAGAGCTGGAAAGAGAATGGGGAAAAGCAGCAACTCACTTGGCCCTCCCAGCAGCCCTATGATACAACATGCGTGTTTTCCACAGGTAGAGTAAGCACTACAGAAGGGAGCCTGGCCCTATCCTGCCCAAGATTGTCAGACGCACCATGGAGGCCAAGGCAGGAGCGGAGAGAGAGCAGCCACCCTGACAATCAGGAGTCAAGGGAGGACCACACGTGGCTCTAGTTGATTAAAAAAGCTTTGCCTCTTTTCTGTAGACCCTGCCCCCAACCCCAGCATACTCCCAGCTCCACACACCACATATGGACTGCAAAGCTGACAGACTGAAACAGAGAAAGGGAACAGAAAAGCAGTCCCTGCCCCCCTTCCCAGTGCCTGTCCCACCCGTCGGGCCAAGGCTGGAAGAGAGAAACAAGCAGTGTGTCCAGACAAGGAAGTGGACTTTCCAATTAGTCTGGACTGGAATTTTTTGTGTCTGGAAAGTCATAGAATCCCCACTATTGTTGTGTCGAACCCTGGGTTCAAAATAAGACCACCGGAGGCTGATGATTTATTTTTAAAAAGCAGGCGAAGATTTATTGAAATGTCTGGCCAGGACAGCTGCAAGAGCACACACACAAGTGGACTCTATACAACTGCGCTATTCCAGTTGTAGGCAAGTCTTTTTAAACGCATAAACCACAAGGCATAAACCAATTTCCTTTGTTTCTAAATCTTAAGGACTAAATTCTAAAGACTGGGGACAGCTCACAGGGTTGGTTCCCAATCACATCCTGCTGGACATTGGAATGTGGCCGCATCTTACGATAGCCGATAACACAGAAGCAGGGCTCAGCGGTTAGTCTCTAAAGGTTATCTACAGTTCCTATCCCTGAAGCTACTGAGTCAGGGGGAATCAATCTCCTGTGGTCCTGGTCCCAGACGAGGGAAAATTGCCTTAGCCTCCAGGTCTCCACCTGGAAGCTGAGGTAAGCACCCTGTGTTTTAATCAGATGCAGGAGCCAGAAAGAAAAAAGGGTTAGAATTTAAACAGCATTCTTTACTTGAGATGTATATTCTTAATGTCTTATTTCACCCACTAAAATTTAGTCATTAAGGAATGGGAGAATCAACAAGTGCAAAGAAAGGCAAAGAAGTGCAAAGAACTGTTGACGCCTGCATCCCACCAAATGCAGGCAGGTTAACTCACAGGTGAGATAATGATAGCGTTCTCTAAATGTACCACTGTGCTTAATGTTCATGTCTCCCACGAGACTATAAGCTCTGTGGGGGCAGAGGTCACTTCCCTAGTATCAGCTCGGTGAAGAGCTAAGTGTAGCTCTATGTTTCACTGCAGTGATGAGCTAAGTGTGCCTGACACATGGTGTGTCTCATCAGCATTTGCCAAATAAATGAGCAATCAATATTTGTTAAATAAATAATTTTTATGAAGTTAACTCTCTTGAATTCTCATTTGAAAATTTTCAATAGTTTAGAAAAAAACACATCAAAAGTGTGCCTTGTTGCATCTATATATGATACTAGAGTCTCTGTGCACTAAGGGGTGGGGACAATCCCTCAGCCCAGCCTGCCCCTTCTCACAGTCTGGGGGCCCTCGGGGGATGTCCTACTGATGACTTAGGCCCACTCCTAAGGATTCTTTTCCTCTGAAAATGCCATTTTAAGTATAAGTTTGATATTCCTTACAAGGAGAGGACTGTGGAGAAACAGCACAGGATTAGTCTGGTGGGGAAAAGCCTCTAATAAGTAGCTGCTGCTTAGCGGCCCAGGGGTGGGCAAACTTTTTGACTCGAGGGCCACAATGGGTTCTTAAACTAGACCGGAGGGCCGGAACAAAAGCAACCTGACCATGCTGGCACTCTCATCTTGGGCTGCTGGTGAAGGAGCGGAGGGGAGAGCAGCCATAGTTTGCCCACGGCTGGCTTAGCCAGAGAACAGGCAGATGGGGTGGGAGGTGGAGAGAGGAACTTTTTCCTGTACTCTCCTTCTAACGTCTCACAAGGTGATATTTCATCCCAGAGTGATCGAAGTCCCTGAAACCTCAGGAACAGTCTTCTTTTTATAAGCAACAGTAAAAAAAAAGAAGAATGAAAAAAAATTGAGCAGCTAAGCATGTTACTAGGGAATTAATAATAAATCTGTACCGAATGATATTCCCCTGAGATAAAAGGAAAGAGAAAATATTAAAAAACTGGTGCTTCCAGCAAATGAAAAACTAATGGAGTGTGTATCTCTCCAGGGAGGGAGGGCCGCGGCGCTTGCTTCCAATCCCAAGACTGAAGCGAGCTCGTGAGCAGCGTGTGGTCGCTCATCCCGTGAAGCTGTGAGAGCAGGCGCACTGGCCCAGCCACATGCACGGTCCAAGGAGAGGGCCCAGGAGGCAGCTTAGGTCAGAAGGCCGGTCCTCCCAGCTGTCAGCTGTGTGACCTCAGATGAGTAACTTAATGTCCTTGAGCCTCAGTCTTTACCACAGAGAATGGGGATGATACCTACTTCACGGGGTAAGGAGGGTTCTACCGGAGCACATGCACATGGGCTAGGATCCAGTAGGACGCAGTAAGCTTCTAATTCCTTTCCCAGGAGCTAGAACATCCTTCTAGTTAAGCTTTTCTTTATCCAAAAGGACCTCTTTACACCACGTAAACTACCTACCAACTCACACAGAGCACTGCTCTATCGTCATAACAAGTCAAGGTCTTCAACTTTAGGAAATCTTCCTTATCTAATTATATTATATTAGGTTTTATAGGTTCAGTTCCTTGACAGTGTTGATCACACTTTTTTGAATTTCATCTTCTCCCACTCCATCTCACTGTCACCAGTCACCAGGAGTGGGTTATAAGAGCTGAGAAGCCAAGATCCAAATTGTTCTCACGACTGCACCCAGCATTAACACAGAATCTAGCACTTTGTGGGCTCTCAGTAGATATCTGTTACCTGAATAGATGATGCACAGAAGATGTTTATTAAGACAAGCTAGCTGCTGTATCAAACAATCTCAATATCCCAATGTCTTAGCCATTAAATGCGTATTTTTCATATAAACTACAAATGAATGCAGGTCAGCCTGCACAATGAGCTAAGTGTGTCTGACACATGGTGTGTCTCATCATTATTTGTCAAATAAATGAGCAATCAATATTTGTTAAATAAACAATTAAATAAACAATATTTGTTAAATAAATAATTTTTTTAATAAATAATTGTTAAATAAACAATTTCCTTTCATCCAGGGCCTCCAATCCTCCCCCTGAATCTTCTATATCCAACCAGTAATTAAAGATGAATTCCTAGGGAGACTTTAGTGGCCAGGCCCAGATTTAGTGGCCAGGTCAGAAGTAACATCTGTCACTTCCCCTTACGTTCCACTAACCAGAACACAGGCACATGGTCCCATCTACCTAGAAAGGAAGCCAGAAAAATGTAATACAACTGTGTCCTCAGAAGGGATATGGAGACGCAAGCCACACTCTCTCACTCAATAGGTCAGTGCCGTGTTCGGCAAACTGCGGCTCGCGAGCTACATGCAGCTCTTTGGCCCCTTGAGTGTGGTTCTTCCACAAAATACCACGGCCTGGGCGAGTCTGTTTTGAAGAAGTGGCATTTGAAGAAGTTTACATTTAAAAAATTTGGCTCTCAAAAGAAATTTCAATCGTTGTACTATTGATATTTGGCTCTGTTGACTAATGAGTTTGCCAATCACTGGGTCAGTGCATATGTGTTGAGTGACCAAGTGACCAGCATTGGGAACTGTTCAAAGAGTTGCCCAGCAATAACAGCCAAGGTTTGTAAACAAGATCCTAGGAGTCAGGAAGGCTTGGAAAGAAATGGAACAAAAAGGATAGAAGAACCAAAATCCAAAATAAGAAACCAGAACTAAAAATCAAAAGTTCACAACTGAAGACAGCAGCCAATATTGTAAGCTCAGTGTCATCAAATATCAATGCCAAACCGATGGCGCCCAGGCAACTACCTAAGTTAAATCTGCTGTAAGTCCATCATACTCTGAAAACTGAAGCAGGTTGGGTTTCACATGAGATCTATGGGTTCACATGAGATCCATGTGCCACAGTACACAGGATGAGAAATCAGAGGCAGGAGAGTGTCTGTGATGCAAACGACCAAGGCCATACAGTAACCCACATGAAAGCTGCTATGTCCTGTCTACAAGCCCCAGGTCCCACTCTCTAGATGTGGTTGGGAAAGATATGGCTCCTCCAGAACCTTAAGCCTCTGCATTCCTTATCCCCTGTTACACTCCTGCAGATCCAAGGGCAGATTCTAGAAAAGTCATGTTTTCTTGGCAAAGCAGGCCTTATCTTAGGTAGGGCTACTACACTAATATACCATAGATGGTCTAACCTATCAAACATTTCTTTTTCATAGAGTCTGGGAGTCTGAGATGGAAGCCTGCCAGCACGGTTGGGTTCTGGTGAGAACCCTCTTCCTGCTTACACACACGCCTCTTCTTGCCGTGTCCTCACAGAGTGAAGAGCAAGGAGAAAAGCAAGCTCTCTCCTGTCTCTCCTTATAATGGCACTAATCCCATTACGATGGACCCGCCCACACGACCTGATCATCTACCAAAGGCCCCGGATCCAAACCAAATACCATCACAATGTAGGGGAGGCGCCAATAGATGCCTTTTGTGGGGACACAAATGTTCGGTTCACAGCAGGCCGTATCCTGGCGGACAGGCACAAGATCCCCTGCATTTTCCTACAGGGCAGGGGCCTGCATCGCCAGCCCCACTGGACGTGGCATCCTTGCCTGAACAGGAACAGGGTCCGGGCCCCCTACCCAAAGGCCCGCAGTGCTGCCCTTAACAGGACACTGACAGGCCGGTCTCCCTCCCCACCTTCAAGCTTCCCTTTTCACCACATCCTCCCCCCCCCCCAACCCCAAACACAGTAATTAGCGCTTCTTTGTGGGTTTGATTGTAAATTTGTTTTGATTAATTAGCCTCAGAGCTGCCTCAGCAGTTATTGAGACATCGGAGAAGGTTCTGGATTTATTTAGTGCTCAGACTCCTGCATTCTCTGGGATTCCTTTCTCTGTCAGCAGCAAAACTTCAAGTTCCAAACCGACTATGTTAGAAAATGCTTTATGTGTCTAATTAACTGTTTGTCACTCAGCGGTAAGCACAGAGATGAAATCTCACCTTCCTGTGGGAGGTGATGAATGTGTATCTCTTTATGCTGCCATGAACCAGCTTAAGAATCAATTTCTAGTCTTGGGAACAATGACAAAATTGTCTAATGCAGCAATTTGTGCTGTGATACATTTCTTATGATGTAACCTTCCAAGTGTTTTCTCAAAATCTTAAAGCCTTCTCCTGCCGCTGAGGTTGTCTTAGGTCTCTACATGTAAAAACCAACGTGAAAACCAAAGTTGGTAACATTTAGCCCAGCAGAACAGAGCCAAGAATGCCAGTGAAATTTGTCGGAAGAGTCCAACCAAGAGACTGAAGACCAGAATCAAATCGTAGCCCCACCACTCACTCTGATTAGGACTGAAATGAGTGTAGGCAAAATAGGGAATGTTTTAGATCATATAACTGGAAAGTCTAGGAACTAGTCTTCAGACACAGCTAAGTCAAGGAGATCGAACCATGAGGCCAAGGCTCTGTGTCTCTCTCGCCTGCACTTGTCCTCTCTTTACTTTTTATATTGGGTCTCTTCTGTACACAGTATGCTCGAGGTGGCTAGGGCAGACAGCCAATGGCAGCTATAGGTATATATGGCCCTTAGAACTTTCAGTCCAATTCAAAAGGTGGCCTGGCTGGTGTTGTTCAATAGTTGAGTGTTGATTTATGAACCAGGAGGTCAGGGCACATACATGCTCAGGTCTCATTTTGGGCTCAATCCCCAGTAGGGACCATGCAGGAGGCAGCGGATCAATGATTCTCTTATGTCATTGAAGTTTCTCTCTCTCCCTCTCCCTTCGTCTCTCTAGAATAAATAAAAACATTTTTTAAAGGAGTGCCTCTTTCTCTGAACTTTCATAAGCAAAATTTTACATTGGTCTCTGATTATCTGGTCTGGCTCACTGGCCCACCCCTGAAGAATCACTCTAGTAAAGGGATAAAAACAATCAGAATCATGCAGGCTGTGTTATGGTAGGATAGTGTGTATATTGGGGGGGGAGGGGGAAATAAAAAACAGTAATAGGATCATCCTAACCCAGGGGTGGGCAAACTTTTTGACTTGAGGGCCACAATGGGTTCTTAAACTGGACCGGAGGGCCGGAACAAAAGCAACCTGACCATGCTGGCACTCTCATCTTGGGCTGCTGGTGAAGGAGCGGAGGGGAGAGCAAGAGAACCCTCCGCTCTTTCGGCTCCACTGAACAGGCCAGATCCGGCTCTCGGGCTGTAGTTTGCCCATGGCTGTCCTAACCCCATGCAGTGGGGAAACATGGTCAAAGAGATAAAAGATCATTATTACTTCACACAAAGGAAGGAAAGCCGCTAGAGACAAACAAAAACATCAGAAATTTGCCACATCACCTGTTTAAACCAACCACGTATTTTATCTGGAAAACAAGCCTCAGGATGTCTCTATTCACTTTACATGGAAGTAAAAGCACACACACACACACAAAATGCCACAAAGAAGAGGACTTTGGTAAGAAAATAGGGTTAGATGCTCTGAAAAATAAATTACATCTCTTGTACACTGGTATTGAAAATATAAATTTGCATTGGCACTTTGGAAAAACAATTTGGCTCTGTAAAACTGAATATTCATAAGCCCTACACAACCCAGGAATCTCGCTCCTAAATGGCAGAGAAAAGGTGATTACAAACTTTCATCTGCTCCCCTACGGTTCTCCCCCTCCCTCTCTTGCAGTAGCTTTGGCCATATGGCCACTTCAGATAAAGGAAATGTGGGTAGCGACAGCGTCATGTCACTTCTGGGATACGACCGAAGCCCCAAGCAGTTCTGCACCGTCCTCTTCCCCTCCAAGGAGGCAAAAGCCCTACATTCTTAAAGACACAGCTAATGATGGCGCAGCCTCTGTCAGCCTGGGTCCCTGAGACTCCCCCAAGAAACCAACCTTGGCTAGGTTAAGCCATCTTTATCTAGAGGTTAATTTTCAACAGGGAAATCTGCTGATCCTGCTTGATACAATCCCCAAGAGGAACTTTTGCTATGTACACTATGAGCAGCATAGCCGCGCTGTTCGTAATACTAAAAATGTGTCTGCAACCCCAATGCTCATTGACTCTGTGACAGATTTAAAAACCCGCAGTTTATTTACGTAGTAAAATATTACACAGCCGTAAAATATATCGCTACAATCATCACTATGTATAAATTTTAACAACATCATGACAAGTGGAAAAAAAACAAGCCCCAAAAGACAGTGTATAGTGGGATGTCCTTTTCCAACGTTTAAGAATAAGCAAAGGAAAATGTATTCTTTAGGCATATAGCTATATGTGACTTTTTATGTAATGTATTGGGATGATACTGGTTAATAAAATTATATAGGTTTCAAGTATACTGTTCTATAAGACACCTGTATGCTGTGTGTTCACCCCAAGCCAAGTCTCCTTCCGTCACCATCCATTCCTGACTAAAAAAAAAAAAAAAAAAAAAAAAACAAAAAAAACAACTCATAGGTAAAGACAACATTATGGTGATTACCAGAGGGAAAGGCAGGTAGCAGGAGGTAGAAGAGGATATATGCGATTTTTTTTAAAAAAAGGAAGAAAATGACCATCATAAAAATTAGAATAGAGTTTACTTTTGGGAGATGACACAGGCGACGGGAGAGGGACAAACACTGAAGGAAACACAGTCACTGGAAAATACAAAGGGCTGGATGTCTGTGTCCCCCGCAAAAGTCGTATTGGTTTGTTCCAGTTTGATTCCGTTTTAGAAGGAGGAAGATAATATCCGAAATGTGAGTCTGGAAGCCATAGAATCTTACCAAAGGAACTACTTCCTCCAACTTTCAGTTTTCACACTTTTCTCCTCTATACAGATGGGGCAGTCATGGGCAAAAATGGGAAGCTGTTGGAGTGTGGCTAACCAATCTCTATACTCATGTCCTTTTCCCCTTAATTTGTCCCCTCAACCCCTTACATTAAGATAGGCTTTATCATCATACTAATGGGGTCCCTCCGCCTGGCCTGCAGAATCGGCGGAAACCAGCTCTGCAACGTCCCCTAAGGGGTCCCGGATTGCGAGAAGGCACAGGCCAGGTGGAGGGACCCCACTAGTGCACAATCGGGCCGGAGAGGGACAAAGGAGGTTGGCGGGCCAGGGAAGGACCGCAGGAGGGCTCTAGGGCATGTCTGGCCCATCTCACTCAGTCCTGATCGGCGGGACCCCAGCAGCAAGCTAACTTACTAGTGAGAGCCCTTCCTAACTTACTAGTGAGAGCATCTTCCCCCTGGTGGTCAGCGCATGTCATAACAAGCAGTTGGGCAGTCTTAGCATATCATTAGCATATTAGGCTTTGATTGGTTGAACGGACTGCTAGATGACCTGACACTTAGCATATTAGGCTTTTATTATATAGGATTCTCTCCAGTCACTCATCTATAAAACATGGTTTTAACAAGAAGCCTGAACTTTTTTTCTCTTTAATGTGTTCCTCTTCTCTTCACACTAAATACTTTCCCAGGGCCATCTCAACAATGATGGCTTCAACAGCCCCTAAATGATGATAAATCCCAAATTTACACAGTTCTCTCCTGAGAAACAGAATAGCAACTCTGCTCTTTTGTCATCTCCATTTGGTGTCTGATTGACACTTTTAATTTAAAACATACAACAATCACTATTATTAAGCTCCCCCCGCCAAAAAAAAAAAAAAAATCTGTTCTCCTTCCCTCCTTTAGAATAATGAATGCTACCACTGATGCCGGATGAATTAAAGGCCCAGGTTCCCCCAACATGATTGGGCATGATGTTCTTGAGGCACCACTGAAATGTGCACTTTCAAAAGTTCCCCCTACCCCACCCCCAGGAGAATGGGATGTGCTGAAAGGCTTTGTTTGTGTGGAGTTACATTTCTCAGGTTTCAAAGTCCCCTGCCCCTTAACCTAGTCCTGAAAGAGAGGCAGCTGTGGGTCCAGCAGAGCCAAAAGCAAGGCCAGTGTCCAGAGCTTCTGATCCATGTTGCATCTGGGTGTAAGTTCAGCATTCAAGCCAATTAAAGTGCATTAGTCCATTGTGATACTGCAGTGGCCATGTCCCTCCCGTCCACTACTTTGTTCCCAGGTGTGACTGACAGACAGGTGGACACCTTCCAATGTCATCCATACCTTACTGGGGTATGCCTCTCAATGGCCTTTGTCCAGTCCCTTTTCCTAGCGGTCAATGGGGAGCAGACTTTGAGTTAAATTAGCAAAGCTGTATAAATGGCATGCCTCTATCATCTAGTCTTCCCTTTTTTGTTCAATAATAGCCAGCATCACTACCAGTTACCCCGCTTCCAGAACCATGGTTCTGGAGTTAACCCTAGACAATTTCCTACCTTCCAATACCTGGGACGATGTTGCTAGCTTTCGCATGGGACACGTGGGCACAAAACAAATGGTGAGGGAGGAAGTGAAGACCATTCCTAAAGACATGAACCCCACCCACTATTCTTCTTTTGGAACTGCGGAGGGGTGGGACATGGATTTTAAAAAGACCAGGTTCTAGGTTATCAGATAGAACTATAAACCAGAGAAATCGAAGTTACTCAGTTTTTACTGCTAGACTACTAAGACATAGAAATAGTCAAATTACATAGTTTGGGTGTCTGTTTCTTCCACTATATTATAACTCCCTAGAAACGATGGGCTATGTTTTACTAATCTTTGATGTCTCAGTGCCTACAATGGTACACATGTTTCCCAATATATAGTAGATAGCGATACTATTTATTGTTTAAATGAAAAAAATCAGTATGAACTGTAACTCTGGCAGAGCTCTTTACCTGTGTCTGACTAAGGAAACCTGTCGGCAGAGCGAGCCACCCCAAGTCTCTGGTCACGGAAGAAGCCACTCCTCACTGAGCCTGTATATCAGGCTATTCCCACCGAGAGAAGCATTTCAGAGCAGGGTTTCCTGGTTGCTTGTCAGCAAGTTATCTTGCACTTAACATATTTTCTAGCTCCACATAAATAAGCAAACAGTAGAAGAAAGAAGGGGGAAAAGGCAAGAGTTTGGGAACAAATAGCTTGCAATGTTTTGGAAATATTTGCCTCGGAGGATTTGGCAGCACGATTCATAATCCTTTTGTCTTTGTGTGTGTGTTTTTTTCTGAACCATCAACAAATAATATCATCAAGAGAAGCACAATGCTTTCACGGAATGTAAATGAGATGAAATAAAGAGGATGTTATTCCTAGCAGCATAAATATTTACCGGTCTGGTTAAACTTTATAGAAATCATGATGAATGGGTGCCTGCCCCCGGTCAGGGGCGGGCTGTACATTTGTTGTAAGCTTATCCACTGGAAACGGATTGTTTTCTCTCTTCTATGGTTTTAATGTCTTTTTAAGCACGTTCATTTATTTACCTGGTGGGATTCCACAGTTTTGTAGGGTCATTTCCTTTATGATATAAGAACCGATGTCAGATGTTCACTGTGGTGACACTTGTAAAGCCACCCAGTGGAATATAATGAGGCCTGCAGTCAGTAAATTAATAATGTTGACCCGAAAAGAATAGTCAAAAGCACATCTTGGCCCCACCAGTCACGACTGACTACTAACTGCTCTACAAATGCCATCAAAGGAACACTGTGCCCATGGCAACCCAGCAGTTTCACTTGCATGGTGGGTTTTTATTTAATCTTGGGGGGAGAGAGGGGGGATGTGCGTTCACATGCCCACCTATAGCTAATAATAACTCCTAAATCTGGCATTTCCTGATAATGCAACAAGCTTATACAACAGCTTTCATCCAAGCCCTTAAAAATGCCTAAGATCAAGCCAGTGCTCTCCGCATTTGAAAGATAAGAAAACCCCCAAAAGATCATGCAATCTGCCCAAGGACAAACAGAAAAAAACGCACTAAAGCAAAAATATAGCTCAAGGTAACCAACTCCCTGTCTGTCTGTTGTTCTAATTAGACAACCCTCTCCTGTGCTGGGTTTGAAACTCTGCCGTAGGTTCTCAGAAACCTCCAATGGATCGAATCGCTGAAGTCCAGGGAATGTCCCCACAGGGCCGCCGTGGTTAATGGAACATCCTGCCACTTGCAAGATCCTGTTATTAGTCTCATTAATTAGCTTAAAGCATTTCTCACAAAACAAATCCTCAAAACACACAAAAGTTAAGGGTTTCCCCCCCTTGCTTTGTGGTTTCGCAAATTAAGACATTAAAAGCAAATTATTATTGAAATGAACGTGTCCCATTTTCACTCACAGCTCCCTGGAAAAAGAAAGCTGCCAAATGTACTCGGTTAAGGTAACTGCCAAGAGGCCGGAGGTGCACAGCCACCCACGAGTAACCTCTTCTCGGCGCGGAGGGCGCTCCGAATGAAGCAGCACAAAAAATAACTTGAGTAAATTGCCTCAGAGGCAAAGCTCTCAAAACTACTAAGTGATAGTGTCTAAGACAGAGGTGGGCAAACTTTTTGACTCGGGGGCCACAATGGGTTCTTAAACTGGACCGGAGGGCCGGAACAAAAGCAACCTGACCATGCTGGCACTCTCATCTTGGGCTGCTGGTGAAGGAGCGGAGGGGAGAGCAAGAGAACCCTCGGCTCTTTCGGCTCCGGGCCGGATAGAACAGCCGAACGGGCCGGATCCGGCCCGCGGGCCGTAGTTTGCCCACGGCTGGTCTAAGACATTTCCCTTTCATGTTGGGGCTGCTGCATTTGCTAATCCCTAAAACCTGACCACCTTTCCTCTCTCATCTCTCCTTCTTCAAAGTGCTAATTCCTATGAGGCCCAGCTTGGGTATCACCTCTTTCCTGAGTCCTTGCCTACCCTCTCTTTTTCTCTCTCTCATCCCTCCAGGCTAGACTATAGTCCTCCTCTGTGCTCCCATGACCATCTGGGCTTCTTCTCTCTACCAACCACCTAATTTCCAGTGTTTGACAGTCTCTCCCGGCATTAGACTGACCTCCAAGGAAGTAAGACAAGTCTTTCCATTGCGCAAAAGAGGGAGAGCAGCCAGTGATTATTGGTCATTTCCTGTGATCCAGCCTGATACATAGAAAAGTTTAGGAAAATGGCCCAAACTGGAAACGAGAACTTTCCTATTTCAGCCCCAACAAGTAAAGAGCTTTGATTGTGTCGCCCTTATTATCCTCACAAGAAGAAAGCTAAACGAACTGAGATTAATAACTCTTTGCACCCATTAGGTAACTGAAGTTGCCAGGGAAAGAGCCATCCCAGAGTCTGGGAGGCAGGTGGATCCAGAGTTGGAGCCAACATTTGCTCACCTAGACAGGCGGGTGGTCGGGGGCGGAGAGGAGACCTGCTCACCAAGAGCGATGCCCCTGGAGCCAGGAGCTGATAGAAACACTTACAAAGCAATTTTGAGGAATTGCTGAAAGCTGGGTGTGGCCTAAGGTGATAAACTCTTACGGAGCCCCCACACTTCTGTGGGTTTTGCCTCCACACCCTCACAGGTATTGATGGTGAAAAGCCAAGAAATCCCCTTGTGGCTCTGGCTCTGGCACAGGAGAGGGGGAAACCACCCCTGCGAAATGCCTGGTGCCCTCTCCACAACAAAGGCCTGCTTCCCAAGGAAAACAAGCTTTGCCACAGCTTTATCCCATCTGGGGAGGGCGTTTTTCTGACTCCAACTCTCTCCCGCCTTTCGATATCACAAAAGGGGCAAAGTGAAACTCAGACACACTTGTGAAGACCGAAGCCCAGGTCCACTCACAGACTGAAATGTAATCATAGATTGCAGAACCCTTCTCTGGCCCACACCTTCCCACCACACCAACAGGGACGCCATGTAACAGGCATGGACTACAGCTGACAGGGCTGTGAGAGGAGGACTCTAGCCAAGGGGAAGTTCTTGGGGAATGACAAAGACAACAGGGAAATGTAGGATAAGGACACTCAAGGAATTTGAAGCCTCTGACACTGAAGCTACAGCAAACATTAAACACAGCCTAACTCCTAATCAAAAGAACAAACAAACAAAAACAGAAATCTTCACACTAACGGTCTAGTCTATTTACCTCAGGTCCTGTATCTCAATACAATATACACAAATTTCAACAAAAAGTACACAGCATACCCAAAGACAGAAAGAAGACACAGTCTGAAGAGGCAAAGCAAATACTAAAACCAGAGTCAGATAGGATATATTTTGGAATTATCATATAGGATATTTAAAGTAACTCTGACTAATATAATAAGGCCTCTCTCTAATGGAAAAAGTAGACAACATGCAAGATCAAATGGGTAATTGAAGCAGAGAGATGTAAACTCTAGGAAAGTATCAAAAGAAAATGCTAAAAAGCAAAAATACTTCAAAAATGAAGAATGTCTTTGGTGGCTCATCAATATATTGATCACAGACAAGAAAGAATTGGTGACACTAACTGTAGGTAAATAAAAACTCCCCAAACTGAAGTGCAAAAAGAAAGAAAATAATATTTTTAAAGAAAGAACACCCAAGAACTATGGGATAATTTCAAAAGGTATAGCATAGCCCGGCCAGTGTGGCTCAATGGTTGAGCATTGTTCCATGAACCAGGAGATCACGGTTTGATCTCCCATCAGGACACATGCCTGGGTTTGGGACTTGATCCCCAGTTGAAGGCAGGTAGGAGGCAGCCAATCAATGATTTTCTTTTATTATTGATGTCTGTCTCTCTTCCTCTCTCTTCTTCTCTCTAAAATTAATAAAAACGTATTTTTAAAAGGAATAGCATAGGCTCTTCCGCCACACCACTGTCGGTGTGAGTGGGACAGAGCCCATGCTAGCGTGGAATACAGGCTTTCTGCTATTGCATCGGACTCAGCTCCCTGGTGGCCTTTGGGGATCACGAAATCTGGGCATAACACTGGAACCAGCTGAAAATGCCAGCTAGCTCCACGCTCCTGAGAGTCGGCACCTCCTACCCCTGCCATCCAGAGACTGGATCTGTGAAAACTACAAACTGACCACAAACTGCTCTGTGAGCATGGGTGGTCAATGCCGGTGGACTTCAGTCGGTACACAACCTTCCCTCATTTACTCAAAATTGGCTACCAAAGGTTTGGTGATGAAGGCAGAAATGTCTCACTCCAGGTCTGGGAGAGAAGACCGAAACCCGCAGACGCCATTCAGAATAACAAGGGACTCTAGGATCCGGAGTGTGACGAGAACGGGCACTTTAAAGCCAAGCAGTGCAATGGCACTGCCACGTGCTGGTGTGTGGACACTGCTGGCGTCGGAAGCGCAGATAAAGACACTGAGATCACCTGCTCCGAGCGAGGGAGGGCCTACTGGATCGTCACTGAATTAAGACTCAAAACAAGAGAAAAACCTTATAATAGTCAAAGTTTGCAGCCGGCACTCAAGGACATAATCACAACTCGTTATCCACTGGATCCAAAATATATTGGAAATATTCTGTATGAGAATGATCTGATCACTATTGATCTAGTGCAGAATTCTACTCAGAAAACTCCGTATGATGTAGGCATAGCTGATGTGGCTTATTGTTTTGAAAAAGATGTTAAAGACGAATCCTTGTTATACTCCAAGAGAATGGACCTGAGAACAGATGGGGAACAACCGGATCTGGATCCTGGTCGAACTGCCATATACTATGTTGATGAAAAACCACCTGAGTTTTCAATGCAGGGTCTAAACGCTGGTGTTATTGCTGTCATTGTGGTTGTGGCAATAGCACTTACTGCTGGGATTGTCGTTCTGATTATTTCCAGAAAGAAAAGAACGGCAAAGTATGAGAAGGCTGAGATAAAGGAGAAGGGTGAGATGCACAGGGAACTCCACGGATAATTTGAAAAGTAACTCGAAGAAGGGAAATTAGCAGATGGACTCAGATTACAAACGTATGAGCGTGGGACAGAAAACTCTTTGCAGACTACTTAATTAGTTACCATATATTTGTAATAGTGAAACCTGTACTCAAAATATAAGAGCTTGAAATTGACTTTACCAAACTTAAAATTGACCACAAGTGTCATGTATATGCAGTTCTGATAGTCCCAGAACTTGGGCTGCATAGTTAAAATTATTTATACACAACAGTGAAGAGAGTGCCTTAAATATGCTTCCACAGTAAAAAAAAAAAAAAAAAAAAAAAAAAAAGGTATAGCATATGTGTAATTGGAATACCAGAAAAAAAGAATAAAGAGAACACCATGAAAGGAATTTTTGAAGTAATAATGGCTAAGAATTTTCCAAAATTAATGACAGACACTCAACCACATATCCAAGAAGCTCAGAGAACACCAAGTGGTATAAACACCCACAATATTTGCATTGAGACATATCATATTCAAACTACAGAAAACAAATGGCAAAGTGTTGAAAGAAGCCAAGGGGGTGGGTGGAGGGGATCTTACCTAGAGGATCAAGGATAACAATTATAACAGACTTTTCAGTAGAAATCATGCAAGCAAGCAAGAAGAGAGTGAAATGTCTACTGTTGAAAAAAGAAAATCAGAGTTAAAAATAAGATTTTAAAAGGGTTTTATCAATTTTATAGGGAGATGGGGTGTTCCTTTTAACTACTTTCTATATAATCCTATATAATAAAAGGCTAATATGCAAATAGACCGGACAGTGGAACAACCAAATCAACCAAACACCAGGTCCCTGTGACGTGCACTGACAACCAGGGGACAACATGGCAGGCAGTGGCCACGATGGGATGGTGGAGCAGGTGAGCGGGGGTGGGGGGGGTGGGGGGGTGCAGACAAAGGTGGAAGCTGGTCCCTGTCATTGATGCGAGCCTCTGGTGGTTACTGAAAATTCTTTGCTCCCACACGCCACATTCCCACCCAGCGCTCACACTGCTGCCAGCACCAGAGCCACTGCTCTGTTCATACCCACTGCCAGCGCCGGCCCCGCTCGCACCTGCAGCTGGTGCTGGAATGCAGCTCGCACCTGCTGCCAGTGCCTGGTGTCAGTCCTGATAACATGACACCATCAGCGGGTGCAAGTGGCAGCTGCCAGCCCTGATTGTCCCTGAGGACTTCTCCACCTCCCCCTGCTCCTGAGGGGTGATTAGGGCAACAGCCGCTGCTTGCACCTGCTGGTGGCACTGGCCCCAATCACTCTGCACCATCAGCAGATGCGAGTGTGGCCAGCACCGTCAGCGAGGGAGTGGCTGCAGCGGGAGGGGGCTGCTGGCAGAGAGGAGACTGGGGACTGTGGTAGGAAGAGCCAGGCAAACCTGTCCCTGTGCCTACCACAGCCTCGCAGCCCACAGTTCCTTTCACGGATTTGTGCGCTGGGCCCCTAGTTGATATATAATAAACTGTATAATTTAATAAATAAGTTTTGACACATGTATATGCCCACTACCACAATCAAAATAACAAATGTACTCCTCTCCCTCCCAATTCCTTCCCCTTTGGCCACCTTGCCCCTCCTCCCCAGGCAATCTGTGATCTGCTTTCTGTCACTGTAGATTAGTTTGCATTTTCTGTAATTTCATGTAAGTGGAATCACAACAGTATACTCTTTAAAGTCTGGTTTCTTTCACTCAGCATAATTATTTTGAGAATTATCCACATTGTAGTATGTTTATCAACAGTTCATTCCTCATTATTGCTGAGTGTGAATTCCACTTGTGGATTTTCCATAATTTGTTTACAGCTTGGGGCTATTGTGAATAAGGCAGCTATGAACATTCATGTAAAAGTCTTTTTGTACATATATATTTTCATTTCTCTTTTGTAAATACCTAATAGTGAAATAGATTATCCAGTATGTGTATGTTTAATTATTTAAGAAACTGCCAAATTGTTGATACCATTTTTTATTTTCACATGCAATTTATACAAGTTAAATTTTTCTACATGCTCACCAACATTTGGTATGGTCAGTGTTTTTTGTTTTGTTTTTTTAATAGATTTTATTGATTTTTTTTTCAAAGAGGAAGGGAGAGGGATAGAGAGTTAGAAACATCAATGAAAGAGAAACATTGATCAGCTGCCTCCTGCACATCCCTTACTGGGGATGTGCCTGCAACCAAGGCGCATGCGTGGATGTATTTATTTCTTCAAATGCTCTGCCCATTTTTCAGTTGAGATATATGTTTCCTAATTGAGTTGAGAGGATTCTTTCTATATTCTTGATGAAATTCTTTTATCAGATATATGGTTTGCAAATATTTTCTTTCAATTTATGGCTTATCCTTTCATACACTTAAAAGAGTGTCTTTCAAATAGAGATATTTAACCTTGATAATATTCAATTTACCAATTTTTCTTTTATGGATCATGCTTCTGGTGTCATATCTAAACAATTGTTGCCTATTCCAAACTTCTCAGATTCTCACTCACTGAGATCTCACATGAACCGGGAGAGACACGCACCTGCATATACGTTTTCCTACACCACCGGCTTCTCTCAGGTTCCCTAAAATAGGCACAGATTGTGTGGTCTCCCTCATTAACTAACATTCTATGTACAATTTACATTTCTCTAGGAATTAAAATGAAGACACATACATACAGTATGCAGATGGGGTTCAGGACAAGCTACCCCAAAATATGGTGCCTTGGAATAATTTAATATTTTAACCTCTGAAACCGGTCAGAAAAGTCTCATGTGAGAGGTGCCCTCCATGTACCTGGAAGGAAGGAGCGTCCTTATCTCTAAAGATCAGGAAGAATTCAAACCAACAGGCTTTGCTCAGTTTTTCCCAGTTTCCTAGGCTTACTTCAAGCTCTCTGGCCTATCTTTTTTTTTTTAATATATTTTATTGATATTTTACAGAGAGGAAGGGAGGGAGATAGAGAGCTAGAAACGTCGATGAGAGAGAAACACCGACCAGCTGCCTCTTGCACACCCCCTACCGGGGATGTGCCCGCAACAATGTACATGCCCTTGACCGGAATCGAACCCGGAACCTTTCAGTCCACAGACCAACGCTCTACCACTGAGCCAAACCGGTTTCAGCTCTCTGGCCCATCTTATTTCTACACCTTCATCAAACTGACGCTGATTGGGAAGAAGCTAGGAAAATTCCTTGGCAAGTGGAATGGGGAAACTGAGACAGTTGCATGGCTGAGCAATTTACTGCCAGATAATAAGTGGCAAGGTCTGATCTTCCCTAACCAGGCACACTTAGAAGCCAATGGTTTCCACAGTCCAGACAGTGTGAATGGTTTATCCTGCGGCGGCAGGCTCATCTTGGTCCAGGCCCTTTTTGGTGACATTCTACGAAGGTGAAATTGATCAGAAAATAACCTTAAACCCTCCACATGCTCATTTTAATTCATCAGCATATCAAAGGACAAACCTGGAAAGCTGATGAATATTCTGATTGAGACCTCCCCTAAAGTTCACACCTTTAGAAAACAGGTGAAGATCTTTAAGACAAAGGACACCCTGTGATCTCTCCCTTGAACTCTCCCATGCACCACCCCCAGATCCCACCTCTTGCCTTCTTTCCTCAGGTTTGTATCTTTGCTTTCTTTCTCCTAAGCTCTGAAGGTTCCCGGGAGACTTGACACCAGGGGAGTGGCAGGCGGCAGCAGCTCATCCTGGGCTAACCCCCTGGCGCTGTCCCCAGTTTTGCCCGCTTCTTGAGTCCACCCAGCCCAGACGGCTCACTTCTGCCTCTGTGACTTCCTTCCGACAGAGCCAAAGCAGCCTTGCCTCGGCTCACTCCTGCTGATGTGGGCTGAGCCCTTCCTTTGTTTCACTGTCCCAGCTTTAATGAACGGACTCTCAGAGTCACAGGGACTCACGTCGTGACTCTTTCCTGAAAGAAGCCAAGAACCCACACATCCCAGACCACGCCTGTTCTAGTTACAAAACCTGGTAGGAGCTGAAACCAGTTTGGCTCAGTGGTAGAGCGTTGGTCTGCGGACTGAGAGGTTCTGGGTTCGATTCTGGTCAAGGGCATGTACCTTGGTTGCAGGCACATCCCCGGTAGGGGGTGTTGCAGGAGGCAGCTGGTTGGTGTTTATCTCTCATTGATGTTTCTAGCTCTCTATCTCTCTCCCTTCCTCTCTGTAAATATCAATAAAATATATTTTTTAAAAAACAAAAACCTGGTAGCAAAGACTCAGGAATGTTTCTTTGAATCTCTGAGTCCTTAACGAAGGCTTCATGTCACATAAAACTTATATCAGCTCTATCCTTCTCTCCTGTTAACCTTCGTCAGTTTAATTTTCACACCCAGCCAGAGATCTTAAAAGAGTCAAGTAAAACTGCCCTTCCCAACAAAATACAAATAAAGGTGAATGCAGTAGAAAAGACGTCGATACCCGGCAGGTGTCTGTAACTGAGGTCCCATTCTTCCCCAAGGACTTAAAAAAAAAAAAAAAAAAAAAAGCAGAAGGTTGTGGAAATGACCATTCTCTGCGAACAGGGACTAACTGTCGGTCTGATTTTACCCATTCAGAGCACGTGGCTTTTTATGGTGATGGTGTCGTTCTCCTTCTTCAGAATGCAGGGGAAACTCTTCCTAAGCACTCCGGCACCTTTTAGTATGGGAGGCCTGCTTTGTAACGGAGTCATTATCCTGCCGAGGACTGAGGAAGAGAAAGTGTTCCTTCTCTCCTGCCTGTATTAAAGTGCCTGCTCCTTGACTCCGTTATTCAAATGAGGGAGCAAATAGCTCCTTGTTCTAATTTTCCTTATCAGCCTCCACAGGGCCCATTTCGGGCTGTCTGTGAAGTGTTAGAAGGCAATTGTGTGCTTGAATAAAAAGGAGAAACTGAATTAGAGCCTCTTAAGACCATTATGCCGTCTTATTTAGTGACACTGTTTGCTTCGCCATTACTAAGCAATGACCTAAGTGTTCTTCCCGAGTAATAATAATACCCACACGTAATGAGCACTTTACACTTCACATACATCATCCTCTTTGATTCCTGCAACAACGTGGAGCAGATCGGGGGGCCTGCGCTGATCATCAACGTGCAAAGGAGGGGTTTGGCTCAAGTGAAAACGTCAAAGCCAGGGTTTGGAAGCCGGTGAGCCTGGTGTTAGAGCAGAGTTGCCCTGTCTTCCTGGGAGACACAGATGGCCACAAGGAACTCAATGCGGAGACTCCCTGCAGACCTCTAGGGAGAGGCCTCTGGACCCTGACTAACTTCGAGGATTAGTCTTTAAAGGGACAGAGGCCAGAAATGAGGCAAGTTACAAGTGCTTCCTGTTAGCAGGCATACACCTGAATATTTGTTTTTGATCCATCCATTATGGAGAACATCATTTTTATTAAAGTGTTTGAGTTTTTGAACAGCTGTTTTAATGTGTTTTTTTATGTAAGTATTATCATAAAATATTATATTGATAGGTAGACAATTGTCATGTGGATATTGTCATAAGTCAGGAAAAGTCCACATTTTGTAAGATGTTGTCACAAATGATCTTTGATTGTGAATGACTCCAGCAAGTATTTGTGCTCTTTTAGAAAGAAACATAATCCTGGAAATATTTGTATATATCAATTTCATGACAAACTAAATTTTATGAGTTTTCCTTATTTAATATTGTTAACCAAAACAAAACAAAAACATTCAAACCTGTAAAGAATTTTTGTGAGTTTATTTGAGTCAAACTGTCAACAGTTGCTAGGAAGCAGAATATCAATGTATTGGGATAATGCTCCAGAGAATGGCAGTTTTTCACCTTGTTTTATGCATTACAATCAAAGGAGAAGGTGTAAGTGGGTTACATCAAATCCATTGGTGATAGATTAGGGAGGAGGGAAAAAGCAAAGCAGAGCGCAGGGGTGAACCTCTAGGATTGTATAAAAAATAAAACGGTAGACACATACTTCTTTTAAAAAATATTTTTTTATTGATTTTTTACAGAGGAAGGGAGAGGGATAGAGAGTTAGAAACATCGATCAGCTACCTCATGCACACCCCCCACTGGGGACGTGCCCACAACTAAGGTACATGCCCCTGACCGGAATTGAACTTTCAGTCCGCAGGCCGACGCTCTATCCACTGAGCCAAACCAGATAGAGTGACACATACTTCTTTTAATATATTATATATTTAATTTATAATATATATATATATTTCAGAGAGGAAGGGAGAGGGAAAGAGGGAGAGAAACATCAATGATGAGAGAGAATCACTTATTGACTGCCTCCTGCACACTCCCTACTGGGAATCAAGCCTGAAACCCAGGCATGTGCCCTTGGTTGGAATCAAACCTGGACTCTTCAGTCCACAGGCCAATGCTCTATCCACTGAGCCAAACCAGCTAGGAGGACACATACTTCTTTTACTTAGGTGGATGCAGGATAGTTAACAGTCAATAATTAACATGATAAAAATAACAGTAAAGGAATTTGTGGTTTCCATCCTGGCACCCAGGTGCATTTGGTTGTGGGTCCAAAAAAAGGGAAGTTACAAGTAACCCTGACATTTAACAGGTATGTTATCTTAAATGCAAAAAGACAATAGGCTCAGTAGAGATCAAAGTTTATCTTTGACAGGGAAGATTTTGACCAAGGACATGACTATCAACTATAAACCACTTTTTAATGAATTTTTTAAAATTTCAGACCATTCTTTGTGGTTACTTTAAGTCTCTTGAATGTGCAAGGTTGCCTTCCCTAAATTAGTCAGGTTAGCATGTGGCCCTTTTTTCGTCCACAATATAATTCCTATTTAAATAATGCAAATAATCTGCACTTGACTAACTGATCCATTTGCATTTTGAATAAGCATAAGGTTTTATTCAAAAGGAATGCATGTATATGACTTTTAGCTATTTCAGTTTTTAGTTTAAAATCTGCTATTGCATTTGTTGAACCACTGTATGCCAGGACTCTGCTAGAGACCGGGAATCTATATATAAAAAACCTAAGTGACCTAACAACCAAACAACTGGTTGACCGGTCACTATGATGCACACTAACCACTAGGGGGCAGATGCTCAATGCAGCTGTAGCCCGGAGACTGCAGAGTGGAAAGGCAGTGAGCCCACCAAGTGGTGGCGGTGGCAGGTGCATCGAGGCTGGGATGAGTGGGAAAGGCGTGGCCTCTGGCTTCTGGCCTCCTCCCTGGCTGTCTGCCATTTGGGGCATTATTACACCCCTTGGGGGATGTCAGACTGCCAGTTTCCATCTGATCCCTGCAGGTTGCCTGCAGAAATATGGCCAAAACCAGCAGTCTGACATCCCCCGAGGGGTCCCAGATTGCGAGAGGGCACAGGCCAGGCTGAGGGACCCCACCGGTGCACAAGTCCGTGCACCGGGCCTCTAGTCCAAAGATAAAAACATAAACCCTGTGCTCAGGTTACTAACAACCCTAAGTGGGAGAAAACAAAGAAAATTATCTACTTCCACATTGGATGGTTTGCAAGTCCCCAGAGATTTATAAAAATATTTGAGTCATTAACAAAAATAGCATCTTATCTTACTTAGACTGGAAACTCTAAAATGTGGAGCTTTGCCGAAACCAGTTTAGCTCAGTGGATAGTGTGTCAGCCTGCGGACTGAAGAGTCCCAGGTTCAATGCTGGTCAGGGGCGTGTACCTTGGCTGCAGGCACATCTCCAGTAAGGGGTGTGCAAGAGGCAGCTGGTCGATGTTTCTCTCTCGTCGACGTTTCTAGCTCTCTATCCCTCTTCCTTCCTCTCTGTAAAAATTCAATAAAATATATTTTAAAAAATAAAATGAAATGAAATGAAACGTGGAGCTTTGGCAAGGTTGAAAGGCCACAGCAGATGGTAAGCGGGAAGGGAAGGGAGGCAAAGGAGGTTGTGAGGTGATAGAGTGGTGCACCACTGTGTGGGCTCTCACTTCAGAGTGAGCCAGAAAGGTGTTGAGCAGGTGGTAGGCGATAAGCAGAAGCATATTTAAAAATGTAAGAGTCTGAGTGAAAATTGACTCGAAAAGGGCAGAACCAAACTGGAAGTTGTTAGGATCACTCCACTGGTCGAAGCTAGAGTAAAGACTTCTCTGGAGAGGCGGAAGCAACGCAAGGAAATAATTTGATTGGCTGTAGTCTTAGCTGCTGCCTTATTTGGGAAAGCCTCATTGGCTGCTTGTCAAAGGTAGTCCTTGGGTTTTGATTTCTTAACCTTGAGGCATGTGCTTATGTTTGCCTATATAGGCTGCTAAGGTAATACAGCCAGCTCTGTCTAATGGCCCCCTTGTTTAATTAATTTAACAGAGGCCTGTTTACTAGTACGAGGACTCCTTTGGAAAGGCTATAAGGAGCTACTCTTCAGAATAGTCCCTGCAAGAGGGAAAGAGGGGGAGGAAGCTTATGTTTCAGTCTTCTTTAAAACAAATAATAATGATGATCAAGATTCACCCCCTGGGAGAGCTACATTGTGCAAATCACACCCTTCTGTTCACTCAGGAAGTCAGTTACCACTCCCAGGGGGATAGTGTTTTACTCAAGTCCAAGCAGGGATGGAAAACTTGCTGAGAGTAAGGGGGAGAGAGAGAGAGAGAGAGAGAGAGAGAGAGAGAGAGAGAGAGAGAGAGGGAGAGGGAGAGGGAGAGGGAGAGGGAGAGGGAGAGGGAGAGGGAGAGGGAGAGGGAGAGGGAGAGGGAGAGGGAGAGGGAGAGGGAGAGGGAGAGAGAAAGAAGAGAGGAATAGAGGGAAGGAAGGAAGCAAGGAAGGGAGGGAGGGAGGAAGGGAGGATGGAAGAAAGGAAGGGAAAGAACTTTGAGATAGTATTCCTTCTCATTTCTATGTTACACACTCAATACATAAAACAGTTACACATCTGGTTTTTACTTCCATTACTAGAGGTCCAGTGCACAAAATTTGTGCACCTGGTTGCGGGAGGGGGCAGGTCCCTCAGCCTGGCCTTCGCCTTCTTGCAGTCTGGGAGCCTGGGGAGATGTCTGACTGAAGGCTTAGTGGGCCTAAGGCATCAGTCGGACATCCTTAGCATTGCCACGGAGGCAGGAGAGAGACTCACACCACCGCCTCCGCTGCACTCGCCAGCCATGAGCCTGGCTTCTGGCTGAGCAGCGCTCCCCCTGTGGGTCAGTGTCTGCCCCCTGCTGGTCAGCACGCATCATAGTGACTGGTCATTTGCATATTAGCCTTTTATTATGTAGGATACCCTGTAGATGAGGCCCCTAGAACCATAAGAAATGCAAAAAATTCACTGTTAACTCATTCTCGAATCTGTCTCCCGCCCCCCCTCCCCTGTAGGGTGTGTGCTGCACCTTGGGAACCACTGGGCTTGACACTTTTCCTCTCTGAGCTTCATTTCTGAATACATACACATACACCACGGGAACTGTAACCTCTTCTCCGCCTCCCTCACTGGGTTGTCATGAGGAGGTTCTGAGATAATAAACCTAGAGATGTTTCATCAAGTAAGTGATGTCTAAACGAGACGGGATTGTTATGTTTAAGCCCATGGGTACCCTGGCAGGTGGCAGGTGCTGATGAGGGGAGGAGGGCATGACTGTTTCCTGGGGCTGTAGCTGTGGAAGCTGTGCAGAGGGTTCCGCAGGCCTCGGAGGGGCGGGCTCTGGCCAGCAGCCCTGCAGCCGTGGTTGTCCCTGGAGGTGCTGGAGGGGAGCTGGCCGTTAGCGGGGCTCTAAAAACGTGGTGAGGCGAAAGGGGAGTAACTGTCAAACCTCCCCGCTTGGCGCCATTCTTTAAATTGTACCTGGCTGTTTCGCAGCTGCACCTGCCCAGGTGGGGCTCCCATCTCCTGGAGGAGGATGGGGCTGGGAGGGCGGGTTTAGCCACGCTGCCAGCGAGGTTCAGCTGCTTCCACTGCAGAGACTGCGCTGCTGCTGTCAGGGGGAAGGGTCTGACCCAGAGAGGCCTCAGGCCTGGCTCCACCCGGGTCTGGAGTCATAGGGAGGAGAGGTGTGCCGGCCCCAGTGGAGGGGGCCCAGCAGCGGCAGGCCACGGGCCAGGGATGCCTGGGGTGGTCACCGGCATGCTATTGTTGTGGGCGCCCTTAGCGGGGATGGTGGGGAAAGAGATCAGGAGTCAGAGGTGTGGGCTGCAGCTGCCCCTGGGGCCAGGTCTTGTCAGCCTCCCTGTCCCTCCGGAGATGTGGGGGCTGGGGTAGGGTGTCCATGCAGGGGGATTGGAAGAGCTCCCCATGGCTGCTTCCTCTTCCTTCTTTGCAGTCTGGGCTTTGTCAGGCATTCTCCTCAGACCCCCTGGAATGTGGTTCCACCTGCCCACCCCCTGCTCCAGGCCCGGCCTCCTGCTGATCTGTCATTATGCAAATTAGTCATTACTGGGGCACCTTAATGGACAATTAGCATATTACCTCTTTATATGTATAGATGTCTCCCATAGATAGTCCTTAGTAGTTGCTCAGCAAACACTGAGTGAATTGAATAAATGGATGAGAGTGCTCAAGACTCCATTACTGAGTTGTTAGCATTCAGCAACCCCTCACTAGCTCTCTGGTGGTGTAGATTTATATATTTTTATTCTTTATCATATTTTTTGAATAATTTTTCTCAATGTGTATACATATTAAATCAACTTTTTTTCTCCTTGTGTGCGTGTTTTGTTTTTATTTTTTATCAATTTCAGAGAGGAAAGGAGAGGGAGAGATAGAAACATCAATGATGAGAGAGAATCATTGATCGGCTATCTCCTGCACACCCCCTACTGGGGATCGAGCCTGCAACCTGGGCATGTGCCCTTGACCGGAATCTAACCCAGGACCCTTCTGTCCACAAGCCGATGCCCTATCCACTGAGCAAAACTGGCTAGGGCTCTTTGTGTGTTTTTAAAAGTCTTCCTTTCCTCTTCTGTTTCTATCTTTTGGGGGTTTTAACAAGGGAAAGGAATTAGAAGGTGGGGGGGCGGTATATTTTTAATCATGGATACTGCGGGGTCACTCAAAGACAGGTGTCCCAGTGCTGGCTCCCTTGTGCAGCACATGTGTGCTTCCTTTGGGGGGGTGGAAGAGGTGGGGCTAGTTCTCCCAAGGCCTCTACTCTGCAGAGTTCCTTGCTGTAGGAGATCTGCTCCAGCTCAGCTTCCCCCAACACCCTCTCAGCTCCCACTTCCGGTGGCCCGACCCTCAGGCTCCTTCTCCAGGGTCCCGCACCTGCCGCCAGCCTCTAGGCAGAAGAGAGGAAGGCATGGTCGACCTGGCTCAAGCCAAGCTTCCTCTGAAGTTTCCTGCTGTCCAGGAGGCTTCCTTCACACAGCTATGGCCATGGGAAGGGTCAGTGATTCCTCTCCACAAAAAGAAAGGGAAGGGAAGAGGAAGGAGGAGGGGAAAAAGAAAACATAAAACCAGACAAAATTATCACAAGCAATCTTTTCAGAGCACTAGACATCCTCACTCCAAGCTATCGATCTCTGCTAATCCTCCCCTCCATCTGATTTCCTGGCTTCTGTCCTTGGCATTCAAATCACTGCCAGGTGATTTGACAACGAAGCTAATCTAATTGCTGCTGTGGTGGTAATGCTAAGTATGAATGATGTAATGGATTAGACTATCTAGATAACGCATTTGCAGTTCACTGGGTCCTTTCTTATAGGCCTTACCTATAAGAAAAGGGAAATATATATTTTTGAGCACTTTCACAAACCAATGATGGGGATATTTTAGATAGGAAAGGGAGTGATTCTTAAATCTATCCTGTATCCAAGTTGCTGCTTCCTCTCCTTCCTGAGAGCATTAAAATCTATATTTGTACTTAAAGAGAACTATTTTAATTTTATACAATTTTTATGACACATTTTGAGATCATTAAAGAACTTATGTCACATAAACCAGGGACTAAAGTCCCTGCACGAAATGACATGGTAGCTTGTGGAAAGCTTATACATGTACTTCCCAAATGAGACCAAATATCCAAATTCTCCCCCCAGAAGCTTGATTCCAATCCTTATTCTGATTCCCTTTCACAGAAGCTACATGTGACAGCTGAGAGGTATTATACATTAGATGGTGGTCAAGTCTTTCTCTTTAATTTCAGAAATTGATTTTGAGCTATTAGATAGGTTCAGAGCACCACCTGCTGGTATAAAATGTAAGGCCACGCAATCTTCTATTACCAAAAAGCAAAACAATAAAATTTAATTTCAGAACAAAAGGAATTAATAAATGTAAGAACACGCATATTATCTCCCTGAAGTTATTTGAAACCTTCTAAGGAGGAAAATCACTGAACTGAGAGTTAGAAAACCTGACTTGGCTCCACCAGTTTCCAGCCAGGGCACAATGAGCAAGTTTTTAACATCACCGAGCCCCAGGTTCCGAATCTGTAAAATATGGGTTGAAAACATTGTTCTGGGTGAAATAAGGTTTGTAGGACGCTGAGGAAGGATGACAAAAGTGCCGAGGGCTGGGGTGTCAGTGCAGAATAAGGAATTTACTTAAATATTGAGTCCTGTGAGATTTGCAGTTTGGTGGAAAAAATGAGAAGGTCCTGGTAAGAGACTAAGACATTGTATAAGGATGTAGCTAGTAAGAAAAAAAGTAAAACCTAGACCTGGAAAAAAACCAAAAGGCAAGAAATTATGAGGTGAGAGAAAGAGTTAACTGTAAATAAGGAAGTGAGAGGCGCAGAAGGATCATCGAAAACAGAATCCAGATGATGACAGTGACACCGAGTGGGTAAAAGTAAATCACACAGGGGTAGCGGTGCCACAGGCTGGGTGTTGGCTAAGTCATCCAATGAGCACTGAATGTCAGAGGCAGCAGGGAGAAAACACCATCAGCAGGAGTCAAAGTCTTTACAAAATGCGAGGGAAAGGGAAAGGCCGATACAACAAGGAGGCATAGAGGGTGGTGTAGGCAGGTGGCACTAGTAGAATTTTTGCTTCAAGACCATGGTTTCTTCAATGTCTCCAGATAGATAGGTAGGTAGGTAGGTAGGTAGATAGATAGATAGATAGATAGATAGATAGATAGATAGATAGATAGATAGATAGATGTCCCAAAAGTCTTAGTGTAGTTTTAAGCTTTTAATAACTCCAAAATTATAAATACCACCAACTTGCAAAATATATCATTTGAGGTTTAACTAATTTAAATGCTATTCACGCTTATTTACTTTTGTGGCTTTTTAAATACAACTTTCTAGTTTTAATTTGTAGTTTCAGTCAACGTTTGCCATCTTCAATCAGAGCAACATAACGTACTTCTTCAGTTAAGATTGGTTAAGACCAACCAAACTACTAAGATCCACAAGCTCCCTCCTCCGCCCCCAGCGACAGTGGAGGCAGCTTTGATTCCTGTTTCATATAAATAATTACTTATTATAAGGAAGTTGAGTCTCCTTTCCTTCTCAGTATGACCAAGTTCACAAAGAAACACGTATTTACACCCATGTACACATACCGGTAGACCAATTCAAAAGCCTGCATGTTCTTACATATATTTGGGAAAGCTTCCAAGTTTGTTGCTGGAGGTACACAAAGCAGCTGGTCCACTATGACGATGTAGCATCATTTCCATTTCAAAAAATAAGGTCCCACTCCTGGGAAAATGTTATTAAGTGGCCCAGAGAACAGCTTAGATTCCCTGGATTTTAACTTGTTCTATCTTGTAAAAAGAATAAACTACATTAAAAAAAAACACGCTTTAATAATGCTACAATTTTATTACCAATATGGTGTATATTATATATTAGGTTGTGTTCAAATATAATTTATTTTATACTATGCATGAAATGTATTTTCAAATGCAAGGAAAAAAAACACACCTGACACTGGGTTCAGGGGTGATAGAGTATAATAGTTAAAGCAAGGACTAGATTACCTGGGTTGAAAATTACCTACTCTAGCCGAAACCGGTTTGGCTCAGTGATAGAGTGTCGGTCTGTGGACTGAGGGGTCCTGGGTTCGATTCCAGTCAGGGGCATGTATGTTGGTTGTGGGCACATCCCCGGTAGGGGGTATGCAGGAGGCGGCTGGTCGATGTTTCTCTCTCATCGACGTTTCTAGCTCTCTATCTCTCTCCCTTCCTCTCTGTAAAATATCAATAAAATATATATTTAAAAAAGAAAAGAAAATTACCTACTCTAGCACTTTGGTGAATTAACCACTTCCTTCCACCACAAAATGAGGATGGTAACATTACTGCTCATCTCAGAGGACCATGGGGAGGATTTAAAGAAATCACATATAGAGAACCAGAGCAATACACCAGAGAGGTTGTCTTTTATTGTATAAATTCAACCTTCTTTCCATCAAACCTCTCCTCCTTTCCTCCTCCACATATTAGAATGGACTACCTCCAAAATACTGTGAAGTGGGAAGTTACCTAACTACTTACCCTGAATTTTCTTTTTCCAAATTCACTGTGGAAAAGTGTTCTCCCTTTTCTGCTTTTCCCATCCCTAAACAAGAATTTAGGACCAAACTGTAAAATAATGAACTTCATCTGACTTTCAGTGAGATCTTAGCATATTTCATCTCTGTGTCTACTCATGATAATTGACTTTAAATGTTAAATTCTAATTCTTAAACCAAAGAGGGATGTGGATTTATTCTTGGCGAGACAAATTCTATTCGTTGGTGATCCCTGAACACAAATGAAATGATTATTAAATTTTTTTAATATTTTTGAAAACTAGACTATAATGCCTAGCTTTAGCTAATTTATCAACCCTTCCATTGAATTAATGATGGTGTTAAGCAGGATACATTCCTTTGGAGGAAAAGCCTTGGAGATTAGAGTCCTCCTGCCATCTTGTGGTTTCACTCCCACACTGCAGTGTGTTAGATGTCTATAAAAGCTGTACAGATGCATTCATTATTCATGAGTGTAATTCTAGTATATCTCAGGATAGTATTTAAAGCTTCTATTTAAAACTACCAGATGACTGCATTTGGTCCTTTTTTTCCACACCAAATGCCATTTACTCAAATATTCAGTCTTAATTAAAAGGGAGAATGTTTTCACATACAGCTGTCAATGAATGAGACGACCATCGGAGGAACAGCTGACTTCCCAAAGGAAGGCTGAAACTTGCAATGTTCTCTGGGATTATTCCGTAGAAGGTACATTCTTGACACATGTATCCATTCCTAGTTTCTATCAGGACAACTGATGTCCCTGAATATGCCATCAATACAATCCAGACTATTTAAATTGGAGATAAAGTGTTGTTGTTAACTCTCCATTCTCATATTTAGATAAACATTTCCTTCACCCGCCTCACTTCATTCAAAGTGAGACCCTGAAAGTTACCCTCATCTGCAGAGCCCTCGGCAATGGTGAGAAAGACACAGCATCAGGTATCACTGCCACGGTTCAGGATACTTTAAATTATCTAATCTCTGGTTTACTTTTATTTCCATCACAGACTTAAAACATAATCTTATTTACATAGCACATATAAGACAAAAATTCTCCTGTTTCTATTGCTCCAAAAAACCACCTTTGAAACTAAAATATAGCCCCAAAACTAAAACTAGCAAGTCCATGTTCCAACTAAAATTCTAGCTGAACATTGGATTGCAGATACATCCATCCATCCTTAAATAATGTCCTGCTTTGTCTCAGACTGTTACAAGAATACACTAGGATTCCTAACCTGGATCAGTTAGCTAGTTAGCAATGGTTAGCTGAGTTATCTGTATCACTTAGCTGAAGTCTTATCACTGCCTCTGTATTCAGTGTATTGCAACATGTTGTTTTGGTTGAAATATCTGAAGAAAATCTGATCATATAGATATGCAGTTTGAAAAGGGAGGAGTGGTAGAGGGTATGGAGAGAATAAAAAGTGATGGAAACAAATTTTAAAAATAAAGTACTATAAATGTCTATATAAAAAAGGGAGGAGTATTTGAATAGCCTTTTTAGATTGTAGTGTATATTCTTTGATACTATGACAAAACTTGGTAAGTGCTATTGTCTTAAAAGTTAGTTGCAATGTTACATCTGAAAAAATGTGAGTTTTTTTTTAACTCCAATGTTAAAATCCATTTTTCTCTTTTGCTTTGAATGAACATTTTACTCATACATGATTTTGTATCATACATGGCTCTTTTGAAAATATTGATTCACCAAGACATGCAAATCTCCCATTGGTTACCAAAAAGTTACTTTAACTTTCTTGTCCAATTGCAATATTTTGTTCTGATACAAACACACTAGAAAAACAACAATGAGATAGTGATTTGTACCTAGTTGGATGGCTGTAATACCAATAAAATACAAAAAACAAATGAACAAATGTTGACAAGGATAGACAAATTGGATCCCCAGTGCATAGCTGGTGGGAATATAAAATGGTATATCTATAATGGAAAATAGTGTAGTGGTTCTTCAAAGGGTTAAATGTAAAATTACCAGATAACCCAGCAATCCCACTCTTATGAATATACCCAAAAAAACTGGAAGAATTCAAGTAAATACTGTACAACAATGTTCATAGCAACATTATTCACAATAACAAAACAATGGAAATAACCTAAGCATCCATCAACAGATGAAGTGATAAACACAATGTGGTATATACATCACAATAAAAAGGAAGAAAATTCTGATACATGCCACATGAATGAACCCCAAAATATTATGCTAAGTAAAATAAGATAGACACAGGACAAATACTGTATAATTCTAGTTTTCTGAAACACTTTGAATAGGCAAATTTATAGAAACATAAAGTAGATTAGAGGCTATCAAGGGCTGGAAGTGAGTGTGGAGAGTTATTGCTTAATAGATGCAAAGTTCTTGTTAGGGATGATGAAAATGTTTTGGAAATAGATAGTGGTGATGGTTGCACAACACCGGGAGTATAATTAATGTTACTGAATTGTACACTTAAAAATTAAAATGGCAAATTTTATACCATGTATATTTTTGACCAATAAATATAAATTGTAAAAAACACAAAATACACACAACTAAGGAGACAGAATTGTGTGTGTGGTGATTAAGAAAAGTTTAAATAAATTTCTGACAAAATACTGACATTTTCGATAATATGGATAGACCTTGAGAATATTGTGCTAAGTGAAATAAGTCAGGCAGGAAAAGCTAAGCATGTTTCACTCACATGTGGGATATGAAACTGAAACTCATGGACACAAACAGCAGTGCGGTGGTTGCCAGAGAAAAGGGGGTGGGGAAAGGAAGGAAGCCTAATATATGGTGATGAAAGTTGATTTCACTTTGGGTGGTGGGCACACAGTATAATATACAGATCTTGTAACAGAGAAATCCAGAACTTAAACTTAAATGATACTATTAACCAATATCTCAAGATTTAATAAAAACATTAAAAATTTATATAGCATAATTTGTGTTCTAGATGTACTAAGCATGTTTATATCAATTTGAGTTTAAGACAATTTGAGGCAAATATACAGCAAACTATTAAAAGAGAAATGTTATCAAATATATACAAATCAAGTAGAATATATAGATATAGGCAAATTCTTCAAAAACAATTTACCAGAACTAGAGACAGAAATCTGAATATTCTGATACTTATTAAAGAAGAAAAGTCATAATTTAAAAATATTCCTATAAAACTATCAAGACCTGGATAGTTTTACTGAAAATTCTTTCTAACAATTGCAAAGGAAATATTACTGATCTTATATATACTCCACCATAGATTACACAAGAATCCATTTCTAATTCATTTTATAATGTTTGTAGCCCTTGATATCAACACTTGACAATGTCATAACAAAAAGAAAACCAGACTGCTATTCCCTCAAGGACCTACACATATACAAAAAACAAACAAAAACTAACAAAATAGGAAGAAACTGAATACAACAATATTTAAACAAAATAGTACATCATATCCAAGTGGGCTATACCCCAAAAATGCAAGGGGAGATCAAAATTTAAAAATGTAATTCACCAAGTGATATATTACAAATGAGAAAATCATATAATGATTTCAATATAGATAGATCCTGGATTTTAAAAAATCTTAGCAAACTAGAAATGCAAAGAACTTCCTCAATCTAATTTAAAGAAATCTATTAAAAGTTTATAGACAATATTATACTTTAGGGTGGAATGCCATTAAGATTGAGCACAAGACAGGATGGCTGTTCTTTCTAGCTAATACTTTGCTAGAGGTCCAGTACAGTAAGTTAAGAAAAAGAAATATAAAGTACAAGGACTGAAATGAAGTAAAAAACTCTTTACCTATAGATGTGATGGTATACTAAAATACATTCATAGAAAATCCTAAGCAATCTTTGAAAAACAAAACTAGTGACTGAATTTAGCATAGTCACAGAATATAAACTGAATACAGTCATTCACCACTTGATGGAGAGGCATCACTAGGTGATTTCACCACTGTATGATCAGAGTGCACTTACACAAACCTAGATGGCATAGCCAACCACACTCCTAGGCTATATTGCTCCAAGGTTACAAGCCTATACAGCACGTTACTCACAAAACAGCATGAAATTAGATCAAGCACAAGAGAAAATGATGCACTCAAGAGACATGGCAAAGGAGTTGAAGCCTCTACCCATGTAACACACCATAACAGTTTTACAGCACTTTTTTATAGGTAAAATTTAAAATGATAAAAAATACGTAGACCAATAACATGGTCATTTATTATAACGTATTGTGCACTGTAATTGCTATACTTTTATACGACTGGCAATACAGTAGGTTAACACCATCATCACAAACACATGAATGTGTTGCATTACGCTAAGAATGCTACACAATCACTAGCTGATGGGAAATTTCAGTTCCATTATAATCTTACTAGAGGCCCCGTGCACAAATTGGTGCATGCATGGGGTCCCTTGGTCTGGCCAGTGGTTGGGGCCAATTGGAGGGGGAAGACGCAGCAAGCTGAAGGGAGGGGCCACGGGAGGTTTGCCAGCCATGGGAGGTTGGCTGTGGGAGAACACTGACCACCAAGGGGCATCTTCTGCATTGAGCATCTACCCCTGGTGGTCAGTGTGTGTCACAGCAACTAGTTGACTGGACTTTCAGTCATTCGGTTGTTCAGTTGCTTAGGCTTTTATATGTATATATGATCACCATCATATATGCAGTTCATTGTTGACTAGAGCATCATTATGTGGCACATGATTGTTTGTAAAAATCAATTGTACTCTGTATGTTAGCAACAAAAACTTGAAAAAGAAAATTAGAATAGCACCAAACATTGCAATGCCTAGTAAATTTTTTTTAAATTAGCAACTCTAATCTCTACTTTGAAACTATAAAATAACATCAAGAGAAATTAGGATCTAAATAAATGGAAAAGATATAGTATTTGTTGAAGAGGATATAATAGCAAAATTAGAAGACTTACAGCATTTGGATAACTTTTCAACAATGATATCTGGATATCCATACAGGAAAAAAATTTGCCCTTGACCCCTAGCTGACATAATACAAAAGATACTGAGATGGATCATAAAACATAAAACTTGTAGCTTCCTGCCCTGGATGGTGTCGCTCAGTTGGTTGGTGCATCCTCTCATGCACTGAAGGGTTGTGGGTTCTATTCTGGTAATGGAACAAACCTAGGTTGCAGGTTCAATCCCTGGTCAGGACATATACGGGAGACAACCGATCCATGTTTTTCTCTCACATTGATATTCCTCTCTTTTTAAAACTAATAAAAACGTATTGTTGGGTAAGGATTTAAAACAAGAACTTGTATTTTCCTAAAGAGATATCATTTAAAAGCCACTGGAATGGCTAAAATTAAAGATTGATAATACCAAATCAAAGATACGAAGCAACTGCAGTTCGCATAATTTGCTAGTAGGAGTGTAAAAATGATACAGTCACTCTGGAAAGGTGTTTGGCAGTTTCTCATAACATTAACTATACACATACAATTAACCTAGCAATTCCATTGTAGATATAAATCCAAGAGAAATAAAAACATACATCCATTAAATAACTTGACAAGAATATCCACAGCAGCTGAAACTGGTTTGGCTCAGTAGATAGAGTGTGTCGGCCTGCGGACTGAAAGGTCCCAGGTTCGATTCCGGTCAAGGGCATGTACCTTGGTTGCAGGCACATCCCCAGTAGGGGGTGTGCAAGAGACAGCTGATCAATGATTCTCTCTCATCAATGTTTCTAACTCACTATACCTCTCTGTAAAAAATCAATAAAATATATTTTTTTAAAAGAATATCCACAGCAGCTTTATTCATTAATAGTTCAAAACAGGAAGCAACCCAAATGTCTATCAAGAAGAAAAAAAGTGGTATATTCATATGGAATTCCATTCAACAATAAAACATAAATGATTGATATAGACACCACAGTGAATGAATCTTAGATATTTTCTGAATGAAAGAAAATATTATGAGTTCATTTATATAAAGTTCTAGAACAAGTGAAACCTACCTACAGAGATAAATAGAATAGTGCCACAAGAAGTGAAAATGGAGTAGGCAGGAACTGACTTAAAAGAGGAGCTACCTGGAATTTCAGAAATTTGTGGGTTACTTAGGTGTGAGATGTCCTCATCAAAAACACATTAAACTGTAATTAAGATCTATATATTTTACTATATGTAAATTATATCAATAAAATAAATGCTCCCCTTCAAAAAATAAAATAAAATTGAGCCATAACAGGCGATGGTCCAAATTTTCACCAGTCTAGGTAAACATGTAAACATATCTAGTCATATAACTTGGAAAGCAAGTATATCCGTTTCTCTAGTAATAAAAAGTTTATTCACATATCAAACTCTTAAACTTCTTATACAGATACTAAGAAATATAATCCCAGAGCAAGCTTCATATGAAAAGTGATACATTTACACTGATTTTTTTTCTTAAAAAGCAAAAGTTAAAGCATACTATTGTTGAATTGTAATTCTGACAAATGAAATTAAGATTTTGGGATAAGTATGAGTTTTTTTTTTTGTTGTTTTTTTTTTAAGAGTTCCTTAAAATAAATTCAGAAATAGTTGCTAGCAACTTGTTTCTGACATTTAACCATTTCCCCCCTAAATCTCTTCAGTTTTCTATAGTAAGAAGAAAGCCTGAGTCATTCTGTAATGACCATCACACTGATTCTCCTATTAATAGGAAGATAGGTTCTAAGCAGAAGCATTATTATGAATCCTACATTTGAGAGAGAGCAAGCATGATTTCAGACTTCTAGCCGCCTAAACTGTGAGACAATAATATTTTGTTTTAAGCCATTAGGTTTGTACTATTTTGTCACAACCACCCTAGGAAAGTAATACAGATGTACCACTTACCACAGTTCTCTATTATTGGATTATTTTGATTAGTGACTTAAAATTCATATTTAGAAAATATTTTTAATTGAATGGACACATTAATCAGATCTCTTCTGATGAAAAATGTCCTATATTTCATTATGGAAACAGTGATTATGGCATTCTTCTTATGGTATAAAAATACTAAGAATATGGGCATCATTACAGGCTTTGTATATATTCGTGGGGAAATTAGCAGATACATATAGGAGTTTGAAATATTTACCAGATACAAGTACACACAAAACTAATAAAATTTTTATTTAAAAACATTACAAATAATTACAAGTCAAATGTCTGAACTACATAAACTATTATATATGTGAATGCATGTATGCATATAATATATATACACGTATTTAAATTTTGCTTCATCTTTCATCTTTTTATCTGAGTAAACAGAAGAACACTTTCCTCATTCAGAAGATTTTTGATGTTGTAATAATTACCTAGAAGTGATAAGAAAATAAAATTAAAACTTACTCTCATAAGATCATTTCTTTTGATTAAATGTTTGGCCATGATTAAGACAGTTAAAATATACAATACCCAAAATCAATTCACCTAACCCAAAGTACCTCTTACTTAACTCCATTAATTGAAAAATCCAAGAGTTAACTACCCCCTGTGATCTAAATAAGGCTTAAAAGGATGTAAATTTCACATCATTTTGATAGTAAACATAAAAATAAATTAGATAAGGATGCAAGAAAATAAAATCTCTCTGAGCTCAATGGGTTTGGGAACTGCTATGGATTCCCTTAAACTAGACATATGTATAAATAGGTAACTATAAAAGGTAAAATGTTTAGTAAAATAAAATCTAAAAGGGCAAATGCTACTCTTAAATAAATTAGGTAATAAATAATAAAGTAAGATACAAATTAACAGCAAACAAGAGCAGATTCATAGCATTGAGTACCATACTGTGACTTTCTATATATTAGAAATTGATACATATTAAGATGAACTAATAAATATAAAGTGTTTATAACAGGGCTGACACACATAAAAGACTATACAAACATAACTACTATTACTGTTTTCTTTCATTAGAATGTAAGCTTGATGAGGGCAGGAATTTTTGTGTTTTGTTATATATCCCACATTCTTAGAGCAAAGCTTGACAGACTTTCAATAACAATTGTCAAATGAATGAACAAATTAAAATTCCTATTTCCAAAGACTTGCGTTCTTCAATAAATGATGAACATTCTATTCTATATGTTTAAAATAAGCTGCTAAAAATTGTTTGACTAGATAATGTCTTAGAGAAAACACAAGGGAAATAATTTTCCCTCCAACCTGGATACAACAACAGTTATTGATATTCAGCAATAAAAAAAACTAACTCATTCAAATTTCACGTATCAAAACACTAATGTGCAAAATGCAAATATATTTATCAAACTTCTTTGGCATCAGTCACATCACACTTCGTTTTGACCATACTACATTTTTATGTGCTCATGAGCAACTTCATAAATATTTAACCATGTGAAAGAAAATGTCTTTAATTACTCTTACCTGAAGGAACATAGAATGAATCTCCAGTTGTTATTACATAAGATGTTTCATGTAAGGTACATAAAAGGTCACCAAAGTTAACATAAAAAACCTGTAAAATTCAAAATTAAAATCTCATTTCAAATTGAACCATCACAACAACTATACTCCAAAGAAACATAAGACATGTAGTAGACAGAATAACCGCCTTTGAAAGATGTCCATGTGCTATAATCTCTATAATTTGTCATGGTATATAGCAAAAGGGACCTCAAGAGGGGAGGATTATCCTGGATTATCTAGACGGGCCCTATCTAATAGCATAAGCCCTTACCACCCAACTGTATCTGCCTCACGTGGGTGTGGGACCAGACCAGCAGTTTATTGTCTCCACCCCTCCTACCAGTCTCCCTGTGGCTTCTTTAACTCTCTGGTTTTGAATGGTGGCTATTCTGTAGCTTAGTTGTAATTTTGATGTGGTCAATATTCAAGGTTTCTTATCTTTCTTCAATGAGAATATCTTCAAGTTAGATCCTGAGACCTTATGATTCAATCATCAAGGTCTTTAAAAGTTTGCTACCAGGTCTGATAAAAATATCCAAGTTCAGCCAAAGGCCTGGAATCAGACATTTCTCTAAGAAATTGGCTCCTCTAAGTGAGTTACTGTTGCTTTTTTGTTTTTGTTTTTATATTTGGGAACATTTATTGCCTAGCTTTCAAATATTTCTACATTTTGCTCATATGGTTATTTTCTCTCTCTTCTCCTGCTTTATTTCTGCTCTTCACACATCACTTACTTCTATATTTTTCTACTTCTTAATCTCTTTTAGTCTTCTGGAAAAGCTACATAATTTGTTAGTTCTTGTGTGAATTCATTTTAAGAAATATATGACTGCTTCCCTCTCTATCAAACGGATTTTCTAGAACTAAATTTAAAGAAAAAGTTAATGACCTTTGCTATTTCTCCATCTTATCCCTTTTTTGTTTCTCAAAAACCTATATTTAGATCTTGGATGGCTAGCTCAGGTGACTGGAGCATTGTCCTGTACACCAAAAGGCTGTGGGTTCGATTCCCAGTCAGGACACATTTTGGTTGCAGGTTCAATCCCTGGTTGGGGCATATGCAGAAGACAACTGATCGATGTCTGTCTCTTTCTCTCCCCCAAAATTAACAAACATGTCCTGGGGTGAAGATAAAAAACTAACAAAAACCTTATATTTAAAAGTGTGCTTCATGTTTTAAAAATGTAAAATTATTCCCCTTTTTATTAAAAATCAAAAGATCTAATCTTCATTATAAAAAGTTAAAGGCAATATTTAGGAAAAAATCAACTTAATTAACTAATAAAATATATTATCTTTCTACAGTTTCTTCTAGTTTCTGTAATTTTATTTCTAAACTAGAAATAAAATAAAGAGAGTATTTTACCTTGCACAGTTTGCCTAAATGTTTCTCTCGAAGGTCTGCTTGTATGGCTATTTCTTATATATATATAACTTAAACTCATATAAAAATGCTCTGTACAGTACCTGGAACATGTAAGTGCAAAATAACTACTTATCATACTGTGCACCAGAGGGGTCCCTTGGCCTGCCCTGGGGGGATTGGGTTGAATCCGGCTCCCTAACATCCCCTGAGGGGTTCTGGGTTGCGAGAAGGCACAAGCCAGGACGAGGGATCCCTCTGGTGCACGATCCGGGCCAGGGAAGGACATGAGAGGGCTCCAGGGTGAGTCAGGCCGCCTTCACCCAAGTCCCAATCCAGCAACAAGCTAACCTACCGATCGGAGCATCTGCCCCCTGGTGATCACTGCACATCATAGCAACTGGTTGATGTTCGAACCAATGATCGGACACTTAGCATATTAGGCTTTTATTATATAGGATAATGGTTTATCTCATTACTAAGTAAAAATGTAAATATAATAATTTTCTTCCTACAGAACAATTCAATGGTTTTTAATTACTGCAACTGCTGTCAATGTTACAGTGAATAATTATATATGCCCAGCTTCCCTAACTTTTCATTTATTTTCCTAGGAAAAATTCCTGACCTGTGAGTCACAGGTCAATCAATGGATACAAATGTTTTTCCAATTTCTACTAATTCAGTAATTATAAAGTATCCTGTGTTTTTAAAATTCTATAATTTTCAAATTCAAAATGCAAAAATATCATATATACTAGCTCCCAATTTTCAGTCTGCTGCTAACTACTTACATCATTTGAAATAAGTTTTTTAACCTCTACTGTCCATGAATATTGGCCATGTTAGAGACTTTTAAGTATTTACTATTCAAATTTCCTTTTGTATAATAAAAGCATTATAGTTTAATAGGCAACTGCTATTAGATCAATGATGAAGCTTCATCCTCATTAATTGTTCCTTAATGATTATACAGGGATCATCTATTACTTCAATTAGCAAAATGTGTTCTTTTTACTGCTTTAGTTAAAATACTTGGGAGATCTATCACATTTTAAGATTGGCTTAAAACATTTTTAAATATGTTACATCTGGATTCTAGTTACACTGATGTAGTAATAAATTACTCTTTCACTCTCATGTGTACCTTTTCTTTTCCTTATCTCAATTTGCCTTTCATTGGTAATATAAACTCAAGGGTCCAGATGCTTTTTTTCCTTTTTCAGTTTGCTTTAATTTTTTTTTTCAGCAAAAAGAACTATTTTAAATGCATTACCCCCAGTAACTCATGATTTCATAGATTCCTGAAATGTTACTTCTGAAAATTGTGCCTTAGATGTAACATTTTTTAAATGCTGGTATAATATTAAATGTTCTTAAAACTTATTTTAAAATTCTATAATTTTCAAAATTAAAATGCAGAAATATCATATATACTAGCTCCCAATTTTCAATCTGCTACTAACTACTTACATGATTTGGAAAGTTTTTTAATCTCTCTTGCTAAGCTGCATGATTGAAGAAGTGAGAATTAGACTAAATCTTAATAACCACCTCCAAGACTAAAATTCTAATGATTTCTGTGCAAACCAATATTCTAAGATTCATTCAAGTAAAGACTATTCCATAAACTTCTGAATTTCAAGGGTACACTACTATACAGTGAAAATGAACTTTTAAATAACCCTTGGTAGATTAACTCGAAACAGATATAAGAAAACAAAAAAAATTATCTGGCACTATAAGGAAATAGCATTTTTAATGCCTCATCATGTCCAATAAAATAGAAATGTACCAAAAGCAAAAATATATGGAGAAATATACTCACCAAGGTATCCAGGCCAACATGCTGCTTTCCCTTTTCTTGCTGTGGCCCTAATATCAATTTTCCAGTAGAAAAAAGGGGTGTATCCAATGTTTTATACACTCTCAACTCATCCTGTTGAACTGAAAATGTGTATGTATCTCGTGGCCTTAAAAGCTCTAAGGGAAAAATAGTAATATAAGTATAAAGCAACAGCTCAACAATATAACATATATACACATAATTACAATATTCATTTCTAGATATATATCTGCCTTAGGACTTTCACAAATTTGGCTCAGTGGATACAATGTCAACTTGAGGACTAAAGGGTACCAGATTTGATTCCAGCCAAGGGCACATACCCGGGTTGGAGGCTGGATCACCCCCCACCCCCAGTTGGGGGGGTGCAGGAAGCAGCTAATCAATGATTCTCTCTCATCATTGATGTTTCTATCTCTCTCTGAAATAAATTAAAAAGTATATGAAAAATAAAATAAAATAAACCTGCTTAGAAAGACAAAAGAAATGAAATCAAGATCAGTGACTCAGGTGCTAGAATGCCAGATGTCAAATTCTGTCTTACAAGCTGTATAACCTTAGCCATGTTACTTATCCTTTCTCTGTGCTTACATTGCCTTTTCTATAAAATAATAATAGCTCATCTATATTAAATATCAAATGAGTTGATTTGTGTAAAGTATTTAAAACACTGGCACAAAGTAAACATTAAAGTCTTAGCTTTTAATAATAATAATAATAATAATAATAGCAATGTTATTGTTTTCCATTATAGCTCAAATGAAAAACAAAAGTAGCTAAGAGACAAGACAAAAACTTCCACACATTTTAAAAGTTTAACATAGCCCACAATACAAATGTACCATTACCATGCCAATAGAGTCCTTTACAATTGCTTAACTGATTATTAAATAAGATTTTTATTTATCAGGTAAATAACTGGAATAACTGGAGTTCTAACTGTTGCTCACAAATTACTATCTCCCTTTTGAATTTCTTTTTTTTTTTTAAATATATATTTTATTGATTTTTTTACAGAGAGGAAGAGAGAGGGATAGAGAGTTAGAAACATTGATAAGAGAGAAACATCGATCAGCTGCCTCTTGCATGCTCCCTACTGGGGATGTGCACGCAACTAAGGTACATGCCCTTGACCGGAATCGAACCTGGGACCTTTCAGTCTGCAGACTGACGCTCTATCCACTGAGCCAAACTGGTTTCGGCTGAATTTCTTTTTACTCATAAAATTTTGCAGTTCTATAATAAGTACATTCTTCTATCATCAGTTTCTGACTATTTCCTTGGATATTTGGGAATTTTTTCTATATCTCATATTAGAAATAGAAAATACACAGGATATAGAAAATGAACAGACTCAAGAAACATACAAAAAGTGATGAACTACTAACAATAGTCACAACTTTTCTAACCTGGTGCAGTATAGCAATGTTTTTAAGAGCGAACATCTTAGAACTTCTCTAGTTGGACCTATTTGTTTTATGACTTAGGATAAATTGTCCGTGGTACTCACTAAAACAGTCATAACAGTTGTTAAAACATTTAAATATTTCCTATATATATAAATACTGCCTGGTTGGCAAATACCTTAGTGTCTCCTACTTACTCCCACCACACTACACACATTCCTTGGGACCTCCAATGGTCAGCCAAGACACTAACTGTTTAATGCCTATTTAATACAGCAGCAGGTTTCTACGACCTTGTATCAACCCTAAGGTTAAGTGGATTCTGTTTGGCTGATCAATGCACTTGCTAGTCATCCTCTCAAAGGTTTCATGTCCCAGGTATCACTACTGGAATCTCACTGCCAAGAAAACTATCTAAATCCTGCCCACAATTCCTTTCTGGTCTCAGAGTAAGAGTGTATCCTAGTGTCTGCCAACTAACTTGCTCCTGTTCCCCCAAAACAGTCCTTGTCCCCACGTCAAAGAATGCCTGGTTTTCCCATTGGGGAAAGCAACAGTCCTGATGGTAGCACTTAAATCTCAGAGGATAAATGCATGGTGCTACATGCCCCCTGAAAGTTGTTTGCTGTCAATGCTCCCCAGAATATTCCTCATATGGGCTGTTTATTGGAATTAGACCCTCTACTGGACTTTGGCTCAGAAAGAGCTAGGAAGAGAAAGAGAAAGTGGGCAGGTCATCAAGCCAGCAGTTTGTACTTCTTAGCTATTAAAGTAAGCATGTTCAATATCATTCCTGATCTTACCCATGAGAATAATCTTTCTTGTATCCGGATCCCTTACCCTCGTTGGCTGCAAAGGATCTCCCAGAGGTATATTCAGATCTATGACTAATTCTTTCTCTGAAAAAGAAATACAATTGAAATATAAACTACTTACTTAAAATTATTTTCAATTTAAAAAAAAAATCTAGTATGAAATACAGTTTTGGACAGGTTGTAAAGAAAAATTGCCAGAGGCATAACAATCTCTTCCTACTTATAAATGAACATTCTGATTCACAATAACTCCAAAACAATGATTTAATATAGAAGCAAACATCCTAAATTTCTTATTTTCTGAAGGCGTGTTGAAACGTGACAACTCTTCAATTTTTGCATCAAGAAGTTAAATGAGCCGAAACCGGTTTGGCTCAGTGGTAGAGCGTCGGTCTGCGGACTGAAAGGTCCCGGGTTCGATTCCGGCCAAGGGCATGTACATTGGTTGCGGGCACATCCCCGGTAGGGGGTGTGCGAGAGGCAGCTGGTCGATGTTTCTCTCTCATCGACATTTCTGGCTCTCTATTTCTCTCTCTTCCTCTCTATAAAATATCAATAAAATATACTTTAAAAAAAAAAAGAAGTTAAATGGTTTTGCATATTCTCTAAGATAGCCGGAAGTATGCAATATACTTCAGAAAGAATTCATCAAGAAGTCTATTTTAACCATATGAAAAAGGTAAGCTTCATTTGACAGGGCTATTTACTAATGTGGAAATGTTTTACACTATGCTATTAAAGATTTTTATTTTTAAGACTAAAATTAGTTTGGACTACCCATCAAGATGGCAGAGTAGATAAGCGTTGTGCTCGCCACCTCTCATACCCACAGCAAAATTACAAAATTATGGAACCACCACCCGGGAGGACCACCTGAAGACAAGCTGAACAGAAATTCCTATAATTAAGGACATAAAAAGAAGCCACATGGAGGCTGGTAGGAAAAGTGAAGACATGCAACAGGATGTTCCTGTATCTACATGTGGTGTTAAGAATGAGGAGATTTATCTTAGCTGTGGAGATGCCCCTGAGAGTGAGGGACCCAGACCCACACTAGGCCTGCCACTTTAGAGCAGGGGTCACCAGTTGGTGGTTCCTGGACCACTGGTGCTCCGTGAGGTCCGAAAGGTTGGCGACCGCTGCTCTAGAGTACCAGTGCTGGGAAAAATGAGTCCCTACAATATCTGTGAACATCAGTGGGGATTCTGTCTGGATGAGACAGAGAGCTACTGGAGATCCATGCAAGCCCAAGCATAGACTCACTCATTCACAAACATTTACCCTAAGATTGAGTTAGGACAGCAACTCAAAAAGTCCTTGGGACATTAGAGGAGAAGATGAATTGTCAGGCTTCAGGGCAAAGGTTGGAGGGGCAACTCTCTCTGGACAAAAGTGCCACTGTTCCTTTGTTGAGCCCTCCCCATGCAAAGCCTACAGGAGCAGGTGGATGCCAAGTCTGAGTCACCTGGCTAACAACACTCGCCCCCTCTCCCCCTGTGATTCCCTGAGAACCTACCCCACCTCACTCCTGCACCAGGTCTAAACCTCTTTCAGGGGTTGTTCCACACAAGTAACTTGCCTCAGTCAGTGCTGGGGACTTCCCTAAAATCTTTCAAAGATCCACAACCACAAAGAATAATATTACACCAATTACAAATCCTCCTGGCCTTGGCATGCTCTGCAATAGGGACAGCTGGTCCAAAGCCCAGCACGAGTGACAGCTGGCCTCAGTTTCCCTGGTGCCTCCAAGCTCACCACAAGCAACTACCAATCACAGATCATACTGTAGCTCTTGCCAGATGGCACAGGCAGGAACCAGGTAACGGCTGACCTGGGCCTGCACCACAGCACCTCCCAAGAGGCTCCAGAACTAGCACACACAGTGTCTGGCTTCAGACAGTAGCCGAGCACCACACAATTAGTTCTATAAACAACACACCCAAAGGGTGAATTCAGTAGGCACCACAGTCCTGCTACAGTGAACCCCACTTTGTGGGGCCAGACCCCACATAACACTTTGTCAGGCATAGTTAAGGACATTCCACACAGCTAGTCAGCCAGAGTCAATCCCACCAACTGATGAGCCAAGAGCAATGTAGGCTCAGCTACAACATAAAGGCACATACAACATACACAAGGGACACACCAACTAAGGTGACCAGAGAGATTGCGCCACTAGGCCCCACAGAATTCCTACTACATTATGCCACCCAGCCAAGACTAGGAGACTTAAAGGATTTACCTAATATGTAAAGGGAAAAACAACGGGAGCCAGCCAGAATGAAGAGACAAAGAAACATGCCCTAAATGAAATAACAGGACAAAACTCAGGGAAAAAAATAAATGAAATGGAGGCAAGCAATTTAGCAGTTAGAGTTCAATATACTGATTATAAGGATACTCAATAAATTTAGGGGGAGGGGGAGATAGATGTAATTGGTGAGAATTTACACAGATTAACATAAAAAAGAATCAGTCAGAAATGAAGAATACCCTAACTGAAATGAAGAATACATTTTAGTTAGATGGAATCAACAACAGATTAGATGAAGGAGAGGATCAAATCACTGATTTGGAACACAAGATAGTAGAAAATACCCAACCAGAACAGCAAACAGAATAAATAAAAATGGGGATAGTTTAAGAAACCTTTGGGACAACATCACCCATGTCAGGGGTCCAGAAGGAGAAGACAGACAGCATAAGATTGAAAACCTGTATCAGAAATAATGACTTAAACTTCCCTAATGTAGCAAAGAAAATAGACATATAAATCTAGGAAGCAGAGTCTCAAACAAGATAAACCCAAAGAGGCCCACACCAAGACACATCATAATTAAAATCCCAAAAGTTAAAGACAAAAATAGAATCTTAAAAGCAGTAAGAAAAAAGCAAACAGTTTTATACAATGTAGCTCCCATATGACTATCAACTAATTTCTCAACAGAAACAATGTAGAATAGTAGGGACTGGCATGAAATATTCAAAGTGATGAAAAGCAATAACCCACAACCAAGACTACTTACTCTACCCAGCAAGTCTATAATTTAAAAATTAAGGAGAGATAAAGAGCTTCTGAAGCAAGAAAAAGCTAAAGGAATTCTCACCACCATCAATCCCATATTACAAGAAATATTAAAGGTACTTCTAATCAAAAATTATTTTGAAAAGTCCTATATAATAAAGTGGTAATATGCAAATTGACCCTCACACCCTCGGACAAGATGTCTTCCCCCATGTGGTCAAAGATGGACACCACTGGCCGAAACCAGTTTGGCTCAGTGGTAGAACGTAGGTCTGCGAACTGAAAGGTCCCGGGTTCAATTCCGGTCAATGGCATGTACATTGGTTGCGGGCACATCCCAGGTAGGGGGTGTGCAAGAAGCAGCTGGTCGATGTTTCTCTCTCGTCAACATTTCTAGCTATCTCTCTCCCTTCCTCTCTATAAAATATCAATAAAATATATTTTTTTTAAAAAGATGGATACCACAAGATGGCCTGCAGTGGAGGGCAGTTAGGGGTGACCAGGCTGGCAGGGGAGGGCAGTTGGGGGGCAGCCAGCCGGCATGAGAGGGCAGCTAATGGGCAACCAGACCGGCAGGGGAGCAGTTAGGCATTGATCAGGCTGGCAGGGGAGTGGTTAGGAGATGATCAGGATGGTAGGCAGGTGAGTGGTTGGGAGCCAGCAGTCCTAAACTGGCAGTCAGACATCCCCTGAGGGGTCTCAGTAGGGGGCATGTGGGAGGCAGCCGATTGATGTTTCACTCTCACATTGATGTTTCTCTCTCTCCTTCCTTCCTCTATAAAAAGCAATAAAAAGTGATTTACCCTAACACCTAAAGTTTTCATAGGTAATTTCAAAAAGTTTAGAAAAAAGTTACTTTTCAAAGCACTGTTATTTATAAAATAATGTAAATGTTATTTTAGAACTAAGTTCATACTTCTTTCATCGTTATCAACACAGATCCTTTTCCTATTATCTCTCTGCTTGGCTTTTTTCATTTCTCCTTTTGCCTTTCTTTTAGATGATACTGGTTCTGGAGACAATATTCCACCAATTACAAATCCTCCTGAAATTTAATAACAAACAAACAAAAAAAAGATAAGAGTATTATACCTGGAAAAGTAAAAACTTTGAAGAACTCTGAATTATTATAGCAATTTCTTTACAAAATACAAAAGACTACATTATTATTACTATATTCTATAACTAGTACTTCAAAAAACATAAATACCAACCCATTTCATAATGACACTACTATCCTAAATCTAGAAGCACTGGTTAAATGATTACATGGAGAAAAAAATGATTAAATGACCTTTGATGCTTAAAAACAACAGTCATCAGTAAAGGTTCATAACAAACAAAAGACAGCAATGAAATAATTATAGCAATCCACATCTGAGTTTAGTCCTCTGACTTTAGATTTACCCATCAAAAAGAAGAAATAACTTCAGGATAACACTGAGTATACTTTATTGCTCACCCTCTACCATTGCTATGGAAATACATGATGATGAAATGGAATGAGATTAATAATTAAAGAATACTTAATCTATGTCATAATTATAATTTTCTCATGTTCTCAGTTATGCTTAATTTTATTCAATTAGGAACCTTGTTACATGGTATTGAAATAATAACACTCTATAAAGCCGCACATTCAAAGTACTACCAAAAAGAAAAAGAAATCAGCATCTCTATTGTAATTAGAGAAATCTGGATCTCAATCTATTCTCGTTACGTTTTGGGGGATATAATGAATAAATACGTAGAACAATGCTTAGCACATAATGTATACAAGTAAACTGTAGCAATCTTCATGATTATTTTTTTTATTCTCAGACACTGAAGTGTAAATTTTACCTGATTTCCTTTCTTGATAATCTGCTCGCTCCCCCCGCCAGTATTCCAAAGGTTTCAATCGTACTCTCTTGGTCCTGCGCAGGTTTGGTGTGTTGGAAGGCAATACTGTAAAAAGATATTATACAAAAATGAAGATATATAAATGTTTAGTTGAATGATACTTGGCACTGGAAAGAACCTTCTAGAACATTAACGATACTTCCAGAAAAAACATTTTTTAAAAAAGGTTAAAACATAATTAGTTGTGCTAATAATTAAAGAAATGCTAATGAACAACTAGGCTACTAGATTGGCAAAGATTTTAAAAATTGATAATACCCACAGTTAATGATGTTTAAAGGTACATAGGAATTTTCATATTTTAGGTAGAAATGTAAAATGATTGAAGACAATTTGACAATACCTATAATTATAATACTCTTCGACTCAAATTTCATTTTGAATAAATGAATTTGTTCACAAAAATGGGCAAAGCTATAGGTAAAAAAAACAAAAACAAACAGTTATGGTAGTACTGTTTATAACAGAAAAATTTAAATTGAAAGCCATCTAAATGCTCCATAATAGGAAATGTGTAAATTGGGGTAGTCATATGTGCATATGTTTATGTGTATAATACACATATGCACTCACTTTATTTGAACAATGCAAAGTTTTATATAATAAACTGGCTATATAATCAAATTCCTATATTCTTATTTATTTTTTGTTTGCTAGAGCTGTCTAAATCTCCCAGTCTAACTGTATCGTTTAAATAAAAATCTCCTTGACTTTTCTTATTTTTTTCTTACATATTTTAGTTACTAGTTGTTTAATTTTTTTATCTTCGTCATAAATTGTTCATGTCATTGTATGTTCTATACCAGTGGTCTGCAAACTGCGGCTCGCAAGCCACAAAAAGAACACTCTTTGGACCCTTGAGTGCTTTGTGTGTTTTTTTTTAGTCTTCATTGTTCAGATTATTACGGGTGCCCCCCCCACCCCATATCTCCCCTCCACCTGATTCCCAATCCACCCTGTGCCCTTATCCCCGCCCCTATCTTCATCCATAGGTGTAAGATTTTTGTCCAATCTCTTCCTGCACCCCTCAGACCCCCTTCCCCCTGAGAATTGTTAGTCCAATCCCTCTCTATGTCCCTGATTCTATTGTATTCACCAGTCCATTTTGTTCTTCAGATTTTTTGTTCACTTGATTTTTAGATTCACTTGTTGGTAGGTATGTGTTTGATGTCTTTTTGTTATTCATAATTTTTATCTTTACCTTTTTCTTCTTCTTCCTCTTCTTAAAGACTATCCTTCAGCATTTCATGTAATTCTGGCTTGGTGTTGATGAACTCCTTTAACTTTTTCTTGTCTGTGAAGCTCTTTATCTGACCTTCAATTCTGAATGATAGCTTTGCTGGGTAATCTTGGTTGTAGGTTCTTGTTCATCATTTTGAATATTTCTTGCCACTCCCTTCTGGCCTGCATAGTTTCTGTTGAGAAATCAGCTGACAGTCATATGTGTACTCCCTTGTAGCTAACTAGCTGTTTTTCTCTTGCTGCTTGTAAGATTCTCTCCTTGTCTTTTGCCCTTGGCATTTTAATTATCATGTGTCTTGATGTGTTCCTCTTTGGATTCCTCTTGTTTGGGGTTCTATGCGCTTCCTGAACTTGTAAGTCTATTTCTTTTACCAGGTAGGGAACGTTTTCTTTCATTATTTCTTCAGTAGGCCTTCAATATCCTGGTCTCTCTCTTCTGGCACCCCAAAAATTCAGATGTTGGTACGCTTTAAGCCATCCTGGAGGCTCCTTACACTATCCTCACACTTTTGGATTCTTCTTTCTTTCTGCCTCTCTAATTGAGTGATTTTTTTTCTTCCTTATATTCCATATCTTTGGTTTGATTCTTGGGGTATGTTGATTATAGTTGAGTTTCTGTATATTCTTTATTTCAGATATTGTATGCTTAATTTTTGACTCGTCCTTTTCCATTTTTTTTTGTATTCTCATTAAGGTCCTTGAAGGTCTCACCAAACTTCTTGGAGCTATCATCAAGTTTCTCAAAGGTTTTTAGAAAATTCTTGAGTAATCTTATAAATGTGATTCTGAACTCTGTGTTGTTCCGTAGTTTACTTTCCTCTATCTCTCCCATTTGTGACATGCTTCGGTCTTTCATTATGGCTACCTCCCTGTGTTGATGGAGTGGCTTTGTGTGGTAGGTGAGCTATAGGGGCCAGTAGCTCAGCTTCCCCAATCATCTGAGGTGGTCGCTGTTGCTATATCCCTTTGTGGGCTGAGTGCAAAGTCTTGGTATAATTAAGCCTTGATTGCTGTTGGTACACTGGGAGGAATTGACCTCCAGGCCAATTGTCTGTGAGGACCCGCTGTCTATAAAGGAAGAACTGCTGCCCTGGAGACATGCTTTGTTTCGGTGGGGCTTTTGTATTCACTGAGACCTTCTCCCAAATGTATCTCTTATGGGTGTGAGGAGTTGAAACTGACCACTAGGAACGCTGGCTTCTGGATCTCCAGTGGGGTACAGTTCATTTGCTTGGGACTTGGTGTTTTGTTGCTGGAGCTGCAGTTTATTTCATCAAGCTGCCACAATACTGGCCATTTATATGCAAAAGCAGCTCTGTGGTGCCTGGGCGGGTCTGTAGAATGTGCTGGTGGGGCCTCAGGGTGGGGCGGGGGTCTCAGGACGTCGCTAGGCTGGGGCGTGGCAATAGCAATGGCTGCCTTCAGCCTCCTCTGCCCTTCAGCATTTCCAAGTCCCCATGTCCCTGAGATCCAGCTCAGTAAACAGTGATTTCTGCACGCACCTCTGCAAGAGTCACCCTCACTTTCAGACTGATGGCCGACAGACCAGCTTCATCCCGTAGGCGTCTGGGTCCCCCATGTAACCCCAGAAACTGGATTTCAAAGTGAAAGGGAGTTTGTTTCCCTTTGGTTTGAAAGAAAAAGCTGCACGCCCAACCGCCCGCCACCAGCCCGATTTGAGATTCGCTTACCTCCGTACCTAGGCTCCTCAGCTTTTCAGCGACTGCACTCCTTTCTGTTTAAGCCAGCCTTCCCATGGTTTTTGGTGATAAATGTCCTTTACATTAGTTTTCATTTTGAAATTGATATGCGAGGCGGCAGAACAGTTGTTTACCTCCGCCTCCATCTTGGTTTCTCCCCTTGAGTGTTCTAACGCCACTTCTTCAAAATAGACTCACCCAGGCCGAAAACCGACTTCTGCACATGGGCCACGAAGTTTCAATTGCACTGTACGTGTGCGCCTGCACATGGTATTTTGTGGAAGAGTCACACTCAAGGAGCCAAAGAGCCTCATGTGGCTCAAGAGCCACAGTTTGCCACACACTGTTCTATACTCTTCGTTCAACACTTTTATTTTAATCTTAAATTCCACTTTGCCCAATATTAAAATTTCACTATTTTATTTTTGTTTACGTTGGCCTAATTATTTAACAAACTTTTATTTTAAAACTTATTTTAGGTGTTCCTTAAAGCATATAGGTGAATTTGTATTATTGAACCACATCTGATAGTCTCTATCTTAGTAGAGGTATTCAATTTATTCATACTTTTTTCGTGTAACAACTTGACTTTTATTTGTTCCATCTTATTTTATATTTATAAGTTATATTAGTGATACTTTTAATTTTTATTGGTTTGATAAAATGAACATTTCTTTTCTCCTTTCTTCTTGGTGACTTTAAAGTTGTATTGTGCTTTTTCACTCTACTATTGCCTACCTTCCCATTCCTGACACTTAAAAACAAACTCTTATTTTTTTCATGATTATATAAAAAACTATATTCCTTACAAAGATATGCTATTCTCTTTTTTGTCATCTGGTAAAATGAAACACTTTTAGAGGATAGTAGTCCCCCCTTTTCAACTGGGGATATGTTCCAAGATATCCAATGGATGCCCCAAACTGCAAATAGTACCAATTATATATATATATATATATATATATATATATATATATATATACACACACACACACTATGTTTCTCCTCTATACATACCTTTTCACTTAAAGGAAGCCAATTATGGCTCCTCTGGCATATATGAATTGCCAGCATCACTATTCTTGCACAATGGGACCATTATTAAGTAAAATATGGTTACTTGAACACAAGCACTGCAAAGTTGCAACAATATATCTGATAACCCAGACAGCCACTAAGTGACTAAAGCAGCCGTGGGCAAACTACGGTCCGAGGGCTGGATCTGGCCGGTTTGGCTGTTCTATCTGGCCAGTGGAGCCGAAAGAGCTGAGGGTTCTCTTGCTCTCCCCTCTGCTCCTTCACCAGCAGCCCAAGATGAGAGTGCCAGCATGGTCAGGTTGCTTTTGTTCCGGCCCTCCGGTCCAGTTTAAGAACCCATTGTGGCCCTTGAATCAAAAAGTTTCCCCACCCCTGGACTAAAGCATGGATGCACTGAATCATCCATGAACAAAGAGATGATTCACATCCCAGAATTTTAACACTTATGTATAGAGATACGGTATTTTTCGGACCATAAGACGCACCTTTTCTTCACCAAATAGTGGGAGGAAAAGTGCCTGCGTCTTATGGTCCGAATAGAAGTAGTGCCTGCGTCTTATGGTCCGAGTTGCAGAGCGGCAGTGGGTCCCCTGGGACCTTCTGTGTCCCTGGGGACTGCATATTTGGTGAAGAAAAAGTGCGTCTTATGGTCCGAAAAATACGGTATATCTTTTTCGATAATTCTGTCTGCCAGTTGATAAACTCAAACTACAGATTAAAACTATTATCTGTATATTTTGTCTGTTGTCTCCAATGTTATTTCCATTGACTTTATTTTTTTCTCATAGTTTCCATCTTTTATATTTCTGCTTTGAGGAATTTCTTCCATGTCAATACTAGCTACTAATCGAGTCCTCAACAGTGACTATCTTTATATTCAGTTCATTTGCTGACTTTTTAAACTGAAAAATAATAATTTAGTAGCAGAAAGTCTTCTATGCTAGAACTGAACCTCTGAAAGTGCTCATATTTATTTTGTCAATGGTTGTCCATGTACTATAAAAGTTCTACCACACTGAAGTTGCCTACTGTTCTTAGGAATAATGCTTGTTTTCCTCTTTGGTTACTGGAGCCCTTGCCCAGGGACATTTTTTTTCTTCTGTTTGCCTATTCCTGACTCTACTCATCATTCCTCTCCAAGGCAAGCATTAAGTATTACAAGTTATATCAGATGGGTTTCCAAAATATTGAGATATGACTTTATGGTTGAAGCAACTAGAGAAAGCTCTAGAGAAAGCTCCACTCATACTGGATCTCTTCAGGTATAGCACAGGAGCATTCACAGCCTCCAGTATAGGAAGAAACATAAGAGCCACTCTAATTCCACAAAGATGAGAGGTGCCACGAATCTTGACTGGCAAATATCTCTTTGAGGAAGAACCATAGAGCTTTAATCCTCACATGGGCTTTTACATGGATGGCCCAGCTCCCAGCCTACTATTCAGCTATCCAAGCTATGTCTTTATTTAGGAGTGAACTGGGTAAAAATGGGTGATGTTGTCAAGAATACCATTTACTTAGCAGTTATATTTTATAGAATTTTCCATCCTAGATCCTTAGCCTAGATTGGATCGTGTTCCTTATTCTTAAACAAAGAATGAGAACTACAGAATTTATATATTGACAATAAAGAAACTCACGTGGCTTGTGATAATTTACTTATGAAATTCATAAAAATTAATTATGTAGTTTTAATTCACCTACCAATTAATCCAAAATAATATTTCTCATACTTGAGAAAAATTAAGTTATTTTTAGAAATAGGTTTTATAATATAAATACATTAAAAGACAGAAATAATCTTACCTAATTTGTGATGTATTTTGTTCTCTTGTGTTACTTCAGATCTTTTTACTCTTGAGTTACCTGCAAAATGCAAAAGATAATTTCATAAACAAGGGCACTAATTTCATGTTGAGCTAAAGTATATTAAGTGGTTAACTTCAGTGTAAGTATTTTATATAAAATTATATCTGAAACAAAAAAACAAGATGGAGGCATAGGTAAGCACCTAAACTGCTGCCTCACATAACAATTTGAAAACTACAACTAAAAGACAGAACAGACAACATCCAGAACCACAGGAAAGCAGTCTGAGTGGAAATTATACAACTAGAAGGAAAGAGAAAAGCTCAAGGAGAATCAGAGGAGCTGCAAAGGGTTGAGGTATCTCCCCCAGATCCATTGGGGGAGAAACTGGACTGTCTGGCAGCAGGGAAAACTTGAGGGTGGCTTTCCCATAGAGGTGCTTGCAGCAATTACAAAGTAACACTAAGACCAGGTGCCTCATAGGGCAGGGCTGACAGGAAGCCAAGACTGTCTGCTCAGCCCTAAGACTTCATCCCATCCAAGCTGAGCACAGAGGCTTTTGCAATTTTGCAAGTCTTGTCTCATAAGGCTGTCTCCCGTAAGTCTTGTCTCATAAGGCTGTCTCCAGCACATGAATTTTGTGCACCTGACCTCTAGTAATATAAAAAATGCATAAAAATGATGAAGGGGATAAAAACAACTATTTCTTATAGAATGCTAACTAATTGAAAAGGAATTAGAAACGGAAAAGCAAATAATCTGGTATCACTAATGGCTGATGATTCAGGTGGGACTGTTAATGGGTGATAAGATTGATGTGGAAGTTTGAAAAGAAACAAATTATTAAAACAGAATCAGAGCATCACTCCACAAAACACATCTACACTAATAAAAGAGAAATATGCAAACTGACCATCACTACATGACACCCACCATCCAATCAGGAGTGAGTATGCAAATTAGCCCAACAAAGATGGAGGGCCCCCCAGCTGCTCAGGGCCTCTGGGCAGCACACATGCAGCATGGAGCAGCTGGGCGGGGCAGGACGCCTGCTATGAGAGGGGGAGAAGAGGTGGAGGGAGCTACAGGAAAGGTGTTCCAGTAGTTGACTGAAGGCTCGGGCTGTAGTGAAGACTGAAGGCAGCGGCCAGAGTGAAGTCCTGGGTCCTGGATGCCAGAGGAAAACCAGTGCTGGCAGCCAGGGGAAGGAAGGTCTATTGCATGAATCTTCGTGCAACGGGCCTCTAGTCAATTATCAAAGAGAAAATCTATATCTTTAGAATAGCGAAATCTAGCAATAAGTTGAGTAGGTGACCCAGACTAACATCATCAGTAGGAGATGGGGCCACATTGTGCACCTTTTAATATGATGCACAAAGAACAAGCATAATTTCTGTAGTATTTATGTCAAGATGTACCTGGCTGGCACCTGATAATAAGGAAACATCAGAGAGACCCAGGTTGAAGGTCATTCTAAAGAATGAAAAGCTTGTACTTCCTCAAAAAAAAAAAAAGTAAAGGTCAGGAAAATTAGTAAAAGCCTAAGTAAATGTTCCTTATTGAAGGAAACTGAAGGTACAAGAGAGCCCAATGCAATCCATGATCCTGGACTAGATCTAGAACCAGAGAGAAAAAAGAACACAGATGGAACTGCTGGTGAACTCTGTATGAAGTCCAGAAGGAATACAATAAGTCCTCACTTAATGTTGTCAATAAGGTCTTGGAAACTGTGACTTTAAGTAAAACAACATTTAAGGAAACCAATTTTACCACAGGCTAATTGATATAAGTAAGGGTTAAGTTCCTAAGGCATATTTCTGATCACAAAAGCCAAATCCCCAAACTTCTAAAGTAAGACCCAAAACACTTCTAATATTGCAAAGAAGACCATTCTTTTGCAATCCACTTATTCCAGTTCAGGGTCGGGGTGGCTGGAACCTATCCTGGACACTCAGGACAGAAAGGTAAAAACCAATCCTGCTCAGAACGCCCTTCTATCACAGGGAGCACTCACAAATAAATACCCATATTCACTCAGACTGAAACGATTTAGACATGCCAATTCACATGATGTGTATATCCTTAGGGTGTTGAAGGAAACCAGAGTACCTCAAGAAAACCAATGCAGACATGGAGAGAACATGCTAAGTCCACACAGACAGTATTCCTGGCCTGTAGTCATTTTAAACATTACAACAAAATGATGTTATACAAGGAACTGCTGTACTAGTGTTACATTAATGCTGATTTCCTGATTTGGATGTTTAAAGAGCAATTATGCTCTTGTCTTGCATTATATAAACATATACTAAGACAGTGGTCAGCAAACTGCGGCTTGCAAGCTGCAGTTTGCTGCTCTGTTGACTAATGAGTTTACTGATCACTGCGTAAGGCATTACCCTGACCCAGAAGTTTTGACTTCAGGTTAAAGACATCAGTACATTATTAAAATGTTTTTTAAGTGTTTTTCCTAGCAGCGGTTGGCAAACTCATTAGTCAACAGAGCGGCAAACCGTGGCTCGCAAGCCACAGTTCACCGACCACTGGTCTAAGATAGAATGTATTTACAACTTGCTCTCAAAAGTTCAGAAGAGGCCAATGGTAATATATATGATCTTATAAGTAAGGAAGGCAAGGAGAAAGATGAAACAAATGTTGTAAAATGTTGACAACTGTTTAGAATCTAGATGAAGGGGACATAGGATTTCTGGATAAAGTCTGTAATCACTTTAAGTTACTTTTTATTTTTATTTTTTAAAATATATTTTATTTAGTTTCTACAGAGAGGAAGGGAGAGGGATAGAGAGCTAGAAACATCAATGAGAGAGAAACATCGACCAGCTGCCTCTTGCACACCCCCTACTGGGGATGTGCCCACAACCAAGGTACATGCTCTTGACCAGAATCGAACCTGGGACCTTTCAGTCCGCAGGCTGATGCTCTATCCACTGAGCCAAACCGGTTTTGGCTTAAGTTACTTTTTAAAAAGCAACACAGACACAACTCCTGAATTTCAAAGATTAAAGAATCCTAATAAGCATGGAGATGAAAGAAAACAGGTTATCAACTAAGAAAAAGAGAAAGAAACCTGCCTTCAAATCTCTACTCATAAACACTAAGTATGATGAGACAAAAGAGTAACAGCCAGATAGTTTAAAGAAAAAATGATTATGATTCAAGAATATTTTTACTGCCCTAACCTGTTTGGCTCAGGGATACAGCACCTGCCTGCGGACTGAAGGGTCCCAGGTTCGATTCTGGTCAAGGTCAAGTACCTTGGTTGCAGATACATCCCCAGCAGGGGGTGTGCAGGAGATGTTTCTAACTCTCTCTTTCCCTTCCTCTCTGTAAAAAATCAATAAAATATATTTTTAAAAAAATAATGAATGGATATGTGTTTTTTTTATGTATTTTTATTGATTTCAGAGAAGAAGGGACAGGAAGAGAGAGAAAGAAACATCAATGATGAGAATCATCGATTGATTGCCTCCTGCATGACCCCCACTGGGGATCGAGCCCACAATGGGCATGTGTCTTGACTAAGAAAATTAAACCATGGCTTCCTGGTTCATAGGTTAAGACTCAATCACTGAGCCACACTGGCTGGGCTGGAAATATGTTTTAAATCCATATCTGTACACACAAAAAAATTATATTACATTATTCAACCACCCAAGGAAGATTTATATGAAAATCTTCCATGAATTTTATGTGCTCTAAGCATACCCTGGAACACAAAGAAAACCTTAATAAATTCAAGAAATAAATAATATAGGCCAAAGTTCTCAGTATAAGAAATGAAACTAAAATTATTAACATAAAGCAAAACAAAACACAACTTTGTAAAATAACAGCCAACATTACATATTTAATATATACTATTACAGCAAGGAATGCGTATTAATCCTTATATCAATCTATGGGATTAGAATTGATATCACCATTTTACAGCTGAAATTAAGAACAATGGAATTTCTTACTCAAGAGAACATAGCTAATAAGTGGTAGAGCTGGACTCATTCCCAGATTCCTAACTCTAGAGACCAGGTTCTTGACTAATGCATTCCTAAGAAACTCTAAGATCAAAGAAAAATCACTATAATTGATACTACACTACAATAAGAAACTACTACTAAAAGAAAAAAAAAAAAACTAGAAAATTAAACTAAAACTTTTACTCAGAAAAATCCACTGCTTTTTATTTACCAAATAAAAACTAGAAAAATGAATATAGAACGCATTCAACTTAGAGGAGAAAAATAACAAAATAAATCTAAATCCAGGAGAGAAAAAAATTAAAGGAAAAAAGATTTAGTGAATTAAGAAAAAAATAGTATAACATAATATTCTAAGCACACATTCTTTAGAGGCATAAAAACGATAAAACTTTCCATTAACATGCATTTTTAAAAACTTTATTATGGAAGATTTCAAACATATTCAAAATAGAGAAAATAGTATAATGAACTTGATATACTCAGCTCTAAGAATCATCAGTACATTACCAGTCTTGTTTCACTTATGCACCCTTATCAATTTAAAATGTTTAAATATTGAAGTAGATATCTTAAGTGTCAATGACTTCATTATGTCCTACTTCAAAGAAAGGACTGTCACTCTTCTCTATTATCTTCCTCCCTCTCTCCCCTAAGTATAAGATCTTACAACATCTAGTAAGGCTCACAAAGGTAAGTATTCAATATACATTTGACATTGCTGTTAATTTAAATAAAAACACAGCACACCTATTTCCATATGTATGATGCCATAAAAAATCAAGACAGTAGAAAATAAATGATAACTTACCTGAATTTTCCTGAACTTCCTCATCATTTACATCTGAATTATTCTTTCCAGACATTAAATAATTCTTGAGCCTGGAAGGTCCACTTAAGAAAAAAAAAAAAAAAAAAAACCGCAAACTATAAAATCTGTGCTTTCATAATGCATATATCAAATAGTCTATCTTAAAGGAAAATTTTCTCCTAAACTGACAAAAGATTTCTTTCTTATAAAACCAGTAGCAATGTTATAAGTTATCAATAATATACTTACTCCTTGCTGAATAAAACAAAGAAGCTATAATTTAATTCTATAACTGACTGTCAAACATGATAAATTCTGAATTTTATATAGCCTTTTAAAGTAACTCATGGACCAGAGTTACGAATTTAACTCATATCAAATAACATTTCAATAAAAATATAAGAAATAAAAGTAGATATAAATTAGCTTAATTAAAAAAAAATACTACTACCAAAAAAAAAAAAAATTTAAAATAAAGTTTAGCCGAAACCGTTTTGGCTCAGTGGATAGAGTGTTGGCCTGCAGACTGAAAGGTCCCGGGTTCGATTCCGGTCAAGGGCATGTACCTTGGTTGCGGGCACATCTCCAGTAGGGGGTGTGCAAGAGGCAACTGATCAATGATTCTCTCTCATCGATGTTTCTAACTCTCTACCCCTCTCTTTTCCTCTCTGTAAAAAATCAATAAAAATATATTTTTTTTAAAAGTTTAAAAAAAATAAATTAAAAAAAATAATAAAGTCCAGAAATTATATGAGATGATTTAGCTTATCTCAGTCCTAGATACCTTTCCTCCTATTATGTACCTATTAAAGGCCTTGTAGTCATAACCCATCAAATAGTAAAGCAAAGTTAGTTATCCTTTAAGTCTGAGAATCTGCTATAATTTAACATTCATCCATTTTTAGAAAGGGCATATGACTTCAGATATTATAAGAGTAGGTTAACTGGCCTGCTCACTGAGTATACCATATCGAAGAATTTGTGTAATTCCTTTCAAGAGGCAGGGCCTAATTCTCTTCTCCTTGAATGTGGTCTATACTTAGTGTCTTGTTTCTAACGAAGAGAATAAAGTGGAAATGACAGTATGCAACTTCAAACACATTAAAAGACACTCTGACCTCCACTGAAGTTATATTTTCTCTTAGATCACTTGCTTTGTGAGGGGTTAGCTGCCATATTGAACAGCCCCATGGAGAGGACGAAACTGCAAGAAACTGGGGCCTCCAGCTAACAGCCATACGGAGGAACCACCTCATAAGTAAATCATCAGGTTCCAGTCAAGCCTTCAAAGGTCTACATACCAGACAGATATCTTAAATATCTCAGGGAAATCCTTGAGACAGAACTAGCCAACTAAGCCAATCCCATATTTCTGACCCACAGAAACTATGAAACAATAAGTGTTTGCAAGCCACTATTAAACTTTGAGGCAATTTGTTACACAGCAATGAATAACTAACATAATGAGTAAATCCTGTAATCCTTAGAACACATGCATACCTTCCATCCAGAACTAAAGTTTTAGGTCCTTCCGAATCAGAATCAGACTCTGCTGGTGTCTTGGATGGATGTCCATTGTTCTGAGGTGTTAGATGAACATTTTTTGCAGTCATAACACTATCTTCAACTTTTGAGCTTTCTGCAACTCTATAAAAATGAAAAGTTTGTAATTATTTACATTTCTTCATAAAATATTTCTTCCAGAAACAACACACAAGTGGGTAGACAATTTTGCTAACAATAACAGCTTACCTGTTCAGGTCCTAGGACTTACAAGTAGCCCAGGAAGGAAATTTGATTCAAAGACCTACCAAGAAAGTACTAGTTTGAAAAATTCTGAAAAGAAAAATGGCACACAACTGGCCTAAGATGGACACAGAAGACATTACCTACAGGCATTTTATAATGTATACAACACAGTTAATCTATCACAGTATTTTAGAAAATTTACCAACAATTGAAATTGTTTTCTTTGATATCCCTAGTCAGCCTATTTCTTGGTATATATAATGCTATAGGAAACCTTTTACACATATACATAAGAAAACATATATAAAATGTCCATGGAAAATTTTTTTCTAATAGTGAAAAATTAGAAAACTTTATCAAGAGACTAGATGAATACATTTTCATATGCCCATATAAAATGATACTAAAAATTCAACCAGCCACTTGGTTTTTTTAGTGCTAAGAATAATTTTTACATTTTGTAAAGGTTACATTTTAAATGGTTATTTGAGCATTTATATAATAGCTTTGACATTGCCTTTTAGCCCACAAAGCCTAAAATATTTACTATTTGGCCCTTCAAGGAGTTTGCAAAGCTCCACTATAAAGGAGTGAAAATACAAATGTATATCATGACAGTGGAAAAAAGAAGATAGAGTAGGATATATAGGTAGGAAGATGGTAGGAAACCATGTTTACATAATTTTAAAACAATACAGCATGCTATTTATATACACATGCATAAGTAGGAAAAATATAAAAACATCCATTAGTGATACCTACCAAATTCAGTGTAGTGGCTACCTCTAACAAGGGAAAGAGGAATGGGCTCAACAAAGTCACATATGAGATTTCAATGATCACTATAATGTTTTATTTTTTAAGTGAGATCATGGAGAATCAGGCGTTACTTTGTTTTGTATATCTGAAATATTTTAGTTAAAAGAAACGGAATAAGAAAGAAGATATGATAATAGCGTGAAGAAGTTAAATAGAATGTGTATGGGATTTCTTTTGGTACCATAACGACATACACTAATATATTTTAGGGCACTCTATTATTTATTTGTCATATCCACATCATCTTACAGATTCTTACACATAATATGTATTATTTGTTGAATGAATGAAAGAATGCTATATCATAAGCAAAAATGCATAAGAACAATGCTTATAGGCCAGAAGCCTGTTTTAAAAATAAAATGCCTTGAAAATTAAAAGTATAAAAAACCCCAATAATACTTAATTCTCTAGGTTGTTAGGACTGATGAGAAATCACTCAAAGCACCTAGCAAGTACTTCGTACATGATAAACACTCAATAATATGTTAATTATTACCATCTTACTAGAAGGAGTATTATGATGTATTCCTAATTTATGAAAATCACATTAACGTCATTCAAAAAGAAGCAAATTAAACTGTATACTTTAAAATGATTAAGATGATAAATGTTCTGTTGTGTTTTTTTACCACAATAAAAAAAAGCAACTCTTAGGCAACAATATTTACCTTATTTATCACTCATCTCCCATATGCCAAATATTAAATGCCATTTAAATATGAGCAAATAAATTCAGAGCACTACTTTGCCTGGGGTGTCACCCAACCAATAGCAGAGACTGGCTACCATTTCTGTCAGGCTGCAGAGCCCTTTATGCTAACCTGTCTTCCTATAAATGATCAAACAACACAGACAAACTAGTAAATGGTGAACAACAAAAATAACTATATTTAAAATAACAGACATTACCCAGAATGATCAACATCTTTCTTTTTAGCCATGTCTGCCTCATCACATTCCAAATATTCATTTGGGGAAGAACCAGAAATTTCATCATGGTCAATAATTCTTCTCGAATCTTTTGCATTTGAAATCTTCTGTGTTCCTGAGCGGCCTGGATTAGCTTTCTTCTGACTTTTGAATGGAGCAGTTTTTCCCCCAATATTCTTAGATGATTGAGTTGTTTTTTTAGCAGATTTTCGCCCACTGTTGTCGTCATGTACTGACAATTCATTTCTTACTGAAGTACTGCTATAAAAAAGACCTGAAAGAATCAATGATAACTTAAAGTTAACATATTTATCTGACATAGCTCACCAAAATACTAACATTATATTTATATATAAACACACAAACACCAATTCCATTGTCTACATTTGTTTCCAAATAAATTTAATAAACTATGCTTCTTTTCCATTTCTTGATACATGCCTCACACTCTTCTAGCTATCCTCATGTTTCTGGTATTCCCCAAGGTTCCAGCTTCATCTTCTCACTCTATGTACTTTCTTCGAGGCACCCATGTATCCATACTTTAATTACTATCTACATGCCATTATCATCACCTGCCCTCAACCTGCCTGCCCCTCTGGTTCTGGTTCCTATCTTAGTGAAAAGTAAAACTATCCACCCAGCTATCTGAAGCAGAAATCCAAGTCATCCAAAACTCCTGACCCTATCCACAATCAATCCCTAAACCCTCTCCATTCAACTTTTTTAATGCCTCTCAAATCTTCTTTTAAGTTCTGCCTGTCAAATAACAGGTACTCTCATCGTTTCTTTTTTTGTTTTTTTAATATACTTTTATTGATTTCAGAGATGGAGAAACATCAATGAGTTCTCCAAAGGAGTAACAATAGTATTTAACATTTTAATACTAACTATATGCAATTTAATCCTTATAACAACTTAAGGAGATAGAAATACTGTCAATCGTAGGTTACGGAGTGAGAAAGTGAACAAAAGTAATCTACCCAAAGTAGAAGAATCATAATTTGAACTCAAGATAACTCCAAAATCCAAGGAAGGCTGCAACGAAATAAATACTTATTGCTATTAATCAACGATCCCAACAATTTAAAAATTCATAGATGTAGGGCCATATTTGTACTTGTCTCTCATTTGTTGATCTAAATGTGCCACCATTGATAGTATCTATATATGCAAATGTTACCTTGTCATCTACAATCTTTACATGACCACCTTCTTTAAAATACAAGTTTTTTACAAAACAAAAAATGTTTCATGCTATACAGAAAATATTCAACATGGGAGGCCCAAGAATCTTTATAGAAAGGCCTGCTTGCAAAGTAAGTCCTTGGCTAACATGTCAGAACTTGAACTTCAGAAGGTTTCCCATCATTTCCTAATTGATAAGTCTGGTTTAGTATGCCTAAAATGCTTGTGTAAAACATATGATTTATGGGAAACATAATCACAGAGCCTGGAATTTTTATAGTTGCTAGCAGAGGCTACCTAGGCAACCATCCCCAGAAAACCAAAACCTTGTGTACTCAACTCTAATTCCCTTCCCAAACCCTAGTGAGCATTTCACACATCTAACATAACTCATTGCTGGAGGAATTAAGTGCCTCCTGACTGGGAGAAGACTCTTGGAAAGTCTAACAGGATTTTCTTCAGACTTTGCCCATGCACTTTTTTCTCTGATGATTTTGCTTTGTATCCTTTCCCTGGAAGGAAACATCAAAATTCCATTATTGCCTCTCCCACTTCACGTCTACCTAATAACCTTGCTTATCATTTCACTGAGAAAACAAATACGATCAGAAGCGTACATCTTTCCACCATCAACTCTACCAACCTATCTCCATCTCTCCCCATATACTCTGCTTTTCCACCTTTACATGACACGACATCCTAGCTCCTGTCTAGGAATAATCCTTGTACTGTGCACTAGGTAACATCTGCACCTTGCTTACTCAAGGGCTGTGACCCTGTATTTTTCCTCTACCTTCCTACGAGGTCATCTTATCTTTTAAAGTATATTTTTATTAATTTTAGAGAGGTTAAGGGAGAGAGACAGAAACATCATGAGGGAGAATCATTGATCAGCTGCCTCCTGAATGCCCCCTACTGGAGATCGAGCCAGCAACCCACACATGTGCCTTGACAGGGAATCAAACCATGACCTTCCAATTCATAGTGCGATGCTCTACCACTGGCCCACACTGGGCAGGCCCTACAAGATCACCTTAAATAAGCAGATAAGCTGATGTAATATCTTAAATATTTAAAAAAAAAAAAAAAGAATCTTTCCTTAACTTCACATCTGTTCTGACCCCTTATTTCTCCTTCCTCACCTCCTACTCTCTCTTGGACTCCACTCCAACCAGGCTTTTGATCTCATCATTCCAAAAAACATTTTTATATAGGTGACCAACAAAGTCCATATTGCCAAAAACATACTGCTGATTCTTAGCTCCCCTCTAATGCAAACTATCAGCAGTATGTAAAACAGCTCATCATTCACTCTTTAAGATGACTTGTTACCCTATATTCTCATTTTCCTTTAATCTCACTAATTGTTCCTTTTCAGTCTCATTTGATAGATTTTCCTATCCCTTCCTGACTCTTAATACTGGAGTCTCCCAGGACTACATTCTTGGCTTTCTTTCTTCACTAGGTACAGAACATTACTAAGTCATTTCAAGCAGTTTCAAAGTTTTAAATAAGAATCATGTCAAAAGATGAGTCAATCAAGTCACTTTATCATCTATATGTTGATAACTTCCTAATTATATGTCTTCCCAGATCTTTCCACCTAACTTTAGACTCATTAATCTGGCTATCTCCTCAATATATCTGATTTGATATCTAATTAATATATTAAAACCTGAAATCCTGATATCCTTCCCAAATCTGCTTCTCTCACACCTTTCCTCATCTCAATTAATAAAAGAGCCCTATTCTTCTACTTCTTCAGAAAAAACAAACAAACAAAAAAATACCTAGTCATCCTATACTCTTTCTAACTCTAATCCTTCAGTAGTTCCTATGAGTGAGTTACCTTCTAAAAATACGAATCCAGCCCAGCCGGCAAGGCTCAGCAGCTGAGCGTCAATTTATGAACCAGGAGGTCACTGTTCCATTCCTGGTCAGGGCACATGCCCAGGTTGTGGGCTTAATCCCCAGTGTGGGGCATGCAGGAGGCAGCCGATCAATTATTCTCACTCATCGTTGATGTTTCTAACTCTCCTCTCTCTCTCCTCTCTCTCCCTCCGTCCCTCTCCTTTTCTCTCTAAAATCAATAAAGATATTTTTAAAAAATAAAAATATGAATTCAACCTTTTCATTTCTTTCCTCCAATAATTTAACTAGGGTCCATGCTTCCATTTTTACTGAGCCCTAGTTTCCTCTGTATATAGCAATAAGAATAATCATGTTAAAATATGAGTCACTCAAGGCACTTTACCATTTAAAATCCTCTAGTAGCATCCTAATACACTTCATCTAAACACTTTCATTGCCTGCCTCTCTGACTTCATCTCCCCTGGCTTACTCTTCTGTAGCTGTACTGGCCTTCTTGACCTTCCTCAAGCATGCCAAGCATGCGCCATTAGCAGATATAGATACTATTCCCTTGGTGTGGAATGCTTCATAAAGTTATTTATATGGCTCTCTCCTTCACTTTTTTCACACATGTGCTCTGAAAGGTCATAATGGATTCTTAGCATGACCTTTCATAAAACAGTATTATGCTCTATTCTCTTATCCACCCCCACCCTGCCATCTATTTCCCATCTCTACTCTTTATCTTCTTTATTTTTCTTTATTACCCCATCACTTCATGAATTAAATATCTATATTGTTGGTCTTCTCCCATGAGAATGTAAGCCCACAGAAAGCTGGACTATTTTGCTTTTTGTTTTGTTTTTCCACAGACATATCCTACATCTGGAATACTGTACATGATAGAGCCTCAGTGAATATTTTTATAATTAACTGATCTAATATTTCTATTGATGACCCAATTTGTCAACAGATTTTCTCTGGAGAATGAAAGTATATATATAAATCAACATAAAGCCTCTTACAGAATGATTTTTGGGGCGCTCCTAATAAACAATTTAAATAAAAATACTTACTTTGGTCTGATTTTACCATCCACCAATTAGATGGACGCCTGGAAATTCTTTGACTCTTCGTGACAGTCAAAGTCACTTCTTCAGGTATAAGACTGTTCTTCCTGGATCCATTTGAAAAATTTTCCTTTTCACTTTCCCTATTTTTCCTTTGATTCGCTGTATGAGGAACATTGGTACTACTTTTCTTACTTCCTAAATTAAAGAAAACCATATTATCAATTCATAATCTACACTTTGATGTTTTCAGAAAACCACAACAGATTTATTTAAAAAAAAAAAACAACTCAATTATACACACTTCTTTTTACCCTGCGGGCTTTTCTTCACTTCTATATTTTTAAAGTTACATGTTCTCAATAAGATATCTAACTTTCTGTCAGTTAAATGCAAACTTTTTATATTGCTTGGTAACATATATTCCTGAACCAAAAAGAATAAGTATATTCTAAAAAGGAAAAATAAAGGTTCCTTCCAACTACTTAGCAATGTCCCAAGTAAAAAAAGGTAACTACTGCTTTCTGTATAGAAATAATTCATGATTTCTGTCAGTTTAATTTTTCAGAAGAAGAGGTTTAAAGTGAATTTTCAATAAAGAGATCTTTCATATACTAAAGAATGATTGTGAACAGAATTTATAAAGAGAAAACAGGATGAGCCGAAACCGGTTTGGCTCAGTGGATAGAGCATCGGCCTGCGGACTGAAAGGTCCCAGGTTCAATTCCGGTCAAGGGCATATACCTTGGTTGTAGGCACATCCCCAGTTGGGGGTGTGCAAGAGGCAGCTGATCGATGATTCTCTCTCATTGATGTTTCTCTCTATCCCTCTCTCTTCCTCTCTGTAAGAAATCAATAAAATCTATTTTTTTAAAAAGAGAGAGAAAACAGGATGAAAAGAAACAATGAATATGGCATGCTAACTAGATAATTGACAAGATTTGGCATCAATAGTAATTTCATTTTACTATCAAGGCAAATAAGTAAAAAAATAATCTAACAGAAGGGATAAATTCTAGTTTTATTTTTGTGACTGACAAACAGGAAGAAAGGGAAATCAGGAAAATACAGGCGAATTTAATATAAATATTGCAGCTGAGACGGAAAAAACACCAAAATGGATTTGGAAATGAAGAATTTCATTTTTTCGGAAATATGTTTACAATATTAGATATTAATAAACAAAATGAACAATTTTTCTTACATAAAATAAATGAAGAAAACAGCATATTTATTAAGCATCTGAGACAAAGATTACTATGAAACCCAAAGGAGAAATTAAAATCCTATCAAATAAAAAAAAATACATAAAGTAAACTGCATGAAGGTTATGTTAAATAAATAGAGCAGGCATTACATAGAATCAAACAGAATAAAAAGAGAATATAATAGAATTTAAAAATCTGAAAAGTGAAGACCAGAGCTTTCATTAAAAAGGTAAATTTGGGGAAATAAATCAAAGAGAGATGATATCTAATGCAAAGGGATAATTTTCTCAAGGTCTGAATACAAAGGAAGTACAAAGAACAAACTTGGGGAATATGTAGTGAGTCATAAAAATGTACAGATGAAATGAAGAAAAGTAACCAATAAAGACAGAAGGAAATCAAACTAAAAAAAAAAAAAAAAAATAGGGAAGAGAACCAAAATGTGACATAATAAGAAGTTAGCTAGTATTTAATTAAGCTAGAATGAAACTGCATCTTAAGTCATCCTTCGTACGTACAGCCTACAACACTGTGTTTAGCATAGACTCTCAATAAATAGTCTGTGAAATAATAAATTCAGATTGAAGTCAGTGTTTCAGTAGGCAATAAAATAGGCAAAAGTGTTATCAAGCATGAGTTATTTTGGAATATTTAGGGGTTTTAATTATTATTATTCACAAACCACCTATACCAGAATGGGAGAGACTGTTTAGAAATACAGAATTTAGGATCCACCCCTGACCTACTAAATCAGAGTATTAATCAGTATTTTAACAAGATCCACAAGGAATTAAAATGCACATCCAAGTTTGAAAGTACTGTTCCAAGGAATTCAGTCATTTTCCCAATTAAACTTGATTGGGGAACAGAGAAAGAGAAAATGAGCCAAATTATGTCAAGATCCCTGATTCTATTTTGATAGTAAGTTACAGAATTTGGCAGTTCTTTAAATTTGGGATGAAGAGAATAATTCATGCTTATAAAAGGAGTAATAAAAACTGGTACATCCACACAATGGATGTGGTAAGAAGGAATTCTTACCATTTTCAACAGTGTGGATGGAACTGGAGAGCATTATGCTAAATGAAATAAGCCAGTCAGAGAAAGATAAATATCATATGATCTCATTCATTTGTGGAATACAATGAACAACATAAACTGATAAACAAAAACAGATCCAGTGACAGAGAAGCATCGATCAGACTGTTAAACCCACTGCGCAGTCCCCACCTCTTTCAATCCTGCCCCTTCTAGACAAAGCTGGGACTGCGAGGGCTGGCTGAGGCAGCCAGGCTGTGAGGGCCCACTGAGGCTGTGAGGGACTGCAAGGGCCGGCCACGGTTGCAAGGGGATGCAAGGGGCTGCGAGGACCGGTCAGGGCTGTGAGGGCCGGCCGGGGCTGCAGGGGCCAAGACCTTTGCACGAATTTCATGCATCAGGCCTCTAGTAAGATTACATCAGGGTGGGGTAATAATCAAGAGAAGTGGTATTTAAACTGAGTACAAAGCTTGGTAGGAAAAGTGGGTACATTTAGGAAAATTTTTCTAAGCAAAAGGAACAGCATATTAAAAGACCTACAGTTGAGAAAGCGGTCTGTTTTGGGGACTCTAAGAAAGTCATTATAAATCAGCCCCGGAGATGAATCTGAAGAGGCAGAGAGAAGCCAGAGGGTATATACATAAACTACTACAACAATCTTATCGAAATAATTGACTCAGGCTTGGCTGAGTAGCAAGAGGACATGAAGAGAAGTAACAGATCTGAAAACTACTTAGGAGGAAGTCCAAGATTTGCTAACTTCATATGGATTGCTTGGTAAAGATGATTTGGTTTCTTTCTTGAACTATTAAATGTATTATGGCTCCATTTATGAAGATAGAAATACCAGAGGAGAAATAAGTCTGAAGGAATTTAGTTTCCAATATGTTCTATTTGAGAAACACATGAGATCTCAAAAGTGGAAAAGTCAATTGGTTCAACCCAAATCATTAATTTATGCATTACAAGTTTGTCAAGTGCCTTTTGTATTACAAACAAATTATCTTTAGAGTAAAAATATCTTTGGAATTAAAATAGCTTGATATTATTCATCTGTGAAAATTGACATGGTTAGCAGAATAATAGCCTCCCAAAGATGTACTCACCCTAATCTATATTATCTGTGAAAATGCTACCTTACACAGCAAGAGATTTTACAAATGTGATTAAGGTTATAAATCTTCAGATAAAGATATTATATTGAATTATCCAAATATATTGATCCAATTTCATTACTTGTGTCCTTAGAAGTAGTGGTCACTGAGAGAGAGAGGCTGACGGAAGAAGAAGCAATAGAAATTCAAAGTGTAGCTTTGAAGATGTAAGAGGGGAGGAATGACTCAAGGAATATAGGTGGCTTTGAGAGGCTGGAAAAGACAGTCTCTCTAGAAACCAAAGCAACCAGGTCAACACCTTGATTTTAGCCCATTGGGATCCATTTCAGACCTCTGACCCACAGAACTACAAGATAATAAATGTGTGTTGTTTTAAACTATTAAGTTTGTAGTAATTTGTTATAACCGCAATAGGAAATACAATTGGTATGATAATTAGTCATGTTGTATTTCTAGTGGGATTGGACCTAAACGGGCAGTTTGACATCCCTCTCACAATCCAGGACTACTGGCTCCCAACAACTTGCATGCGTGCGTGCGTGCGTGCGTGCGTGCGTGCCTGCCTGCCAGCCCTTAACCGCTTCTGCCTGCCAGGCTGATTGATGCCTAACTGCTCACTTACCAGCCCAATTGTCCCTAACTGCCCTGCCTATTGACTTGGCAACCCCCAAATGCCCTCCCCTGCAGGCCTGGTCCACCCCAACTGTCCTCCCCTGCAGGCCTAGTCCCTCCCCCAACTGCCCTTCCTTGTAGGCCTGGGTCCCCTGCAACTGCCCTCCCCTGCTGGTCTAATCACCCACAACTGCCCTCCCCTGCCAGCCATCTTTTGTCCATATGGGGACAGCCTTTTTTATCACATGGGGGGGGGGGGGGGCGGCCATCTTGTATGTTGGAGTGATGGTCAATTTGTATATTACTCTTTTATTAGACAGTATACTAGTGGCCCGGTGCACAAAATTTGTGCATGGGGGTGAGGGGATTCTTTAGCCCAGCCTGCATCCTCTCCAATCTGAGAACCCTAGAAGCATGTCCTACTGCCAGTTTACAGGGATTGGGCCCAAACCAGCAGTCGGACATCCCTCTTACAATCTGGGAATTCTGGCTCCAGCCACTCACCTGCCTGCCTAATTGCCCCTAACCACTCTGCCTGCTGACCTGCTCTCCCCTCCTGCTGTACTGTTCACCTCAAGGCATGCCCCCTGCCCCAGCCTGGGCCGGGAGACCTCAGGCCATGCACCCCACCCCAGCACCAGGCCTGGCAACCTGAGACCATCCCCCCAGCCCTTTGGGTTTGACAGGGGTGGGGCTGGCAGCGGCTGGATTTAGACCAATAGGGTTGCTGCCGGCCAGGTCTGGGTCTCACGCTATTTTGAGGTGCACGTGGGTGGGCAAGGACTTGACTCTGGTTCCTATGACGCACCCCAGGCTCTGACAGGAGAAAGATTTTCATATACATTTTACTAATTTTCTTTCATCTCTTAGACTTGTATTACAGAGACAGGGCAAATAGCAATTTTAAAATATTTCCTCTAATTAATTCCCTTTTAATGTGCATGAATTTTGTGCACTGGGTCACTAGTATTTAAATAAACCTCAAGAATATATGATGTTGTTTTATTTGAGTTCTTCTAACTACCTGGTATACAAGTCTTTCCCTCTCACACTTACTTTATTTGTGCTCACCATGTTAGAAGTTACACAAAATTCAAGCCAGTTGGAATTAAATTACATGTAAAATAAATAGATTCTATAAAACAGACTATGGGCTTTAGAGGTTCTTTGTAGATTTAGGTTTACTTTGCCTATTTTCCAAAGTTAAACTGGAGGAATATTACAAAAACACATAGTAAAATAATGTTTGTAGTTATATTTAATATAAACACTTACCCACAGGTGGCACCTGTTTTTTGGAAATCTGAGCATTTCTCTTCTCTTTACATGCTTTCATACTTTTGTCTGAATTTCTTTGTGACCTGTCTTGGGCAATAGGTGGCATATTTATATTTTTATCTTTACCTTGTTCCATATCAACCTGTTCATCAACTTTATTGACTTTAAGTTTTCTTCCCTGTTTTTGTATTGTAGTCCTTTTGTTTCCAGATGATTTTTCTGCATTTTTGGAATACATTTCAGTTTTTGTAGATCTACTTTCCATCTCATCTGTCAAAGCACAATTCCTATCCAGATTTCTTTGATCCGAGGGTTGAGATTTCTCTAGTGGGTGAGCTTTTCCAGAATGTTTGTCATTTGTCAAAGTTGTAGGTGTTACATTGGGATGTTTTTCTCTTGACATCTTACTTGGAAGGAGTGCAGTTCTCTCAGTAGGGGATACTGTGCGTTGTTTCCCAGGCACAGTCTTTCTTGGTATAGTAATCCAAGACTGACTGGCAAAACTATCTGATTCATCAATTATAAATTCATCCTCTAAATTCATATCAGTTGCAGGAGATGACTGAGGTGGAGCAGTTGCTATATGCCTAAAAACAGAACTAAAAAAAAAAAACGTTACAATAAATAAGTGCTCAAAAAAAAATAAAATAAAAACTTTACCTTAGCTCAGTGAAGAAAAGAAAATAACCTATAAATAAAATTAATGTATCTTTTTTTAAATATATTTTATTGATTTTTTACAGAGAGGAAGAGAGAGGGATAAAGAGTTAGAAACATCAATGAGAGAGAAGCATCAATCAGTTGCCGCAACCAATGTACATGCCCTTGACCGGAATCGAACCTGGGACCTTCCAGTCCACAGGCCGATGCTCTATCCACTGAGCCAAACCGGTTTCGGCAAAATATATGTATCTTTTAAACATCAGTTTACATGTCTCCTCAATTTTCCTTTACCCTTTATATTTTATATTACAGAAATATAAAAGGAAGGGTCTATAAAAGGACCTTTCCTTTTATATTTCTACTAGAAGCCCAATGCATGAAAATTCATGCACTGGAGGGGTGGTCCCTCAGCCTGGCCTGCCCCCTCTCACAGTCCAGGAGCCCCCAGGGGCAGGAGGCAACCCAGTGATCAGGGGAAGGTTACACCCCATCACACCTCTGCTGCACTGGTTACTTGAGCCTTGGGCAGCTCTAAGCAGCTAGGCAGCTTTCATCCAAGGCTTGCCTGTGCCTTGGGCTGGCCGTGGATGGCTGGAGGGACAGAGGGGACTGGGGGACTCTGGCAGTGCTGAGGGGACTGGGTGCCACTATCTTGTGGCTGTGGGCACCGCCATCTTTGAGGGCAGGACATTCAATTAGCATATTCCCTACTTATTGGCTGTGGGTGCTGCCATCTTTTGTGATAGCATGAGGGTCAATTAGCATATTCCCTCTTTATTAGATAGGATAATATGATCACAATCATTTATAACATTAATGGGGTCACAGAAATTTAGAGCTGGAAGAGAGCCTATACATCAAGTAATTTGATGCCCCTCCTACCTATTTTATATTTATTTAAAGGTTGAAATCCAGGGACTATATTTATTTAAATATAGTCCAGACACATTGACTGATAGCTCAAAAATGCATCCCATTATTACATATAATGTTATATTAAATTGTATATTTGTATAGGTCTGTTTAGATTTCTTCTCATCTAAATTAGGTTTCCAGAGCCAATTTCAATATGATGTGGGGGTTCAGCCCACACAAACAATTCCCAGACACCAGTAGCATATTTGAGAATTCAACTCAATTATGATACTATCTACCCAGAGAAAGTGTCAGATGCCAACATTATGGGTTCAATCATACAAGAACGCCCTGCCCCATACACTTCAGATGCAGCCACAATCCCATATTACCTGTGTTTCTGATCAATGAGGTACAGACTGGAGGTTCTCGACAACCCATTCCAAGTCAGAATGCCAACTGGAAGTCCAAATTGTTACCTGCACTGCTGACCAACTGGCTATAAATGAGAGGTTCCTACAACCCCCTCTTTGGATTTAATTTGATAGAACAGCTCACAGAACTCATAAAACATGTTACTAGATCAATGGTTTATTGTAAAAAGATGTAACTGAGGAAGAGCAAGATGGAGAAGGGGCAAGGTGTGTGGGAAGGCCCTCCAGGCTTGTTCCAGCTCTAAGTGTTTATGAACCAGGGTGCTCTTGCACCCCCATCCTCTTGGCTTTTAATGGAGGTTTCCTTACATACTTATAATTAAGTAAATCACTGGTCATGGGTGATTGGCTCAACCTCCAGCTTCTCTTCCATCCCTGGAGGTCAGGGGTAGGGCTGAAACTTTCAACATTAATCACAAGGTAATTTACACTAGCAACTAGCTCCCATTCCCACCAATGCTTTTCAAAATTCATCTAATTAACATAACAAAAGACACCCCACCCCCATCCCACCCCAACTTTAACACAGGAAATTCCTAGAGTTCTGGGAGTTATAAACCAGGAACTGTGACCAAGGACCAAATATAAATGAGAAATATATTTTAGTCATCTGATGACCAAATATTCATTTCTTATAAATCACAATATTGCAATATCCAAAACAAGGTTATTCCGAGACACCTAAAAGTTTAATATCTAAAAAAATACTACTAAATTATATTATACAAAAATAAATTCCAAGTATGAATAATTCACCCACATTTTCATGCATGTTTCAATATTGCAATCATGGTAAGTAAATAAATGTTGTATATCTAGAAAAATATAGTAAGTGCATTGGGATTAAGCATTACCTCTTCCAGTTAGTTGGGAAAGTTTCCCAGAGAAGGAAGAAATTATTCAAAGGATGGTATCCCTCCAAAATTCATAAATTAAAACCTAATCTCTGCTCTAGCCAGTTGGGCTCAGTGGATAGAGCATTGGCCTGGGGATTGAAGGGCCTGGGTTCCATTCTGGGCAAAGGCACATGCCTGGGTTGCAGGCTTGATCCCCAGTAGGGGCCATCCAGGAGGCAAGTGATCAATGATTATCTCTCGTCCCTGATGTTTCTATTTCTCTTTCCCTCTCCCTTCCTCTATGAAATCAATAAAAATATGTTAAAACAAAAACCTACTCCTCAATATCATCGTATTTGAGAGTGGGGCCCTTAGCAGTTATTTAGGCCATAAAGGTTAAGTGGTCATGAATGGAATTAGTACCTTTATAAAAGAGGCCCCAGAAAGCATTCTTGTCACCTGCTACCATATGAGGTTATAGTAAGAAGACAGTCATCTTCAAACCAAGAAGCAAACTTCACAGACACTGAATCTATTCAAGCCCTGATTTTTGGACTTCTCAGCCTCCAGAACTGTGAGAAATAAATTTCTGTTGTTTATAAGCCATAGTCTATAGTAATACATTATAGCAGCCCTAATGGATTAAGACAACACTTTAAAGTGCATATTAGAGAAAGATGTCCTCTGGCTAGATGGAAAATCAAGGAAGTCTTTGTGGCATTTGATCTGGATCTTGAAGGATGGATAAGACATGATCATGAGAAAATGCAAAGAAGACAATCAGAAGGAAGAGCAAAAGCAAAAGCAATGAAGCAAGAGAGCACCAGGAAGAGCCCTGTCAGTGGTTGAGCATCAACCTATGAACCAGGAGGTCGCAGTTGGATTCCCAGCCACATGCCCTGGTTTCAGGCTCGAGCCCCAGTGTGGGCAAGCAGGAGCGGCCAGTCAATGATTCTCTCTCATCATTGCTGTTTCTCTCTCTCTCTCTCTCTCTCTCTCTCTCTCTCTCTCTCTCTCTCTCTCCTCTCTCTCTCTCTCTCTTCCTCTCTGAAATAAAATATATTTTAAAAAAGAAAAGGAAAAGGAAAACAGTAGGCATAGTGAATAGTTACATCTGACATCTGACTACAGCAATTAAACATAAAACTAAGTTTACTCATTAGTTCATTTAAAAGAACATTAAAAAAAACACTTAATTATTTTTGGACATAGATATAATTAGCCCGTAAGTGTAACATATTTGTATTAGATGGTGGGGTTAACATCCATAAATAAGGTAAAAGACTCTAGGGAGAGAGATCTCTACCCTAAAATGGAGACTGAAGAATGAATTTCATTCATTCATCATGTTTTTATAAAACCTAAAATATTCTCTGGCATTCTGATATATGTCACAGGAAATGCAAAAGAAACTCTAGACTCCTGAAAAGTACTTATGTCTTAATCTATCACAAAAACAAACAAACAAAAATATAAAATAAACTACAATGCAAGGCATGAAACTACTTTTTAAAAATACTGGAGTTGGGACTTGAAAAAAAAACCTAGAAACTAGCATGAACTTTAATTAAAAAATAAATGAGCAAATAAATAAATAAATAAATAAAGGCATATGACGGGGGGGGGGGGGGGGGGGGGGTAGTATGCCAAAGCAGGGACTACAAATACGTATGACCAAGTTGGTAGGACAAACTAGGGAGAGTGAAGGCCTTATATACCAGCTGACAAATCTTATTCTATAGACCAGTGGTTCTCACCCTCACAGGCATTATATCTAGTTAACTCTAATGTGCAGCCACAGATAAGAATTACTGTCTTCAAACTATAGAACCACTGAATGTTTTTCAGTAGTCAGACAGGTTAAAATTTATTTTACAACTATCCTTTTATTAACACATATAGAACAAATATTTAAAACCCTTAAAAATGAAATACACAGGCATCCTGACATAATTATATTTCTAAATATTGCCTCCATTCTTTGATAGCATAAAAACTAGAAAATATTGATGAACAGAAGCAATGAAAGCTGAATAAATTTACTTTCCATTACATCAAATTTAGTGTCTACTAAATAGTGGTTTTACGGTGATTCACTGGTAAGAAACTACACTCTCCTTACAGATTAGACATCATTTCAATTAACATAACTGTCAATCAATTAAAATTCACTTCTTTTAAAAATAACATTCAGAATCCTTAGATATTGTTGCTTACAGAATGTGAAAGAAAAGAAAAATGTCTCAAAGGGCAGTTTCTCAATAACTCACCTGGATTCACTTTTTCTTTTTAAAGTTTCTAAAAACAAGGCTGAAAAACTCTTCTTAGCTCGTGATTGAACTTCATATTCTGAACCGTGCATTATTTTCTGAGGTGTTTCTGGCAGTTTTCTCTCTTGTGGTCTTTCTGATACTTCATCCTCTACATCTGATGCTTTAGTCTCTGTTTCTACTTTCTTCAAAATATCTTTATCTTCAAAGTCTAACCTAAAGGGTTAAAAAGAAGGCAAGCTGAATGCTCAACAGCTGGTTGAGTTACGAGTTTTCCTGAACTCCCGCACAGTGACAACACAGGCCTCTTAGAAAAATTCCCACTGAGCCTTTATTTAAAATTTATAAATGATCATTTGCAACCCCTTACACTAAAAACGCAAAGCAAATCACTCAGAAAAATTAAGTTATGAATTTATCAATAGAAAAAAATTAAAAAGGTAAATCATACAGCAATAAAATATATAGCTTATAGCACTAGTTCTCAAATATTTAATATGAATTTGAATCATTTGGAGAATCTTATTCAAATGCAGATTCTCATTCAGTAGGTCCAGTGCAGAGTTTGAGATTCTGTGTAGTAGATTCTCAAGTAACATCGTTTGAGTCGTTTTATTCAGCATCATTTCACTATGACATTGATGAGATGCCAAAGGAACTTAACTTCTGTTTATATAAATTAGCCTATAGTAAAGTTGGTTTTGTTATACTCCGTTTCATTTTAAGTCACAGAACTTACCAATGACATTTAGTGATGACTTACTGTATTGCTAACAAGCTTCCAGATAATGCCATTGCTCTGATCCTTAGCCATAGACCACACTTTAAATAGCAAAATCTTAGAATGTACATAAGACCCTAGACAGAAATTACACTTATTGCACAGATAGGAGCAAAAGACCTTGAATGATCTACTTTACTTCTTATTTTTTTTAAACATTAAGCCTTTGTCAAAAATGTATTTCTTATTTTAGGGTACAGGATTGAAGGACAAGATGATAGTTACAAGTAAAGAAAATTTACAAGAAAAAAATTGACAAAGTTTTTCAATTAAAATATTGTAACATTCAAACTTGACTTGCAACCTAACAAAAGAAACAAAATGGCAAACAAAAGATGTTGTGGGCTTTTCCAAACAAATAAATGAGATAGTGTTCAGGCTGTAGGGCTCATGCTGATGGCTAGCAGGAAGTGACAGAGTTGCACTCTACTCGGAAAAATCATTAATGTACAAACAAGCCCACATTATGGACTGCGGTAATTTAATCATCACTGCCATTTATCTTCCAACATAAAGCCTTGATTAAACCATTCATACCCTATCATTACTCAGACCTTTACTTCAAAGATAAGGAACTATATACAACAAATGAATTTATTTTCACCATAGGGATAACATATTGTACCTCTCTGCCAATGGTACTTGAAAACCTTCCATGTCAAAACAATTTGACAGTAGATATAAACAATCCAATAAATATGCAATGATCTTTCATTACAGTCCTTTGAGGGTGCATGTTAATTCATGCTGTTAACCTTAGGATCACAGTGAATAGAATCCAAATAAAACAAGTTGGGGTGACTTTCAAAGTAATGTTGGATCCCTCACTTTATTTATAATCCCACTAGAACCGTTAACGTTAATTTCATAGGCCCTGTCATGCATTAATCACTAGGTGGCAGGAGCTAATGAAAAATTTTCCTGTTATGACGTCCATTGCCGGCAATGAACGTCCCAAAACCGTCAAGGAAGTCATTGTTATTGCACAATACGTGAGGACCCAGAACTTTTCCAAAAGCTTAAAAAAAATAAAAATAAAAAATGGAATTATATTTGACATTTCCTGACACCTGCATTAATACTGTATGACTAATAAAAGCATGTCAGTTGTCTGGACTGAACCAGCTATCAACATGCGCCCAGAATGCACACGGGTAAAAATGCAGTAAAAGGAAGTAGTCATCATTGCCTATAGGTCACTTCCAGTCAAAGGTTAAAGTTCAAAGACTGAATGATCAAAGTGCTCATTTTCTCAGTAGGACTATCTTCTGCTAGGAGGATGATAATAGTGGCATCAACAAGTATCATCATGATACCACCATTTTGTTTTCTTTGGATTCTTGTTACATGTTCGAACATAAAAAGAATTATCTGGTGGACGTCTCTTTTCTTTGCAGCTGGAAAGCATGCTAATAATGCTAAGACAAACTGATTGGACTGAGAGCGCTGGGGACCAGTCTTCTGTTAGAATGGATAAACAGATATGACCAGTGCTATAAACATGAGGATGAACGGGAATATTTTCACCAGTAAACATGACCTGAGGAGAGTCAAAAGGATATCGACTACTAAATTGAAATAGAAGTTGAAATTTTTCCCCTTCATATAAGGTACCTGGTGCGTCCATGTCTACAGTCCACTGTGTAATTGAATTTTGAACACTCTTTTCATTTAAAGTCATCCCAGGAGGTGAGTCATTTTGCAAAGCCAACAGTTCTTTCTGCAGTCGTTTCTGCATTGACACCATGATGGAACCACCACCCCCTACCCTCCTCCAAGGCCAGCGAGGCCAGAGACTCAGGCTACTTTACTTCTTCTTCTTTTTTTTTTTTTTTTTTTTTTTACAATATATTTTATTGATATTTTACAGAGAGGAAGGGAGAGAGATAGAGAGCTAGAAACGTCAATGAGAGAGAAACATCGACCAGCTGCCTCTTGCACACCCCCTACCGGGGATGTGCCCGCAACCAAGGTACGTGCCCTTGACTGGAATCGAACCTGGGACCTTTCCAGTCCGCAGACCAATGCTCTACCACTGAGCCAAACCGGTTTCAGCCTACTTTACTTCTTAAAGGCGAGAGGAAAAGTCCCCCAAAGTGGACACGAGTATACCATAACTCATCTTTAATAATCCTTATCCTTTGCTATGCTACAATGATCTGATAAATATCCAACCTTGTAATTACAAATAATATAGAGAAATACAAATTGCTTCTCTTAGAAAGTTAGAAGGGACTTATTATCAGGGGAAAAAAGCATTTTCCCAGAGACGTTAGAAAAGTTATCCCCAGCTTTTCTGGTTCTCTGAAGTACACTTTAAGGCCTTCCTTATTAAATATAAATGTGACATATACTGAATATATATTATATTCTTTTTCTAACATGTTAGTAATCCTCAAAACTGTGAAATATATAAAAGATTAAATTATATACTTTTGGATATAAAATGTAAGACTCTTTTATAGGATTAACATTTAAATTTTAAAAGCTCACCTTTTTTTGGTTTTAAGAGAAATCTCTGTACTTGAAGACAACACATTTACTGATTCTTCAAAAGCGCAGGTCTCTCTCTTTTGGCCAATAGACGAAACATCATTTTGTGGCACAGATGTTTTTGCATTCGAAAGAGCCAAAGGTGAACCAACAGATAAGTAAAATTCCTCATCGGCATCATCGTGGTGATCTTTGAGTTTTTTACTTGACATTTTTCTTGAGTCAGGTGTTTTAGAACCAACATCAGCTGCCAAAATTTTCTGAGGAACCTCATCGGCTTGAACTAGAAAAAAAATTACATAAAGATATTTAACAACTTTAAGTAATATTAGAACCTTTTTAAAATTCATCAACAATTTCATTAAAAATAATTTTCAGAAGACTCACTGATAATTAAGTTTATAATCAAAGGCCTACAAGTAAAATATATAAGTACATACTTAAAGTATTAATTTGTGAAATTAATGAACTAAAATATGTATTTGGTTCACATTCTGAAGTTTGAAATGATGGAAATCCTAAAACAGAAAATTCATAATTCTATTGATAGTCAATTTATTCAAGATATGAATAAATCTATACATGGCTGAAATAACAATCTCAGAGAAATTAAGAAATTCAACCTTTAGGTTAAGAGTCAGTAAATTAGGGCAGTTAGATGAGCACATCTTTGTCCATGTAATACACACATATATAATAACATTTACAGATATATGCAGATATGCAGATATAACGGCTATGTTTATGTAGAGAATATTTACACATATCTTTATATATACATGTCTCTATCTTTATATACTTTAACCTTCAAATAACAAATATCAGTGACAAAGTAGAATGGTGAGGCAGTATTCATACTAATACATACTCTTAAGAAGCAAAGATTAAAAATTAAAAATACAAGCAAAAATGACTTTTGATTTTGGAACAAGATGGCATAAATTCACTTTTTTCTGCTTTTCACACTAAATACAACTAAATTTCCTAGTAATTATTCATCAAACAACAATAACAGAACTCTGAAAGCTAGAAGGAAGAATGCAATATGCTGTTGTTCCTCGAGCCTTAAGGAACAACAGACAATGTGGTTAATCCCCTGGGTTTTGTTTATATTTCATTCCCAAATTGGGCTCTCGAGAAGCCAGGGAGGGACTGCGGAAGGGCTGCCTAACTCAGCCCCGATTGGCCGGACCTAACCTACCACTCAAAGAATCTGCCCCTATGGTCAGTGTACATCATAGCAAGTAGTTGAGTGGCCTCAGCATATATCATTAGCACATTACACTTTGATTGGCTTAACAGATGGCTGGACAACGGCACACTTAGCATATTAGGCTTTTATTATATAGGATAGCTAAGATCTGTAAACAGCCCAAATGCCCATCGGTATATGAGTAGATAAAAAAGCTGTGGTACATTTACACCATGGAATATTATCCTATATAATAAAAGCCTAATATGCTAAATGTCCAGTCGGCCATTCAAACAATCAAAGCGTGATATGTTAATGATATGCTAAGGGTGCTCAAACACTTGCCATGACATGCACTGACCACCAGGGGGCAGATAGTTCACAGGTCGACCAGTTGTTATGATGTGCACTAACCACCAGGAGCAAACGCTCCAATCAATTAAGATTAGCTTGCTGCTGGGGTCCGGCCAATCAGGACTGAGATGGGCCAGACACACCCTGGAGCCCTCCCACAGTCCCTCACCGGCTGGCCAACCTTCCGCATCCCTCCCCATCCCCGATTGTGCACCGGTGGGGTCCCTCAGCCTGGCCTGCGACCTCTCGCAATCCAGGCTGAGGGGACCTCCCTCCCCAAGTACATTAATTTCATGCACCAGACCTCTAATAAAGCAATAAAAAAGGACTTCTTTGAGATAGCTATGCCTGCAAAATAAATAAATAAATAAACAAACAAATAAATAAATAAAGGGGGGTAATAAGCAAATTAGCCAGGACACTTTAACAGTCACAACAGGCTCAGGAGGAGGCTGCACACACAGATGGGCAAGAGGGGACTGTGTGCGAGGTGAGGCAAGCCTCAGATGGCACAGGCCCAGAGACAGGGGAGCCTGCCCAAGCTGCCACGGTGCGGCTGGCGCAGGGCCGGAGCAGACACACCACGGCACAACAGCAGTCCCGCCTCTGCACGTGAGCTGCAGAGGAAACACCTTTTCTGACCGCTCATTGGCTAAGCTCCTGTACACCACTCACAGTGTTCTTGGTAACTTGGGTAATAAGAATTCAAGAAGGTGATTTAGAGTTTTTCCACCACACTTCTGGAGGAAAAAACAAAGGTCCGCTGCTGGAGGGGCAAAGAAATGTCATATCCTGCCCTAGCTGGTTTGGCTCAGGGGATAGAGCTTTGGCCTGCGGACCGCACACAGGGTTTGAGTTCAGTTCTGATCAAGGGCATGTACCTAGGTTGTAGGCTCCTCCCTGGCCAAGGCTCAGGTCAGGGTTCACGCCGGAGGCAACCAATTGAGGTGTCCCTCTCACATTGATGTTTCTCTTTGTCTTGCCCTCTCTCTCTTCCACACTCTCTAAAAACGAATGGAAAAATATCCTCAGGTGAGGATAAAAAAAAAAAAGTGGGCTAGTTTGGCCTTCCTCATAGCATGGTGTGTGGGATCCAAAGGGATAGAAGGGGAAGGGATGGTCATATCCTAAGAGAAAATTGAGAGAACCAAACAGAAGCCATGATAGCCTTTTATGACCTAACTTTGGGAAGTCACAAAGTATTACACATGCCACATTCTATAACAAATAATACCATATAATATGAAAAAACAATCTTAACATCCTATATAATGAAGAGTTAATATGCTAATTAGACCAAACAGTAGAATGACTATCCAGATGACCTTCTAGATGAATAAGGGGCGGCTGCGAGGGCCTTCCCTTGCACGGATTTTGTGCATCAGGTCTTTAGTCTTACATATTTCCTGCCCCTATGCTAGAATCAGTAATTTCTCAAAGGAGCCAAAGGTTCCTTTTATTGGAGAATTGTACTAGGAATCAAGATCTGAATGCTAGGTGTACGTCACTCCTGGGATGTTGTTGTTTCAAGACCATCTCAAGAGCAAAGTTATGTATGTGATCTTAGGTCAGCAGCTTTTTCCCCCACCCCTATATAATGAAGAGTTAAAGTGACTAAATAACCTAAATAGAAAATAGGACAATCAATCCCTAAACACTTGGATTAACTCACTCCTAAATAATCAGTGGTTTAAAGAGAAAGACTCAAAGTATATGTAAAAATACACAGAAATAAATAAATAAAAGTGAACAGAAAACACAACACATCGAAATCTGTACAATGCAGCTACAGCAGTGCTGAGAGGGAAATTCATAACACTAAATGAATATACTTGTATTCACTAAGCCCAATGTTTCCAAGGTTCTTCCACATTACAGCATGTGTCAGCAGCACTTCATTTCTTTTTATGGCTGAGTAATATTCCACTGAGCATATATGCCACATTATTTATCCATTCATCTGTTGAGGGCCAGTTGTTTCAATTTGGTATTTTGAATAATGATACTATCAACACTGGGGCAGGTAAAGTATCTGTGTTAGATCCTTATTTTCAATTATTTTTAGTATAAACCTAAGAGTAGGATTGCTGGGTCACTTAACAATTCTAGATGCAATTTTTTTAGATAAAAATATATATATTTGTTGTTGCTCTGAAAGAAAAATCTATTTGAAAATTACTAAAGCCATACTGTATAGTCCCTATAATAAATCTTAGTTAATGTCTAAAACAAAGAAATAATCGTATAAAACTTATTACTATTCATATTTTTTAAAAATAAACAATAAAATAAACTTGAGAGGGAATCAAAAACAACTTCATTTCACAATTCTCCCTAAGCTGGCCATGACTTTGTCACTCAAGCCAACACATGCATCACCTGCAGTGTTTCTAACTTATTAAATCTATCTAATGTATTACAGAATCATACACCTTAAACCTATGTAATTTTATTAACAAATATCACCCCAGTAAATTCAATAAAAGATAAAAATAAACAAATCTAGGCAAATCATAGCCATGGGCACGCCACCAACCTGATACGCTGACAGCTCCGTGTGGTTCTGGGGTGAGCTGCAGGGGGGCTCCTTTCTTCCTTGAAGAAGCTGGAGCTGACTTTTGTGATAACGGGCAGTGAGCCTGAAAGGAATACAACATTAGATCTACACTATTAAATTACCAGTTCCGATTCAACACATTTGTTTTCAAATTGGAAAGAAAGCAATTACTTAAAAAGAATAAACCGGCTGGCAGTTAAAACTGATTCAACTTTCAAAAATTAATAGATCACATCGGAGAGTTCTCTCAATTCTTAGAGAAATGGATCGGTGTTCATTCCTTGCAACCAAAAGGTTATATATGCTTAGTTGTTTGTAGTAAATGTTATTTTTAGCATTACATGATTTTTATCTCTAATTAGTATTGTACTTTTCAATATTTTCTCTTTAATCATTAGTTTCAAAAACTCTATTTAAAGTCTTCCGTTTTGTAGCTTTAAATCAATCTGTACTCTTAAGATACTCAATAAAATATTAGTTTCCCCAGATAGCAATTAGATGGCTTCGGTTTTCAGAAAACAACCAAATTTGCCAACCTAGATTAGAAACTTCAAAAGTTGCCCACTTCCTGAAAACCCAATTTAAGTATTATTTTAGAAGTGAAAAAATGATTGTGTTATAATTTGATCAAATTCTCAAGCCTCCAACTTCAAACACAGGAAAGGTCAAATCAAAGTGTTTACAAATGCTTCCAAATGTTATAGAAAATCAATGGGAATGTAAGATTCCCTTTTAAAAATAAGACAACTAAAATGTACCTAACTACATTGTGTATTGCTTCACTCATTAAAATATGAAACCTGGCCTGGCTGGCATGGCTCAGTGGTTGAAGGTCGACCTATCAGGAGGTCATGGTTCAATTCCCCGCCAGGACACATGCCCAGATTGTGGCTCGATCCCCAGGGGGCCATGTAGGAGGCAGCTAATCATCAATATTTTTATTGATTTTAGAGAGCAGGAGAGAGAAAAACATTAATGATGAGAATCATTGATTGGCTTCCTCCTGCACAAATGGGGATCAAGCCCGCCTCTCGGGCATATGCCTTGATCATAAATTGAACCGTGACCTCCTGGCTCATAGTTCGATGCTCAACCACTAAGCCAACAAGGCCAGGCAATTAAAATATATTTTTTTTAAATATATTAAACCTGTATCAGCTTTTCTTTTTGACTTACCTCTCTGCTTGGTGACTGAAGACAAGTGTTTTTTATTTTAGGTGTTGAACAAACCATTGAGTTTGCAGAATTAGTGCTAAAGTCATTGGCAAGACCTAAAAAATAGTAAGAAAATTTTAAGAATGAAATACAATATAAAATCTTCCGGTTACAATTAAAAGCCTTATATGACATAAAGAAGTCTTCTGATTCTTTAAACACAATTAGCTTATAAATGAAGTACAGACATTAATTTCAATATTCAAATATTCCTAGAAGGAATCAAGAGCTACAAAAAACAAACAAGATATTGAAATATGTGCCAGATTTATAACAGAAGATACTTTTCCATAATCTGTGTTTCTTTCTTTAATTGGCCTATTTTCCTATTCCAATACTTCTGACGCTGACAAGTATTTAGAAAAGTTTTTGCCATAATACACCATTTCTTTAGAAACTGGTACAAATAACCAAACATTACTCCAAGCTCTCCAGTGTCCACAAGAATTCTGCACAGTTTTTTCTATCACATAAAATACTTTCTTTTGTATACAATAATTATTTATGTATTTCCAGACTACAGGAATCAACTCTAAATTAAAGATAATGACAATTGTTTTCATTTTTGCCAGTATTATCTTCATGATACCAGAAGATACATGAAGAATTGTACATGTACTAAAACTTCCTAGGAAAATATTTTGCAATATTTAAATGCTGAAACATATCTGTTGCATTTGACATTGACAAATTTTTATCTTCATCCATCCAGACCCTCAAAGTCCATTTGGAAATGAAGCCTTACTTTGTTCTTCAAAACAGTCTTGTAAGAGTACCAATAAGTTCTGGCCTTGCCTCATATTAATGCCAGGTTCCCTAATATGAAGGAAAGAAGGAAAAATGTTAATATATAATTTCCAAAATATATTTGTTATTTAAGTTGCCATCTACTTTAAAAATATAATTTCAAAAATATATTTGTTAGCCGGGACCGGTTTGGCTCAGTGGATAGAGCGTCGGCCTGCGGACTGCAAGGTCCCTGGTTCGATTCTGGTCAAGGGCACATACCTTGGTTGCGGGCACATCACCAGTAGGGGGTGTGCAAGAGGCAGCTGATGGATGATTCTCTCTCATCGATGTTTCTAACTCTCTATCCCTCTCTCTTCCTCTCTGTGAAAAGTCAATAAAATATTTTTTTTTAAATTTAAAAAAAATATATATATATATTTGTTATTTAAGTTGCCATCTACTTTAAAAATTTCTATCTCGTTATTATAAGTTGTTAATTTGCGTCATGGGTAAAATATCAGCTTTATTACCTGAGGACAAAACAAATATTTGACAATCCAAAAATTCCTAGAAAAACATGTGAAGTAGTGTCATTATCTACATTAATAATTATACTCGTTGACCAGAGAGACATGTTTAAAGCTATTTTAGGTTACTGCTGTATCAAAACAAGAACATAAACTTTTTTGAATACGTTCAGTCCTGAAATGCTTTTTTAATAAGGACTCTACGATCACAAGTACTAATAGTTCCAAGTAACACTGTCTTTTCTACAAGTTCTCAAGTGCACTTTCAATTCAATATCATTAGCCTTAATGGTAGTTTATGAATCAGTATAAATATTTTAATTAAAAATTGTATCGAGGTCATTGTAATTTCACATAACAGTTGTAAGAAATAATGTAAAAGAGATCCCTTGTTCACTTCGTTTTACCCAAATTTCAAAAACATCCTATAAAACTTTAATTTATTATCACAATCAGGTTACTGATATTGATACAATGCACCAATCTTAATCAGATTTCTTAGGTTTTACATGTACTCATTTGTGTGTAATTAATTCTACTCAATTTATATCTGTAGGTTCAGAAATCACCACCACAGTCGAGGTACTGAACAGTTCCATCACCACAAATATCCTTCTACTGCCCTTTTACAACAATACCCATCTTTCTTTTAGTCCCAATGAACAAGCTACATCTTTCTATTACCATTTAATCCATTCTACCGAGTGCTTTCTTTTCCCGTGACTATCAGTCATTACTGAGACTGCTTCTTTCAGGCCCATCACTCATGGGGTGAATGTCATTTTTCTAAGTCATTGCATTGCTTCCATTACTATGTGTCTGTTAATATGAAATAACTAAAATGACTGTACTTCATGGACATAAAAATCATTGTTTTAGCTGGAGGTAATATTTTTCCTTCATTTAAAAATTCTACGTTATGGGAAGAGAAGTCATCTTAAATTTTAATGAGTTTATTTATAATCACCTGGAAGACTGGCAAAATCTTCTTCTGTAGCCATTTTTGAGATGATCCTAAAAATAAAGTATATTGTCAATTTGGCTTCTTTGTTTAAATATATTCAAATGCAACTTATCTTCAAAGTAATTTCACCCCCAATCTGAGCATGACAGAAAATGTTATTCATTTATTCATCAAGCAAGTACTTGCTAATTGCCTATTAGAGGAATTCTTCTCTATTTATTTCCAAACCTTTGCTTGTACTATTTCTTCACTCTGATTTACTCCATCCTCTTCTTCCTCTTCCTTCACATTCCCCCCATAACTTTTCCATCATCAAAACCCTAAGTAGCCGAAACCGGTTTGGCTCAGTGGATAGAGCATCGGCTTGCGGACTCAAGGGTCTCGGGTTCAATTCTGGTCAGGGGCATGTACCTTGGTTGCGGGCACATCCCCAGTAGGGGGTGTGCAAGAGGCAGCTGACCGATGTTTCTAACTCTCTATCTTTCTCTCTTCTTCTCTGTAAAAAACCAATAAAACATATTAAGAAAAAAAAAACTAAGTATTTGGGCATCAAATAATTAAAGTTGGTTGTCTAACAATATCCACTTATCAGGGCTCTGCAGGTAGCGCCCTCTAAAATAATAATATGAACTAAAATGGCTTAAAACAACAATGAAAAATAGAATGGAAGAGAAGACCATCTATGGACACACACATTTAACAACTTATGGAAAGTAAATGAAGCATGATAACGGAGGAAACAAAATGAAAATAGTATTAGCCTAAAGCAAGCTCAGAGAATACTATTTTTGAGAAGGAATGAAGCTGATATGTCCTTCGGTAAGTGAATAAATAAACTATGGATTATTCAGCACTTAAAAATAAATGAGCTATCAAGCCATTAAAAGTCATAAAGGAACCTTAAATGCATATTCCTAAGTGAAAGACATCAGTCTGAAAAGGCTACATACTGTGTGATTCCAAGTATATGCCTTTCTGGAAAAAGCAGAACATGGAGACAATAATCAGATCCGTGGTCACCTGGGCAGTGGGGGTGGAGGACGAATAGCAAGCTTAGAGAATTCATAGTGCAATGAACATACTCTGAATGATACCATGATAATGGACACATGTCATTCATTGGACATTTGTCCAAACCCATAGAATGTGCAATACTAAGAGTGAACCCTAATGAAAACTACGGGCACTGGGTGATAATGTGTCAATGTAGGTTCATCAACTGTAAAAAAAAAAATGTATCACTCTGGTGGAGGTGTTGATAACGGAGGTGGCTATGCATGCCTGGGGGGCAAGGGGTATGCTGGAAATCTCTCTGTACCTTCCCTCAAGTTTGCTGTAAATATATATATATATATATATATATATATATATATATATATAGCTTTTATTTTTTATATATTTTATTTATTTTTTAACAGAGAGGAAGGGAGAGGGATAGAGATAAAAACATCGATGAGAGAGAAACATTAACCAGCTGCCTCCTGCACACCCCCTACTGGGGATGTTCCTGCAACCAAGGCACATGCCCTTGACCGGAACCGAACCTGGGACCCTTCAGTCGGCGGGCCGGCGCTCTATCCACTGAGCCAAACCGGTTTCGGCTAGTGTTGTTTTTAAATGGTAAATTTTATTCCCCTTCTCTTCCCCCAATAACCTTTTTTTTAAAATTATATAACGTATGTGTTCACAGTAAAAAGTACACATTACACCACACTGTCATACGGCTCTCTGTGCACACAATAACGCTATACAAATGGGAGTCCATCGATGCTGAAGATCTTCTTTAAAGGGAAACAAGAGTAGAAACACAGATTCGGGACAGCGGTTTGACCCGGGCTGGGTTTGGCGTGGTCACCAGCCGTGCAGTCCGCGTTCCGGAGGAGTGACCGCCGGGCAGTCCAGAGACATGTCAACAAAGCGGGGGCTCCCTCGGCCGCTCACCGCTGCCCCTCCGAAAGCGTCCTCGGCAGAAGCCGGTTTGGCTCAGTGGTAGAGCATCGCTCTGCGGACTGAAGGGTCGCGGGTTCGATTCCGGTCAAGGGCATGTACCTTGGTTGCGGGCACATCCCCGGTAGGGGGTGTGCAAGAGGCAGCTGGTCGGTGTTTCTCTCTCATTGACGTTTCTAGCTCTCTATCTCTCTCCCTTCCTCTCTGTAAAATATCAATAAAATATATTTAAAAAAAAAAAGAAAAGAAAAGAAAGCGTCCCCGGCGCCAGACTGGCCACAAGCCACCGGCCTCTGCAGAGCAGCCTGGCTGGAGCCAGTGAGAGGCCCGGAGCCGGAGCCAGGCTGGAAGGCAGACACGACGAGATTCCCGCAGGGAGGGAAGGATGTCCTCCGAGCCGCGGTTCCAGGAAACCGTGGCAAATCAATGCAACAACTGTGGCTACGGCCAGCCACTCCGGATCGCGGACATTTCGCGCGGCCTCCCCTCCAAAACCCCCAACAAGTCACCGACTCCGCCGCCGCCGCCGCCGCCGCGGGCGCGGGAGCCGCACTTACCAGCCCGGACGCAGCCATGTTCAGGCCGGCTCTGCTCCGCCCGCGCGGGGAGGAGAGGGCGGGAGCGGGAGCCCACCCGGGCCCGACCGGAGGAAGCCCGGCTCTGAGGGAGGCCGGAGGGAGCAGCGAGCGGCGAACCCGAGGCGCCGGCGCTAGCGGAGGCCGGGGCGGGAGCGCTCGGCACCCATTGGCTCAGACGCTCACAAACAGCGGCGCTCCGCCATTTCCGCAGTTTGAAAAATGAGCCGCACATGCGCAAAGCGGGCCGCGCGACCCATAGGAGGAAAGCCGTTATGGGCCTGCCCCGTCATTGGGCCCGCCCTCACAGCCCCGCCCTAAATTCCCCGTAGCCCCGCCCCAACTTCCCCGTAGCCCCGCCCTATCTTGTCCCGTAGCCCCGCCCCTTCCCCCGTAGGCTCGTCCTCCCTCCCGTTAAGCGGAGGCTGAGCAGAAAGCTGGGCGTGTGTGAACTTGGCTGGCGGGGCGCTGAGAACCGCCTTAGCTCCTGGAGCGCAGTGTAAAACTTTTCAACGATTCTATTGTAGACTAAAAAGTAACACTTTTATTTTTTTTTTATTAAATGAGGGTGATATTTTCATGATGCATTGCCAGCAAAATGTCATGTAAATAGTAGATGAGAAGTCTTGAAACCTGCTCAGCCTGGTCGGCTATTGTCATCCATCCCACACAAATGGTAGCACCTGTTCTGGGTGTTTTCTTAATTAGATAATGGGAAAGCTAAATTAGATTTCCTTCTACCTGACCTCACACCCCCCTTTATTTTTACACTTTTTTTTTAATTTTGTTAATCCTCACCAGAGGATAGTTTTTTTTTATTGAATTTTTAGAGAGACTGGAAAGAAAGGGAGGGGGAAAAGAGAGAGAAAAAATGTAGGAGAAAAGCAGGGACTGGTCGACTCTCCCACACACCTGTACCCTCCCCCCCACCATGGAACCTGCAACCTAGATACTTGCCCTTGGCCAGGAATCGGAACCTGCGAGCTGGGTTTATCAGTATGATGACACTCTAGCCAACTGAGCTACCCAGCCAGGGCCCTACCTACCATTTTATGATACTTGTGATTTCTGCTTTTTAGCCTAACTCCGGCTGTCCTCTAAATAAAAAATTTGAAATGGAATTTTAATTAGCAAATACATTGCTTATTGAATAAATCAATTTACTCTAGAAATTATAACAGAGCAATTATAACCTAAAATTTGCTAATGTGAAATAAACTTATTTGTATAATTTTGAGTTTTATCTTTTCATATAAAATTTCATTATACACACACATATATTTTTTTTTATTTCAGAAAGAAAGGAAGAGGGAACAAAGGAAAGAAACATCAATGATGAGAATCTTTGATCAGCTGCCTCCTGCATACCCCCTACTGACCCACCAAGCCCACAACCCTAGCATGTGCCTTGACAGAATCAAAACCGGGACCCTTCAGTCCGCAGGCTAATGCTCTATCCACTGAGACAAACCGACTAGGGCTCATTATATTATTTTTACTTTTCACTGCCAAATATTGGTTCATTTGTTATGTGCATTCACTTGAGGCAGCCTTTCCTTACAAATTTATCCCAGGAAGAAAGGCTCCACCAGAGGAAAGTGCGCTTGCAATAGGTAGTAGATAGGTGGCAGCAGCGTTCACAAAAAAACAGTTTTGCTGTGCAATGGCTCCTGAAAGTCTGCATCAAATCCTGAATGTTAAAGTGCTATATAAATTGACCCCCTTAACCTTTTCTAAGTTACCTCTATGCTTATCATTTGATTGTTAGTTGCAATTATAGTCTATTACATATATATATATAAATTTTTTTTCTTTTAACAAGGACATAACAAATACACTATTATTTGAGTCTCCATTCTGTTTCTCAGTTTACTTCTAGTCAACGTAATCCTTACCTCAAAAAAAGTCTTGTAATTAAAATGCAATATACAGCCGAAACCGGTTTGGCTCAGTGGTAGAGCATCGGTCTGTGGACTGAAGGGTCCCGGGTTCGATTCCAGTCAAGGACATGTACATTGGTTGCGGGCACAACCCCGGTAGGGGGTGTGCAAGAGGCAGCTGGTCGATGTTTCTCTCTCATCAACGTTTCTAGCTCTCTATCTCTCTCCCTTTCTCTCTGTAAAATATCAATAAAATATATTTTAAAATAAATAAATAAATAAAATGCAATATACAGAACTTGTGTCATAGAAATCTACACTTGAAACCTATGTAATCTTATTTAGGCAATGTCATCACAATAAATTTAATCTAAATAAATTAAATTAAAAATAAAAAACTTAAATATATAGAAATAAACAAAACAAATTTAGATTTTAAAAAGCTTAAAAATACAGTTCTGCACTGTAATATTACCCTCGCAAATATTTACATAACGTTGATGGTACTAAGCAAAAATTTAAATAATGCACATTTATATTTATTGACATAGAAATGTGTTCTAGACACGTTATATAAAAAATGTAGTGCATGGTCCTGGCTGGTGTAGCTTGGTTGGTTGAGTGTCACCCCGTGCACTGAAAAGTCACCGGTTCAAGTCCCGGTCAGGGTAATAGATTGCAGGTTGAATCCTGGGGGTTGGGTACCTGCGGAAAGCAACCGACTCTCTCTCTCTCTCTCTCTCTCTCTCTCTCTCTCTCTCTCTTCCTTATCTTCTATCTCTGGAATCAATAAAATGTATTTTTTTTAAAACATGTAGTTTATGAAACAGTGTGAATTTGATTACCCTGATTACATAAATATATCTAGAAACAGAGAAAAAGTGCCGAAAGAAGTGATGATATCCAACCAAAGAGTGCTAATTGCAGATAGTAGAGTAGTATGTGATTTTCATTTTCTTCCTTATGCCTTTCTGTTGTGTCTAAAATTTGTCTAAGTAAGTTTTCTATTTATAATAACAAAAAATAACCATTTTAATTTAAGTATGGGTGAAATATAAGGTGTTTATAAATTCAAATACCTGTAAAAATTTATAAACAAGGAAGTGCCAAAATTGTAGCTTGCAGGCAATCCCTAACAGTAAGAGACTGATGAGGTGAGGGAAATAGGTAAATAAACTTCAAGGCGAGACTTGAGGCAGATTTTTCACTTATTCCTATAGACACTAAGGAACTGTATTGATGGGGGTACGTTACATAGAAAATAATTCATGATAGCTCATTTTGGTTTAAAAAAGGGGGGGGGGATCTACTAATAGGATCTACTAATTCAGCTTACAGAATTGTTGAAATCAGGTATTTGGGGCATTCAAGAAAGACACACTGCAAAACTGACTCACCAAGAGTCAGCTGCTACATGTATGGGTAGGAAGCAAGCTGAAAAATTAGGAGTCTGGTGCTAATGCTGAATTTCCAAAACCATACTGACACTGCACAACCAGGAAGCCACCACAATTACAAAACTGCCCTGTCAAGGAAACAACCACAAATCAGAAGCCTGTGTGACCAGGAAGCCTCCTTACTGCTTCTGGCTCCAGAAGCACACCATACCATTCCTGCCAAGACAGGCTTTCGAAAACTGCGTTCCAGGCCTTGGCTATCAGCATCCATGAAACCAATGGTCACACACCAGGACCTCTGATAACATTGCCACAGAAAAAAGCACAAGCCTGCAGACTATGCTTGCTTCTAGAAAAACCAAAGGCAGCCTGAGAATGAAGTCTGTCTCTGTTCTGCCTTGCTAAAGCTGAATGCATCCCAACTCCAGCTGCAAAGGAGTCTGGGAAATTTTGTTTTTAGCTTTTCAGCCTCTGCAATAAAGAATGGCACACTACAAGAGGTTGGCATGGATATTAAACATCAATCTATTTTATCCCCGAAACAAGCACTAGTGGATCTTAAGTGAAGTGAAGGGGAAGGAAAATGTAGACCTATCCTCATATATTTTGAGTTTGAAGTGGTTAAAACAGAATTCATTATTGCTCTATTCACCTTCCCCCAAACTATCTCCTTATATGGAATTACCAGCTTCTATTAAAACTGTCGTTGTTCTGTCATTTATCTCATTTAGAAATCTGTGATTCCTGTATCTATGTGGCATCTAAGAAATATTTCTCAATAATATAAATGTTTCCCCACACTATAAGAATAGTGTGAACATATAACTAGAAAAACTCTTTATCATCCTAGAAGAGACTCTTTGTACTAAAAAGAAAATTACAAAGTTAGCAAATTAAATCATTCTAACAGAGCAGTGATATCACTTCCCTAGCAGTGATTTGTCACCTTTAGTTTTCCGTCCTAAAAGACATACATAGTGGGAGTAACCAAAGCTATTAGGGAAGAGAGTGTTTTTTTAATCTTTTAATTTAAAAGGGCCCTATTATAAAAGGCCTGTGTGACCTGCTTGAACACGTTGCTGGTACTCAATAAATAGTGTTGAATGAAAAAATGAACCTCAAAAGCAATGAGAATCCCTTAAGGTGTTTTAAGCAGGGGAATGACTTAAAGAGACTGATTTTAAATGAATCAGAGGAGAAAAAGAGTTATAAGTAGACTATTTAGAAGCCTACTATAACTCTAGACAAAAAGTCATTTAGCCCACCCCTTCATAACATAGGTTGAGAAGCTGTGATTCCAGAGCAGTTAAGTGGTTTGTTCAAGGTCTCAGAGCTGGTTAGTGGCAAAACTGGCTTTTCTCCCTATTCCCAAACATTTTTCCTATGACATTACCTAACCTACAATTCATTATTCAACACCTAAAACTTGAGAAATCTATGAGAGGATTTCTATTGTAATGGCACAGTGGTACAATGATACTGAAAATTGTGGACAGGTATAACTGGTTAATAATATTTCAGCAGGACTTTTGCATTGTGTAGATTTGGGGGGTGTTTTTGTTGTTGTTTTTCTCACTTTTTTATTAAGGTATTATATGTGTACATATCTTACCATTGCCCCGGATCCCCACCCCACTCCCATACATGCCCTCACTGTTGTTGTTTTCTATTTTTTGTTTTTGTTGGGGGGGGGGGAGGGGCTTGTTGTTGTGTTTTTTGGAGACAGTATTTGAACTTTGGTATATTATGAATTAATTTGACTTGCAAATCAGCAAACTAAAGCAACTTACAGAGGTTCATGAACTGGCTTTAAAAAAATTGCATATGTTTTTAAAGCTAAGAAAAAATATTTAAAAAAAAGAAAGATAAGAAAAATATAATTAGATCATTATTTCTCAAAACATTCCTACTTTTACATTTTAAAAAAATCTTTATTGTTGAAAGTATTACTGATGTCCTCTCTTCCCTCCATTGACCCCTTCTAGCCTGCACCCACCCCAAACCCACGCCTTTCCCACACTATTGTCTGTGTCCATGGGCTATGCATATATTCATACAAATGCTCTGGTTAATCTGTTCCCTCCCACCCACCCCCACCTTCCTTCTGAGATTCAACAGTCTGTTCCATGCTTCTGTGTCTCTGGATCTATTTTGTTCATCAGTTTATTTTGTCCTTTAGATTCCACACAGGAATGAGATCAGGTGATACTTATCTTTCTCTGACTGGCTTACCGGTATTTCTCTCAGTATAATACTTTCCGGGTCCCTCCATGCTGTCTCACAGGCTAAGAGAGCCTTCTTTTTTACTCCTGCATGATACATGAATGGGGTATTTAGATCATTATTTCTTATTCTATTTTTACACTTTTCATATATTTTATTGATTTTTTTACAGAGAGGAAGAGAGAGGGATAGAGAGTTAGAAACATCGGTGAGAGAGAATCATCGATCAGCTGCCTCTTGCACACCACCTACTGGGGATGTGCCCGAAACCAAGGTTCATGCCCTTGACTGGAATCAAACCCGGGACCTTTCAGTCCACAGGCTGACTCTCTATCCACTGAGCCAGTGACTACTTTTCTTACCTTCTGACCACTGATTCCCAGCATCCTACCTCCCTGCTTCCTGTTTCCCGTTCTCAGCCCCCCTCTCACTTCCTTCCGGTCTTACACCAGCTACCCACTGCCACCTGGGAGTGTTGGTCACTTATTAACTTGGCAGGTTTTCTTTTGTTATTTGACTCATTTTTTAAATTACATTGAAACTAAAAAATAGTGTGAATTTCTCTCAAAAAAAATTAAGTTGGGCTTAGATTTTATCATGTGAAGGTTTGGGTCATAAGGAGGCGGTCTCAAATTTAAAGGCAAGGCGATAATTCTGAAGTGTTGATTTCTTCCTATTTCGGTTTCTAATTATTTTCATTTTGATAACACGCTTGAACATTCTTCTCTAATTTACTAATAATCTGTCTGCATTGTTGTGCCTCACTTTGTAAACAATTTGGTGTTCCACATCTACTGCTGCAGATCTAATGGAAACCCCAACTGGTGGAGGAAACCATGTGTTCTTCCCCATCTGAAAAGAAGGATCAGCTCTAAGCTGGTTTGGTTCAGTGGAGAGAGTGTCAGCCCGGAGACTGAGGGTCCTGGGTTCATTTCTGGTCAAGGGCATGTACCTCGGTTGCAGGTTCCCTGGCCCTGGTCAGGGTGCACGCACTCTTGCACATCAATATTCCTCTCTGTCTCTCCCTCTCCCTTCCACTCTCTCTAAAAATCAATGGAAAAATATCCTGGAGTGAGGATTAACAACAACAACAAAAGAGTCATCAGTTGGAAGGTGCCTGGCTTGCTTTGGTTTCTGAGAACAGGCTGGTTCAGATGTAGAGAATGCTCAGGCCCAGGCTACTAAGTCAAGAGTTTTTTTTTGAAATATTGAGGGTGAAATATCAAATGGTGTAACTTCTCAGGACCCTGCAAAACAAACCAGAATCCCCCCCAATGTTCCTTTCCTCCATTATTCCTTTTACAGGATTGAGCTAAAGCCAGTCTCTCAATGACCACTCCCCACATGGAACTATTAGTTGCATTTTGGTCCCAGTGAAGCTCTGTAAATCTCACTAGATAACAGGAAGGACCTCATCTATGTATGCATCACAGCATCAGTGATACACAGCTCAGAAAGCATAAAGTAACAAAATAAAAGTTCGAAAATTTATGCCGAGGCCGGTTTGGCTAGGTGGATAGAGAGTCGGTCTGCAAACTGGAAGGTCCCGGGTTCGATTCTGGTCAAGAGCATGTACACTGGTTGCGGGCACATCCCCAGGCAGCTGATCCATGCTTCTCTCTCATCAATGTTTCTGTCTATCCCTCTCTCTTCCTTTCTGTAAAACATCAATAAAAATATATGTTTTTTTAAAAGTTTGAAAATTTAAAGCTTTCTCTGCCAAACATTTTGTCAAATATCCACTGTTTACCCAATAATTTTAAATACTGACCAAAAAGAATTGGAAAATTCCATGTTCCCATAACTGTGTTTTATGCTTAGTGGACCATCAAAATGGGCATGGGATAAAGAGCTCCATTTTTCTTAAAATTTAAACAAAGCCAGATCCTGAAATACAACAGAAGTAGTCCAAATAAAGTTCACTTACGAATTAATTTTTAGTGAAGTGGAGTTAATTCAAGTCATGCCTTCTGGGGATAAAAATGGACAACAATTAAAACAAAAAGTAAACAAATGTGACCTTGATGTCTCCTCTAAAGCCCAGAATCTCCAAATGGGTTCCTCTCATCTTCTGGTGATGTTAATCTTCTGTTTGTTTTTGTTATTGTAATTCTAAGTACATGTAGTTTATTTGGACGTTGCTTTCTCAAAGCTGGTCTATGCCTGTTTTATCTTACCTCATAAAAAGTAAAGGAAAGAGTGTGTGTGTGTGTGTGTGTGTGTGTGTGTGTGTGTGTGTCCTGTTGGTGGTTTAAAATCGAGTTGGGACTTCCTCTTTGAACAGTTGCCTTTTCCTCTCACACAAGGTAGATCTCATTTTGTCTGAGACTGGATACAGCTGAAACCAAACCACACACCCACAAGAGAGTATGATGGCTAAGAAGCCCCCGAAACCAGCCCCTCGAAGGATCTTCCAAGAAAGGTTAAAGATCACTGCTCTACCTTTATACTTTGAAGGTTTTTTGTTAGTCAAGCGCTCAGAACACCAGGTAAGTCCACAGATGACAATGGTAACCTAGCAGCTTCTGTCTGAATGAGACGTGCATTTCATGGTGTCGTGATGTGACTAGAACCTCCTTGTTTCTGTTGCGATTAAACCCTCTTCCTGGAGCTCAGAAGTATTATCCAATTTTTGCATAATTTACATACAATGTATGGCTTAAACATATGTGTATATATGTATGTATTATACAGGGGTGGGCAAAAGTAGGTTTACAGTTGTTCATATGGAAAAATACATGATACAAGAATAAACTCTGAGTTTTACGTACTCACAACTGTAAGCCTGCTTTTGCCAACCTCTGCATATGATAATATAAAGTTCTAATACTAAGTTACTAAGATAAAAAATTTCAATAAGCTAAACTTCCAAAGAATTAATTTACACATCACAGAAAATTTTGGCTTAATAAATGAAATGTTTCCTGTACTTTCACTGCAACTTACTACTATGCTTTCATGATGACTTGTATCATTAAGATAAAATATTACGATTGAAATTAAACCTTCTGCTCCTATTCTCAGTTGTTTGAAGCTTATAGATAAGGATCAAATTATTTTTTAAAGTGGTAGACTTTTGTAAAAAATGTGAAAATGGTAAGAGTAATACTGTTTAACATTATGTATAAAATATGTTTTAAAAATACTGTTCAAGATTGTAAGTTTAAAAGATAAAAAAAATTAAGAAAGAATAATAAAGAATAATACATAGGGTGCTTTGTGGGTGGTATATACTCCACATGACATAACTGTAAGAAAATTCACAAAGCATCCCATTTCTTTTAATATATTTGTATTGGTTTCAGAAAGGAAGGGAGAATGAGAGAGAGAGATAGAAACATCAATGATGAAAGAGAATCACTGATCAGCTGCCTCCTGCACATCCTCGTCTGGGGATCGAGCCCACAACCTGACCAGGAATCGAACCGTGACCCTCTGGTTCATAGGTCAATGCTCAACCACTGAGCCATATTTTTAAAATGTAAAAATGAAAAATTATAGTTAAAATCAGTGCTGTAAAAATAGTAATTATAAATAATTTGAAATTAATGAGAGAAATAAACACAAAGTGCCTGTTACTAAAAAAAATCACTAACAGCTCAAATTTTATGAAATTTTAATATTAATTGAAACTAGAAAATTTTAAGTGTTTTGAAAAAAGCCATAAGAAGTATTTACTACTAATAATATTAATATATTTTTCCTGTGGATTTATTATTACTTAGGAGAAATTGTGTATATGAAAATATTTATAATGTCACTTTTTTCACACATAATAAGACCATTTATTATTGAGAGTAGTAAAGACATGGCAATTTGTATTCTGTTATGGATTCTAAATATGCATTTTTAATATTTGTCAGTTATATTGGAATATTTTTTGTGTGATCTTACATGCTTTAAAAGTGGATTCAGTCTTGTCACCATCGGTTAGCCACATTGTTACACTTTGCCAGGGAAGAGAAGTTGGGAAAAAGGAATTTCTAATTTAAATTTTGTCATTCATTGGTTATTTTCCAAGTATGTATAATAACTGTTTCTGATATCAGATTCCTTCTCGTGTTTAAAGAAGGCATTCCCTTGGTATGGTTTAGAGGAGAAACAGGATTTTAGAGTGTCAGTCAGTCAAACAGGACTTTACCTGGTTTTGCTACTCACAGCTTATGACCTTATACAAGTTAGTTTCCTTGGGACTCAATTTCCTCACCTATAAAATGGGGAGAATACGACTTGCCTCCCAAGGTACAAAGCAGGGGATACAGTAGGTGCTCCGTCTGTTTAATTTGTTCAAGCAACACTTATGGAGTACCTCCTATGTAATAAGCATCACACTCGGTTCTGGAGAATATGAATAAAACACAAAGAAAGACCCTACTCTTACAAGGCTAAGTTTAGCCATAGCTGGTTTGGGTCAGCTGTTGGAGCACCAGCCCTCGGGTTCAATTCTGGTCAAGGGCACGTAGAGCGGCTTGTTCCCTTAGGGCTCCCTGGCCCTCCACCCCACCCTGCCACGGAGGCAACTAATGATAGTTCTCTCTGTGTCTCCCCCTCCTTTCCACTCTGTCTTAAAAAAAAAATCAATGGAAAAAATATCCACGTGTGAGGATTAATAACAACAAAAAACGGATAAGTTTAGTAAGGAGTGATGACCGGCTTACCTAATTACATAGCAAAGTATCTTTTACTTGTACGTCAGGGAGAACAGAGCAAGAGGGTAACAAAAATTGCTAGTAATTGCTGAAACCGGTTTGGCTCAGTGGATAGACTGTCGGCCTGTGGACTGAAAGGTCCCGGGTTCGATTCTGGTCAAGGGCATGTACTTTGGTTGCGGGCACATCCCCGGCAGGGGGTGTGCAAGAGGCGGCTGGTCGATGTTTCTCTCTCATCGACGTTTCTAGCTCTCTATCTCTCTCCCTTCCTCTCTGTAAAAATATTAATAAAATATATATATTTTAAAAATTACTAGTAATAGGGTGGTTTCAAGGATCCGGCTGACACCAAAGGCTAGATTCATTCTCTTCCCATTCACTGTTTATCATATTCTTATTAACATAATAAAATCAGTTTTGAGTCTACAAGTAATACGGCTTAAAGGAGAGCTGTATTGATAGAATGTCTGAAAATGGAAGCTGTGAGGGAAAGCTAAGGAAAATAGCGGGACTTCTAAGCATATGGCCATAAAATGCCAGGGAACCTTTGAAAGGAAGGTGAGCCAATGCTATATATAGAAGGTCATCTTTGGAGCTAATGTGCTAAAGAGTTGGGAGACTCCGCAGAATGTTACTAAGTGAAATCTCTGGTGAAGTAAATCAGGACATTTGAGCTAGAGAATGTATAACTGAGAAGTAACCTGGCTCATAAGGTTTATTACATGTTAAAGGGTGTGTCTTAGCTCCATTAAAAGTACAGAATCTTCCTAGGAAAAATGATGTGGAAAAATTTACTTTAACCACAGGACTAGAATTGTGGGTTAATCAGGAAGATTTATTTGATAATAAGAGCTATAAAATGACACAGTGGGACATCAACTGCAGCACAGTTCTTATAAATGGGGGAAATGTCATTTTTCTGGAACTGTTTGAAAATAAGGGAGCATTTGGAGAGCATCTCATTTTCTTCAGTCTGTGATATGCTAACATTAAAAACAATATGTGTAATATGTCTTCTTATTAGCCTGAACATAAGAATGTGGTCATCATAATGATATCAAAATAACATTTCTCTGATTAGTCCTCTAGTTGTCAGTAATTTCTTCAGAAAGATTTCAGGGTTATCTCAAGTGTGCTTTCTTTTATTTTTTAAAAATGTATATTTTTTCCCTAGCCAGTTTTGCTCATGGATAGAGCGGAGGCCTGCGAACTGAAAGATCCCAGGTTTGATTCTGGTCAAGGGCACATGCCTGGATTGTGGGCTCAGTCCCCAGCGGGGGCCTTGCACGAGGCAGCCGACCCATGACTCTCTCTCATCATGGATGTTTCTATCCCTCTCTCCCTCTTCCTTCCTCTCTGAAATAAATAAAAAAATATATTTTAAAAAATACATATTTTTATTGATTTCAGAGAGGAAGGGAGAGGGAGAGAAAGAGAGAGATAAACATCCAAGATGAGAGAGAATCATGGATCGGCTGCCTCCTGCATGCCCCGCCCTGGGGATTGAGCCTGCAACCGGGGCAAGTGCCCTGACCAGAATCAAACCGTGACCTTCTAGTAATAGACCAACACTCAACCACTGAGCCACACCGGCCAGGCCAATTTTTAAAACTAACATACCACTGTCAAGGTTTTTAAGCACAGATCTCTAATATAAGACTATCAATCTATTTAGAAATTACACACTTGTACTTGAGCTACAAGCAAATGATTAGAGATATGCAAAAAAAAAGGAATTAAGGAAGATGAAATATAATTAGATATTCTCAAAGTTTATTCCTCCTTGCACACCTCTGGGGTTTATGTCTCCCATTTTGGAGACAAACTCTACAACATCCTTCCTGAAGCAGAGGCACTTGGCTTGCTCATAAGAAAAAAAGAGAGTTGTTTTTATTGGGGACATGGGATAGAGAGAAACTTACCTGGATTTTGCACTGTAGCCCATTCTTACTAGTTACATTCGTGAGAAAGAGCACTGGGAAGCCAGAAGGTATAAATATCAGCCCAACTATGGAACTTGGGCAAGTCTCTTAAACCTTTTAAGCTGTTCCTCTTTTTGTAAAACGGAACGGGTTGCTGTGATGATCAGATGGGCTATATCATAATGGGCATATTTTCTTAAGGTTGACAGATGGCATACATCATGCTGGGCCCTTTTTAAAAATATATACTGTATATTGATTTCAGAAGGGGAAGGGAGAGGGAGTGAGAGATAGAAGCATCAATGATGAGAGAGAATCACTGATCGGCTGCCTCCTGCACTGCCCCCCTGGGAACTGAGTCCACAACCTGGGCCTGTGCCCTGACCAGGAATCAACCCGTGACCTCCTAGTTCATAGGGTGACGCTGAGCCACTGAACCATGCCAGCTGGGCTCGTGCTGGGCTCTTACTGTCCTGGCACTCTGATGCTTACAGTAACCCTTCCGTAGAGAAATTATTGTATCCCCTTCACAGATGAGTGGGTTGTGGCTCACAGATGCTAAGGTCAAGGCTCCTCATCTAATAAGGAGCCGCGTTTGGAATTTATTGCCAAGCGCTTGACATCATCATGCTGCCTCTCTATCTGAAGTTCTAATTTCATCTGATTGTGGGCTTCCAAAGGCTGGGGATGTCTAATCACTAGATTCTTTATCAACACTGAGCCCAACGGGTAAGCTGGGTAATTTCAAACATTTGTTCAATGTGCATGAAAACGAGGTAGGGACCTTAAACTCTAAATATAAGACTATGTAATGATTTCAAAGCAAGCAACACATTCGGTAGTCCCATTTCAGTCCCTTTTCTTACTTCAGGGGCTCAACGTAAGTGCTTGCTAAAAACTAAGAAACTTTGTGCTAATTGTATTTCGTTCAAAAATGAGTTCTTCAAACCTAATTTGTAAAATATTTACATAGATATCCATATATACCTAGATGTTGCTTATTGAGAGTGATATTATTATTATTATTATTATTATTATTGTTAATCCTCATCAAGGATACTTTTCCCATTGAGTTTTAGAGAGAATGGAATGAAAGGGGAGAGAGAAACATAAATGCGAGAGACACATCAATTGGTTGCCTCCCCCACACACCACGACCCGGGGCCAGGGATTGAACCTGCAGTCCAGGTATGTGCTCTTGACCAGTATCAAATCCGTGACCCTTCAGTCCATGGGCTGATGCTCTAACCACTGAGCAACCAACCAGGGCAAGAGAGTGATATTTATGCAAGACTCAGATTATAGTGTTGGTATTGATGAGAACTATAAATCAGGACCTGGCCCATAGGTCTCTGCATATTGAATATAAGTTTGATCTGATCTCTTAGGTTTGTGGCTGTGGTTGGAGTCCACAGGACCTATTGTTATTTGTAAACTTATGTTTCCTCCAGGCTGCCTTTACTCTCAAAAAAAAAAAAAAAAAAAAAAAGGAGGGGGGTGTATTTGCTTCTTCTCTCATTTAATAAATTCTCCTTGATTCTTCCCATAAATCTATATGCTCATTTACCAGTAAAACTCCCATTTTTCCCAATTGATACCAATTCATATCATCCCATCATGACTAGACAACTCTGTAATTTTTCTCAGGAGCACAAATGGATGTCTGCATGTACATACAGAGGGAAATCAATAAACCTTGACTGGCTATTACTCTCTGTAGTTTTTCTGTCTGGTGGTGGGTGGATACGAATGAAGCTAATCAACACGAGGAACTTAGTGGCAGACTTTGACTTCAGGGCTTCTCTTGTTTTATTTTCCTCCAACAATCAATCTCTCAAATTTGGACTTGATCTTAGATGCTATACGTCAGTAAAGCCACACAGCAAGCACATCATTAATTCCTCTAACCAATATACCTACATTCTGATCTCCTCTCCACCCCACTTCACCCCTGTCCTTGTTACAAAATACTACAGTGTAGCTTTGACCGGCTGCCTACATTGAGAGGCTTACAACTAAAGCAGGATATGAAAGCCTTAAAAAGAAAGATATGATTTTTTAAAAAAAGCTCCTAAGATAAATTTTGAATGGTTTTATTTTTTAGTCTCAAGTCAGATCTGAGAAAGTTCAAGAGAATTTTTCAATAAAGGGGCTACTCTCGTGGCTCTTGGCAGAACATCTGCTTTGATCTGAGACATATTACATATTAGTAAGTTTCTCAAGCCATATTTTCTCAATGCAGTTTTCTATCTCTTAACTTAAGGCCATATGAAAGGGTGCAAAGTATCTGTTAATGTGAGTGGAGAGGCAATTTTTTAAAATTTCAAATGTAATTTGTATTGATTTCAGTATAGAGTTTAGTGGTTAGACAATCATATAATTTATATAGTGTTTCACCTGGCACCATACATAGTTATAACAATATTATTGACTATATCCCCTATGATTTATTTACATCTCCGTGACTATTTTGTAACTACCAAGTTGTACTTCTTAATCCATTCACCAACCACCAGATTGTTCTCCATGTCTATGAGTCTGTTTCAATTCTTTGTTAATTTATTTTGTTCTTTAGAACCCACATATAAGTGAAATCACATGATATTTGTCTTCCTTTGTCTGACTTATTTTACTGAGCTTGGTACTAGGTCCTTCCATTTGGTTGCAAATGGTAATATTTCATTCTTTTTTATGGCCAAGTAACATCCATTACACATACTAGGTACCACAGCTTTTTTATCCATCCGTCTATTGATGGACACATGGCTTACTTCCATATCTTGGCTATTGTAAATAACACTAAAATGAACATAGGACGCATATATATTATTTCAAATTCGTGTTTTGAGTTTCTTTAGATAAGGTACCAGAAGTAGAATCACTGGGTCCAAAGGCAGATCCATTTTTAGTTTTTTGAGGAAACACCTTACTGTTTTCTATAGTGGCTACACCAATCTACACATTGTAGACTGAATGTTTTTTGTTTGTTTGTTTGTCTTTTTAGTGGCCAATATTAAGGATCCCAGGTCCTCTGTGCTTTACATACAGTATTTCATTCAATCCTCAACAAGTCCTTGAGACGATAGAAGGCTGGTTTCCCTACTCTATTCTTGGCCCCTTAACAGTGAACCCTTACACACACAAAAAAACAACACATTAGTTATTATTATTATCATCATCAACATTATTATTACATGTCAGCGTTTTTACTGTATTCACTGAGTTGTGCAAATATCACCACTATTTAAATTTCAACATTTTAATCATTCTAAAAAGAAACCCTAGTAGCAATTATCCCTACCTCCTCTGCCCTGTACATTTTTATACCTGTTTGTTGGGACTCTCCCTTTCCCAGCTTGAAACCATTAAAATATTAAGACATAGGGGCCACACAAATGAATATCAACCAGTTGCTTTTTTTTTCTTTGCCAAATAAGATTTTATTTTGAAAGTCATTTGAAAGACACTGAGACTCAAAGGATATAGATTCTACATTCATATTCTATTCAACCCCCACCATGCCAAAAAGTTGCTTTCTTTGGTAATTCCTATTTTTAGCTTCTTGGAGAAGGGATTTTTCCCCCATAAGCTCCATAATCTTTTTGTTGTTGTTGTTGTTGTTGTAGAGTAGAGCTTTATTTTCAAGAAATAGTGTATTTGTTAGAGATGGGGGTATTTAAAACACACACACACACACACACACACACACACACACACACCAAGGTTGTTCTAATATATTCAACAAAGTGAGGGGGCTCAACCAGAGGTGGAATGGAAAGATTCTCTAGTATTTATCATCTTGCTGCAACCAGAAATCCACGCATGGAAATGGCACCCAGGAACACGGTCCTATACGAAGTTGTTCTGTCTTTGCATCAGAAATCCTCACCATGGGTCCTCCAGTTGAAGCTCGGGCAGCAGGCACGCAGCTCCTCCTCCGGGCCGGGACCTTGGAAGAAGGCTCTGTAGATCTCTGCAGTTCTAACGTTGACAGCAATGCCACAAGTGATAGGAAGGTGGTTTTCGTTTTCTTCCCGGTCATTTAATTCTGTCACACATAATCTCACTAAGTGAATGTCATCTTCTAGTCTGTCAGAGTCACTAAGAAGTTGACGGTAAGTCTTTGTGTCACTGAAGCCGCCCACGAGGCGCACTTCCAACCTTCCACATTGAGCGTGGCCGGAAAAGGAATTTATGGAGTAGTTCATGACCGAGGGGACCTCAGCTCTGGGGTCAGTTCCATCACAGTTCCACCTCCAGAAGCGGGTGGGCTCCAACGAGATCACCAGGGGACCTCGGCAGCCGCACTCGCTGCCCCTCAACCAGCAGCGGCATCGTGGAAACGGCGGCCCAGCAGTTGGCCTGCCCCGCCCTAGTTACTGTTGCTATTGATAAACTCAATCTCTCTATATGTGGTTTAGATTTCAGGCCAAAACTTTGCTAACACCTTACCCTAGATTTAGGTAGCCTCGGGTGACCTTGAATCACTGACTAGGTTTAAGAGTCGCCAGGGTCTCTTGGAAACCTTTTGCCCCGTGGCAGAGAACAGAGCAGACCGTCCACTCTCTCCTGGCGGGCTGAGCTGAAAGAGGACAGGAAGGCGCGAAGGTGAGCCTACTCCTCCCTAACTCACCATTTACACAGGCCTACTCGGGCAGCTCTGTGGAGGATAGATGGGAGGCCGTAAGAAGACGACAGAGACAAGGTGAAAGGCAATTGTGATGCCAATAGCACTGCATCCTAAATGAAAAGAGGAAAAGACTTCTGTTGGGGCCGAAATGAGATGTGTTCTCTTGCCTCGTTAAACTGCTTGACTCTGAGATGAGTCAAGTAGATATCGGGCACCTGGATTTCAGACAAGAGGAAGAATCTCTTTGCCCAGCTTTATAACTGCTCGTTTGGAGACCATCCATTGGCTGCTCCTTCAATCCTATGCCGGTTGGAACTGTTCCTTCCTATGGTAACTTGTTCTTGGTCAGGAGGCAGCAGCAGGTTCATTACATTACATGATGGCCAGCTCTCAATGAGGAGGTAGGATGGAGTGGAAAAACCACAGGGCTCAGACTAGGAAGCCTTGCTCCAAGTTCCACCTCTGCCCCTGAGGTAGATTGTTGCAGGAATACTACCCATTTGTTCAAGCCTGCCTATACACACTCCCTTTTTGAAATGGGACTTTTCTCCTCCTTCTATAAAGAAGTCAAGTCTAGTTTCCTATGGCTTTAATCTGGCTTCGGTCATGTTTTGGTAAACATGACAAAGGCAGAGGATTAGAAAGTACTTGCACATTTGGGTTTTGCTCTCTCTTGCTCCCGGGAATCCCTCTGCTGGGATGTGAACAAGTCTAGGCTAGCTAAAGAATGAAGCCAGGTGGAGGGAGCCTCCAGTTGTCTCAGTGGAGTGTTTCCCAACACCAACAGCCTTTTCTGTGATTCTGTGAACACCAACTGGTTGCTGAGTCATTCAGTTCAATTGTGAAGCTAGCTACCTACTCCGATTTAGTACAGAATTCACAGCTTAATTAAGGACTCAGTTCCACAAGACTGCCCTCCAGAACTTCAGTCAACAGTTGCAAGTTCCTGGCCTCCCACACTTTTGACTGACTGGCTATAAATCAGGAGTTGCCACGACCCCCTCCTAAGACTTGACAGTTTATTAGAATGGCTCACAAAACTCAAGAAGATATGAACAGCTAGATGAAGCAGTAGATAGGGCAAAGTCTGGAAGATTCCTAAGCACAAGTGAGTGCTTCCGTCCCCGTGAAGTTGGGGTGCACCACTCACTCAGTATGTGGATGTGTTCACTAATTAGGAAGCTCAGCAAATGTCATTGTTCAAGAGTTTTTATAAAGCTTAATTTCTAAAACCACCCCACTCCCACTCCTTGGAGGTTGGTGAGTGGGCTGAAAGTTCTAACCCTCTAATCATGTTATTTTGGGGACCAGACTCATTCTAAAGATCTCCATGGATTCCCTCTCAAATCATCTCATTATTATAATCTCAAGTATGATATTAAGGGGCTCATTATGAGTAACAAAAACACTCCGATCACTCTGGTTTTAGGATTTTTAGGAACCGGGGCACAAAGACCAAGTATATTTCTGACTATACCACTTCCAGTCATTTTTTTTTTTTTTTGCATCCCCAGCTTAGACCCCAGGCAAGTAGTGAGACCACCCTAGACAACTTGGTCATAGAGAAGTATCGTCATTTAAAGAATCATCAGCCATCCACAGAATTATAAAAAATGGAAAGTATTTGCTACTTTAGTCCACCAAGTTTGAGGGTAAGCTTGTTACATAACAAAAGCTGACTAATATAGCACCTTATCAGCTATGAAAATAAATGGAGAAAATAGTTCTACTAAGAATGTGAGAAAATTGTGGTTGTAATTCAGAATGAATATAACCTTGAGCTTCCTGAAAGCCAAGGCAAATAAAAACAATGGGTTATTGAGTCCCCATTATTTGAGAAAATAAGTATATAAATTCTGAAGAGTAACATTTTGATGGTCAAAAAAGGAATAAAGTATACTTTAGTATTAAAGAGATAAAAAACACCATATAATATATAAAAGTGTTTTCACATTTATAAACAAACTAGAGACTTGGTACATGAAATTCATTTACTGGAGGGATGTCCCTCAGCCTAACCTGCATCCTCTCCAATCTGGGACCCCTCAGGGGATGTCCAAATGCCAGTTTAGGCCCAACACCTACCTACACTGGCAGTCGGACAGCCGTCTCACAATCTGAGACTGCTGGCTCCTAACCACTCACCTACCTGCCAGCCTGATTGCCCCTTAACTGCTCCCCTGATGGCCCAATTGACACCTAACTGCTCCCTTGCCAGCCCGATCGTCCCTGACTGCCCTCCCCTGCTGGCCTGATCACCCACCACTATCCTCCTCTGCTGGCCATCTTTGTGGTGGCCATCTTGTGATGACATGGGAGCAGCCATCTTGTGAAGACATCCAGGTGGCCATCTTGTGATGCCGTGAGGGCATTGCGAGGTCACCTAAGCTTTTATTAGTATAGATGAAAAAAACTTCTTCGTATGACTTTCTTACCTTAATTCTCAGTATACGTTCAGATAATCCAATAAGTCATAGAAATTCAGCTTACTAAACCCTAAAGGAAAGAATGATCAACATGTCCATGCAACTGACTGGAATATATACATAAGTTTTAAAACATACTTTTGGAAAGAGCTGTGTATGAGGATAAGTCCTTAGATGTGGAAAGATTTTATTTCTTAAACCACCTAGCCATTCTTTTGTAATACAGACAATCTTCATAGAAGTTCCCCTTACTTAAATAAACTTTCATTTGGGTGAAATGAGAGTCTGACTGGGTTATTTACATTTTTTTTAAAACTTAAAAAGTTGTGAATGTATTAATAATAAAATGTTAATGTGTGGGGAAGCTTAGTTGGAAAGTCTGTAAGGAAGATACACAGGGAGACCTTGCTGACGGTGGCAGCTGCTGCCTTGACTTTTCCAAACAAGTCTGAGCCTCCAAGTGTTTTTGCTGGAATCTCTATGTTTAGTCTTTTAGACCCAACCTGTAGAAACATGTGCTTTCTCAAGGATACTTATTCTGCTGATTGTATCTTGAGGTTAATTTTAGTTCAAGCTGTTGTTAAAATAAAAGCCTAAAGAGGCAGACAATCAGGGCTGTTTTGGTGTCTCCTGCCAAGCAGCCCCTTGGCCTTCTCTTTCACAGAAACATGTGTCAGAGTAATCCATTCATCTGTCGATCAGAGTCTGCTGGTCAGTCCTGGCATGAATGTATTAATGATAAAATTTCACCACAGGAATGAAATTTGGACTTCAAAGTTCAGCTTTGATGGTGTTATTTTTATCATTATCAATTGCTCACATTTCCTTATCTATGGGTTACTTATTGAATTCAAACTATGAATCATGTGCTATGCTATGTGCTGTACATATATTAATTTATACAATTCTTTCCACTGTCCTAGAAGGGAGATACTAAATGTTTATGTTTGTTCTATGTTCTATCCTGGCCTCTTAAATGGCCCTTCTTACAGGTGCAAGCTTCCACTGAAACTACATGAAAATCAAATGTCTCAAATCAATGAGGAAAGTTTTGGTAAATGTTGTATTTAAACACAGATAAAACTACATCTTTACCTCAAGTATTTGTTGTTGTTGTTGTTGTTGTTTTGTTATCCTCACCCAAGTATATGCTTATCGACTTTAGAGAGAGAGGGAGAGAGAAACATTGACGTGAGACAAACATTGATCGGTTGCCTACTAACAGCTTCGTGACCAGGGATTGAACTTGTAACCCTTTTAATGTATGGGACCACGCTCCAACCAACTGAGCCACCTGGCCAGGGTCTTACTTCAAAATAAATTTGTGAAAGATTTAATCAAGAATTAATTGTAAAATTAAGCCATAAGAATTAGGTGATTTTCAGCATCATTAGGGGTAGACTAACCAGAAGGCATTAAAAAAATAGTTATCTTTTACCAGAATAAAGAAGACTGTTACATATCACAACAATTAAGCAAGTTACAAAGTAAAATATGAATAGGAAAATAACTGAGTATTACACTGATGCTTATGTTTTCTTTCCCACAGGAATATAAACAATATTGGACAGAGTTGAGAGGAACTACCCTTTTCTTTTATAACGACAAAAAAAGTACAATAGTAAGTAGTTAAACATGTTCAGCTGATTCAATTTTTTCCCCCAATGCTCACTCGTCATATATTTTATTATTCATTTGAGATTCTGTCTTTTAAGGGTAAAAATGTTATAGTAAAATCAATTCAAATAAGAGTATTCTGTCTGCAAGGGCTATTAATTATAAAACCCATAGTAATAAAAAAATTGTGGGCAACTCAGAAGAAGATACTAACTCATATTTTAAACTTTGCATTCTTTTCTTTCTGATACTAAGTAGATAACTTGGTTGATAAATGGAAATTTTAGCTATTCATCTGGACACAATTGCTTAATACCAAGTGATAACCTTAATTTCCCTCCTTGTTGTCATGCAGTTATAATCTGAAAGGAAATAGAAGATCCCTAAAGCTTGATAACATACAATATGTCACTATGTTTCTTTCTGGAAAGACAAAAACATTCCTCACCAAACAGGACTTCTAAGAGCTCAAGCATGAGAAAAATAACAAAGATATTATGATATTTATTTATTCATATTAATTTCAAATAATTGATTTGTATTTTAATTTTTCCACACCCAAAAATTGAAAGGTGACTGTTTTTCAACCCTCCCCACACACAAATAAAATGCATTTTAGTTGCAAACGGTTGCCTACCTTAAAATGCTATGCTTATAATAGATTTTATGACCCTGTAACTTGTTTAAATAAAAACATTTTGGACCATGGATGTGGTCACCTTAGAAATTCATTATTATGTATCCAGATCTTATGAAAGAAACAGAAAACGAGCCTCTATTCCACCTGCAGGCATTTCAGCACCATTAGTGGTAGACTAACCAGAAGTCATTAAAAAAAAATAGTTATCTTTTACCAAAGTTCTGGATAGATAAGATTTATATAAAGGTGTTTTCAAAAACTGTAATAAATTTTTAACACAACTTATTTCTCTGTTTTCCCTTCCAACTTCTCATTGATGTCAGTGAAAATATGAAGACCCTGTTCTAACCCTTGGATAATACACATTTTGAGTAATAAAGTTAATTGTTATTCCTCACTGTAAGAGGCGGTATAGCTTAGTGACAAGAGCCTGGTCTTCAGGTAACCTGCCTGGGTTTTTATCCTGTTCCTGCCCTGTTCACTCTGCCAACTTGGTCTCTTGGGCTACTTAGCTAACCTCTCTGTGTCTCAGTGTACCAGACAGGGAACCGGTAGGAAACAGTTGATATCTCAAATTGGGCAATTTGAAGAGAATTTTATAAAGATGCAATACTCAAAGCAGTGGACAGGAAGTAGAAAAACCACAAAGGTTAGTACAGAACTTTGAGACTAGCAACAGTGCCCCATTACCAGGCCTGGGTGTAAAGGAAAGAGAGAATAGTGGGGAGAATTATATGAAGATGACTGTCTTGAGAGGAGTATGATCTTGGATTGAGGAAGCAATGGCATAGGGTAATCAATACCTGACTTCACTCTCCTCACTCTTCTATCTCGTGCCAATGTTCACCAGCTGTCCAACCCAGCAAGAAACCAAAGGGTAAGAGTGCTCATACTGTTGTCCACATAGGTCCCTACTATGGTGCACAGTGTTGGGTAGTGAAGGGATAAAAGTGAAGCTAGAGGAGCAAATAAAAGATCTTCAACACACTCAGTTTCAAATCTCTAAACTTAGGATAAAAAAAGAGCCTATCTTATAAGGTTATACCACAAAACCCTACTATCCTTTCTATAGAAAGGTTTAAATGAGATAGTAAATGTAAGGCACGTAGTAAGCATTCATGCATTTTATTTGTACTATCTAATTTAATTCTCAAAACAAAAATGCAAAGTAGGTACTATTTTAACCCCCACTTTATAGAACTGAATAGTCAAGTGTAAAGATTAAGAAGTTGTACAAGATCAGACAGCTAATGCAAGGAGTACAATCCAAGTTTTGCACCTGAGGTAGCATTCTTAACTACCATGCCACGAAGAGACTGTTCAATAAGATAATGCAGAACTGCCCATCTGCCAGTTGCATTATAAGAGGATGCAGAATGTTGGGGACAAGAGAAATCACAGGAGCAAAACAGGTGAGAACTGTAGGTAGTCAGCCTATGATAGGGAAGCGTTTATAGCTGCTTTTAAGTATTCGAAAGGCTGTCAGGAGATCATGTGAGTCACTGAACTTGTTTAGTGTTATTGCAGAGAAAAGAGACTAAGATTAGTGGATGAAAATTGCCTGAAGGAAAACTGTGGCTTAATATAAGACAAAAAAACAAACAAAAAACAACAACAAAAAAAAACTTGCTGGCAGGCAAAGCTGCATAGACGCATAACTTCCAAGTTTGAGATGTTCAACATAGGCTAGATAACTACATAGAGGGATAGCATAGAGATGATTTAAGCATTGGCTAGTAGCTAGATTAGACATATGAGTTTAAAGGCTTTTTTCAATGTTACAATTAAAAACAAAAAGATATGACTTCCTTTTTTTCTAATCAGTAGATCAGGGTACAGGCACTCTATCTATCTGGGCCACTTCTTCCTTTGTTGCTTCCTCTGTCTCAAACAAAATCCACTGAACTTAATCTAGACGGTCCATCAGAAAAAGTTTCTTGTGTAATTTTAAATTATGTCCTCCTTCCCTTATACCGCTCCTTCTATGTTTAATGTATCTTTGTTCTTTGAAAATAAACAGGCCAACCCAAATGTAACCTCAATTTTACCAACATAGAAATAACTCTGGAAATTACTTACTATTTTTATGACCTACTTTATTCAGAAAAATAATATGTCTTATAAGCATATAGTAAAATAAGTTATATTAGGCATAGTGGAGAAAAACAAAAGGAGAAAAAAAATAAAGTCAAGAATGAAGTTAATTTAGTAAAAAAATTATACCACAAAACCCTACTATCCCTTCTAGAGGTGGTCTTAACCTTTCTAATACTAGAGAGCAAGTCTGGGCCATGTAGACTAATTACTCAGAAGAAATATTTTTATTGTACTGCAATAAGGTAGAAGTTTCTTAATAGATTCCTCATAACCAATAGTATGTGGTAAGTGTTGAATAATGGCTTTATGGAAAAAATATATGTATGAGTATATGTATATAAATTGTATTCACATAAAGAATGTATAGCACACAGTTAAAAATACATAATACTCTTTATTCTAATTTTCAAATAAAGCAATTGATTCTCATAAAAATTTTTGTTGACTTTTCTGAATGCATATCAGAACTGCAATTCAATCCTGATATAACAAATGGAGTTATTTTCTATATGCTGGTTTCCTGATAAATTTATTGTCATTAAATATAATATTTAACATTAATGTTGGCTAATATTTTTGTTTACATTAATAAATACGAGGAAGTAAAACAATAACATATGCCAGAACTTACCTACTTTTCAATGACATGAGCCACCTCTTTGTTGAATAACAGTTTCAGAATTATAGAATAATATTTTGTCAATTTTTTGTTCAAAATAAGTTTCAGACACAACAAACTTTAAAGTTTCATCTGCATTATTAACATTTTCTCCTTCAGTTTCTTAAGTCTAGACCAGAACAGAAAACTATGGCCTTTGAGCCAAATCTAGCCTGTGGCCCAATTTTGTACATTCTGTGAGCCAAGAATGTTTTTACAGTTATAAGGTGTTATATATATATATATATGAAAAAAAGAATTTGCAAGAGACTTTATGTGATCCCCAAGGCCCAAAGCATTTACTATCTGGCCTTTGAAGAAAAAAAAAATTGCTGGCCTCTGGGTCATTAAAGAAAATAATAAATCAAGCCCTAATATGTAAGGTTTGCCAGTTTCTATGGTATAAATACTCCCACCATGCCTGATTTCAACCTATCATGTAACCTCACTGAAAATAGAGGTAGAGAGAAAGGCTAGGTAGCACACCATTATATAGTATGTTTAACACACAGAAATGAAGATGTAAAGAACTTTAAGAGCATAGAGAATATTATATGGTAATTAGAAAATGATTAATTTTGAATTTTAATTACCCTCTTTTAAAGTTCATTTATTTACTTATATGTTTATATAATTTAATTTTTAATAATGTCTGGGTTTAACAACCAGCTAGAAAGATTCCTGAAAATGTAACCAATCAGCTTTTGCAAACCTGTATAAGCCAGCACCAGCATGCCACCACATAATACATTTCCACATGCCTTCTGAGTTGGGAAGGGGGGAGGGGGGGCGGCACACAATGAAAACCAGAATATCATGCAAAGTATAAAGCAGTTGAAAGAAAGATATTATTTGCTTTCCTTCCTTCTAAAATTACTCTATGTCACCCATGAAATAATTTAATGAAATTCCCCTTTATATTTGCAGTACGTTGACAAGTTAGACATAATAGACCTCACATGCCTTAATGAGCAGAATTCAACTGATAAGAATTGTGCAAAATTCACCCTTGTTTTGCCAAAAGAAGAAGTGCAACTGAAGGTGAGTGAGGAGGAGGTGTAATTATTCTGAAACAAGACGGGGTTATAAATAGCATTCACCTCTTCACAGCCTAGTGGCTGAGGTGAAGAGGGGTTATGGAGCGCCAAGTCCTGTTCTTTGTTAATATTTCTTGCCTTTTGCCAATAACTACTGTTTTCTAAATAAGAACTTAAAAGGGCATGCTCAGTTGTTTAGTATACAAGCACAGTGAAACCGTATACTCTGTCCTGTGACAAAGGCAGAGATCCCACCTGGTGTTTATAAAAGCTGTCCTTGAGTTGATATTCAAGAACTTGGTATTTTACCAAGTTCCCAGATGATCCTGAGACATGCCCAACATTTTACATGTCTAGAACTACTGAATTAGACAAACCCACATTTCACAAATTGAGGGACATTCTGCAAGACGATTGGCCTATACTCTTAAAGTGAGAAAAAGACAAAGAGAGACTGGCCACCTGTTCCTATTACAGGAACAGAGTCATGACAACAAAATGCAATGTGTGGTCTGGACTGGATACTGAATTAGAAAAGAAAAAAACAAGTAAGCACACAAAATCTAAAAGCTATAAAGAACATTAAGGGGACAATTAGAAAAATTTGAAAAAGAACTGTATATTACATATACACAATTTGTGAAATATGGCATTAATATCTATTAATTAAAACTCTAAACTCCACACCAGCAGAAATCGGTACACTCATCACTCAAAGTGAGCCAATTAAAGTCAACCAATAACAACAGAGAAAACAGAGAAAACTTTTCATAGAATAAGATGCAATTGGAGCTGATCTTAAAAGCACTGGTCATTAAGCGTTAGTGTGCTACAAATCACTAGTACTTAGGAAATCCAAGCTCCATCCAATAAGCCTGGGTCTCAGAATCCACATTTTAAGCAAGCTCCCTCCCCAGATGATGCTGATGTGGTGGTTAAAAGTACAGGTAGGATGGAACCTAGGTTGAATTCTGGTTGTTTTATTCATTGGTTGTGTGACTGTAGATAAGTTAGTTAAGTTCTTTGTGCCTTGGTTTCTACACCTGGTAGTAAGTCTGCTCAGATGTAACCCTCTTACTGAAATCTACCTGGACTACTTTATATTAAAATGGAAACATATCCCCCCTCTATAGCATTCTCAATCTCTTTTAACTTGATTTTACCTTTCCATTTATTTCCTTTCTGACACCGTACAATTTACTATTATGTTTATTATTAAATGTACCCTGCTACAACATAAACCAGTACTAGAATAGTGCCTAGCACTAAAAGGTACTCAGTAGATACCTGTTAAATAATTAAATCTATAAAAAATGATTGTACCTTTTGTCCAGTTGCCATTAATATTAAATCAGATAATACATGTGAATAGAATAGTAGCTGCTACTTGTAAGCGCTTAATAAATGTTGATCATATTTGTAGTTTTTAGAGCTAACAATTATAAATTTCTAAGGACTAACTACATTGATTCTGCCTGGTTGCCCCAAATTTAAAGTCAGTTATTGTTAAATATCAATGGGGGATTAACCATAAATTGACATACTGCAGAAATAAGTGTGCTAATGTTTAATTTTTTTTGAGTTAAGTAAATTGTTTACTTGTTTACTAATCAAAAGATATGTACTCTGTCTCCTGATAAAACAATATTGAAATATTTCATAACAAATACACTTTAGTAGTTCTACACAAAAAGAAAAACTAGTTTATTCCATTCAACTGATTCTAAGTGGTTTAAAAATTACAACTGACTTTTTAAAACAATGTACTTCAATAGAAGAATATGCATTTTCGTTGATCTTGCTGATTTTTGATGGCATCAATATCTTGATTTTTTTTCAAACCATCATGAAATTGGGAAGTTACTTGAAATTGATAAAAGTATTAACACTCACAGTCATGCCTGCATTCTCTTCTTTGTCTTTATGTTTAGACAGAGAACACAGAGAGTGGGGAAGAATGGAGAGGCTTCATCCTTACAATAACAGAGGTAGGAAAGACATTACTTTTGATTGATTCATTCATTCAGCAACTATTTACTGAATATTAACCATGAACCATGCAGAGTAAAAGGGGTTGAAGATATAGAAATTGAAAAGGATATAAACTCACACTTACTTGTGAAGTTTCTATTTTTATCGGGTGGATGGAGAGGAAGAAATAAAATAAGTAAGTAAATAAGCAAGATGATTTAAAATTGTGATTATTGCCATGGAGACAATAAACAGGACAGTGTGCTAATAGGCAAATAACAAGTGGTCAGGGAGATCTCCATTTTGCTAATAACCTTTCGACACAGTGGACCTTGTATATTCTGATATTTTAGCTTGCATAGCGTCCTCTAAAATACTTTCCAAATCCATGCTTACACATGTAACACATATTTATAAAATGCTAAATGGAATGGATTTTGTGAATAACATAGACAATATAATAGGGAGGGACCATCAAAATAAAACCCACTTTAAAATGTTAGTTTAGTAACTCTTAAGAAAAAGGGATGTTGATCTGTTGGACTCTGTGGCATCTTATCTGAGATCAGTATTAAGACCTACTGCTTATGATGTACAGTTGGAGCAAGATAACTATCACTGTTTGAAATAAAGCCACTGCAGCAATTGTCTTAGAAACATGAGGCACTTTGATATAGCTCCCCCCCAAAGTACCTTATTCTCTAATACTTTTAGTGGATAAGAAAGTTTTCTGTTTATTAGGGGAAGTTAAATACTAGTTAAAGCTAGTTCTTCAGTAAGGACTCTGCAGTCACGCGAAATGGGCACTGCCCTGTACTGACAGGCGGCGGATGCTGGGTCTTTATCTTGGCCAATGACGTGTAAAAGATAGATGCTCAACTACCATGTGGGTAAGTCACAGGCGATGAAAAAGTAGTCCAGTTAAAGATCTGAAAGACATGTTGAGTTGGCGGGAGGGGGGAACTCTTTGGGGAAGTGCTTTCTTTTCCTCTGTTGTGCAAAGGCAGGATTTGGGCTGTGGCATTTCTTACACCGGGGAACAAGTATCCCAATGGTCTCTGAGTAGGTGTCAAGGAGTACACTAAAACCACTGGAAAAAATTCAAGGTGCATCTTTCTGGTACACTAATTATACTTCCTGTTTTGGTCCCCAGATTTTGTTTTCTTTTCCTTGAGGAAAGGATGCATTATTTTTAATTAAAATGTATACAGGTATACTACAGAATATTAAATGTAAGTGCATTTCCAAAAGAAGACAAGGTTCCTTAAATTTTAGGAACATTTGATAAATGTCATTTTTGCACAATGATCCCAGGTGACTCTGTGTTATTATTAGGAGAACTTTTGTAGAAGTTTGAGAAGCATAAGCTATAGTTGAAAGAGTTGAGATGTTGCTTTTGAATGAAAGAAAATGGAGTTTGAGTCTTGGTTTTACAACTTACTAGCTATGTGACTCAGGACTAGTTATTTAATCTTTCTGAGCCTGTTTTCTTTTTCTTTTTCTTTTTCTTTTTGTAAAGTAAGATTCCTGTCTTGTAGCATTGTTGTGAGGATTTGCAGTCACACATTGCTTGGGACATAATAGGTAATAATAAGGAGTACCTGTTTCATTCATTTTTCCTTCTTCTATTGTTTTTCTAGATTGGTATATAAGAAAATAGCCCTATTGATTATTACTTAGCTTAGTTATCCAGATGAATATTTTTGAAATCTTTGGATTGTGTACCCTTCATGGAAAATTTTTATTTTTAATTTTACATATATGTATATATATATGTGTTTTAAAATATAAACAATAATATGAATTAATTAGATAATAAAAAATAAAGTTCTAGTGTTTTCTTACCAATGGAGTTTCTTATACACCCCGGGAAAGAATGTACCTCACTCTGGAGATCAAGATGTTTATAGAGGGAATAAATAGTGATGGAAAGATAAAATTAAATTTAAAAAAATATGTTAATTAGACATGGCTGCCCCAAAGTGTAGGCTAGGTAATGTCACACAAAGAACGAATTCTACCATTCAGATTATACCTTCCAAGAGCACAGAGCTGGCCATAATGAGGTTATATTAGGGGGATAAGTTACTCAACCCAAACTAAAAAGGTTAAAAAAAAACAGTAGCAAGTAGAGCAGTAACATAATTGTAATATGTGAATAAAACTATGAAATATACACTCAAGCATACCAAAATATAGAGCACCGCTTGCTGATTCTCAGTCATCTAATGAATAGTGCCATCTCAACCCCGTGTGACCATATGGTTGGTGGCGATAATTCTAGGTTACCTGTGGGAGAGCTATGCACTTTGCAGGTGCTCTGGGACTTCCCCGGAAGTGAGAACCAGTAAACTCAGAATGAAAACATGAGCTCTGTTGTTATGTGAATTAGCCTGTAGTACTCTGCTTTGGGGTCTGACCAAAGGGGCATTTCCTGGAAGAGCACTGGACAACCCTATGCAGGTCTAGATGGTTGAGAGGCTGTTTGAGGACACCCGCCCTACTTCAAGATTGTCTATTCCTGATTCTACCCACCCATCTCTGTCAGGTAACTGAAGCTCCTTAGGACCAGGACAGCCTCATCTTGGCTAAAAATCAGTTAGTTATTTTGCTTTCTTTCTTGTTTGCTCACTGTTTTAATTGGTTTCAGCTGTCAGTCCCCCAACATGTGTCACTCCTTCCTGGACAAGTAATTAGACTGCATGAAGTCTTAGAGAGAGAAAAGAAAAGGAGGATTGAGACAGAGCGGCTGCCAAGTACATCTCTGGAAGAAGAGAGGGAACCAATAGAGGATTATGTGGATGTACTGAACCCTATGCCGGCGTAAGGGCACCATTAACTCCAGTGTATTTATTAGACTGTTAATGTTAATTTCTATTTGTGAAGGAGAGTTAGTCAATGACCTCATTAAACCAGGGACAATAAGCTGTCTTGTGTGGATAAACGGCATCTTTCTGAGCGCATGCCACATTTCCTCTTCTGTGTCATGATCAACAAAATGCAAAATGCAGATTTGAACCAACTCTCTTACCACACAGGAAATCCCCTGCCACCCACACTTTCAGACCAAGCAGATCTTCTTTCCAAACTTTAAACCTAAATAAAAACTATGAGGAAGGAAGGAAGCAATATTTTTTTCACTGTGCAACTCTCGGATTGACTGATTTTCTACCAGAAAATTACACCAATGAATTAAAAAAAAAATACCCACCTATATATATAGACACAGACAACAGTGTGGTGGTAGACAGAAGGGAAAGGGGGGAGGTAGGTAGAGGTGGGCAAAGGGGGATAAATCGGGGTGGAAAGAGATTTTGCTTTGAGCAATGGGCACACAACGCAGATGATGTTTCATTGAGTTGTATATTTGAAACTTAAATGGTTTTGTGAACCAATGTAACTCTAACTAAATCAATTAAAAATAAGTGAATATTCTATGCAACTGTTCAATCAGTGGGTAGTCATTGTGCTGTACTTCGAAGGCACTGTGTAGAGTGGGTACGGTGTTAAAAAAAATGAAGAGACATGGAGCACGCTGAATTCAGTAACATCCTATCTCTTATTTTTTACCATTATATTGTTAAAGAGTGTGACTAAGAAGGTGAACCTCTTCCTCTGGAATCTTGGTCAAGTTCTCACCAGTGAAATTTGCCCTGGCACCACCTTTGACATCAAGTTCTGATCCGTGTTCTTTCTGTACCGTAATCACTGAAACCTGCCCACTGTAACATTTAGCTGAAACCAATGACTCATAAACTGATAGGTTAAAAGTCAAAGAGCGCTTCTTTCTTTTTCTTTTATGCCCAATAAAACAATATATGTTTTTACAGCTAAATAAAAAGAAGACTAAAATCATTGCTCCCCAATTAAAATATATTTGCTGTTAACATTTTGGTATATTACATATCCTGCCAGATATTTTTCTGTAACTATATATTTCATTGATTACAATATATACAGTAAAAGTGGGAAGTGCTTTCTTAAAGACTTTACATGTAAAAACACCATCAAATGTTATAAAAAATTCAAATTTTACCAAATGGAGTGAGTTAAGATGTACTCTCAAGTATGAGTTATTTAAAAAGAAAGACGAACTACAGAAGCAGGTATAGAGATGTTTTGTATCTCTGGAAAGAAACCACTAACAAATATTATTTATCCAAGAGCCTATTATTATAAACTGAGAATGGAGAGAGATTGTTAATTTTTATCTTAGGTTTTCAAATGGTAATGGTGATTACATACTGACCCGTAGATAAATTTTCAGGTCCCCTTTGGTTAGAGAAAGATGCTTTGGAGGCATGAGGGGAGGAGGGCCATAAGCATACACATATTTATAGTGGCACAGGCTTGTAACAATAGTAATTATAATCATATCATTGCAGTTGTAGCAATAAAGTTGGGGATTTTTAAAAAAAAGTTAGCAAATGCAGTTCTTAAAGTTACTTCAGAAGCATTTTTTCAAGTCATGACCTTTATCCATTTTTAAAAAGTCTGTTTTTATCTCACCTCTGTAGATGTTTTTACGCAGTGTCTCGGAAAGAAGCAACCGAGATGCTTGAGAAGAATCCTTCATTGGGAAATATGATCCTGAGGCCTGGCAGTGACAGCAGAAACTTCTCCATCACTATTCGGCAGGAGATAGAGTATGTTTAATTAAAAAAAAAACACAAAAACATATGGAACTAGTAAAAGCATGATGTCACTTTAGAAAGCAGAGTCATAAAGTTCAGATCAGCACCTTCTATGTGTTTTGTTGGGGCTAAGAATATAACCACAAAAATAGGGAGTGGATGATATATGTATAAGCAGTACTAAAGACTGAGCCAAGGCTAATATTTGCAATAGGAAAGAACGAGCAAATTACTTTGGTCCTGGATATAGTTCATTCATTCATTCATTCATTCATTCTAACAAGTATTTATTGAGCAATTACTATGGACCAAGTAATATTCTAGGAACTGTGGATGCAGCAGTGGGCAAAACAACATCCCTAGTTTAAGGAAGTTTACATACTTGCAAGGAGACACAGACTATAAATAAATACGGAGCCAAAAATGTCACACATATGGTAATAAGGCCTATGAGAGTAAAATAAACCAGGATGAGGGAAATGGGAATCTCCGAGGTAATAGAGAGAATTATGCGCACACTTTGGTAGCACATACACTACAATTGGCTTGATACAGAGAAGATTGAAGATTAGCATGGCCCCTGCGTAGTGTTTCATGGTTTTTTTTTAAAAAGAGAAAAATGTTCTAGTTGCTGTTGTGTTAATATAGAGTGGTCAGGAAAGGACTATTTCATTAACTGGCATTTAAACAGAGACCTGAAGAAAATGGGGGAACAAACCTCAGGGTCTGTATTTTAATTGGGATAGAGCATTCCAGGCAGCAGGTGCGTATGTCCAGAGGCAGGAGAGGCTTATTTTGTTAAAAAAAATAATAATAACAACACAAAAACCAGAAAAGGCCTTGGTGATGGCAGTGGGGTGCACTAGGAGAAAGTGGTAGGAGAGGAGATCCCAGAGGTGGGTTGGGGACTGATGTGCTGAACCCTACAGGTCATTGTGAGGGTTTTACTCTGAATGACATGAGAGGCCACTGGAGTGTGATGAGTATAGAAGTGACTATGAAAAGGACTCTAAGAGCCTCTTGTCAAGGTTCATAATTTCTGGTAAAATGGCTTATGCTTGGTAAAGTAACATTTACATGCACAAGTTGATTTTTCTGTGTCATTAGGGTCGTTGGATCTTTTAAGGTTCATTTCAGCTCTCCGTCTATGAAAGTTTGTATTGCAATAGGATTTCTAGTTTAGTTAACATTTTCGCAGCTAATCTACATATAAATGTTTTTGACCCATATGAAAATATTCAATAAGTGATTCTTATTCACACAAAAAAAGCGTAAACAGAACTTTGTTTTTTTAATTTGTTATTTTTTCCCCTGAGTTTATTATTCTATTACCGTATTTTTCGGACCATAAGACGCACTTTTTCTTCACCAAATATGCAGTCCCCAGGGACACGGAAGGTCCCGGGGGACCCGCTGCCGCTCTGCAACTCGGACCATAAGATGCAGGCACTTTTCCTCCCACTATTTGGTGAAGAAAAGGTGCGTCTTATGGTCCGAAAAATACAGTATATTTTTAAAGCTAGAATTTATCTATCAATGAATCTATCTACCATAAATATCAATAACTCTAAATTAGAAATTAAATATGAAGACATTGACAATGAAGAAAGGCAGTAAAAAGAAAACAATCACAGGAAAAATTAAACTTTTGACATTATGGCTTCATGGCTAGTATGACCCATGGTCTAATTAGCTTTATTCACTTGCCAATTACTCTGTATACACTATCCATGTACATTGAATAGTGGCAAGAATGTTAGATGGTAAATCTGGTTCTGTGTGTGAAGTAAGAGGAAATGTGTGTCATGTGTACATGCACATGTGTTTTCCACAATAAATATCTATGTCAATTTAATCTTTTGGATTTATTATTATTTTTAAATTATAGACTAACATTTGGAATGAATGAGTTTTAAGAATATAGTTCATTTATAATTTATTTATCATTTAATTGACTATCTTGAAGAAAATCCAACATAAATAAAAATTATGAATGCCCATCAAATATCAGTGAACTTAGAACTCCTGGATTTTTCTGTTAAGTAGATCCTAATTAAGGAGATTATCCTTTTCCAGGGTTTAGGAAATTGAGTATTACATAAAATATAGAATGTTTTTAATGGTTTACTTCCACTTTAAAAATATGAAATATACAAAACTAAATTAAAATTTATCTTGCAGATTTTAAAAAAAGAAACCATCTAACTGCTTGGAAAGTAAACTAGATCACACAAGAGAATGATGAACTGTTTCCTTCATATTATTTTCTTGGTTGGATTGGCTGTTTGATAGATTTGCAAGTGAACCCTATGCTACTATTCTGCATGAACCAAAATCCTGAGACCTAACAGCTCTTTAAACAGATCTCTTATAAGGTAGTCTACGTTAGCCCAACTTTTGCACAGTACTTGCTGTACAAGTGAGCTATGAAAAATAGAGATATTTTTGCTGTATGGTTTTGGATGAAATGCAAGTAGTTTCTATATTTAGGATATGAAGTTAATGTCATGGCTTATTTGTATATTTGTATTGTATTTAAACTCATAAGCCTCAAGCAAAGGAGTTCATTTAAAAGTGATGTATTTCTAATTTTACTATACTCACTTCCAGTTTGAATTCATATGTTCATACTTTCATACAGCTGATGGTCATAAGAATATAATATTTCATAAAACTAATCATCCCCTCACCCAAAAAATTCATATTCAGAAAGCAATGAGTAAAATAGAATGGTTAAACTAGAGCATTCTAACACTGTAATCAGTATTTGCTTATTAGACTTTGAGACATAGTTTATAACACGGAAAACATGAAAAGATTAACATTTTTTAGCTGTTATTATACAAATTTTCCTTATGAATCATATATATCTATATCTATATCTACTAATAAAAGTGTAATATGCTAATTAGACCAAACGACCTGCTGGATGTCATTCTGGACATCCTTCTGGACAAAAACGTGGTGGTGGAGGCCAAAGCCGAGGTGGTTAGGGGAGATCAGGCTGGCAGGGAAGCAGTTAGGGGGTGATCAGACCAGCAGTGGAGCACTTAGGTATTGTTATATGTGTTCTCTAGTACCTCAAAACAGCTATTTTAGAATGTCCATATTTAATATCTTCTATTTAACAGATCACTTAATTTTAAAGTGGAGAGTAGTAGAATTGACTACAGAGCTTCATGTGAAGACTTGCCAGAAATCTAGACTATTATGAAACACCTATGTTGCCTGCAAAACTAATTCATTCTCTTCCAGGTTGTGGGAGAAATGTTCAGCTATGAAGTTTATATGATTGTGTCTGGTTAAACACTAGCTACAAAGGACAAGTTGGTTTACAAAATATCATGAAAGTAAAAATTATCACTGTCTGTTCACATATCAGCTGTGGGAGGGAAGACTGTAGTTCTCAGGAAGAAGCAAAAGTCATTCAATGTCAAATTATCAGGTGACTTCTCTCTTGATGCAAAATACCATCTACCTTTACCCAGATCAGTGGTGTGTGAACTCATAAGACATAAAGCTATTCATACAAGAAACTTCATGTTTGGTTTGGTTTTCTAAAAATAATTATGACTATGTGGTAAGCTAGCAGTATAAACACTTTGGAAAGCCATTGACCAAGAAAGCAGTAGAAAATAGTTACCCAACATTCATTCCTTTGCAAAAATTGAGGTCAAAAGCTGAGAACAGGTATTTATAACCCATAAGTAAGGCCACACACATTCTTTTTTTAAAAACAGGTTACTTCCCTTTTGAGGTCATACACATGAAACTTCAATATAGCAAACTTACCAATCTCATTCTGTCCCTCTCTCTTTATTCCTTTGGAAAACAAAATGTGAAAGAAAAACAAAGGCCTAAAATGAGTCAAAGCCTAAGTGACTTCAATGGAATTTTTCCTACCATTCTGCTTCAGAACTTAGTCCTATTAGTCAGAAGTTCCAAGAGACCCTGGCAACTTGTGCTGCTTTTTGTTTCACAGCTTTGCCATGAATGACGTTAATGATGGTACATCAATCACTGTCCCCACTTATAGGGTACCCTTTACGGGTGTTGTGTTCAGTACTTGACAAACATTTTCTTCAGGCACAATAATGACAGAGACAGACAGTATTTTCATGTTTAATGAATGAAGAGGTTGAGACTTAAAAAAATACCTTAAAGGACTTTTCAAACATAATTCACAACACAGACTTATGAGCGAAGGCATTATCATCTCCATTTTATAGATGAAGATATAAAGGCTCAGAGAGAGCTTACAAAACACCAGCGTGTGAACCTAGATCTTCCTAGTTATAAAGGCCATGCCTTTCAAGCTTTCTATCAATCTTCCAAGTGATAATAATCACTTATTTCATAGGAATACAGGGATTCTAAATGGATTTGGAGTGAGTTTTCATATGTAACTGTATGGTTTTAAGGTTGATTTTCATGGTAGAGATAAAGATAAAGCCAGAGCCAACCACCCCAACAAAGGGTAGTTGTAAGACCTCTTTTGTCTAAGTGTTTTCTTCAGTTTGTAACTGATTCCTGAAGATTCAGCATTAAGAAATATGTTTTTTTGCTTTCCTCCTTTTTTTAGGAGAGGAGAGGGTTGGTTAGGTTTTATCCCATGTTTTGAAAGTAAAGCTCTAGAATAAACCATTGGAATAAAGTTATTAGCTGTTTCCCAACATGATATGTAATTGAAAGAAGATTTGAATGTAACAGTAGAAGAAGAAAGGGGAGTCCCTTGAACAGAAGAAGTGTAGTTCAGACCTAGAGAAATCTGACCTAGAAATGGAGGAGGAGGGGTGAGAAAGGTAGGAGGCTATGCAAATAAAACTTAACCTGATAGACACCTTTGCTTTAGCAGCTTTGGTAAAACAGACAGGTGTTGGAATTACTTTGTCTTTCCAGCAAATGGCAGTGTAATAAATGCTGTTTACTTTTCAACATTAGCAAAAGTCTTGGTCCTGACACTGTTTCCACATGAATCAAGGGAATTCAAGGCAAACATACTATTTATTGTTCAAAACTAACTGGCATAGACATCGACTTATGCTCTCAGTATAAATCAGTTCTGGCAAATATCACTAGGAGGTGGGCTCCTACAATTTTAAATTTCAGTTTCACAAATACAGTATGCCCGAGGCTAGAATACAAAAATAACTAGAATGTGCTTCTTGTTCTTAAACAATTCATAGTCAATCAAATAGCACACATTTAGTATTAAAGTGCTATGTGACTACAGAAGAGGAAGACATTCACATTCATCTGTTGAACTTGCATTCTCACACCTAAGTGTTCATATAGTACCTAACACCTAGCATTTCCCATACCTCGAAGTCCAAGATGGTATATAAGCAAGCAGGAAGAATAATCATTGAGAGCTTTCTGACTGGAGTAAAAGGTAATTTGTTTTCTATTTCTCTGTTAATATAGAGATTAAGTATTTTATTTGTATATGCCCACCTAGGATTTTATAACAATGTCTACTTTGTAAGTTTCTGGCATTTAAAAGTGTAATTCTGTCTGAAAGGTTGTCAGTTCTTGATTCCTGTATTTAATCCCTGTTATTTTTTTCTCATTGAACCAATGAATGGCCCAGGTTTCTTATATCCCGAGTATATAAATCCTCAAAAAGAATACATATAGAAAGCCAAGTAAATAGAAAAACAAAAAAAAACCCTACTATTTTCTCCCCTAGTCATTGAAATACAGGTTTTATTATGCAGGTGATATTTTATACTCACTTTGGTTTGATTTGACCCAACAGTATACTCAAATGAATATTAACTTTTTTTTTTTTCCATTTTAGCATGCCAAGAATCAAGCACTACAAAGTGATGAGTGTAGGAAAAAACTACACTATTGAACTGGAAAAACCTGTAAGTAGCTATTTCCTTGTAGTTCATGAATTTTCTTCTGCTTCCTTCCACACTTACCTTAGAGAACACAAAGAAAGGTGGAAAAGTAGACTCCTTGCCAAGAAACAGTTCTGAAAAAACAGCTATGTCAAGAAGCCTTGAGGTGGCAGGGTGAGATTTGAGATGCACGAGTAGGTGGATGAAGCAGGATAGAAGATAATCTGCTAAAAATTCTTTCCATCTTTCTTTTTGTATAAATTTTTATCAATATAGTTGTTTCAGGGAAATATATTTTTGTTTAGCTGTTGTTTTATATCCCCCAAATTAGGTATTTCAATTGCTTATGACCCAGCAATTATTATTATTTTAAAAATATATTTTATTGATATTTTATAGAGAGGGAGGGAGAGAGATAGAGATAGAGAGCTAGAAACGTCGATGAGAGAGAAACATCGACCAGCTGCCTCCTGCACACCTCCTACAGGGGATGTGCCCACAACCAAAGTATATGCCCTTGACCGGAATCGAACCCGGGACCCCTCAGTCCGCAGACCAACGCTCTACCACTGAGCCAAACCGGTTTCAGCATGACCCAGCAATTATTACTAAGAGCAATGTCAGATAGTTTACTGCCTATGTTGTCTTCTAGTTTTATGGTTTCAGGTCTTACATTTAACTCTGCAATCCATTTTGAGTTTATTCTTGCATATGGTTTAAGAAGGTGGTCTAGTTTCATTTTAATTCATGTATCTGTCCATTTTCTCAACTCCATTTATTGAATAGATTAGCTTTACCCCATTGGATATTCTTGCCTCCTTTGATTAATTCACCATATAGACATGGGTGTATTTCTTCAATGTGCTTATTTCTGATGGGAAAAAAAGCTGTGAATGCCTAGTCCTCTAATACCCACCATGCAGAATTTCAGAAGTCTTCCTCTTCATAGCAACGTAAGAGTAAAGAAAGGCTTTTCCCCTGGCTGGTATGGCTCTGTTGGTTGGACATCATCCAATGCACCAAAAGGTTACTGGTTTGGTTCCTGATCTGGGCATATCACCAGGCTGCTGGCTTGATCCCTGGTGGGGTGAGTGCAGGAGGCAGCTGACTGATGTTTCCCTTCAAATCCAGATTTCTCTGTCTCCCTCCCTCCCTCCCTCTCAAAAAACCAATACATATTTTTTAAAAGGTGTTTGTCTCCAACTCCTATTCTACCTCAATAAACTTATCAGAGGGCTAATAATATCTATATATATAAAAGCCAAGCAACCAGAAAAACTGGACCAAATGACTGGAATGACTGGTGGCTATGATGCGCACTGCAGCAGGCCAACCGGCCTGATGGGGTCAGGGCCGGCCAACCTTCCATTATCCCCTCCCCCTGGCTGGCCCTGGCCAGATCCCACTAGCACATGAATTTGTGCACCAGGCCTCTAGTAATATCATAACCACTACATATTTTGTTAGGCAGAGCTAGTACTTTACATATGCCATTTAATTTATTCTTCATCACTCCCTTGAGTTAATGCCTGTTGTACAAGTAGGAAACTGGTATTTACACTGGTCTCAACCAATGAGACTGTAGTAACATGACCTATGGTTAGGGATGCTGAAAAAAAAAGGGAAGATAGGCATGTGACCTTAGCAGCAGTGATGGAAAGACTGGACCAGGGAAGTTCTGTCACTTAAATGGAACATATGGTTCTTGAAGATATTGACAATATATTTTCTAAAATTGAGTTTCTAATTCTCCTGTCTCTCCACGCCCATTGTGTTGATCAAACAGAGAAAGGATCAGTATGGTTGAATTTATGTTTTGATCATAACCCTTAGAGTGCAGTAGTGACCTTTGCCAAAAGTAAGACAGCTGCTGATTCATATACCCCACTTAAAATTTTGCTATAAATGCTTCCCAGACCTTCTCTATTCTCATGACCATGCCTGACTGGGAGTTTTAAAAAATTCTGATGAAAGAAGCAGAGAACTATATTTCTGAAGGGAAACCCAAATAGCCAAGTGACTGGAAGCAATGGCCAGGAAAAAAGAATGTATCTGCAAGTGGTGAACAGGGCATGTTTATCTGTCATTAGCCCAAACAATTCCCAGTATAAGGAAAGCTAATAGCCTGAATTATTCTTTAACTTTTCACACTCCCATACCCTACCTCTCAAGCAGACTGTCACTTTCTGAAAAATGTTTTTTCCTCTTCAAGGTTACTGAGGATATTCAGCTTTAATCTGATTTTACTTAGACAAAAATAGAAGAAATAGCAATGCATTTCAATTATTCCTAGCCAAGCAATTTATCCTGTAACAATGATATTAAAATGCTAATTTCTGTTTGTTTCCAGCAGAGAAACCAACTATAGTCAAATTAAGTAAAATTAAATGTACGAACATAGGATGACTGGAAGACTAGAAAACCAGGGACTAGGAAGCAGTTACCTATAATAAATACCATCTGATTAAGGACCTACTCTCCTTCCTTGTTCCTCTATTCTAGTTCAAATTTCAGGAAGGGAGCATTTCTGACCTACCTTGAGCCACATTCTCATGCAAAAACTGGGGAAGAGTAAAGAGTACCTAATCACTGTCCACCAAAATGTATTCAAAAGGAAAGGGGTAATACGTCAACTGGTATTCAGCTATGATTATAAAGGAAAAATAAAATGCATGGGTAGGCAAAACCATTCAGTAAGCCATCAAAGGGAGTTATGGATATGATTTTCTGGAGGCCAGGGAATACATGGTAATCTCCATTAACTTCAGTTAAGCTTTCTCTTCCTCTGTCTTTACACAGGAGACACTGAGCCTTCTCTCACTCTGTCTTTATACAGGTAACACTTCCAAACCTTTTTAGCGTCATTGATTATTTCATGAAGGAGACTCGAGGAAATTTACGACCATTTATATATTCAACTGATGAAAACCTTGGTATGTTCTTCATTTAATTGCTGTATTAAGGGAAGCAAAGCCAAACAAAACCAAACCCTGTATATGGCTTGTCATGTCTACTAGGTGGGACTGTAGTTCTGCTTTTAAATTTACCCATTTAGAAATTGTTTTTTGTCACTGACCCTGTGAAAATAAGGGAGTACCACTATATCCTGGATAAAGGATGGGCCCACTCTAAAGAAAACCCTGAGGCATGTGCTATGACTATTAACTTCAGTGCATTCTTCTACTTGACTTTATCAAATTCAGAGATCAGAAGAAAACCATATATAGTCATGTAAACCAAAGAGGAAACTTAACGATAAGGTCTGTTAACACTGTCAAATGCTTCAGGCACATTAAAATGGGTGAGGATTAAGGAAAGACCATGGAAATTGGCCATAAGACAGTAGATGGCTTGAGAGAGGTCTTATTCAACCATAAAGGGAGAAGTCAGAGTGCAAGATAACAAGGAGTGGGTGAATGGCAAACTACAGATAAAGATCATAGATAGTAGACAGAACTACAGAATTTGTGGGGACCCTTGTTCATAAACAAGAATTTTAAAATAGTGATATAGATCATTAAACCAAGCATGGGGCCCTATAAAATTGTACAGTTCACATGACCACGAAACTAGACCTGTTTGTAGTTTTGCTTTGTTTTTTTGCAGAGCAGGACAGGCTGGTTGTGAGTTTCTCTCCATCCTCTGAAACAATCCTTGATACATGGTCACTTGAGAAGCTGCAAGCAGGATAAAAATATTTCCAGCTTGTTTGGATTCAGTTATCAAAACAAGTCTCTGTTCCTACAGATTATAAGGGAAAACAACTTTGGCTACCCGTATCCAGGCATATCTGGAAAATCTCTCTAATTAAAAGAGCAGCAAATTTGCCCTGGCTGGGTGGCTCAGTTGGTTGGAGCATCGTACACCAAGAGGTTGCGGGTTTGATACCCACTTGGGGCGAATATGGGAGTCAACTGATCAATGTTTCTCTCTCTCTCTCAAATCAATAAAAATATATCCTTGAGTTAGGACTATATTAGTACCAGGCAGTCCCTGGGTTACATCGGACTCAATGTACATTGTTTTGTGGTTATGTCGCCATCTCCCATATATATATATATATATATATATATATATATATATATATATATATTCTGTCATTTCGACGTACGTACACATGTGCTTTATGTTTTTTATTATTTATTTACCACAAGTCAGGAATTTTTATCTTTCTTTTAATTTTGTTTTACTGTCTCACTTCATTACTCTATGTGTGTGCCCCATGTAAATGATGTAGGTGGGTTCCGACCTACAGCGAAAATTGCTCTATGTCACATTGTAGGAATGGATCTCCAATGTAACCCGAGGACCTACTGTATACATAAAAAAATGGGGCCAGCAAGTAAAAAAGTTAAAGTTTTACAATATGGCTATATATCTTGTGATGCCAAATAATTAAAAAAGAAAAAAACGCAGTCTGAAGAAACTTTAGAAAATTATCCAGTACAGTATTTTACTATTGTAGGAATCACCTGCACTCAGTGCAGAAACCAACTCTCAGGTGTGACCACTGACCTTGTTTGAAAATTATTATCATCACCTCACTGATTTTCGAGGCAGCACAGTTCACTTTTGGTCAGCTCTCAAGAGAATTTTTCCTTAATATTGACTATGAAACATTCCTTCCTTTAACTTCTACATCTTAATTCAATTTCTGGCTTTGAGACAACACAGGGTTTAGCCACCTGTCACTCTCCCACGAGTCTGTCATCTATAAATTATTGGTTCTCTCAGCATTGTCAGTCTCATCTTGCTCTTCTCTGTACACTAATATCTGAGCATTTATCTTAAAGCTTAAGCACAAGGGATGAACACATTGCTATGGATATGGCCAGCATAATACATTGCCTGGGCTTTATGCAGGTTAATACTACCTAACAGAAACCTCTGGGAATGAGCTATTAATACTATTAATGCTTCCCCTCCCCCCTTCTTTTCCAGAGACCAAAGGATTTCCTGTAACATCTTTAAAATAAATGGGAAAAAATAGGATGACCAGGAGGGAAGTCCAATGTAACTGGCATCCTTCATAAATGCTATTGTGTCAGTTACCTAATGCTATGTAACAAACCACCCCCAAAACATGCTGTGCAACAAATCACCCCTAGAACATGGTGGTTAAATCAACAAAACTTTTATTTGCCCAGGATTCTGTGTATCAGCAATTTGGACTGAACCACGCTCTTCACCTGGTCTCTAAGCCTTGAGCTCAGGTTCTCACATGAGATCTCAGAGCAGTTAAGGAGAGAAGGATAGCTATGTGTCCTGGGTTAGAAATTCTTAGTGCTGAGAATAAAGTTCAGAAAGTCCTCATGTAAGTTTTGACAGGGTCTGCCCTTTTAAGAAAAAAAATTTAACAAAACCAATTTTATCATCGGCTAATTGACATATACAAGACTTAAGTTCCTGCAGCATCTCATCAACTTTGTAACAAAACAACAACGAACTGAACCACACCGAGGACCTGCCTTGTTGGAGCTTTTAACACCGAAGCTGTGAAGTGAATAAATAATTCCAAGTGTGATATGTTTTATGTACAGGGACTATATTTCTTCCTTTTAAAAATGTTTTAATTTATATACAGTAGTTTTGGTGTATAGTCCTACCAGTTTTGACAACCACCGTCACCACCACAATCAAGACACATAAAGTATTATCACCTCAAAAAATGCCTTCAAGTTGTTTCTTTATAGTTAGCCTGTTTTCTTTAAAATTTACCAATTTTAAACTCTTAAAATATATTTTTATTGATTTCAGAGAAGGAATAGAGTGAGGAATACCAATGATGAAATAGCATCATTGATCTCACCCAACCAGGGATCCAGCAACTCAGGCATGTGCCCTGACCTGGAATTGAACCGTGATCTCCTGGTTCATAGGTCAATGCTCAACCACTGCACCGCACCAGTTGGGCTATAGTTAGCCCTTTTTATTACCAACCTCTGGCAACTACTGATGTCTTCCATTTTTATAGTTTTGCATTTTACAGAATGTCACATAAATGGAATCACAGTCTGAAATCTTTTGACACCAATTTCATATATATATATATATATATATATAATCAATTATATATATATATAGTTGATTTTTTTACAGAGAGGAAGAGAGAGGGACAGAAAGTCAGAAACATCAATGAGAGAGAAACATTGACCAGTTGCCTCCTGCACACCCCCTAACAGGGATGTGCCCGCAACCAAGGTACATACCCTTGACTGGAATCGAACCCAGGACCCTTCAGTCCACAAGCCGATGCTCTATCTACTGAGCCAAACCAGTTTTGGCTTGACACCAATTTATTTCACTCATCATAATGTCTAGATTCACACAAGTATAGCATGTATTACTAGCTTGTTCCTTTTTTTAAAAGCTGAATAGTATTTCACTGTTTGGTGACACCATTTTTAAAAAAATCTACCTACCAATTTAAATGTATCAGAGTTTCCAGTTTTGGGCAATTATTGATTAAGCTACATAAATATTATTATAAAGATTTTTGTGTGAACATAAGTCTTCATTTCACCTGGATAAATCTCTAAGAATAGTGTATGCATCTTATCTAATAAAATAATAATATGCAAATTAACCATCACTCGGCTACACCCACAAGCTTGTTGTCAAATATTATATTTGCTTGTTGTCAAATATTTTTTCTTTAAAATTTTTAACTAGTATTTACTTTATACAAGCTACTGTGACTTATAAAAGCATTTCCTGGATATATAATTTTTATTTTCTATATCAATTCCACTGTCTATATCTAAATTCCACAAAACTATTAAATTATTATTTGGTTACATTTAAAAATATTTTTATTTATTTTAGAGAAAGGAGAGAGAAACACCAATGTGAGAGAGAAACATTGATTGGTTGCTTTCCAACCTGTTGTTTTCCATGTGTCCAATCTGGGACCAAAGCTGCAACCCAGGTATGTGCTCTGGCTGGGAATAGAACCGCCAACCTTTCGTAGCACAGAATGGTACCCAGCCAACTAAGCCATTCCAGCCAGACTACATTTTGTTTTTATTCAACTTTAGGAGCATGTTGAGTTAACCCTACAATTCACAGATCCTTATTTTCATCAGTCTGTATGTACAAAATCTTTCATTTTATTTTTGTCTGTACAAGATCTTTTTCTCATTTTATTTTTCTCCTTTTATATGTGGATCCTACTTCCACTGCCTCCATAGGCCTCATGCTAATATTTTACATATGTCTTCAAATATACAATTACCTACAAAATTTATAGGGTGTGTTTATGTGTGTGTGTCCTTCATTGTGCTATTATTCCTTAGTTGTAGGGCTCAATCCTGGGAATTTTAATCTGGTCCACCATAGACTTCATCATATACCTTTATTCAAGCAGATTGCAACCTTCAGAATTTCACTGTAATTTGTACCCAGAGGTATATATGCAGTCTGAAAAACACAGTAAATGCTTTCCAGAAGTTTACATCTCTACCAGCAATGCGAGAGTTTGAACTTCTCTTCACCAACACCCTATTATTATTGTCTTATGTTGTCACCCTTATGAATATACATTAGATGCTCATCCTATCTAATAAAAGAGTAATATGCAAATAGACTGTACCTACACTACACCCACAAGCCTCGCCCATCAGCCAATCAGGTGTGAGTATACAAATTAACCCAACCAAGATGGCTGTGGCCATGGAGAGCGCAGGAGGCTTGGGTTTCCCTGGCAATGGAGGAAGTAAAACTTTCTGCATACCCTGGCAGGCCCAGGCCTCCACTCAAGGCTACAAAGTTTCAATTATAGAAGATAAATAAATCCCAAATCCCAGGGCCTCCACTTGGGTCATCGGGGCATAGGGGGTGGCTGGCCTGCAAACCACTACAGGCCCCTCATCCAGGTCACCCCATGCCCCAAGGAATGATCCAGGACACCCTTCAAGAAACCCTGATTGGGGACACCCTTCAGAGCAAACCAGCTGGCCCCCATTCATGTGCCAGGCCTCTATCCTATCTAATAAAAGTATAATATGCAAATTGACCATCACTCCAACATACAAGATGGCTGCCCCTATGTGGCCAAAGATTCTGCTCCTATGTGTACACAAGATGGCCAGCAGGGGAGGGAGGCTTGGAGGGAACAGGCCTGCAAGAGAGGGAATTTGGGGGCAATCAAGCCTGCAGAGGGCTGTTAGGGGTAACCAGGCTGGCAGAGGAGGGAAGTTGGGGGCAACTGGTCCTGTAGGGAAGGGCAGTTGGAGGGAAATTTATAAGAGTCTATTGAGAAGGTGAGCACAGCTAAGGGGCTAGGGATTTAAAGACTGAATCTAGTACCAGCCAAGAGGTGGGGGCCCTATTAACCCCAGCCCACACTTTGCAACCCTTCTGGATTGTAGGAGTTAAGGGTTAATAGCAAGAAAAGAATACTACTACAGTCTACAGTTCAGCTCTGAGATGGATGACTTAGAAAAATCTTAGTTTCTAAAACTGGGTAAAAATGATCCTAAAGTACTAGTGCCCAAATATCTGGTAGAACATATGAAAAAATTCTGTGGAGGATGAAAATGATCATCCTGGGGATCAAATTGCTTCTACAATTTTCCAAATATAGTGTTGGAATAAACTAAAAAATAGAAAGACACATAAAAATATAAAAAATGAGGATTAGCAGAAACAAAATAAAAATAAAAAATAAGACCAAGAGAATTTCAGATTTGGGAATTATTAAATACAGACTATAAAATAATAGGGGGTTTTCATGTTCAGATAGATATAGATAAGAGACTGAAAATTACAGCAAGACAATTGGAAACTGCAAGAGTGACAGATTTCCATATTTGCAAATAGAAATTTGAGAACTAAAAATACAAAGGGCTAAGAATAACCAAGACAGTCTTACTAGTTCTGCCAAATATAAAAAACAATATATTAGCTGTAATGATGAAGACAATAAACAGCACAAGTATAGAAAAGGAACCAAAAAATTCAGAAACAGATACATATATATCAATATCAGAGCAGGGTAAAAGTAGGTTTACAGTCGTTTGTATGAAAAATAATACGATAATTAATAAATAATACAAAAATAAACTGTTTCATGTATGCAGAATTGAGAAATAGGACCTCTCTATTGCTCAAGAAAAACTGTTATTATCTAATGAGATTTAAGATATAAATAGTCTATGGCCAAGCAATCCCATTTCTAGGTCATACCTGCACTACGAGATACACATAATAATGTTCATTGGGAACCGTGATTGCCCAAAACTAAAAACATCAGGATTGTCTGCAGTCAATAGAATGACTAAATTGCAGTATGTTACTGTAAAGTTAAATTATACAACAATAATGATGAATGAAGTATAGCTACAGGCAACTTGAGTGAATTCCTTGTTCAATGAAAGCAGCAGCCACAGAATACAGTATGGTTCCATTTACATAAAAGTTCAAAAGCACAAAAAGTAAATGGCATTAAGTGCCACATAGATGGTAACATTAAAAATAAATACAAATGACATAATTATCACAGGAGGTAGGATGCTATTACTGCCAAAAGCGATGTGGGGAGAAGCTGGCTGCTGTCAATGTTCTATTGATTTGTGTGTTGGTTATACAAATTGCTACCTTAAAATGATTCCTTAAACTATGTATTCATATTTTATGTACTCTTTTGAATATATTTTTGAATATTTGTTTCTCAATTAAAAAACAAAGATAGCCAAAACCAGTTTGGCTCAGTGGTAGAGCGTCGGTCTGCGGACTGAAAGGTCCAGGGTTCGATTCCGGTCAAGGGCATGCACATTGGTTGCGGGCACATCCCCGGTAGGGGGTGTGCAAGAGGCAGCTGATGGATGTTTCTCTCTCATTGACGTTTCTAGCTGTCTATCTCTCTCCCTTCCTCTCTGTAAAATATCAATAAAATATAAAAAATAAAAAACAAAGATAGGACAGAGCATGACAAAAATAAACACAAATTACCTTCTCATTACCTACTATGCAAGATCTCAATGTCCTATTGAATTTGTTAAAAGTAAAATAGCCAAACTCATACCTAGTAATTCTATACTGAGTAATTCTATACTTAGAGGCCCGGTGCATGAAATTCATGCACTAGGGAAGAGGGGTGTGTCCCTCAACCTGGCCTGTGTCCTCTTGCAGTCTGCAGTTTGGGATTCCTCGCTCCTTACTTGGCTTGCTGCTCCTCAGCACTGCTGTGGAGGCGGGAGAGGCTCCCACCACAGCTGCTGTGCTTGTTTGCCAGCCATGAGCCCAGGTATTGACTGAGCAGTGCTCCTCCCTGTGGGAACACACTGACCACCAGAGGGCAGCTCCTGCAATGAGCATTTGACCCCCTGGTGGTCAGTGTGCATCATAGCGACCGGTCATTCTTTTGTAATGGTTGCTTAGGCTTTTTTATATAGATGATTACAATGAATTTTTGATAATATACATTATGAATTATTAAATCAAAAGGTTGTTTATTTTTTCTCAAAATCTCAAGAGAACAATTTTCTTGCTGTCTTCATTTTACTAATTATAAAATCGTGGACTTAAATGATACACATCTATTTTCAAGTTCTACCTTTGGAACAATTTAAAAAAACATACAGATGAATTAACATAACTGCTTTGAACTCTAAAATGGACATTAGAAATTTGCAGCTAACAGTTTGGGACTTAGCAGATCTTCTGGGTTTTATATGGTCACCATCATTTACCCCCAATTGTTTCAATAGAATTCCCAGGAGCCAAAAAAACTTTGAAGTAATGCCCCTCCACATCCAGTGACTGTTGTATCTTCATGACTGCAAAATTTGAAAATTAGTAAACACCAAAGCAACATTACCCACAAAATAAATAGTAATATTGGAATCTCTGGATTTACAAAGATATTGTCAAATTTCCTTTTTTTTCAAATTTCTTTAATTTATTTTTAATAAGTAAAAAATTACTCAGTGGTACCATACAAAATCAAATAATTAATATTTGCACCTGGTTTTGCAATCATCAATAATAATCTCATAGTACAGAAATAAACTAGAGAATGAAAAAAATTGTCAATAACTTCACCTTGGCTTTTCAGCTTAGTAGAACTAAACAGAAGAAATTAATAGCAATAACCATTAACTACAGGGGGAAAAAAAGCAACAACAAATGGGTTTCAGGCTTAATACTGTTGATTTTGTTTGTATATGCTCAAGTACTAGTCTCTATAAATAAGAATTGAGAACATGTTCTAAATTTACTTTGGAAGAGATTTGGAGATTTATATCAAATGATAAGCAAGCTGTTAGATCATAGTTGACTTACTAAATGGCTACATGGAAAATATCAGTTACTATCATGGAGCACAAAACAATATAAAAGTGGGAAAAAGCTTCTTAGAGAAAAGCCCTTTTATTATTCCTACCCTATAAAATCCTAAGTCATAGAACTCTGATGTTTCTGGATTCAATTTTAAGTAACATTAATTTTAAGCATTACATTTCTAATAAGCACAATTGGATAGAGTAGGATGTGAGGAACCAAAAATTGCTTATTTCAAAGATAGCCATTTCCTTTAAATTCATCCTGTCCACTTTTCTCCACCTCCCAATGCACAGATTATCTATCTGTTAATCATACAATTTCACCCTCTACTCCTAAAGAAATTCATTTTCTCAACTGGATAATACTTTTACAAAAGAATAAAATAAAGCTGGTTGATAGTCATTTAAAGTATTTGTAAATAAAATAAAAGTTAAGTTGAAGATATAAAAATATAACTAACTAGAGTAATACTGATGTAAAATTAGTTTTTAATTTACCAAAGTACCTACTAATGGTCTGAACAGGGGAGCAGAAGAAAGAAAAGCAGAGAGGAAAATGAGTTTTATGGGTTAAACTTGCTTTAGAATACACGGTAGTCTTCGGAAAAAGAAACACTTGCTGTTTTCATTGAGTTTACAGTGTTAAGTATACTTTATGTCATTTTAATGATAGTATTTATATGAACATATGCAACAGCTCACAGCAGAAAACAAAGTTTTTGTCATAAAAAAACCTAAAAAAATAAATTTTTATTTTCATCAACTCCCTTTCTGGGAATGCAGAATAAAACAGTATGTTTCTTTTTAACATAAAATATTAAATTATTCTTTCCTGTTCATTAGGTTGCTGGGAGGGAAAAATCCAAGACTCAACTAGTGATAATTTTTTAATTTCTAGTTTTCATCTACTTCTAAAAAACATTCCCTTCACAAAACCTTTTAATCTTATATACTATGACAATCAGGTCTAGAGTTCCAAATAAATAAAACGGCCACATGAGAAAGCATACTGAAGAATCAAATGATTAGCTACATCTATTCACATTCACAGATTCTCTAAGAGGGTTGTCAGAGTCCATGTAATACAGTTAACATTTAGTCATCTGATCTACTGCTCATGGCTTACAACACTAACGCTGAAAACAAAGATCCTGACTTTTGGGAGATGGTAACATAACAAACTCTGGTTAAACTAGCAGAGGTAATAGAACAGTAAACTGCAACTGTGAAACTTAAAATGTCTACTCTTCATCCACCATCTCTTCTTCCCACTGGTATTAAATTCAAAGTCTAATCATGAGAGGTATGGGTGCCTGACACTATTTGTACAGAAAAACAGGCCTCAAAAACTAAACAAATAAGAAATTCATAAAATAGGATTAAACTTTTTGAATAGTTGCATTTGTTACTTTGATTTCCTTAATCTTTTATCTTTTCTGGTCATGGATACATATTTTTCCCTTCTATTCATCTGGAGAAGTTAATACACAAATTTGTTTTAAGCATTATAAAATGGCATTCCAATTCAAAGTTGCTTGTCATCATATCCACATAACAAGTGCATACTATGCTCCAAAAGGTTTTGCAGTTCTTCAGTGTAGTTTCTTAATGTTATGTCTCTTAAATTGTTTTCCTCAAAAAGAAATCCATGGTAATATGAGCTCATTTTGCAGCTCTGAATTAAGTCACTCTTTCTAAAATCAAAGAAGTCCTGCAGCAACTTTAAGACAACTTCTGTTAATCAGTGTCATGACTAAAGTAGTATCTTACTGGAGGTCCAGGCAAATCTTCATCTCCATCAATGTCTGAGGCAAATGACACAGTAAGATCCACATATTTCTTTTCAGTAGTAGGTTTTACAAGTTTATGCATTCTAAGAAAAATAACCAAAGAGAAATAATTTGGTAAATTCCTAAAATGATTGATTTGCTGACTAATATTGCCCAGAGAATTGGATTTGTATCTAGACATTAGTTTCATCTTTAACCCCAATAATACATCTGTTTTCATCTATTCTTTCTTTCTTTTTCTTTTCTTTTCTTTCTTTTTTTTTTTTTTTTTTAACTAAAAGCTCTAAACTCAAGACACTCATTTACCTAACAGTGAATCACTTTATCACTGCTGGTAGTGATCAAGAATATAAACCACTTATTCAAAGACAAAAACAAAAAACGAAACAAATACTCCAACACAAAAAAAAGCATAAACAACCCAAAATGCTTTTTGAAAGCAATGATTTAAAAAATTCTCCTAAACGTCCTATAAAGTTTAGAGAAATCATAAATTCTTCTTATTCATGTCTCTGTAAAGAGTAAAAGCAAGCAAGATTTAAATCTTCAAATGCAAGCTAGAAACATCACAGTAAAACACATTTTTAAGTTTCACCTTTCCCTTATATCCTATGTTTATCCTACATACCAAAAAAACACTTAAACAAATTGGTAGTTACAAAATAGTCACAGGAATGTAAATTACAGCATACAGAATATAGTCAATAATCTATACTAATAAAAGGGTAATATGCTAATTAGACCGGGTTGACTGGACATCTTCTGGACGTCCAACTTCCTTCTGGACAAAGCCACAGTGGCAGAGACTGAGGAATAGGTGGTTAGGGGTGATCAGGCCAGCAGGGGGGCAAAGCAGTTAGGGGTGATCAGCTGGCAGGTAATTTTGTTAGTTATGAATCATAATATAAATATCTGTGTTTTCTGATGGTCTTAGGCTCTACAGCAGTGGTTCTCAACCTATCGTGACCCATAGGTTGAGAACCACTGATATAGGGTTTTGCAGACCACTGTAAAGACTGGCTTTTTTGGTTCCTATGACAAGCAAAGGAAATAACTAGACTACTTAATACAATACAGCAATTTACTCCCTTATTCTGCTTTCTTTTCTCCATATCATTTAATACTATCTGATGTACTTGTCTAGTTGTTATGTAAACGCCCCAAGTAGGACAGGGACTTGGCTTTGCACACTGCTATGCCCCTAATGCTTACAAAAGCATCTGGCACATGGTAGATACTCCTTAAAAATAAATGGTGAATGAATATAACAATTTGGCATTTTTGTTTTTATACTTCAGTCTCATATTCCAGGAGAGGTGGATCTATTTTCACTTGGTATGTTGATCAAATCAGGTTTCTAAGCCTATTGACTGAAAAGTTAACACTGAACTACAATAAATTCACAAGGGTATTATAATCTTACTAGTGGCCCCAGTGCACAAAATTTGTGCATGGGGGAGAAGGGGGGTGTTCCCTCAGCCTGCACCCTCTCCAATCAGGGATTCCTTGGGGATGTGTGACCCCAATAGGGCCTAAACTGGCAGTTGAACATCCCTCTCACAATCTGGGACTGCTGGCTCCTAACTGCTCACCTGCCTGCTTGCCTTATTGCCCCTAACCTCTTCTTGCTTGCCTGATCACCCCTAACTGCCTCTGCCTGCCTGCCTGCCTGACCGCCCCCAACTGCCCTCCCCTGTCAACCTGATTGCCCTCAACTACCCTCCCCTGCTGGCCTGATCCTCCTAACTGTCCCCACTGCCAGCCTGATTCCCCAACTGCTCTCCCCTGCCAGTCTGATTGACCCTAACTGCCTCTGCCTCATCCCCACCACCATGGTTTTGTCCGGATGGATATCTGAAAGGTCTCGGGTCTAATTAGTATATTACTATACTATTAGTATAGATAGATGAATCTCTCTTGAGAGGTAGCCAACTGAACTTGGTAGATTTATAGTCTTTTCACTGGCATAAGAAGTAAAACACATACTTCTATCTGAATTTTGATCAATCTCTGTATTTAATTTTCCAGTGTGCATCCAGCTAATATGTTTCAATTCCTGTGACTCTTTTGCACATAGTATGTGATACTTACGTTAACTTCAATCTTTTTGCATGACCAGGCATTATAGGAACATAAAGCATTTTGACGCCTTGTACCACCATTGTTGGCTCAATTCCGTACTTTTCCTGAAAGTGAATACCCAAAAGAGAAACAATAATCAAAGCTCAATTTAAATATAAAGTTTTGTGTGACAATGTTTTATAGCCAGTAAAAATAATATTTATTAAATTACCCCATAAAAGTATGTATAAAAACTAAGACTCAAAGCACTAATGTATAAAAAACAAACTCAAAGCAACTAAGTGAATACATGTCTCACTTTGACAGCATTTATAAAATCCAAGAGGGTGAAATCTTCTTTTCCATGTATAGTCCATCGGTCCCAAATTGTAAATGATATTCCATTTCTGTTGTAGAAAGATATTCAGAACAAAAACATTTTAATTTTCTTCCCTTTAATAATAATAAAAAGCTCTCAGAAGTCCATTACTTATAATTTAGCTAGATATTGATATAGGGGGAAAAAGGAAAATACGACTAATTATTCAATAAACTTGTTTCTCCAACATGCCACATATGTAACCACTTTTATCAGTTCCTTATTGATTTTTCTAGCATCTCATTACAAATCAGTATGACTTAGTGATAGAGTCCCCCCACTCTTTTTTTTTTAAATACCTGCATGAGTTTCATTGTGGATGCTATAGTGCTGTACTATTGAACACTTGGGTTGCTCTAATCTTGGTTAAGACAAATGATGCCAGAATGAACAGCTTGTACATATTATCATTTGATATGAATGTAAATGTAAATGTATCTGCAAATTTGAATATGGGGTTATATTTCCCATATTATGGGTTACACTAATTCATACTCTCATCAGTAATATAAGAAAGTGCTTTCTCAGACTCTTGCCAAAATAGATGTTTAAAAAATTTTTGGTTGTTGCCAATCTGGAAAGGCAAAAATAAAGATCCAGGACAATGCTTTGCCTTGTTACATAGCTTTTGGAACTAGATTCTAAATTGGATGATCCATTAGTCAGACACCAAGACGTCTTCTAATTCATTTAAGTTAGGTGTATGACACCATAAAACAGTACAATGATAAACAGTGTGACAGATTAAGTATTGGGAGAATTCTATGGCTAGTTTAGTGAAAAATACGTCAAGAAGATAGGGGTTTCACTTATTCTTGAAGTATTGGCAAGAATTTATAGATTTAGAAAAAAGGGAAATGTAAAATTAGTATTTTTCCCTTTTGAGGGTAAAAATTTTATTTTATTCTCATTATGTACTAGAAATAGACCTTCATGCGTACCTGATTTCAGTTTTTCTTACTTCAGTTGTTTCTGTAAACACTATAATTGGAATGGCTAAGTTAAGAAAACAATTTTTGTAAGATTCAAAGGGATAGCCAGCAGCTACTTTGATAATCTCCAATGCAACCTGGATTAAAAAACAAAACAATAACTGATTATATAAAAAGCCTAAAACTATTAATGACTTTAATTATCTCTACTCAATATCCCTAAATTCTTCTCAAGTATTTCTCTATAAAGATTTTACTCTGGACTAGAGCAATATAAATTTCTTATAAGTCTCTCTAGTTTTAGCATATATATTTTTAAACTCCCTACCTGTTCTCTACATGGTGAACAAAGTTATTAAAAGAATATCTTAACTTAACCAGGTAATCTTACTACTTTGAAAACAGATAGCAGAACTCAAAAATACAATAGTCCAAGAACACAATACAGAGGCAGATAACTACGTGATTTCTACAAATAACACTGTATACGGTGTAGTAACTAGGGCCACTGTAAAGATTCTGAGTCATTAGCGAAGATTAAATTGTAAGAAAACTAAATGACAAACAGGGAATTACATATTTTTTAATGCAGAGCACTAAGATCCAATAGCAAAGATCAGGGTAGTATATTTTATTCAAGAAAAAGAATAGCTGCTTGGTATGGAGGACACAAAGGTGATTAAAAGGATTAGTGCCTATAAGAAAAATTAGACTATCCTGACAGATTTTTTTTTTTTAAATGTTATAATGGCATGGCACACTGGTTGAGTGTCAACTTATGAAACAGGAGGTCATAGTTTGATTTCTAGATGGGGCATATGCCTGGGATTGCACTCAATCCCCAGTGTGGGGCATGCAGGAGGCAGCTGATCAATAATTCTCTTTCATTGATGTTTCAATCTCTCTCTCTCTCTCTCCCTTCCTCTCAGAAATGAATAGAAATATATTTTTAAAAAATGTTTGTATACTTATATTTAAAATGCAGATTACTGTATTTTTTAAAAAAAATCTTTATTGTTCAGATTATTACAGGTGTTCCTCTCCCCCCCCCCCACCTGATTCCCAACCCCATGCCCTTACCCCCATTCATAGGTGTAAGGTTTTTGTCCAATCTCTTCCTACACTCCTTAGACCTCTTTCCCCCTGTGAATTATTAGTCCAATCCCTTTCTATGCCCCTGATTCTATTATATTCACCAGTCCTTTTTGTTCTTTAGATTTATTCTCTTGATTTTTAGATTCCCTTGTTGGTAGGTATTTATTTGATGCCTTTTTGTTCATAATTTTTTACCTTTACATTTTTCTTTTTTTAAATATATTTTATTGATATTTTACAGAGAGGAAGGGAGAGAGATAGAGAGCTAGAAATGTCGATGAGAGAGAAACATCGACCAGCTGCCTCTTGCACATCCCCTACCGGGGATGTGCCTGCAACCAATGTACATGCCCTTGGCCAGAATCGGACCTGGGACCTTTCAGTCCACAGACCGATGCTCTACCACTGAGCCAAACTGGTTTCGGCTACCTTTACATTTTTCTTCCTCTTTTTAAAGAATACCCTTCAACATTTTATGTAATCCTGGTTTGGTGTTGATGAACTCCTTTAACTTTTTGTCTGTGAAGCTCTTTATTTGACCTTCAATTCTTAGTGATAGCTTTGCTCGGAAGAGTAATCTTGGTTGTAGATTCTTGTTGTTCATCAATTTGAATATTTCTTGCCACTCCCTTATGGCCTGCATAGTTTCTGTTGAGAAATCATCTGACAGTCAATGGGTACTCCCTTGTAGGTAACTAGTTGTTTTTCTCTTGCTGCTTATAAGATTTTCTCTTTGTCTTTTGCTCTTGGCATTTTAATTATGATGTGTCTTGGTGTATTCTTCTTTGAATTCCTCGGTTTGGGGTCCTGTGCGCTTCCTGAACTTGTAGGACTATTTCTTTCATCAGGTAGGGAAAGTTTTCTGTCATTATTTCTTCCATTAAGCCCTCAATATTCTGCTCGCTCTCTTCTTCTGGAACCCAAAAAATCCAGATGTTGGTACGCTTTAAGCTGTCCAGGAGACTCCTTACACTATCCTCACACTTTTGGATTCTTCTTTCTTTTTGCCTCCCTGGTTGGGTGTTTTTTTTCTTTCTTATATTACAGATCTTTGGTTTGATTATTGGGATATGTTGATCTATAGTTGAGTTTCTGTATATTCTTTATTTCAGACTTTGTATGCTTAATTTCTGGCTGGTTCTTTTCCATTTTTTTTTTTTTTTTTTGGTATTCTCTTTAAGGTCCTTGAAGGTCTCACCAAGCTTCTTGGAGGTCTCATCAAGTTTCTCAAATGTTTTTAGAAGATTCTTGAGTAATCCTATGTGATTCTGAACTGTGTCTCATCCAATAGCTTACTCTCCCCCATCTTTCTTATTCGTGTCATGCTTCTGTGTTTCCTCATTTTGGCTGTCTCCCTGTGTTGATGGAGTGGCTTTGTGTGGTCAGTGACCAATAGGGGTAGCTCAGCTTCCCTAATCACCTGAGGTGGTTGCTTTTGGTATATCCCTTTGTGGGCTTTGTGCAAAGTCTTGGTGTAATTAAACCTTGATTGCTATTGGTATACTGGGAGGAATTGACCTTCAGGCCAATTGCCTGTGAGGATATGCTGTGTCTATAAAGGAAGAACTGCTACACTGGAGAGACAGCTTGTTTCAGTGGGGCTTTGGTGCTCACTGAGACGGTCTCCCCAATGTGTCACTTACGGGTGTGAGGGATTGAAACTGAGCACTAGAACTCTGGTTTCTGGGTCTCAATGAGGAGCAGTTCAGCTACTGTCTGAGGTCAGTGCTGTTGCAGAAGCTACAGTGTGAACCACAGTCCTGTCCTCCTTGGATCTATTTGCCTCAGGTTGCAATTTTGCTAAACTGCAACAGAAAGGGCCATTCATATGCAAAGTCCATTGCTTGAAGCTTGGATGTGAGGGGCGGAGTCTCAGGGCCTCACTAGGCTAGGGCATGGCCAACAGGGATGGCTGCCATCCACTGCCTCTCCGATGGCGTCCCTGCATCTCCCGGAGTCTCGCACCACAGCACAGCAAACAATCTCAGCTCTGCAAGCAAGCCAGCCTCACTTTCTGGCCCAATGGCAGACACTCTAGCCTCTCTCCAGAAACTGGATTTCAGAGAGATTGGGTGCTTGTCCAAGCGCTGCCCTCTGCCAGCCTGGAGCTGCCACCAGCTCTTATCCTGTCCTCACCCCCCTACCTCAGTTTTTCAGCGTTTGTGCCTGGATTCTTCTCTTTCTCTTTCAGTCTAGATGTAGGGCTTCCTCTCAGCCATCTTTCGTTTGGTTTTTGGGAGACAGACGTTTGTTTTATAGTTTTTTTTTGAACTTGTTGTGCCCGGCAGCCGTTTAGGAGTGTTTACCTACGCTGCCATCTTTGTTGTCAATCTCCCAGATTACTGTATTTTAAAAAATGTCTTGCAATTTTAAATTATAAGATCAATATGTATCCCTCTCCTTTTCTAAGATCTCCGAGTGACTGGAGATAGTATAATGGGAAAAAAAAGGAAAGAGGCGATTAAAAAGATGCATTTTCACTGAAAGAACAATAAACTCACCAAGCCAGAAACTGCAGCAGTGGTTGTTGCTATAGCAGGTATAATTTTACCAGCTATGCGCTTTGTTTTGAAACGGTCAGCTGGCTCAATGCTATACATTTTAGCACGAAGATTTGATGCAGCTGTGATGAAATCTATGTGTCCATTATGATCATCATCTTTTTCAAATGAAAGGACTGCCATCTGAAGGTCACCTGGATCATAACAACCAGAAAAATAGTTTCCTAGTAAGTGGTAAAGATTTTATCAGGTAAAAAGCAATGTAGGTTCACTACTCTGATAGGTTCTTTTTTGTTTATGTTTTTGAATGACTGAAATGTATAAGAAAAATGCAAGGAACTGCAGATATTGAAGGAAATGAAAATAATGGCTTTTATATCACTAGATTAGAGAAGTTTCTAGATTATAAAAACCTTTCTAAAAAATAGAAAAATAAGAAAGTCATGTACCACATCTGCTTGTAAGTGGTTTACAATTAAAAGGCAACAGTGGGTATTGTTTGAAGGCTGATTTGAAACATACTACTCTAAAACATTTGACCTCTGATAACTAAGAATAGGGTAAGTTGGTCAAATAAAAATATGATTCTTTTTAAAGATTTCTAGATCAGTGGTTCCCATAATCATTCTGCAGATAGGTATAATTTGATCTGTGATGAAATGAAAAAGCAAGAAATGATAGTATGTTTTTTTTTTTTCCAGAACTATAATGATTAAACTAAGATGGTTACCTTTTATTTGTAAAAGAAATAGTAGGCTAATCCTGGTTGTTTTACTGGTTTGTGGATGCAATCCCAAAGTTTGGAAACTGTTGATTTATGTAATAGAAAAATGGTGAGCAAGTCTAAAAACATGAACCAGTAGCTGTTTTTAAGCAATTAACTGTTCAGTTTCCCTGTGTTCAAGACACAGTATGTGTGTAGGTCAGTTTGTATTCCCTGTGTGTAATTATGGAGACTAAGAAGCCAAGAAAGAAAAAAAAAATCTGTCTATGCACTTTTATCCTGAAGTGACTTACTTGTCTAAGGTTAATAACTCTACTTTTTGTTCATTATGCTAGTTATAAGTTATAAAGGAGTCACAACAGAACCTAAAACATTCAGACAACAAAGCAGATTACATTTGAGCTTTTGAGAATAGGGCTATGGTGAAGAAAATTATGAATTCAGTCACAGTTAAAGATGAACAGTATCTTTCTTTAGATCAAGAAATCAACTAATATCATTACTATTATTGTTATTAAATCCCATAAGCTTTTGGGTGTAGAACTTAGCAAAACAGAAATCTCTCCAAGTTCAAAACATTTTAATAAAGATTAGTTCTTACTTGTGGTAGCTTTATTAGATGACATAATCTTTTCTAGTTGGAAAATAGCATTCCTCTCATCTTCACTGCTGATAGGAATCTGGTCGGGTTTCCGTGCTGTTTCATCTGTTTGAACAACCTTTAAATACATGTAAACATATTCATTAATGTATCATATCCAATATCTAAGTTTAGTTAACATACTTGTTTTATCAAATAAGTCACAAGAGAAAATATACCCCCTATCGAGTTTAATCAGATTATTACTCTTTATGGTACAATGTGTTTTATACCTTCCTCTAGTTACACAGGGTTGGGGAACATTTCTGGCTCATGGACCATAAAGGCCTGTAAAATCATTTGGTCTGGCCCTGCAAGGCATTAGGGATGAGTTAATTAAATGACAGATCACATATAATAGGCTAATTTTTAAGTTGATAATTAAAAAAAATATATGGCCGAAACCAGTTTGGCTCAGTGGATAGAGCGTCAGCCTGCGGACTGAAAGGTCCCGGGTTCGATTCTGGTCAAGGGCATGTACCTTAGTTGCGGGCACATCCCTGGTGGGGGATGTGCAAGAGGCAGCTGGTTGATTACCGTATTTTTCGGACCATAAGACGCACTTTTTCTTCACCAAATAGTGGGAGGAAAAGGTGCCTGCGTCTTATGGTTCGAATAGAAGAAGTGCGTGCGTCTTCATGAATTCTGACTCTAGCGAAGAAGAGTTCTTGGGGTTTTCAGAAGACTAGAGTACTCAAACCTTTGTCTTTATTTGTTAATGACAGTGATAATGGTTCTCAATGCCACTGTTGACTGCTGTTCAGTTTATATGGTTCAAATATTATTCTGTTATACTTTATTAAATATTTTATTACACTATTTGGTTCAGAATATTTTTTTTCCTATTTTTCTCCTCTAAAAACCAGGTGCGTCTTATGGTGCGAAATATACGGTATACCTCTCATCTATGTTTCTAACTCTCTATCCCTCTCTCTTCCTCTCTGTAAAAAAACCAATAAAAATATATATATATATATATATATATATATATATGTTTATATTGGTTTTTAGAGAGATAGAAAGAGGAAGGGAGAATTAGAAATATCAATGATATGAGAGAATCATTAATTGGTAGCCTCTTGCACATCCCCCCACTGAGGATCGAGCCTGCAACCTGGGCCTGAGCCCTGACCAGAAATTGAACCTTCAACTCTTAATTCCTGGGTTGACACCCAATCACCAGAGCTACTACCGTGTTTCCCCGAAAATAAGACATCCTCCGAAAGTAAGACCTACTTCATGAAAACATAACATATCCCCTGAAAATAAGACCTAGCACATAGTTGGGAACAAAAATTAATATAAGACACTGTCTTATTTTCGGGGAAACAGGGTAGTACATTGGGCAGTGCTAAGTTGATAATTTTGTATGGCCCTCGAATGATGTTACAAATATCCAAATGGCCCTTGGCAGAAAAAAAGGTTCCCCACACTTGCAGAAGTAGGTAATATTATGTTATTTATATGTTTTCTTTATTATCTGCCTCCTAACACTGATACCTAAACTCTATGAGTACCTTTTTTCCTCAGGGATGCTTACTTTGTTCACTAAGAGAACCACAATAAATATATATAAAACAAACTTGTTTATAGTGAGTGTTAAAAATATTTACTGAATAGCTTGTGAGCTCTGAATTTATATGGTTCTCTTTTAAAGTTCCACACTAAATAAAGTTGATAATAATCAAGTTTGTGATTCTCACAAATCTGTTTCAAAACAAACTTCATGGCTCTATCTAGTACAGTGTTGTTCTGTCTTTGAAGAAACAGGAGATCCATAAAATATATAGGCATCTTTTAAATATTTCTTGATTGCTGATAAGCAATGCTTTTCCAAAGAATATGTCTTCCTTTATACAGATGCAAGTCAATATATACAAGTAATTTATCCTTAAGGAATTACTTACTAGACTTCCCATAATGGTAGTAAAGTTAATATTCTCAAACTAAGAAACTAGCCACATCATCACTAATTAAAGCACTATTTTTTATTTTAAAAAGACATCTAACTCGTGTTTTTATAACCCTAACCTGGATTCTCCAGGTTTAGAATGGAATTTGACATATACAGAAGCTCAATAACTATTTGCCAAATAAAAGAATTTCTAAACATACCTTACTGGAAGGTTTGAATTCCTGAATCTTTACTTCTGAAAGAATATTCAAGAGGGCACCTGCTGATATGTCCTGTTTTTAAAAAAAAGTAATTTATCAACAAACTTATTCATTTAATTCTGAATTCTAAAGCTAAAACCATTCCATAAAAAGTCCCGTTTTATATAAAAATATTTGAATAATTTAATATTTGACTATTTAGACCACACCCATTTATGACAGTTATTTATTTCTATAGAAATATCAACTCTATACAGACTGGGGGAACAATGGTATGTGCAAAAAAACTACTTATTTGTCAAGAAACCTAAAAATTTTAGTTCTTTCCACAAATTTTTATAAAGGTAGTTTTAGGACTGGTTGTATCAGACTAAGTGCTTTAAGATTGGGGACTATGTCTTCATTTTTTGTTTTACAAAGCTCTCGGCATAAAATTATACTCAATAAATAAAATAAATAAGTAAATGGAATTCATACCTTTGAAACACTAATGTATTTAAATGGTTCAAGATGAACCTGGATAAATTTAAGGTTATCAGACCCATATTTACTATTAGAAGGCTGCTTAGGAAAAACTGAGACAAACTGCTTTTGAGGTCACTGATTTTTGACCATATGGGGGCAGCCATCTTGTATGTTGGAGTGATGGACAATTTGCATATTACTCTTTTATTAGATAGGATGCTTCACTACTTAAACTTAGAAAGAAAGAAAATTAACTTTATCTACTTAATGTTGCAATGAGATTTTTAGCTCTTGCTATGGACAACAATACAACAACTACAACAAATTCTCATGATATATAAACACATTTTGATGAAGGAATTAGCTGTTAAGTCATCTAATTCTACCCTGGCTTTACATCATTTGCTAAGGCTTGAAGAATATCTTACCTCTTCTGTAAATGGAATGCCATAAATTGCAGCATATAATTTTGCAGCATTCAGAAGAAAACTGAAGTGCCTTTGAAATTAAAAAAATAAAATAAGTGTGAATGCACAGTTTCAAATAAGATGCTTAATTCACCAGATACCAGTCTTTAAAATGTTGAAGAAAAATAACCGTAGAATTTTTATTACAGGATTATTTTTTTAAAAGTCAGTCTGTGAAATTTTGGTCTAGACATAAGTACCATAAAGGCTATAGACAAAAAATATTAGATGTTCATCCTCATAAGCACTGATACTTAGAAGTAGTTATCAAGATTACTTTGGGGATATGAGCGGCCAGAGAAGCAAAAATTAGGTTAGTGAAAGAAAATTCATTTTAATTCATAAAAAAGCATTACATATTTGGTTTTAAAAAGTCTATGTCAGGTTCATACCAAGCAAAAGAGTGCATAAAAACAAAGAAACGTAAGTTTGCGAGTACAAGCAATCAGGATTAGGCGAGTGGAAGCCTAAAATAAACACCAGATGAAAACCTGAGCATAAAGGAAGGCTTACACACAGAGTGTTTAGTGTGTGTGTGTGTGTGTGTGTGTAAATAAAGTGTATATCTCATCGGGATAGGTACTCAGGTGTTCAAAGACCAAATCCTTTGAAAATTAATTTGAGGTTATTTAGGGAGATATTTAGTAGTAATCATTCTTATCCTTAAATAACTTAAATTTCCTATATACTAACTTCATTAAATAGAGAACATCTGCTGTTACTTCACTTTTTACGGATAAAGTCAGAGGTGATACTTTGGTTTCATTTTGGAAAAAGATAAAAATAATGAGGTTATTTACCATAGAGAATAAATAAGTTGTGTGGAAAGAAGGGTTGTTGTGACTGGCTTGGTTGGGCAGACTATGTTTAACTTTAAAGAGTCTGAAAATGTCACCCAGTAAGATAAGCCTATAAAGTTAAAAATTTACAAATAAATATAAACATGGATGTAAATACTTACAAAGGTTCATTAAAATCAAATTTTATTGGACAGGGAGGTCTCTTTGGTGACTGCCAAAACAAACCTAATAAAAGAGATATTATTTTTAATTGAGATAGTCAGCAATAAATTACATTAAACTTTTTTCTTAATACTCATTTATACTTACTGCCATCTTTTAATCGAGTATCTAGGGGGAAACAGTGAAGAAGCTGAAGAGCCTAAAGAAAAAATGAAGTAAAAGAAAAATGAAAACACACAAAAAGATGTACAGTGAAGTCTCCCAGCTACTCCTGCTCTATATCTGTACTACAACTGTACATTCTGGATTCTGTCACTGCCCCACCTCCCACCCCCCTCCACCAGAACCTGGAATAAGCTCTATTTTTAGTTTAAAATCAACACTAATAGTTTGTCATTATAAAGAATAATATAAATGAAACCACTTCAAAATGGGTCTGAGCTGGAAGAACTGCCTTATAGGTCTTAATCCTCAAATCTTTGAAATATTAAAATGGGTGAAATAATCACTGGACTGGGACTAAGGCAGTACTGTATTCCAAATAATTTTTTTGTAAAGCTAACAGGAAAGCATTATGACTATTAGACTGAAAATTACATATTCTTTAGAAATAGCAACACTATGCTGGTATCTGCATCTATAGAAATTCCTTCTTTGGAGTATTAAGAACCATTAAAAAAAAATCCTCCTTTAATATACCTGTAATTTTTCTCCTCCTTCTCATGAATATCCCTTGCCTTCACCTCCTAATAAGAATACTTATTCTAGTTTCTGCTTGAATCAGTGCTTTCTAAATAGCTATTCTTTTGGATCTCATCTAAATGCTTACTTATTGCTGTTCAATCTGGCCTTTTATTTTTAGGTTAACAGCATTTACAGTGAATACAAATTAGATTATTTCATCCCTTTTTATAGAAACTGTGGCATATTTTACATATTACTCAGCAACTTTCAAATTAAAACAAAATTAAACCACAAAAATACATATTATTTTGTATTTTAAAGCAGTATGTTTGGGATTTGCTTCAAAACCATCTAGGGAAGGGTAGAGTTAGAGATTAAAACAAGATTACCTAGGAGTTAATATTTATTCAACATTAGTGATAGATATATGAGGATTACATGGGAGTTCATGATACTATTTTCTCTACATTGTATTGTTCTCAAATTTTTCCATTATAAAAAGTTTAAGAAAACCTACTAAAGAGAGAGTATAGGACACGTTCTAGCAATTGTTAAGTTATTGGAGGTAAAAATAACAGCAAATATTATTGAGTATTTATGGGCCAGGTTCTGTTCTAAATGCTTTATACGCCTGGTGCACGAAATTCGTGCATGGGGGTGTGTGTCCCTCAGCCCAGCCTGCATCCTCTCCAATCTGGGACTCCTTGAGGGATGTCTGTTTAACTGAGCAGTCAGATATCCTCAAAATCTAGGACTGCTGGCTCTCAACTGCTTGCCTGCCTGCCTTCCTGATTGCCCCTAACTGCTTCTGCCTGCCAGCCTGATGACCCTCTAACTACTCCCCTGCCAGCCTGATTGATGCCTAACTGTTCTCCTGCCAGCTTGTTTGCCCCTAACTGCCCTCCCTTCCAGCCTGGTCCCCCACAACTGCTCTCCCCTGCTGGTCTGGGTCCCCTCCAATTGCCCTTCCCTGCAGGCCTGGTTGCCCCCAACTTCCCTCCTCTGCTGGCCTCGTCACCCCTAACTGCCCTCCCCTGCAAGCTGAATCACCCCCAACTGCCCTTCCTTGAAGGCCTGGTCCCTCACAACTGCCCTTCCCTGCTGGCCATCTTGTGTTCACATGGGGGCAGCCATCTTGTGTGTTGGAGTGATGGTCAATTTGCATTTTACTCTTTTATTAGATAGGATTAATTCATCTGAGCCTCTTCATTGCCCTATCAATTAGATACCAACTTATTACACCCATTTTACAAATGGAGAAACAAACATATGATTATCAGACAGGATGGAGAAGGCAAAAATACAACAAATTTTGACTGAATTTCTCTATTTTTGCAGTCTTTTCCTTTACTCTGAAAAACAAACTACATTTAGACTACTGATGAAACATATTCTTTATACTCCAGAAGAAATCTCTATCTAATAAAACCCAATTTTGTAGACAGAAAGAGAAGGATAAGTTAAATTTACATATAACAAACTAATTAGTGAAGTTTAAAAGCATTCTTTAATAAGGGACATTTAAAGAGAAATTAGTTGTGTGCTCAGCACTTGTTCTTATTTAATTTACTACTTATTTCTGAAAAGTTTCCCGAAAGAAAGAATAGACATTTCAGGTCAATGAAATTAATTTGGTAGTAATTAAATAAGCCAAGGTCAGGCATTTTCTTAATGTTTTATAATGCATACTTACCTTATGGTTAAAATATTTTTCAAACTTTAATCTTGCTAATTCCACACAATGGGACCAATTTCTAGGTCTTCTGCTAAGTAATTTAATAACCTGAAATGAGCCTTCTAAACTGTGTCCAGTTTTTAGCCTCTAGAATAAGAGAAAACAAAAGAAATGCATTTCCATTATAAAAAGTTTTTAAAAACCTGCAAAAGATAAGGGCAAACAACAGTTCTCTCTCTGCCTTCCTCCCTCTCTCCGAGGTGAGTATTAGACAAAGTTTGAAGTACCATCTCATGTTCCTTGCCCTTATCTTTCTCCTCTCTCCCCTTCTTTTCTTTCTTTTTTGGAGGAGAAACAGGAAAAAAAAAAGCACATGAAATTTTAAATAAAATTTCTTGTCTCCCAAATTATTCTCTTAAGTTGCTAGCTACTGGTAGTATATATGTACTAAAAGAAGTACTAAGAAAATGTTTTATACTAAAAAGCTAGCATTTTTAGGATTAAAGGAAAGAAAACATCTTTGAAGTGTCCTCACCATGAGAGTATAAGTCTGAGATAATACTATCCAATCGTGAAAGTTTCACTAGAACTCACAAAGAGCTGCTTTATTATTTGTAGCTCTCCTTGCATTATATACACTCTTATTAGGTTGACCCATATGAATTGATGTTTTGTGGGTGAAACATGGTCAAATATAGGCAACTTCATATAGTCCAACCAAACTAAAAAACCCCAAAAAAACTAAAAACGTTTTTATGAAGATCATTTGTGACCTAATTTTAAGATTCTTCATGTACTTATCACAAACAATAATAATTCCATTAAAGTCTTTATAAAGAGGTAAAATAAACCAATTGCAAGGAACTTTCAAATAAAATTACAGTGTTGTTTGTATTAAAACATACTGATTTTTACCTGTAAGACTTCTTTTGCAGATGAATAGGTTTGCCAAAACTTGTTAAATAATGAAGGCTTGTGGGAAAAGGAACTTTCAAACTATTATGGAAAAGAGAGAAAAATTACAAACAGAAGTCTAATTGGAAGTTGGGAATATCTTCTTTTCTACAACTACAAAAAAAAATTCCTTTAACAAATATGTTTCTTACCTTATCTCTTGCCCATTGTATAGTATGTTCAATAGCAGCTGGAAAGGATTTCAGAGTACAAAATGGTATTTCCTCTTCCGGAGGATCCCGCTAATTTATAAAATGTGGTAACAGACAGTTAAAAGAAGCAATGGCAATTTTTTATTGGCTGAATTTACCAGAATGTTTTAAGACCATTAAAAAAACGAAGTTCAAAAATAAAAGAAATCCAATCTTTTTATAGCTTCTCTTTTCTAGGCACCAAGAAGACAAATTGATTCTTTTGCTACTTAATCTACTTATTAATAGCAATGTAAAAACAAACATGAATTCTATGATCACTTTTGGCACCATGTGGCACTGATAAAAGACCACTATATTGAACTAATTTTTCCCCTCCCAGAATTAAGGTTACATTTAAAACTTTATACTACTCACTATTATGAAAAGTAATTTAAGAATCCCCAATACAGTTCTCAGCATACCATGAATTTTTCCATGGAAATAAAAACTGGGGAACATGAATATGTCCTTGAAACTTGGTACAGTTTTGAGTAGAAAGTATGTAAAGTAAATGGCAAATACCTATATTGTTTCAGGTAAAAAGGAACCACTGGAAAAAATCTATATTTTGTATAGGGTACATTTGGACCATGCTTATTTGTTTAACTAATGTAAAATAACTCACTTGGTCTCTTTTTACTTGGATATTTATATTTTAGTTTGTTTAGTTTTTAAAATACAATAAATATAAGCCAAAGAGGCGAAAATTGTATTAAGTTCTCAATTTTGAGTATGAAGTCAGAGAAGACAGGAAAAGGTTTGAGAAAAATATAGAACAAGAGAATCAATGGAACTTTTGGAATTTTATAATATTCTCTACTTTTAAAAACTTCCAACATAACAGCTAATATATCATTATTTCCTCCATCTAATTTCCTTCAAATTAAATTCATCAACTTGCTTACTGTTTTTATTATATAAACTTCTGATTTCAAGAGTAAATGGGAAAATATTATAAAATGTTTGAAATTTTATTAAACATTTTCATTAAATAAAGGGATATTTACACATGTAAAAAAAAAACTTCTTTAAAAAAAGAAGAGAAAAAAATATACTTCTTTCAATTTTACATCTTAGGTTGATCTTTCTTTAAATCCCAAGGCCTGTAATTATTTCTTAGGCCAGTGATTTTCAGCTTCATCAGTACATCAAGATTACTGTGGGGTTTAAAAAAGTTATATCCACATATCATTTATAGTAAAAAAAAAAAAAAAAAGATATAGATAGATAGATAGATATAGATAGATAGTTTGGTCCCTAATATTTCATGATTAGAGTTGGATTGTTGTTAGAAAACTAATCAAGCAGCTCTGAGAAATAAACAGTAAAAAGATAGACTCCAAACCAAAATTCTGATGATTTAAAAAAAATCAGTTCATCTATGTTTTTAAAATTGTACATACACATATGTATGAATATCACTGGCAGATGAAAACTGGATTAGAGAAGCTAAATCAAATTTGTGGACTGATGAAGATAATAAAATGATCCTATCTAATAAAAGAGTAATATGCAAATTAACCATTACTCCATTACACCCACAAGCCATGCCTACCAGCCAATCAAGGTGATTATGCAATTAACCCCAACCAAGATGGCTGTGGCCACAGAGAGCAAGAGGGAGGCGTGGGTTTCCCCAAAATGGAGGAAGCCAAGCTTTCTGCACACCCTGGCCAGCCAAGGCCTCCACTACAGGCTACAAAGTTTCAATTATATAAGATAAATCCAAACAGAAATGGCAGCAGCCACAGAGCTGGAGAGAGTAGGCTAGGGTTGCCCCCGGCGATGGAGGAAGCCAAACTTTCTGCACACCCTGGCTGACCCAGGCCTCTGCTTAAGGCTACAAAGTTTCAATTATAGAAGACACAGAAATTATAACAGAAGTGGCTGCCCATGACTGAGCAACCAGGAGGCGTGGCTTCACTCCAGGCTACAAAGTTTCAGTTGTGGAAGATAAATAAAATTCCAGATACCAGGGCCTCCACTTGAGTAGTGGGGGAGTGTGGCTAGACTGCAAACCACAACAGGCCCCTCACCAAGGCCACCCCACGCCCCAAGGGAACCCTATCCTGATCCGGGACACCCCTCAGGCAAACCAGCTGGCCCCCATCCATGCACCAGGCCTCTATCCTATCTATAAAAGAGTAGTATGCAGATCAACCATCACTCCAACACACAAGATTGCTGCCCCCATATGGCCAAAGATCCTGCCCCCGTATGGACATAAGATGGCCACCACAAGATGGCCAGCAGAAGAGGGCAGTTGGAAGGGACCAGGCCTGTAAGGGAGGGCAGTTAGGGGTGCTCAAACCTGAAGGGGAGGGCAGTTAGGGGTGACCAGGCCAGCAGAGGAGGGAAGTCGGGGGCAACTGGGCCTACAGGGTAGGGCAGTTGGGGGGGGGGGGGACCCAGGCCTGTATAGAAGAGCAGTTGTGGGGGGGACGACCCAGGCCTGTATAGAAGAGCAGTTGTGTGTGTGTGTGTGGGGGGGGGACGACCCAGGCCTGTATAGAAGAACAGTTGGGAGAGAGGGGGAAACCAGGCCTGCAGGAGAGGGCAGTCCGGGGAAAAGAGGCTGGCAGGGGAACAGTTAGGCATCAATCAGGCTGGCAGGGGAGTGGTTAGGGGGTGATCAGGCTGGCAGGCAGAAGCGGTTAGGGGCAATTAGGAACTCAGGCAGGTGAGCAGTTGGGAGCCAGCAGTCCTGGATTGTGAGAGGGATGTCCCAGATTGGATAGGGTACAGGCTGGGCTGAGTGACACCCACTCCCATGCACGAATTTCATGCACCAGGCCTCTAGTGAGATATAAAGAAGAGACATTTACTTTAAAAAATTAGTTCACTTACATGACTAATATAAGACTCAGTCAAATGAGGTACAATAACTTCAGTGTGTCCCTTAGTGCCCATTGTTCCAGAATCCAAGAGGGGCCGTAGATTTGCTACTGAACGGCTTTTTGAAAAGACAATAGGAAACAAGCATAAAAGTAAATAATAGCAATGCAGGCAGAAGAAATCCTACTACTGTCTACTGACTACTTCACACACTGATCACTACTGGACTGTATTTTAGGAAACATATATTATCATCAAACAACCCATTAATCATTTCTGTCCCCTTTCCCCAACAAATTATGTTGTTCAATCTAGTCATTTTTTGTCTCTACCTTCTACCACTACCACCACCACATTTTGGGCCTGTTTTCCATTAGGTTAACTCTTAGCTATGTAATCTTTTCTTCTTTTGCTTCCTATTTCTTCTTTGGTTACTTTCTGGCTATTGGTTCTATCCCACTTTATCTTCCCAATACAATATTATACCTTCTTAAATATTTATAATACCTGTATTCTATATAATTTATTAAAGTTTTTTCCTTCTTCTGACCAAGAAAGGAAAAATCAACTTTCCACTATACTCTCAACTGATAAATTTTCTGTTAATATATCTGCTCTAACACCTTAACATTCAAGAGAGATATAAAGATGTAAGAAAATCATGTAAGATGTACATATTATAGTCATCCATTCTTCTTATTTCACTTATATTTACTGAATGACATCATGTGTTGAACACCAGTGATACAGTGATGGAAAAATAAATGGTTCCTAAATAAATGATTTAATGAGGAAAAAAACATTATTTCACTTATATATACTGAATGACATCATGTGTTGAACACCAGTGATACAGTGATGGAAAAATAAATGGTTCCTAAATAAATGATTTAATGAGGAAAAAAACATTAAATAAATATGTGTATCAATAAAATTAAGTGCTATGAAGGAAAAATGCTTAGTGCTATGAAAGATTACCATAGGAGATTTTAATTTAGAATTTGGCAGTTAAAGAAGACATTTAGGTTGCAACTATAGGGTGAAGAAAAAAACTAAGGTAAATGAGGAATAAATAGGTAAATTTGGGATCAGGAGTGTTGGAAAGAAATAAACATAATTTCCTGAGGCTGAAGAAGAGTATGTGCAAGTCGCTGAGGTAAAAAAAAAATATATATATATATTTATAATAGGGTAATATATAAATTGGACACAGTCACAACAAGAGAGTCGGACAGTGAGGTACAAGCAGTGGAGAGCTACAGGAGGGTAGGGCAGCGAGTTATGTGCAGCAGAGAGCTGTGAGTGGCAGTGGGCGGGGTGGCCAGCTGAGGCAAGCAGTAGCATAAGGCCACTAGTCTATAATAATAAAAGTGTAATCCGCTAATTAGACTAGACAGCCAAACAACCTTCTGGATGAAGCCGGGGCTGCGAAGGCTGAGGACAGCTGCTGCAGCTGTGAGGGCCAACCCCTTGCACGAATTTCATGCGCCAGGCCTCTAGTAATAATCATTTAAAAAATGATGGATGCACTGTAAGAACTGAAAAAACCAAATGTGTAATGGAATAAGAGGAGCCAGGAAGGAGTAGGTAAATGTTAAGATGGAGAGGTGGAGAAGTAAATGACAGACACTATAAAATACATTGAGGCTAGTTTAAAAATTTTGAATTTTATCCTAGGTATAATGAAAATCATCACAGAGTTTGAGAAGTATTATAATAGCAACATTAACAAAAAATTAAAAAATTAAGTAACTTTTCAACAAATAGGCATGGGAAACAGAAGTGAAAACAAACAAACAAGACAATGATGTCCTGGCCAGTGTGGCTCCGCTGGTAAAGCACTATCCCATGCACTGCGAGGTTGCATGACTGCAGGTCTAATACCTAGTCAGGACACATGCCTGGGTTGTGGCTCCATCCCCAAGAGGGAGCATATAGGAGGTGGCTGATTGATGTTTCTCACACTGACATCTCCCCCTCCCTCTCTCTAAAATCAATAAAAACATTTTAAAAATTAAATAAAGACAATGAACCTAAATTTCAATTACATACCTGTCTACATATCTCCTGGCTTCAACATTATCTAATGCTGTAATAATTATATCTTGTTTATTATAGAACTCATCATTGTAAATAGCCTCAGTGGCTGGACATACTTTGTTCAAGTGTGCATCTATTTTTACTTGAGGATTTATTTTCAGGGTTGCATCAGCAGCAGTATAGCTTTTAGGTTTCTAAACAAATAATAAGCAGAAGAAATAAACGTTAAACAGAAAAAGACAGCCTATGATTGAACTTACACAATCTTGTCACTCTGGAAAATATGTACGGAGTTGAGAATGATAAATTTCCATGTATTGGTTTGAGGAAATTACATTCAGACTTTATTCAGACTACATTTAATAGTGCCCAGTAGTCTAAATAATTTACACATTATTAATTGAAATTTAAACAACCCATCTTTTATTGCTAAATGCTTTAGAGTTCTTGAAATATTAGTTAGGCCCTGTCCGGGTAGCTCAGTTGCTAAGAGCATCTTCCTGATATGTCACAGTTGCAGGTTGGATCCTTGGTCAGGATACATACAAGAGTCAATCAATGAATACGTAAATAAGAGGAACCAACAAATAGATGTTTCTCTCTCTTTCTCTCTCCCTCTCTCATATCAATTAAACAACAACAACAACAACAACAACAACAACTAGTCAAAAGTCTAACTAAAAGCACACTGTTCTTTCTACTTATAAATTGGCTAAGTGCCCAGAAAAAGATGAGAATATATTCAGTAAAATATTAGAAATTCAAACTGTATAACATAAGCTCTCAAACCTATGGTAATTTAACACTTTGAGAGAAAAAAAATCTTTAAAAAATATTATTATTTCTAGACACAAATACTTAAAAAATTATCATGTATATTTTAAGTTTTATATAAAAAAGTACCTTAAACATAATTCATTATTTTCTTAAAGATTATTAGTGTCATTTCAAATGTCAACAAAGTTCACTTGAAAATACTGACACTAAATGTGGATAGAACATTCTGTTTGAATACATGCATCTAGTTTTAATATGGTATTTCAGTCTCTTCTTAAACTGTTTAGTTGACATGCTTTTACTTCTCAGTGCTGTTAATATACATACAAAGCAGAAACTTTGCTAGAACTCAGTAAAATAATAAATAGGCCAAGTTCTATAAGTTCAATGCACAGTTAAATAAGTTAATTTTCTGACATACACTTTATAGTTCATGAAAGACCCTGTTACTTAGTTCTTTATATTTGGATAAGTGAGTCAATAAGGTTAACATTGCCACCTGCTTTATTTACTTTTCTGTTTATGACATTCTTAAGCTATGATTATGAGTCATTAAAAAATAAAATGGAAAAACATTTCAAAAGTAAAAGCAAATTTGCTTGACTGATTAAACTGCTTCTTTTTCTGACTTAAATGTTTGGATCATTATGAAAAAGATGGAAAAGCATTATTTTATAATAAAAAAGGATGTTAATCAAACAAAATCAATAAAGCACAAAGTCATAAATGCTAAACTTGACCACTTCAAATTAGAAAGAATATATATACATATACATATATATATATATATATAATATATGTATATATATAACTATATATATATAGTTTCTAAAAGAAAATATGTTGACATAATTTGGCGATTACAAAATGAAAAAAATAACACAATTCATAACTCGGTTTTTAATATCAAATCATTGCAAAATCAATTTTTACATTAAAAAATATTTTCCTCTATAATCACTCCCATTATTTAATTTGAGGTTCTAATAAATAAAAAATATATTATGCTTATCAAGCACCATTTTCTATGTATTAAAAAAAATTCTCTTCTGTTTTGTATAATACAATAGATGATTTAAATTTGAAACACATAGCAACATACCTGTATGTGATGAGGACGAAATAAGAACTGTCTGTTCAAGTTAGATTTTTCTATCAAGTCAGGATCTGTAATTGTAACCTAATATCAAAAAAAAAAAGAAAAGAAAATGGCTGAAATTATGTAACAAATAAGTTTAAGTCTATTTTGTTTTTCTCAGGATGACTGAAACTACTCCCACCATTATTATAAATTATTTTGGCTGATAAAATTTATGTGAATACAAACATTCCAAAATGATTACCATTACTACTCTTTTATACTTACACTTAATTATAATTAATGCTTAGCAAAGGAACAGATCAAACAAGGTAAACATTTACTTTTATGTGATTGTACTCAAAATTTAAACATGCATATGTGACTTACCTAAAATTAATTAAAATATTTTGCTTCCAAATAATTAGATGGTTATATAAAGTCTCCCTTCTATTTTCCATGTTATCAATGAACATTTTACTTACTTTTAACTGTCCAATTCCAAATCATAAATTTTAAAGGTTTTAGAAATCACTCTTAAGATATTGACAAATGTCTCTACTTATCCTTGCTTCATGCATTGCTCATGTTATCTAATAATTCTTTCAGTGAGAACCAGTAGGTGACAGTCTTTCATCATTTTACTTGTCAAATATCTTTACTTGGCTTGAAGGATAATTAGCTGGGTACATAAATCTGGGTTGATAACAAATTTGACCTTGCACTGTGAAGATCTGATTCCCTGTCTTTAGGTGTGCATTGCTTTAAAAAAAAAACACGTTTTTATTGATTTTTAAAGGGAGAAATATCAATGCAAAAAATATCCACTGGCTGCGTCTTGCAGCCCAGACCCTCTACTTAGGATTGAGCATGTAACCTGGGCATATGCCCTAACTGGTAATTGAACCAGTGACCGACACTCAATTAACTGAGCACACCAGCCAGGGCATAGGTATGCATTTGTTTTTGATGAGAAGTTTATTAGGTAATCTCTCTTTTTATCTTTGCCTTTGATTTGTTTGAACACAGTTGTCTCTTTTCATTTTGGTGGTTGTTACTCACATCTGTTTTCATTACTTTATGTTTACTTTTAAGAATTGAATTTATTGGAGTGACAGGCACACTAATAAAATATAAATATGCAAATTGTGCCTCCACAATGCCACCAGCCAATCAGGAGTACGCAGATCAACCCAACAAAGATGACAGGTTAATTTGCATACACAGGTGCAGAGCGAAGACTGGAGACTGAAGGCAGCTGAAGACTGAAGAGGCTTGGCTTCTCCGCTGCAGCCTGAGCAGAGAAGCCACGCCTTGCTGTAGCGGGAGTGGAGAAGCCAAGCCTCACTGTGACTGAGCGAAGAAGCCGAGCCTCGAGGCTTGGCTTCTCCGCTGAGCCCAGAGTGAAGGTCTAGGTCCCATCAGCTAGAGGAAGGAAGGCCTATTGTACGAATCTTCATGCAATGGGCCTCTAGTTAATTAAAACCATACAGATCTCAAGTGTACAACTCTATAATATATCATTTGCATAATGCATCATGCACTTACCATCCAAAGTTAAAACTTTTGCCATGATCACTGAAACTGTCTCTTCCTCTTTATCTATGGAAATTCTGCACTTACATAGGACTATGCAATTTCCAATAAATTCTCACTTCTAATATATATGAATTTTGAGCTCACTTACTATATAGAAGTTCTTATTTGGCTTTTTATAAATTTCAGTGCCTTTTCCCTATTTCTTTTCTTTGATCATTTCTAACTTCATTTTAAAGTTTGTTTTATTATCTCTAGATTTTTCTATTATTTGTAGCACTCCTATTTATTACCTATAGTACTTAGAAAGCTAATTCTTCCTTGGCTGATTATTTTTTTTAGGTGGTACTTTTTTCCTATCTGATTATCACTTTTTATTGTGAATCATCTTTAATGGATGATTTTTCTGCATAATTCTATATACTCTGGGTGTTTGAGTATCACCATGATGTAGTTTTGCATTTGTTTTAGTCAGAGCTCTATAGCTTTCAATGGTCCTAAATTTGCTATATTAATTCTCTGCTTAAAATTTTTGTATAATTTTGGACCCCATTTACCAGTGTGGTGCACATTCTGTGTTTTAATTTGTCACGAACTTCTCTTTCTATTTAATGTTTTGGACAAATATTCGAGACAGAAATGCTTGGCCCTGGCCAGATAACTCAGTTGGTTAGAGCATTGTCCAGATGCACAAAGGTGGCAGGTTCAATCCCTGGTCAGCAAGAATCAATCAATAATTACATAAACAGATAGAAAAACAAATTGATGTCCCCTACCTCTATCTCACTTTTCCTCTCTCTCTCTAAAAACCAATTAAAAAAAAAAAAAAGGAAAAGAAAGAAAAGAAAAAGACAAACACGTAGATGTCACCACAATTTTTAAGTTTAGAAATTAATTTCTCTTTTGGTTCCTGGAATCTGGCTTATCTTTCCTTCTTTCAGTTAGTTTTGCTACTTATGTAAAACTTTAAAAAACTTTTACACAGCAAGTCTATGTGTTTGCAATAAGATAAAAATCCATCCCAATTAACTTTGTTTTGTTACCCGAAGTCATGCTAGAGGCCCGGTACACGAATTTGTGCATGGGTGGGGTCCCTAGGCCTGCCCAGTGATCAGGGCCAATCAGGGCCTGTCTTGCCAAGTCCCAATCGGGCTGATCTGGTCTGGGAAGCAGGGGGAGGGACCACAGGAGGTTGGCCAACTAGCTGGGGGAGGGACCGAGGGAGGATGGTTGGCCACAGGAGGTTGGCTGTGGGAACACACTGACCACCAGAGGGCAGCTCCTGCATCTGCCCCTGGTGGTCAGTGCACATCATAGCAATCGGTTGATTAGTCATTTGGTCAACCAGTCATAATGGTTGCTTAGGCACACACACACACACACACACATACACACACACACTAGAGGCCCAGTGCATGAATTTGTGCACCAGTGGGGTCCCTTGACCTGGCCTGCAGGATTGGGCTGAAACCAGCTCTCTGACATCCCTTAAGGCAGTGTTTCTCAAACTTCTGACATATGTGTACCCCTTCTATAATTTCCATAACACTGAGTACCTATCATAAAAAAAAAAGGATGTATTTTAATAACAATCAAAAATTTTTTATTTTTTTGGTACATACACAAAATAATAATAAATGAAAAATAAAATTATTCATAAAATATAAATAAAAGTTATATTATAAATAACATTTATTTGCACACCGGACCATATCATGCCTCACAAGACTGTCTTGACTTGACTCATGAGAACGTAGAATTAGGTGCAGTGCATATCCCCACCAAACTCCGGTGCAACAGGTTCCCCTACCAAACTCTTCCCATACCCCTGGGAGTACGTGTACCACACTTTGGGAAACACTGCCCTAAGGGATCCCGGATTGTGCGAGAGCCAGGACAAGGGACCCCACTGATGCACGATTGGGGCTGGGGAGGGACACAAGAGGTTGGCCAGCCAGAGAAGGACTGCGGGAGGGCTCCAGGACATGTCTGGCCCGTCTCACTTAGTCCTGATCAGCCAGAACCCAGCAGTAAGCTAACCTACTGGTCAGAGCGTCTGCCCCCTGGTGGTCAGTGAATGTCATTGCGATTGCTTGAGCATATTATGCTTTGATTGGTTGAACGGCTGACCAGACATTTAGCATATTAGGCTTTTATTATATAGGATTATATAGGATATGCACTGTGAATTTAAAAGAAGTATTCAGGTGATTGCCAAATGCATGTAACTAAGGATATTTTTTGTTTTTAGAAATATATTTTAAAACCACTAGAACTAATTGCAGTTTGTAGTACACAACATTTAGAAATACTTAGCGGGAATAATGAATTACCTCTTTGAGTAAAACAATAAGCCAAGTTTAATTAATTATAAAATTACTATTAGTTACCATGAGAAATCTATGAAGTCAATACTCTGGGAAGCTAGTTTACATCTTAATGTGAAATATATTTTTATTAAAATACTAGAGGCCCGGTGCATGAAATTAGTGCACAGGGGTGGGGTAGGGGAAGGTAGTCCCTCAGCCCAGCCTTCAGTGTCTCCAATCTGGGACCCCTCAAGGGATCTTCATTTTTTCCTCCAGGAGTGAAGTGTAAAAACCCTAGGTCACCTTCTTGGATGATTATATCCCAAATTACCAAGAACACTGAAAGTGGCAGCCTACAGGGAGCTTAGCCAATGAGCTGTCAGAAAAGGTATTTACTCTCAAACTGGTTTGGCTCAGGGGATAGACTGTGGGCCTCCAGACTGATGGGTCCCAGGTTTGATTCCTGTTAAGGGCATGTACCTTGATTGGAGGCACATCCCCAATGGGGAGTGTGCAGGAGGCAGCTAATCGATGTTTCTCTCTAATTGATATTTCCTACTGTCTATCCCTCCCCTCTTCTCTGTAAAAGAAAAAGTCAATAAAAGGTGTATCCTCTGCAGCTCATGCGGCCCCTGGGTTGTGTCCACTGGGCTAGGGGTGAACCCCTGCCACATAGTGGTAGCTGCTGGGGTCTCAGCACACCCCAGAGGCCAGCAACCAGTCCCCGGTCATGGGCGCCTGGCTGGGGGTGTGGATCCAAACCCAAACCCAAACCCAAACCACGGCTTCATATGAGAGCCTTTGCAAGTGGCTGGGGGAGGAGCCGGAATATCCCTATCTCCAAACACCCCTGAGGCCAGCAGCCAGCCCCACCATGGGCCCCAGGCTGGGGGCATGCAGGAGCCCTGAGCAGCAAGCAGCGGTGGCCTCCAGGGTCTCAGCACACCAGCAGCCAACTCCTGTTGGGGGTGTGGACCCAAAACGTGGCTTTGTGAACAAGCCTTTGTAAGCCACTGTGGGCAGGGCAGGAACATGTTGGCTGGGAACATGTTGGCCACTCAGGACCTACAGGCTAGGAGTAGCCTGAGTCTGGAGGATGTTTCTGGTACCCAAGCAGCTCAGTGCCTGCATATGCAAATTAACTGCCATATTTGTGTTAATTAGCATATTCACTCTGATTGGCTGTGGGCGTAGTGAAGGTACGGTCAATTTGCATGTTTCTCTTTTATTAGATAGAATATGACATGGCCTCCCAATTAACTCACACTTATAGTCTTAAGAATTTAAATTGTATACACGAGTTTATTCCCTTCTTTTGATAATCACTAACTGAAATTATATCTGATTAATCTTCAAATTTCTAATGTTAGCGCTACCCATCTGCACAGTATTGGAGAATGAAATTAGGAGCACAGAATTAAAGTAATTTGCCAAGGGGCCACATAACTTTTGACAAGTGGTGAGAGTAAAATCAGAATCTTTCAATTTCTAGCTTAAAACCTATTCTCACAATTTAATATTTCAGATCTATGGAGTTCAAAAGTGTACACCAACAGAAACATGTATACATTTTAACTCTCAAGGATATTTGTCTTACCATTCCCTTCTCTTTGCCAGTGCCAACACCAAGTAAAGCAAAATTTTTTAACATTTCACAGCCTATGGCTCCACATCCTACCTATGGAGAAGAAACATATATCAAAGTAAATAAAATCAGAGCTTCTACTTACTAAAGAGCAATTTCATAATAATTTTCATCAAATGCTAACTTACAATAAACACTTTAAAAATAATTTGAACATGTTTGATTCATTTTAGTTTAAAGTTTTAACTGGTTTATGCCATTATCAAGTGTCTCAGTTACAGAAAAAAAAAAAGTATAAACCAAAGTAAGAAAAACAATATTTGCCTTTCTTGTGATGAGATAACATTTTAAAATTCCAAAGGAAAGCCAAAAGAGTAAACTCATTTTTTTAAATACAAGCTAAAAACAAACAAACAAAAACCCATGAGTGCAATATATATATATACATATATATATATATATATATATATATATATATATATATATATAAACCTAAGCGACCAGTTGCTATGACACGCACTGACCATGGGGGGGGGGGGGGAGGAGGCAGATGCTCAATGCAGGGGCAGCCCTCTGGTGGTCAGTGCACTCCCACAGTGGGAGCGCCGCTCAGCTGACCAACGGGTGCCGGACACCAGGATCAAGGCTGATGAGCACAGCTGTGGTGGCATTAGCCTCTCCTGCCTCTGCTCAGCACTACCAAGAAGCTGCAGTGATAGGTACAGCAGGATCAGGATGAGTGGGAGCAAGGCCTGGACTCAGGCTCATCCCTGGCCACCTGCTGCTTCGTGCACTACTACATCTCCTGAGGAGTCCTGCATTGCGAGAGGGCTCAGGCCAGCTGAAGGAGCCCATGGGTGCACATATTTGTGCACTGGGCCTCTAGTATTTTAATAAAAAAGATTCTCTGGGAATTTAAGATAGAATGCACTTCCATATTCCTCCATTTGGTATGGGGGGAAAAACAAAAACACAAAAAACAAACACCTGACCAATTTTAATGTATTTCTAGAAAATTATGTAATGTTCAAAACTGTAATACACATATTTTCATTTTAAATGTATTAATTCTTTAGATCAGGGGTTGGCAAATATTTTCTGCAAACGGCCAAACAGCAAATAATTTCAGCTTTGCACTCCATATGGTCTTTGTCAAACTAGTATTGTAGCAGAAAAGAAATTTCAGACAATAATAAGTGAATGAATGTGATTCAATGAAACTTTATTAACAAGCAGGACAATGAATTTGATTTGCCATCCATAGTTTGCAAACTCCTGTTCTAAAGATTTACTGAATGTCTACTATGTGAGAAGATACTCATTTATAGTCAAGTTTGCTTTAATGAATTAAATTGATGATATATAATAGCAGTTTGAATGTACTATTTATTTTCATCATTATTATACTTACTAAGAAGATATTCAAATTTTGTAGCTTCTGACACAAAGTGTCTCCAATGCAGGCTCGTAAGGCATCATATCTATCTCCTCTGAAAAAAAGAACATAACAAAGAAAACAGAAAGGCATTTAAAACATTAAGATTAGTTTCCTTGTTGACACAAATTTAAAGTACTTGAAAATGAAAGCCTAACTATTGGGGTATATGATTTTGGAGCAAATGCTTTAATCAGATTCTCAAGAGATTTGTGACTCAAAAAGGTGAATCATTGATACAAATAAAAGTTGCAGTTAACAATGGTTCACCAGAGTGGCATTTTGAAGGCTAACCATTCTCATAAAAATATATAATTTAAAACTTTATATTTATTATTTATAAATTGGTAAAGACATGGCATTATTATGGCATGTCATGTCTAAAAGGGAAATGACTGCAAAGTAAATGAGCTAGGTTTCAGAAAAGACATTTAAAACAACTTCATGTTTAAACAAAAACTCTTTTAATCTGGTTGCCTATCACAAATATACAAATAAGAAAAAAACAACAGAAATTCTATTACCGTGGGAGAAATTCTTCCCGTTCTGGTTTGCCTAGGAACTTGACAATATCTGCTGCTTCAATGTATAACTTAAAGTAGAAGATAAAAAAAGAATTTACTATGTATAGAATTTAAGAGAAAAAGTATTCTCTTCTATAGTTATTTAATAATTAAGAAAAATAATAAAATACCAACGTAGAATAAAATAATAGATTCAACATGTAATTGTTTTTATACATTATACACTCCTGTATTCTTTCATAAAAGCAATGATTAAAAATGAAGGAAAATATATAAATAAAATATATAATTTGATTCATGTAATTTAGCCATCTTAAAGGTGTTTAACAAACAAAAGAAAACTTCACCTCTATATCTATTTTATATAACTACATAAAAACTCCGGAAGTCTCATTCAATTTTAGCTACATCTGAATAAGTAATGAAAACAACCAACATGTTGCAACCCCAAAATATGCCTTTTGGGAAATGATTTTAAGCTGGTTATTAAAGACTTAAAAAGCAACATAAATGTGGCAACAAGGTAGGAATCTAGCAAAGCCTGTTTGGTGAACTTCCCTCTGTATCCCAGCAAGACTATGTTTACCACACGTTTGATCTTTTTCATCTAGCTATAAATTGCCTTTCCCTTTGAAATCCCAGGCTCCTGCCTCCCTCTCTTTTGTCCAGATGGCATATAAGATTCAACTGCCCAATGCAGCTTTGGAGTCTTAATTTCTTAATAGAGGCCCAGTGCATGAAAATTCCTGCACTGGGGGGTGCGGGGTGGTGTTGGGCAGGTTCCTCAGCCAAGCCTGCACCCTCTCGCAATCTGGGTCCCCTCAGGTAAGGTCCCTAGGCCTGGCCTGAGATTAGGGTCTATTGGGGCTTTCCTTCCCCTGACTGCAGGCAGCTGGCCCGCCCCTGCCGCTGTCACTGCTGGCCATATGTGCAGCGCTGCTACCCGCTCCTGTCACCGCTCCGCTCCTGTCACCGGTTGCCTCCCTCTGCAGGGGACAGGCGTGGGGTGTGATCGCTTGATGGCCTGGGTCTCCCTTGGCGAAGCGATTGCAGCTGTCCCTGCACACCAGCCACAGTACCGCTGGCCAGCACCTCTGTGGGGCGACCGATGGCAGGGCCCCCAGATTGATCACCTAGCAGAGGAGGCCGGGAGGCCTCACTCACCAGCTGCAGCACTACGGGCCTAGGTACCTGGGGGCCTCCTCTTTTTTTTTTTTTTTTTTTTTTTAAGTAAGAGTAATGTTTGCTGAGCGACACAGAGCTGAGTACTAAGAAGGGTTTACCAGGATGAAAATGCACCATACCCTCACCCCTGCCACCCCAACACCCAGAGACTACAGTACTTAGAAGTTAAACACACTAGCCATAACTGCTGAATATCTGTTCTTAACAAACCATAGCAATTTTTCTATATCACATCAAATGATTATAGAAATCCATTTATATTTTGCTTGTATAAAAAAAAAAAGCAAGTATAAAAAATGTGTAATTGAAAGCCATGCCAGGAGAGCCAGTCTGTAAACATTCAGAGAGTATGTGCTTTGCAAGGGCACCAGTGCCTTGTGCCCACAGCAACTCCAGAAGGGCGGGCAACAGTGTACCCTGTCACTCTGGGCAGGACTGAGCTGGACTGCAGTGGGTGGGCACAGCAGGGCCTGGCTTGCATTAAGATCAGAGTCAGGGCCAGGGATGGGGGCAAGGAGATTGCAGTTTCACTCTTGAGTTCCATACTCAGCCTAATTTTGGTTGCAACTCATGGCTTTTCCTGGCTGCTCAGAGGGCCTTGGGTGGGTGATCTGGCGGAAAGGCTGAAGAAGTGCCCACAGTTGGGCGTCTCTCCAGCCCAGAGGCTCTATCCTACCTCCTGCAAGCCTGGCGCCAGGCAGAATAGACGCCCCTCCTCCCCTTCCAGGACTACTTTGGTCTCCTTGCTTGGTCCTGGGTTTCATCAGCGACTGGGTTTCTCCCCCTGGTGGGGCTGATCTGAGTTTCACAAAAAAAAAACCCATCTGATGCTGGCTGTGCTGAACCTCATTGAAGAGTTTTTCATGCAGCAAGGAAGAGTCCTCTGGGACCCTCCTCCTCTTCTTTCCTCCTCCCCCTCCACGGTCACTTCTCCAGATGCTCCAGCAGTGGGTTGCCTCCTTAGTTAGGGGTCTTAACGCTGTTGGTCCTGACGATGCAGGTGGGGCGATGCTGGTTGAGCATCAGGATGAGGTGCTGCTGCTCCTGCTTCAGCTCCTCCATCTGGGTTTTCAGCTCTGCATTCATGAGCTCCAGCCACTCAGATTCCCACTGCAGAAACTCCATTCGCTCCTCCTTCTTGTTCAGGCATCAGGCTGCCACAACTTTCTTTCCCCTGTGCCTTTTCCTTCACTCCTCTTTCTTGTGTAGCTCACTTTTCACAGGTTGAGGCCCAGTTTCACCTCCAGGAAGTGCAAAGGGGTGATCATGGCTCCAATGTTGTGGATGTCTGCGTCTTTCAGCTTCTCTGCTGAAATACTGAGGCTGAGCCCTGGCAGAGTCCACAGTCATGGAAAGGTCAGGTATCTGCCCAGGCATCATAGCAGGAGTGGCAGTCCAGCCTTGCAGAAGTCGCAGGCAGAGGCTGCAACCCCAGGGGGCCCCTGGACAGGCTGCAGGCACCATGCCTGCTCAGAAGTCGCCATGGCACCAGCCCTGCCTGCAGCATCCATTGCCGCCATCGCCTCCCATCACAGCCGCCCAGCATTCCTCCTGCATGCTATGGCGGGTGGCCTGGGTTTCTTTCTTTGAGGTGATGATTTGTGGGCTCTGCCTGCTGGCCTCATCACCCCTAACTGCTGGCTTGACTACTTGATTGCCCCTAACCGCTGGCCTGCCTACCTGATCACTCCTAACCACTAACTGCTAACCTGCCTGCCTGATCACCCCTCACTGCTTGTTGGGGGTCGGGGCTAGTCCTGGCAAGGGGCCATGGTGGTTCTGGTCTCTGGTTGTTCCACTGTTTTGGTCACTGGGCTTTTATTATATAATATAGGATGGAACCCTCTCAGGTATATCCTTGATTACTGTTTGATAAGTACCTACTCTACATTTATTTTCCAGCTTGAGGAATATTGTGTCACTTATAATTGCATATTCTATACAGGAAATGAGCTAGGAAGTCAATTTCAGAACAAGTTCAAGAGTCCTGAGATCTCATGAATGCTAACCTAATAATACAGGAGACTAAATATTAAGGATAGAAAATTCACACCCTAACTCTCACAAATGATGGGCATATATCCTAGAACGCAACTCTGGGTTATAATCCAATAGCCTCAATAAGAGTTTCAATCATAGATTTAAGTTTTGGTAGCATATTAGATCTCTCTCATGCATCAAAAATATTGTAAGGTTGCTTTTATAACATGTTAATACTAAAATTCCTAATAGACATTCATTGTATAGATGGATAATTTAACCTTAAATATAAAACAATACTAAAATACAGAACTAACCCACTGGCACAAAGGAGAAAACTTTCCTGTCACAGCTTTCAATACTTCTTGGCTGGCAACACCTCCTACTGCTGCAGCAAGTGGGGGTAAAAAGCCTTGAGCAGTCCAAGAGAGCCAACGCACAATGTCAGCATTTACTTCAGGCTGAAATATAAGCCAGGAAAGAAAATAGTATTAACAGTATTCACATAGTACACTCAAAATTTCAATGACTTAATGTGAGAATTTTTATAGTTAAATGTCAAAAGAAGCCACTCAGTTTCTCAAAATAAATAGTTTTAAAGTCCTGCCCAGTCTCTGTGGCTTAGTGGATTAAGCTTCGCCCCACGCAATGAAAGGTTACCAATATGATTCTGAGTCAGTCACGTGACCACGTTGCAGGCCTGACTCCCAGTTGAGGGTGTGCAGGAATCAGCAAAATAGCTGTTTTTCAAAGATGTTTCTATCTCTCTCTCCCTCTCCTTTCCTCTCTAAAAATCAATGAAAACATTAAAAGTTTTTAAGTCCTAAAAAAGTTCTAATCTTACAATGACTCAGTTGCATGTTAGTTTCCCAAGCAGTACATATTTCTCTTTACAGTACTTGCCATTTTTGTTTTTTTACTCATTATGTGACATAAACACACGAATTAGAACTAAATGAAATATTTAACATCTATAGGTTTTGTTAAATAACAGTTCTGTGATGTCTGTCAATATTTAGAAACAACCAGAATTTGTAAAAAAGTTTTAATGAAAACTATGGAAAACCTTGAACAAAAATAAATGAAAATAAAGTGATTCATATAAATGATGAGAAGCTGGCTATCAGTTTATGCTCTAAGTGGTAAATAAAAAAGTATGATTTTGTATTTATGATTGTTCATTTGTTTTTTTGTTTGATTTCTACATGAGTGAAATCATAAGGTTCTTAACCTCTTAGACATTTTTCTAACCACTCCACATGCAATAAAAAGGCTTTCATTTATGACTAGTGATTCACTGTTTTCAGTACACTTTTTTTCTTCTTTCTTTTAATTACATAAAATATATTATTTGTACTAATGTTAAATTCCATTTCTCCTTCATTTTTACAAATTAACAACAGAAACATAATTTTCAAATAACTGCACAAACAATGCTACATTTATATCTGCTACAATAAAACTGTTGACCAGCAGGCACTAGCACCATAACATAAAAAAATCCATTTTCTAGGTGATATGTCCTTACATGATATGCAAAATGCAATTAAGGGATATGAATAAATAACTTATAAAAGAGACAATTTATATATAGTAAAGCTAATGAGTTTATATAGTAGGTTACATATATTTGGTGAGTTAACAAACCAAGTAAATCAGAAGAAAAAATACTAATACTAAAACTAGAGAACAGTGGCAAATTTGAATTACTATATGCCACATACTGTTCAAGGTACCTTAAAAAATTAAATTATCTATTGTACACAAGAACTCTCTGAGGAATGTTAACATTTTATAAATTTATAAATTAAATCAGAATGCAGCCAAGTAACTTGTCTCCTGTCAGAATCAATAAGTAGCAAAGCATGATTGGTAAGTTAATAAAAAATTAATATACAGAACATCTATGTTATACTTTGATAGCTGTTAACTTTCAATACTTACCTTCTCTTCCAAGGTTTCCCTTATAGATGTTGCTAGTTTCAACAGCTCTTCTGAATCTTTTTTGCATCTAGGATTCAAAACAAAGCACCTCAAATTCAGTTTTCTCAAATGTAATAAACAATAGATCATATTCAAATCTAAGATATATGTAAGAAAATGCGGAATTTTACTAACAGTAGAAGCACAAATGCTTTAGCGACATGAACACTGGCTTACAAATTCATTACTTCAAAATCATGCTCACCTAGGAATAATGCTTCTGACTTAATAGGCTAGAAAAATATTACATAATGGATTTCATAACTGAATTAATATCAGATTTTTCAATTTAAAAAGTTGTAGCTTTTGAAGAATTAAAAATGGGAAAAGTCTTATTTAATATAATTCTAATTCTATAAATTAATCTCTCTATTCTCACCAGGAAGACCAGGAAGTCATTAAAATATTTATATAGTTTGGAGTACGTACTGTTATTACAATTTTAAGATGCTTAATTAGTTTTCAAATATTTTAAACTATAATCCCTGAAATACTGTTTTTTCCCCCAATATGATATTAGAATATTTATTTAAGTATCATCTAATAATGTTCATAACATTTAAGGAAAATTTTCATTTTTTTCCAACTAACAATGTTACACATGCTTCCATTTACTTCTAAATCTCTGTAATAAAGAGCCTGGGTTTAACGACAGATCATGACCAAAGGCTGACTACTGTGGCTGCAGGTGACCCAGCAGTGACTGCTGAGGGGGCTTTGAATCAGGCCTGGAAAGAGACCCGAAAGAGAAGCAGGGGCTGATCTATAGCGTCTGAGGCAGCTTTTAAATAGCACTTGCCTCTCTCTTTCCCTCAGAGTCTGGCCAGCAGCCCCCAGGCCATTTCCCCCCAGGCCTCCACTGGTGCTGATCAGCCCTGCCTTTCTGATCAGGCCCTGTTGATAGGCTCAGAGACGCTGACTGGCATAGAAACCAGCCAATCAGAACACCAATCCGAGGTCAGTCCTGCAGTCAGGCTGGATTGCCATGGGGACCCAGGGCTGACTACTGAGGCTGCAGGCCTGGTGACCCAGCAGTGACTGCTGAGGGGGCTGCGAATCAGACCCAGAAAGTGACCTCAAGAGAGAAGCTGATTTGTAGCGTCTGTGGCAGCTTATGACCAGCACTTGCCTCTCTCTTTCCCTCAGAGCCTGGCCAACAGCTGCTTCCATTTCTCTTTGAGCTGCCACGGGGGCTGCTGATCAGCCCTTCCTTTCTTATTAGGCCCTGCTGATAGGCCCAGAGACGCTGACTGGCATAGAAACTGACCAATCAGAACCAAATTGGCCAGATCAGGCTAGCAGGGGAGGGCAGTTGGGGACTAGATCAGACCAGCAAAGGAGGGCAGCTGGGGGCCAGCTCAGGCCAGCAGGAGAGGGCAGATGGGGACAAGATCAGACTAGCAGGGGAAGGCTATTGGGGGCAAGATCAGACTGGCAGGGGAGGGCCTTTGGGGGAAACCAGGCTGGCAGGGGAGAGCAGTTGGGGGTAAGATCAGGCAGGCAAGGGAGGGCAGTTAGGGGCAATCAAGCAGGCAGGCAGGTGAGCTTTAATGAGCCAGCAGTCCCGGATTGTGAAAGGGATATCCGACTGCCGGTTTAGGCCCAATCCTGATCAAGCCTAAACCGACAGTTGGACATTCCCCAAGGGGTCCCTGATTGGAGAGGGTATAGGCTGGTTGAAGGAACCGCCCCCTCCACCCCTCTGTGCACATATTTTGGGTACTAAATTCACGCACATGCATGCATTTTAAATAGTACACTTGAATTTAACTATAATTATAACATCAAATACGTTTTCATAAACTGAAATACTGTTTTATAACAAAGAAAAAAGTTATTTAAAACAAGGAATGTTACCCAATATTTGTCTTGCGTCCATAATTCTCCTGAAACTGGGCCAAGGCAAGTATAGCTGTGTGAATCTCTAAAGGTGCCTATTTAGAACATTAAAAAGAGGTCAATGTAATATGTGCCAGGCACTGTGCTAATTCTTTTTAAAACATAATCATTACAATAAATTAATTAGCTTAACACTATTATTAACTGAGAAGGGAGCTGAATCTTCCAGAAGTTAAATGACTTGACTTAATGGCAATAAAGTAATATTAAATAATAGATTAAAGTCTCAATCCCAGGTGGTATTGACCAGTTTTTACTAAGTTATCTATATGAAACTTAGAGTAATATCAACTAAACAAACACATAAAAATATCTGTATAAGATCACTTTTTTTCCTTATCAAAATTTATAATTTTGGAATCTGTCAATATTATTCTTTCCTTATCACAAATACTGTTCACTGCTACAAAATTATATCCATTGATTTTAAAAAAATGCTTCCGAGGCTTTTTGAAAAAACAGTTATTATATGAACTCTACATGGTTCAGAAAATCTTTTAATAAGAGTAACCTTGCATATAACTATCAAAGCTAGCATACCATTATAAAACCTTTTCCTATTATTTTAACATTTTTTTCATGATATAAATTTCTGTTCTAATCACTGGAAGTCAACTTTATATATGTGAAACAACCTTTATCAAGAAAATCTTACAGAAAGGTATACACATGGTTACTTCACTTTAACTTTATAGCCTCTTACCAATCCCAATCCCCCACTCTGCTGCCTCTCTTAAAACTTCCTAAGTGTTTATTTACCTCAGGTTTACTAAAATCCGCAATAAGGCACTTTGGGTGTTTTATCTGCTTCTCCAATGACTCCTAATAGAAACAAAACAAAACAATTACTCCCTTGCAAGTGAGTGATTGACAAAATATACAGAGTATTAAAAGTAACAGAGCTTTCAAAAAAATCTGAAATAACTAACATTGGGCTACTAAAGTTCTTTTTTTAAAAGTACTATTAAGAATAACTTATTCACTAATCCACTGAGCCAACACTGATAGAGCTACTAGGTCCAAATAAATTAAACAGGACTCAGAATGATTTGATATTAAAGTTTACTTTCCACTGGAATATTGTCAATGCCATCTTGACCAGAAGCCTGGTCTACTAAGTTTTAAATGAAATATAAAATACCTCCTAATATTCTTGTTACCCCCATCTTATTACCACACTTAAAAAAATATATATTGCCGAAACCGGTTTGGCTCAGTGGCAGAGCGTCGGTCTGCGGACTGAAAGGTTCCAGGTTCGATTCCGGTCAAGGGCATGTACATTGGTTGCGGGCACATCCCCAGTAGGGGGTGTGCAAGAGGCAGCTGGTTGATGTTTCTCTCTCATCGATATCTCTAGCTCTCTATCTCTCTCCCTTCCTCTCTGTAAAATATCAATAAAATATATATTTTTAAAAATATTAAATGCAATCAGGCAATCTGACCTACATAATAAATTTGGGAAGAAATGGTAAAAACATCTGTATATAATTGGGAAAAAAAGATCTATTGTTTTAACTGAAAAGCTACCATATTTTTCTGGTATCAAGTTATCAAGACTTGTGATAACTGAAAAGACTAGAAAACTCAATTACAAAGACCAAAACACCAAATAACCAACCAACCAACCAAACACACACAAAATAACAAAACCCTCAGCCACCTACACAATATGAAATTTACTTGAAGCATAAATATCAATTTAAAAATTGGGGACAGGGACAAGAGAAAGTAAGGCAGGGGCAAATTTGACTAGTAGTAGTTATTTTCATCTGCTTGTTGTTCTAACTTTGGCTTGAACAAAGCCTTGTAGAGGACTATAGTTAATAATTCTGAAAAAGAAAAGGTAATCTCATTAAAACCATGAGAACTTGTAAGAAAAAAACAAAAATGTATTAGCTTATCCTGAGAAGTAGGCTCAAGATTTAAGTGGCAAGAGACTCCTGAGTTCCTTGCTACAAGTAGCCTTTCTCTATTCAGATACTTAGATTTTCCTTTTCAATGCCAGATGATAGGAATCACTTTATTTTTCTAACATATACATGGTTTCTTAAAATTTAAAAAAATATTCCATTTACTTTAAACATATAAGTGAATAATAAAATACACACAGTTTCAATGCTTATTAAAACTTACAAATTTATACTGTCTCATCTTTTGTTTTAGTAATCAATTTTAAGACATGATTGACTGATGATTCACAAGGTATAGTTCCTTTAATGTAATTTTTTTACCTCAATTATATGCATATGCTATTCTAGCTGTACATTTTTGGTTGATACCAGCTTATTTCCTTAGATTGATACCATTTTCCTTAAAGTGGGTACAAATTAAAAGAATAAAATCTGTTCAGGCTTTAAATTAAGTGTTTGGTTAACTGACTATTCATTTTATTTACTTTTTCTCTCTTCTGCCATTCTTCTTCTGTAGAGAAATAGTTTAAGCCAAAAAAGAAATACTTACAAAGTAAAATGTTTTAGGAATCTTAACTTGGACAGCTATGCCTCCATGTAAATAAGGTTCCAGTCCTGTAGTATCACCAATGCTAAAAGAAAATGGTGATACCACTAAAAGAAAAAAGAAAACCATTATTTATAGATATAAGTATTGGATTTGGAGGTTTATCAAGATGTTAATTTCCTATTATTTATAAAATTAAGATCCCAGTATAAATCTTTTTTTTTTTTGGCGGGGGGGGGGGAGAGTATAGAGGTAGGAAGAAGTGTGAAGAGCTAGACAAACTATTTTTTCAATGTGAATTTAAGTACTTAAAAATAACAAGGACTCTTGTTATCTCAACTCCCACTGTCAGCCATAGTGCATCTTTCAGTTCCTCGAATGCCTCTGTCTCTGCATATAGTAATAATCTTTTTACCAAGTTCCTAAGTCAATCCAATCATCAAATTTGAATCAAGAAACCTTGTCTCTGCTACTGTGGCACCAAAACTGGGTAGGTTTTCTTGCTAAGCTTATAAAGACTTATAAATGTGCAGAATAATGATTTAATAAACGAATTAATAAAACAAATAACTTACCAGTTATTTGTTGTGTAGATCCATTTAAGCCTGTCATCCCATTAATTTCTCGAAATGTTAGAAATTGTCCTGTCTCAAGTTTGTGAGGATGATTTTCAAGGCAGGTGACAATGCCAGGATTAGCCTAAAAATAAGAGTAATCTACTAACAAACAAGTTCACGTATTACTCTTTTGTGTACAAATTCCCAATGTCATTCAAAAAAAAAAATACCATGAAATTATAAAATTCTCAAAAAAATCCTCAAAATTCCAAGCCATTCTTCTCTTTCCTTAGTAAAAGTAAGTCTTTAAGTAAGTATAACAAAATAACAATTTATTTTTTATGAATGTCTAAAATATAATTTTTATGCTTGGGAAAAATAGAGATTCCAGTAAGAGTTCCAACATTTAAAGCAAAAAAATACTATGTAGCCCAGCCAGCTTCTCAGGATAAAAATAGAAATGAATTAGCATATTTCACCAAAGAGGATGGACAGGTGAAAAGTCCAGTTTCTAACTGCACATAATCCTGTACACTACTTGACTAAAGTGATAATAATCTATATGAAATCTAATAAAATTATCATTTTCTTTCTCTTTCATAATAGTGTAGATCCTAAAAATTATGATCACAAAAATGTAGATAAAAGTAATGTGATATGGCTTTGCTAATATCTCATGAAGAATAGAATTGACAAGGAATTTATTAAGGAGCAACAATTCCTTGCAGATAATTTAAATGGGCACATTTATGATATTTTCTAATTCTTTACGGATAATTTCATATTTCCTGCTTTATTCTATAAAAGAAAAGACCAGTGCAATACAAGAATTCATAATCTTCCTTGGAGCTTATGGTAACTGTATGATATTCTCAGAGACAAACCAAAAACAATTACAGAAGATAAAAGGCTAAATAATAAACCATTTTTTTAAATAAAGAGATACACAGAATTTTTTAAATTTTTCTTTAAAAAGTCAACATTACATTGGGTTAAAAAATAAAGCATAAAGATAATGTACTACCAAAAGTACATTATCATTCACTTATATTGACTTCTTTGGAGCTTTTAATGTAAACTGATTATAAAAGATGCAAATGCAGTTAATAATTTAGGCTAAAAAGAGTAAAAAATTAATTATAATGATTTTTCCTTTATAGGGAATAAAAAGTTAATCTGATCAAATACCTTTTGATTTGAAGATTAGTTAATTCTTAAAACTTTTTTCTTTTTCTAAATAATGTTTTAGAAATATAACAGCTTTTCTCTGATAACTTAAGTGTGCTTCTCTCTAGAGTTACTGTGTTGGGCCAGGTGACTTATGACAAAGTTACATCTATGATCTGACACAATGAACAATTCAGTAAACATTGACTCACAGTGTATGTCCTATAGGAACATGACATAGAACAAAATTAAAATTTATGACATTAGTGCCCAGGCCAGGTTGCTCAGTTGGTTGGAATGTCATCCTGTAAACCAAAAGGTTGAAGGTTTGATTCTGGTTCAGGGCACATACCTAGGTTTTGAGTTTGATCCCTAGTTGGGTGCAGATGGGAGGCAACTGAGTGATGATTCTCTCTCACATTGTTGTTTCTTTCTCCCTCTTCCACTCTTTCTAAAAATCAATAAAATCATATCCTCGAGTGAAGATTAAAATAAATTTATCACATAAGCTAATATTGGCCTACCAATCTATAATAATAAAAGGGTTATATGCTAATTAGACCGGATGTCTTCTGGACGTCCTTCCTGATGAAGCTGGGGCTAAAGGGAAGCCAGCCTAGATCCGGGGTGCTGGAGAGAAGCCGGGACAAGGAAGGCCTACTCTTGCATGAATTTTTGTGCATTGGGCCTCTAGTCGTTAAATAATTTTAGAAGGAATTAGGAATTCTCTTTTTAAATACAAATAGGTATGTATTTATATTGATTTCAGAGAAGGGGAAATAGAAACATCAATGATGAGAATCATTAATCGGCTGCCTCCTGCCCGCCCCCTACTGGGGATTAAGCAGAACCTGCAATCCAGGCATATGGCCTGACTTGGAATAGAACCATGACCTGTTGGTTCGTAGGTCCAGACTCAACCACTGAGAAACTTCAGCCAGGCAGGAGTACTCTTTTAATAATCTAACTTAAATTTAGCTTTACATATAATACGATAAAGAAATTAACAAAATATCTCTCGGGAATTACCTTAAAATCTTGTAAAACAACTAAAAAATATTGCATATTACAATATTTCCTAATACCACCTTTAAAAAATATTAACATCAACTTAAAAAATTAATCCTATATGTATGTATACAATATATATTATACAATCATACTTGCGTTATATTTGAAATGAAGATTTCTTTTGGTTCTTCTCCTGTTGTATCTAAAACTTCAAATTCATCACCAAAATCACAAAACAACTGTGACCAAATTCCATGTACATCTGCACTAATGAACTGTAAAATGATAAAAACAAGTTAAAGCTTATCTATTTAAATAAAAAAACAGCTCAACTATCTTAGGCTCTTTGTTGACAATTTCACTTATAATTAAGTATATCGTTTAGGATATAAAGTAAAATTGAATAGAATAAATTATTTTCTTGCAAATTGGTTCAGGAATCAAGAACTTGGCTATTTGGGACTTGATATCTAATGTTACAAAATTAGAAGCAACATCAGCATATCATCATTATACATTCTATGAGTTTTAGAGAACAAAAATTCCTACCTTGTCTTAATAGTTAAGCATGGTATGTAATAAGCAGATTATCTTGATTTCATGGTCTAGCAGAAAATTCTTACTTTACATTTCAGAAAAATATGGTGTGTCCATTCACCAAAAGCAGTAGCCAATGGAAAACAGAACAGAGCTAAAAGCTGAGAGTGGAGTCAACAGAAAAATGGCTGAGCAACTGATGAAAAGTAAAAATGAGGTTCTTTAACAGAATCATAAATTATTTACCGTATTTGCCGGCGTATAAGACGATTTTTTGGCCCTGAAAAATATGCCTCCAAGTGGGGGGTAGTCTTATACGGCGAGTATATAACAAACTCTGTATTTTGAGTGGAAATGTTAGGGGGTCGTCTTATACGCCCAGTCTCTTATACGCCGGCAAATACGGTATTTTTCAGGGCCAAAAAAATCATCTTATACGCCGGCAAATACGGTAAATTAATTTTTTATTATACTACACTCTTCTCTATTTTAAATCTGTACAGAAACTCTCTTCGTGTTATTTATAGAGTTATTGATACTATCTTACTTGATCATGTACTGCATTTCCTGTCAAAATAGTACATATAGCCAATTTTTATGAGACATAACATTGAGTAGAACTTCTATATATTTAAGTTTAAAAGCTCAGACTTAAGGACAATTTCTTCCTTTTCAAAACAACTTTTGAAATATATATATATATCAACTACATAAACAAGGATTTTAATTTATAAACTACTGTAATTATTTTATCAAACTTATGTGACCTATTATAAATTTACTGACCATTCCATGTCTTATTCATCTGTTTAATTTAAATTATGAACCATAGCACAAACATGCAAAGTGTAAAAATGCTATGTAATACCACAATCCGAAAGTACACCTATTTTATACAGTACAATTATGGCTTGGTGGCCATTTTAAACAGGATGAATAGCCTTTTCCAAATAAACAAATGTCTCACTAAGGAGGGGGGATTAACAATATGTATTCAATTGCAGAGAAGAATTTTGCATTTTCTCATCTAAATCTCTTTCCAATATTCCCAGTGTCACTACTACTTACCTAATTAATGTGGACCAAAAGCTAGAAGTTATTCTTGATTATTCTTTCCTTCACAACTCACAAGTTCTGCTAACCTCTCCTCCCTCCCTCCTTTCCTTTCTCCCTTCCAACAAGTTCAATAACTCACAATCCTTATTTTTCTACTGAATAAGGCACCAATATCTCTCACCTGGATTACTGCATTAGCCCCTCACTGGCCACCTGCCTCTATTCTATTCAGTGCTTTTCTGGTTTCAAGACTGCTTCATATTACTAAAATTATTGAGGACTCAAAGAGCTCTTATTTATGCTAGTTATACCTACTAATATCCACTGTGTTAGATATTAAAACTGATAAATTTTTTAAACCCAAGAATACACACACACACACTCTATATTAGCTGTCAGAGCAATGGTGTCACTATACATCAAAGAGAATCAGAGTGAAAAATGCAAATAACATTTTAGTAATATGAAATTTTATGAAAGGGTCCTTGGACCACACTTTTAAAAACTACAGCTAGAGTCTTCTCTCCATTCAGCACAACCAGAATGATCTTTAAAAAATATAAATTAAATCAAAACTCACAGTCTTAAAACTCAGACATTCTTAACTGTGATCTATAAGAAAATGGTCTTCTAACTACTTCTCCAACCTAATCTTCCAGCATATTTTACTCCTACTATCTCCTCTTTAACCAAACTCCCATTCTGGTCCTGCTTGCTTCCTTCTGCTTTTCAAACACACCAAGTGAAGTTTTATATTCGCAAGTCTTTACACTTGCACTTCTCATTGCTTTGAATGCTCTTCCTCAGATGAGTACTTAGCTGGCTCTTTCTTATTATTCAGGGCTCTATTCAAATATCATCTCAGAGAAGATGTTCCCTTACATTCAGTCAAAGAGAACCATCCTAACATCATGAGGATGTTATACTCTATTCTTTACATAGTTCTTTTCTTCATAGGATCTGAAAGACTTATCTGTGTATTTTCATAAGTAGGAAAATCTATATGTCCTATTCACTAATGTATTCATAGTGTCTAGAACTGCATGTTTAATGAATTTGTTAAAAGAGCCAATGTACCATCACCATTCCATACTAAAGTTAGATGATAAATTCAATATTTATCATACTTTCTATTTCTAGTCTTTATTCTTCCTTAGTTTTGGTAATCTGTCTATAAAAACCAAATTTAGATCTTAATTTTAAAAATATGACACCAAATTTAAAGAGAAAAACATTACGGTGTCATCCTCATATAAAATGAGAGCTTTTATGTAATCCAATAAAAAGCTAAAAATTTTAATAGTGCAAGTGTCCTTCCTTTGGTTAATGATATGTCATTATTAAGTGATGCTATTACCTTAATTGGAGGGCACTGAGAACGGCAAAAATCATTGATTTTCTTCTGCAATGGAAGTCTGATCTCAGTCAATACTACACACTGTTGAGGGGGAAAAAATTAAAAAAAAAAAAGAATGAAGAATACACAATTACTTTGGTAATGTACAACGTCTAAATCAGGAACATTTCTATTTATACTGAAAATACAATAGTATTCCAACCTAAAGTTAATATCTTCAGAGGTATGGAATAATAAAAGCAAAAACAACATAGTTAAGGGAAAACCTACTCATATTAAATTCAATTACCATCATAGACTTCACAATTAGAAGTAAACCATAATTTCCTCTGGTATTTATGCACTCCAAATGATTAGAGTTTTTGTTTTGTCTGTTTTTGATGTGAAAATACAAACCTAGTTATCAGAATACTAATTTAAAGTATTTAGTTAGCCTAAAAGTTTAACAATAACATTTTTAAAGAGATCTATTAGTTGGCTTAGCTTTCCCTTACTTCAGAGATATAACAGATTCACAATATAACTACTACTGCTTTACTACAGTTTCATTAGTGAAACTACAAAGTTCTGTAATAAATATCAAATTACAATTTTCAATGCTTTATTTTTTATCATTACCCTGTGATATTTTATAATCAGATTTTATCATAATTGATAAAGGTCAAATACTTTCTTAGTCATTAGCAGAGCTAGACTTTTAGTCCAGAGCTTTCCTTGTTGCTGGTTTCCATGACTTATGTTACTTAATTTTACCACAAATGTCCAGGTATTAATTTAGTGGCATACTTTCTGCAAGCAGATTATTTCTCTATGAGTCTCTCACTTTTCATGCATCTCACTAGGTATACCATGAATGCAAGGTTCTGACCATTATTTATTTGTGCCACTTATCAGGATAGTATTTATCTCATACAACCTGAGGAATGAGGTAATGTCTCCCTCTGGGACAAAAAAAGGAAACTTGTTTATAGCTTATTGTAAAACATTAAAACCAAGCTCAGTGTTCCTCTCTTCTAAAGGAACCCACTACATGTGTCCTCTTGCACTTTACTAGGATTTGGGGGAAGGCAAGCGGAAACAAGGAAAATACAATACTCATACTTCTTACCATGCTCTGAATAGTAAAGTTTTTAAGTCTGTAACACAAGAATCTCATGTATTCTTGCCAGTGTTCATCAAATAGTAACACATTAACTCAGCTTGTAAATAGGATAAAATCAATTCTAAGTATAACCCGTCTAGTGTGGCTTAGTTGGTTGAGCATCATCCCATGTACCAAGAAGACACCTGTTTGATTCCAGTCAAGGCACATGCCCAGGTTGCAGACTTGACCCGAAGTAGGGGTCATGTGGGAGGCAGCTGACTGATGCTTCTCTCTCATTATTGATGGTTTTCTCTCTCTCCCCCTTCCTTTCTAAAATCAATAAAAATATACTTAAAAATATTCTAACCGGTATATATTGAATCTAACTTATTTAATCAATGCTACTAAGTTCCCAGCCAGAGTTGGAGAATTGCTTCTTATGGGGAAAAAATTGACACATATATGGTCACACAGTGCCTGAAGAATAGAGGAGAAATACAGGAGTATTTTTTTTCCCCCTAGACAACGGGAAATACCATAATCTAATCATAAGGAAAACCAGGGTAAATATAATCACTTTTAGACCATCCAGTGTTTAGAATTTTTATTATTTGTTATCTTAAGTAGATCCCATGTTTTACTTTTCTGTAATTGGATTAGATACCACCTTTAATTTATGACCTCAGGAAGAGAAGAGTGTACTTTCCTGCTCCTTTAGTTTGGGCTTGACTGTGTGACTTACTTTGGCTAATGTATTATTCAATGGAAGTAACACAGAGCTTGACATATACTTAGATGGTTGGACTTGCCCCTCTGCATTTCTGCTATTGCCATGAGACCATGTGCTAGGTAGCCCCCTGGTCCCAGAAGAGAGGCACCTGGAGCAGAACCCAGACTTTGGAGTTCAAGTTCAATCTAGAATAGCTGAACTCCAACTGACATGCAAATACATGAGAAAGAAATGCATGTTGCTATAAACCACTACGTTTTGGGTAGATTTTTATGCACATTACTGTGAAAATAGATGACGAATATAATTGCTTTGTCAGAAGTTGATAGGCCCTTTGCCTAAAATAAAGCATTAGAAATGTATTATTCTAAAGGAAGTCTTATCCTGAAATTGTTTGTTTTGCTTGATAGAATAGGTTAGATTAGTTATATCACATTAATGCTTAATGATTTGCCTTGAAATCTGTCAATAACCTCCAATATTAAATGGTGCACCAACCTGGTATTTATCTAAGAAGGAGAGATCTGTGGTTTCATTTAAAGGAAGAGAAGAAGCTGTAACATGAACATATGGATTTAGTTCTGCAATATGTTGAAGAACAGCTTCAGCCCTTAAAAAAAGAAAGAAAAAGAAATGACCTTTAGTATTCTCTCATCCAATATATTCAATCTCTCAAACTTGGACACTTCTACATCAGAGGAATCTGAATGTCACAAAATTTCAACAGAAATTTAATAAGCTATAGAAGAAAAAAGCTGAGACATTTATATTTATAGATGACTATACAATCTTGAGATGTAGCATACTATCATAGTAAGACATAATCTCAAAGTGAATCCTTATAGTTTCAAGCTCCAAATTCCGTCTTATAATGATTCAGAAATAATAAAGACTTCCTTTAACAATCTTTAAAAATTCATTCCTAGGTAAAAATGTGACTATATTAAAAATTTGACCAATATAAGTAATTAAGTAAGTATATGTCAATACTTATTTATCAATGGTAGTGCAACTTTATGGTGATGAGTTAAACAACTATTATTGAACCAGTGTTCTGAATACAGATAATATTCTAAGTAATTGCAAGAATAAAAAAAAATGTCCTGCCCTAGCTGGTTTGGCTCAGTGGATAGTGTCGGCCTGCAGACTGAAGGGTCCCAGGTTTGATTCTGGTCAAGGTCACGTGCCTGGGTTGTGGGCTTGATCCCCAGTAGGGAGTGTGCAGGAGGCAGCCAATCAATGATTTTTCTCTCATCATTGATATTTCTATCTCTCTCTCCCTCTCTGAAATCAATAAAATATATTTTTAAAAATATTTCCTATGATAATGCCTATGATAATTTCCTATGATAATGTCAAAATATCTTATCTTCACCTGTTTCTCTTATTAACAACATCATCTTCACAGAGAAAGAAGTTGGTTCCTAGATCCCATGGTTGGCATTTTTCTACATCATGAATTGTAAGTGCCTTCAAAAAAAAGGAAAATATCTGTTAAATTCAAAATAGGACAAGGATGTTCACCGTCTACAATATTATTTACATTATATTAAAATATTATCCTATAATTAAACAATAAAAAGGCTTAAGAATTAAATTAGATCTATTCACAGATGAAATAACTATATATATCAGAAAATCCAGAAAAATTAAAAAAAACTATTTCCAACAGTAAGAGAATTAAAATTTTTTGAAAGCAGCCAAGTTAGATAAATCAACACATAAATAAGCATTTCCAAATGTTCCATGTTCAAAATAATATAATTGACTATCTATAAAAAATGTTTGTGACTTGAATTACAGACCACAAATATTAATTTTATAAAAGGAGGCATGGGTCCTGGCCAGGTGACAGCTCAGTTTGTAGGAGCATTGCCCTATATGCCAAAAAGATTGTGGGTCAGATCCCTGATCAGAGCGTGAACAGGAGGCAACTGATGGATATTTCTCTCTCTTTAAAAATCAATGAAAACATATTCTTGGGTGAGGATTTACTTTATATTTTATTGACTTTTTAGGGAGGGAGAAAAAGAGAGAGAGATGTGAGAGATACATTTATCAGTTGTCTCCTATGAAGACTGAAACCTCAACTCAGGCATGTGTCCTGACCGAAAAATCAACTCACGACCTTCCTGTGTATGGGAGGATGTACCGTATTTGCCGGCGTATAAGACGATTTTTTGGCCCTGAAAAATATGCCTCCAAGTGGGGGGTCGTCTTATACGCCGGCAAATACGGTATATGTTTGATTACATACATCCTTGTGACAATTTTCCTGCATGTCATAAGCATTTGAATATAAATTAAAATGTTGAAATCAAATCTGATATTGTTTTACCTTTTATTTGGTGTGTGGAAGGTGTGCGGAAGAGGGGGTAGTCTTATACGGCGAGTATATAACAAACTCTGTATTTTGAGTGGAAATGTTAGGGGTCGTCTTATACGCCGGCAAATACGGTACTAACCAACTGAGCCACACCAGCCAGAGCCCTCCCTCGGGTGAAGATTATTTTAAAAAAGGGCATGGTATATGAAAACAAATTATACTAAAAAAGAAATGCATCTGACCCTGTAAAATATTGAAGTATGTTCAATCTTGCTCAGAAATGAAATACCTTTTCTCATTCTTTAGAATGGCATAAGTCCAAAAGTTTGACAATATACTCTACTGATAAGAATGAGGTGAATCAGAGATTCTCAATACATCAGTGGTGGAAATGTTAGGCTGCACAACCTCAATGGAAAAGAATTTTGCAACCTCTAGCAAAATGACATGTGCATTTATACTCATATAGCAATCCCGCCTTTAAAAATATATACCAAAGACACACTGGGAAAAATACAAAAAGACATGGATAAGTATTAATTACCACACTATTTATAATGGCAAAAGACTGGAAATAATCAAAACATCTATCAGTGAAGAAGTGGATATAATAATACATGCTACATTGGTAAAATGTATATCCCTGAAGCTACTAAAAAAGGAATATTTATAATTACCACTATGGTGTAAATCCAAAACATGCTATTAAATGATAAAAAGCTAGATGGAGGAAAATATGGCTCTTTATCTAAGAAAGGCAGATGGAAATAAATTTTATATGTACAAACACATATAAAATTTTCACATTTATTTGTTTTGCTTATATTTAAAAATAGATGAAAAAAGGGGGTGAGATAATAAGAAAAGGAGGGTATAGGGTACAAAGAAGCTAGACTTACCTAAATATACTTTGTTTTATAAAACTGACTTTGAGTTATTTAAGTTTCGCATAGTATTAATACTATGTTAAATAAAAAAGCAATTCCTAAAAACCCAAGCAAAATAGACTAAATTACTATTAAATTTGTTGTAACTACCCAAAGGAATGATTTAAAGTGACTAAAAAAAAATCTTATTTTTTTAAAATTACTTAACTGTTTTTGATAGTAATCATATTGTTATTAATACTGGAATTGTTTTGCTAAAAAAAAACTTTGCAATCAAAGACTACTGAGTTTGCCAAAAGGACTCAAGAACTTGAAGAAGATCTGAACAAAGCAAAGGTAAAACAATTTGAGCATCAATGAGAACAGCTACAATAATAGATCAAAACCTATCAAATCTGTGTTATCCCAAACACACATTCACTGGCTACTGCTAGGGGATAATAGAAAAACCACTGATTTGAAAACTGGTAAATAAAGTGGGAAAATATCAAATATTTCTTCTGCTCTTCATATATGTATACTTCAGTTGAACCAAATATGTGATAAATGAAAAATTTTCTCTCTAAATATTATTCCAGCTAATAAATAAAGAAAAAAAAATGACAGAATTAGAATATCACTGCCACTAATAAAATAATGAATCCAGACAATAATCATTAATAGGTAGAAATAACCATAAAAAGAAAGACAACAGAATATTATTTTTTCCTCAGGGGAGAACAAATTATCACCTGTGAAGTAGTGGTGCCACAAGAATCAAATATGAATCTGACTGAATATACTACCAGTTTATAGGAAATACAGAAGTAGAGGTATATGTGATGAAAAACCTAGTTTCTTTAATAAATTGCAAGAGGGGAAAAAAACGAAAGCAAAATCTACAAATTAAAAGAAACCAAGTTTAGTATGTGGACTTTATTTGGATCTTGATTAGAACAAAATTTAAAAAAAAACTCAGGAGATAATTGGGAAAATTTGAACTTTAACTAGATATTTGATGACTATGGTAGGCTTTTAAGATAGCCTCAATAATTCTCACTTCCTGGTTTTTAGGCCTTTATGTAATTCCCTCCCCTTGAGTGTACAAACTAGACCTAGTGACTTGCTTTCTGAGGAATACAGCAGAGGGGAATGAATGTCACTTTTGAGATTAGATTACAAAAGACTGGTCTGCTAGAACATTCCATTTCTTTTCTTCTTGTTAGCTTACTCTGATGAAGCAAATTGCCCTAATGAGAGGGCCACATGATTAACAGCCAGAAAGGAGCTGAGGTAAGAATGTGAATTGGCACAACTTTGCCACTGAATCCTTTCAATAACTACGTGAGCCACCTTGGGAAGCATTTCTTTACCCTAGATGACTGCAGACCCTGCCAATATCTTGACTGAGCCTTTTTAGAGACTTTCAATTAGAGGAACCAACTAAGTTGTATCTGATTTCTGACTCACAGAAACTGAGATAGGTGCTCCCTTTAAGTTGCTAAGTTCTGGGATAATTTATTTTGCAGCAATAGATAACTAATACAGTGAAATTAAGAATCATTTTTTAGATGTGAAAATGGTATTGTAGTTATATTTTCAAAAGGGACCCTTATTTTTTAGAACTATATACTAAAATATTTAAGGAATGTATAATAGGATGTTTGAGATTTATGCAAGAATAATTTGGTGGTTGGGGAAGGCACTGGGAAATAGGGAGAAGATACATGAAAACAAATTAAAATTTGACTATGAGCTGATAATTGTAGCTGCATGATGGGTACAACGGGTTTTGTCAAAAACTATTTTAAAAAAATTTTTAAATTTCCTATAATAAAAAGGTTTTTTTTAAAAAAAAGACTGAAGCATAGAATTAAAACAATTTTGCTACTAAATGAAAAAGCAATAATTAATTCAAAGTGTAAATAGTATTACCACTACTGAGAAACAAAAAAGAAATTTAAAAAGAGTTCATAACAAATAATTCTTTTTACCAAGGACATTTACTCACCTTAATTCCTGCAAGAACAAGATTCTTTGCTATAAAGAAAAAGGAAAATAATAGCTTAATATTAGGAATGTATAACAGATATGTCTTCATGGAGCTTCATCACATCTGTCTAAATAATTTTAATTTTTTTATTACTTAAGGAAATATGTCCCTAAGAAGATATAGATTAACAACAACAACAAAAAAATGTCCTTAATCATATCACACTGAGATAATTACTCTTAAAATTTTAGTGTATTCTTCCAAACATCATTATAAATATATGTATATGTGGTCTACCATAATGAATTAACAAATACAGTGAATAACCACTAATAGCTATTAACATCACAAAGAGAACCAAGAGAGTCATTACTGGTTCTTTCTGGAAGACTATAACTTTTGGCAAGACTGTGAAGTAGTCGTGCCAAAAGAATTAAACCTGATCAAGGTTTTGAATTTAATTTTCCTCACAAAAATAATACATGGGGAAGGTGTTAAATCTTTAAATTATGCTCAAAAGTGTCATGTAAAATTATAAATAAAAATTATTGCTTACCAATTTCCAAACCAAGACCACCCATACCACTTAAGAACACATGGGACTTGGCCATCTTCTGCATTGCTGTGTCTCCAAGAACGTACCTCTGTCGACTATATGTAAAACATAATGAAAAACAATAAATTAAGTCATCAAAATTATATATCCTTTTAAAGTTGTTTACAAACAACCTGACAACCAGATCCTGCTCAGAGACTCCTTTTGGATCATTTGCATAGTGTTTACATTTTCTAAATTAATTGCTAAATAAAGTATGAAAGGTGGATTAGAGACAAGAGTAGCTCTAGCTGAAACCGGTTTGGCTCAGTGGTAGAGCGTTGGTCTGCGGACTGAAAGGTCCCAGGTTCGATTCCAGTCAAGGGCATGTACCTTGGTTGCGGGCACATCCCGGGTCGGGGGTGTGCAAGAGGCAGCTGGTCGATGTTTCTCTCTCATCGACGTTTCTAGCTATCTATCTCTCTCCCTTCCTCTCTGTAAAATATCAATAAAAAAATTATTAAAAAAAAAAGAGTAGCTCTAAAGAGATCACAGAAAAGAATAATAGTTCATTGAGAGATGCCAAATGTAGGGAGAGGGAATGAAAGACATGGAATTAAGATTTGTTCAGAAAAAGAACTAGAAGGATTTTAAAAGCTAATTGAATTTGGAGGGTAACAAATAGGGAAAAAAATTTAAGATGATACCACATTCCTATAAGCATTTAATTAAGCTTGGGAAGAGGAAGAACAAAAAATCCAAATAGTGTTGAGTGCTACTTTATGCCAAAAATTAGTACTCAATAACGTAAATTTATATGAATAATTTTAGATAAAAATTTTAAACTAAGATGTTATTCTTTTTGTGAGTTTTGTTTTTATTTTTTTTCTTTATTAAGGTATTACATATGTGTCCTTATCCCCCCAAAGCCCCCCGTGCTCCCACTCATGCCCTCACCCCTCTGGTGTCTGTGTCCATTGGCTAGGCTTATATGCATGCATACAAGTCCTTTGGTTGATCTCTCCCCCTTACCCCCACCCACTCCTACCTTCCCTCTGAGGTTTAACTATCTGATCGATGCTTCTCTGTCTCTGGATCTGTTTTTGTTCATCAGTTTATGTTGTTCATTATATTCCACAAACGAATGAGATCATGTGGTATTTATCTTTCTCCGACTGGCTTATTTCACTTAGCATAATGCTCTCCAGTTCCATCCATGCTGTTGCAAATGGTAAGAATTCCTTCTTTTTTACTGCAGCATAGTATTCCATTGTGTAGATATACCAGTTTTTTTAATCCACTAATCTGTTAATGGGCACTTAGGCTGTTTCCAAATTTTAATTAGCTATGATAAATTGTGCTGCTATGAACATAGGGGTGCATATGTCCTTTCTGATAGGTGTTAATTTTCTTGGGATATATTCCTAGAAGTACAATAACTGGGTCAAATGGCAGTTTCCTTTTTTAATTTTTAAAAACTTCATACTGTTCTCCATAGTGGCTGCACCAGCCTGCATTCCCATCAACAGTGCACAAGGGTTCCTTTTTTCTGCATCCTCACCAGCACTTGTCATTTGTTGATGGACAGCCATTCTGACAGGTGTGGGATGGTACCACATTGTCATTTTGATTTGCATCTCTCAGATGATTAGTGAGTTTGAGCATGTTTTCATATGTCTCTTGGCCTTCCTTATATCTTCTTTTGAAAAGTATCAATTTAAGTCCACTGCCCATTTTTTTATTGGGTTATCTTCCTTTTGTTAAGCTGTATGAGTTCCCTGTAAATGTTGGAGATTAAACCCTTATCGGTGATAACATTGGCAAATATGTTCTCCGGGCAGTGGGCTTTCTTGCTGTTTTGTTGATGGTTCCTTTTGCTGTACATAAGCTTTTTTTTTTTTTATGTAGTCCCATTTGTTTACTTTCTCTTTAATTTCCTTTGCCCTAAGCACTGTATCGGTAAAGATATTGCTTCAGCACATTTCTGAGATTTTGCTGACTGTGGATTCCTCTAATATTTTATGGTTTCCTGTCTTAAGTTTAAGTACTTTATCCATTTTGGTTTATTTTTGTGTATGGTGTAAGTTGGTGGTCTTGTTTCATTTTTTTGCATGTATGTGTCCAATTTTCCCAACCCCATTTATTGAAAAGACTGTCTTGACTCCACTGTATGTTCTTGCCTCCTTTGTCAAATATTGAGCACAGTGGTTTGGTTTGATATCTGGGTTCTCTAATTCTATTCCATTGGTCTATGTGTCTCTTCTTGTGACAGCACCAGGTTGTTTTGAGAATAGTGGCTTTGTAATACAGCTTGATATCTGGTATTGAAATCCCTCCTACTTTGTTCTTCTTTCTCAGGATTGCTGTAGCTATTCGGAGTCTTTTATTTATTCCAGATGAATTTTTGGAGAGTTCGTTCTAGGTCTGTGAAATATTCGGCTGGTATTTTAATGAGGAGTGCATTAAATCTATAGATTGCTTTGGGTAGTATGGACATTTTAATGATGTTGATACTACCAATCCATGAACGCAGTATATTTTTCCATCTCTATCTCTTTTTTTCAGTGTCCTATAGTTTACTGAGTACAGGCATTTACCTTAGTTTAGTTTATTCCTAGGTATCTTAATTTTTTTGGTGCGATGGTAAATGGGTTTGTTTTTTTAATTTCTCTTTCTGTAAGTTCACTATTGGTATATAAAAATGCCACAGATTTCTTGGTATTGATTTTGTATTCTGTTACATTGCCAAATTCATTTATTAAATCTAATAATTTTTTGATGGAGTCTTTAGGGTTTTCTATGTACAGTGTCATATTATCTGCAAATAATGAGTTTTATATCTTGTTTTCTAATTTGGATACCTTTTATTTCTTCTTTTTTGTCTAATTGCTATGGATATCTGTATAAAAGAAATGAAATTGGACCTTATCTTACACCATGTACAAAATGAACTCAAAATAGGTTAAGGACTTAAGGACATGAAACTAAAACCACTAGAAGAAAACAAAGGAAGAGCTTCTTAACATTGATTTTGACAAAGACTTCCTGGATATCACACCAAAAGCACAGGCCATAAAAGCAAAAACAGACCAGTGGGACTACTTTAAACTAAAAAGTTTCTGTGTAACAAAAACAACAACAAAGTGAAAAGGCAAACTACAGAATGGGAGAAAATATTTGCAAGTCATATATCTGATAAGGGCTTAATACCTAAAATATATAAGGAACTATAATTCTATAGTAAAAACATACACACACACACACACACACACACACAAAAAAAAAAAAAAAAAACAAGCCCACAAAAATCTGATTTAAAGATAAGGAAGGACTAAAAGAGACATTTCTCCAAAGGTAACACATATATGTGTTATGAAAAGATGCTCAACATCACAAATGATTAGAGACATGCAAAATCTCAATATCACCTTATATCTGTTAAGATGGCCATTATAAAACAAAACAAAAAGACAAAAACAAAATTCCATAAAATAACAAGTGTTGGTAAGGATGTAGAGAAATCTGAATTCTTGTACACAGGTGGTGGGAATGTTTTAGTCTAGAAGTAATAGAAAACAACATGGATGTTCCTGAAAAATTTAATAAGAAAACCACCTCATGACCCAGCAATACTGATTATATAATTACTACTGTATATACCATACTTAAACAGCTATATCCTAAAACTTTCAGTCAAGCAAACTGCAGCCTACTTAGATAGCATTGCAAACAAAAAATTTAATCTTTGGCTTACTGAAAATTATACTCATTAGTCAGCAATTACTGGATTGGAGGGATATAAAAGTTCTATAGAGATTTTAACAAAATAATGAATAAAATTAGCAAAAGAGTTCAAAGAGCTGCCAATTGTTATCCCAAGAATATGATCAAAAGGACATTAAGAACAACATAATTATAGATTAAGAGTCCAAATGTAAAGTGACTTCTGAAGTATGTTGATAATCTGAGGAATATATGGTAAAATAATTCTCACATATGCAAAATCAGGTTAGTCTTTCATCCACTTTTCCCAAGTGGATTTGAAGTCAACAACATATCAGCTCCTTCTAAAGGGCCCCAAAATGACACTGTATCCTACATTAAAAATATACAGAGGAATTCAAAATATACAATGGGCTAATCTTTCCAAGTTGTATCTACATAAAATCTATTTTTTGTGATTTCATGAGAGGAAACCCAAAAGCTTTAAAAATGTGATACTATCTTATATACAAACAACTTGAAGTACTAAAAAATGTCTTAGGAATAATAGCAACAAATGTTTTTTCAATTTAACTTTAATTTTGAAAACAAAGACTATTTTGATTTCCTGAAAAAGTATGGTTAAAAAAAAAAGTCACAATAAATTCCATTAAAATCACAGCTCTTTAATCACACAATACTTCTCCATTATTTATGGAGTGCAACATTATTAATGAGATTATACTGACATAAACATTCTCTAGATGCTACCATGTAAGTAAATAAAGTGGAATGGGTTGTTTTTCATCAGACTCCTGTACTACCAAGAACATAAATATATATTCCTGTATAAAAACAAGAGGTATATTTTGTGGTAGATCACAGGATCATTCTTGATCATAACACCTAAAGCCAGCATGTCACACTCATAGCTAACACAGGCCACATAAACAAGGTTTAAGTTTATGTGGGCCGCAGAAAAACAAAAGCTTCAATTTTCATAGAAACGTAGATTATTTTGATAGAGACATGCTGAATACAAAGGACTGAAATAAATGAGTAATCGTTAACATAAACTAATAAGAGTATTTTAATAAAAATTAGTATTTTTTGACATTAACTTACCAGATACTGAATAACTACACAAATTAATAAGTGTAATGCAAATATACCTATTTTCCTTGTTCTCCAAAAGCGAAAAGTTTCCTATTGTGCACACCAAACATGTCAGTCCAAGACTAGTGATGTGGCAATAAGCTGCTAAAATAGTCACTGCTAATATTAGTGGAGAGAAATGGTGCGCCTAAAAGGCACATAAGGGAAATTAATGCAACACGATTATAGTAATCAGTCATTAGTGAACGTTATAGTTCGTTATTAGTAATTACGTATACTAGGATATTATAAAAATTAAGTTATGAAATTTTTATTAAAACATTTCTTATATACCATTATATTGGCTGGGCCACAAAAATATTCGTTGAGGACCTCGAGTTTGACATGGTTGGCCTAAAGCAACTGAGATTTAAATATTATTCTAGATTTCAGACTACATATAATTTAAAAAAGAAGTTGCAGAAAATCTAATTTTAACTCAAGAGCAATTCTAAGATATATTTACAAACTTTGGCATAGGCCTAATGGTAACCTCAAATAGACTACTTCATTATTTGAGAACAAAGAATGGGAAAAATAAGTTTCAGTTTCCATAAGGTTCTTACCTGTATAAGGCATCATCAATCTCTACAGAGTCTGTTGACATCATGGGCAAGTGTGTATTTGTACTGAAAAAAACAAACAAAATCTATAAGGGCAAGCACGATTAATTCAATATTCACATCCTGTAAATAACATTCAATTATAAATGCTGTTAGATTTACCAGTTATTAAGGAGTTTTTACAAACCGAATATGTATTTTATTATCTACTACTTTACTTGGATTTAAAAAATAGGTAAAAATTAAATTCACTGATTGCATACTCATTCTGTGTTACTGCAAAATTACAGCCCATGGTTGTTTTAATCTCAGGTATTGTTTTATCATGGATTCTGTTGGATCTATATTTTAATAGTTTTGTTGTAGTGTCCCACAAACCTTCTCTAATATACAGTTTTCTTAGATAATCTCCTTCAACCTCTGGCCTTTACTATATACTCATGATATCTAAACTTATTTCTGTGTTTGATCTCTCCTGACCTCTAAATTTTATACATCTTCCAGAACAAAATCTCTATAGTCTGATGTCCAATTAGTATCACAAATATAATAAGCCCAAAACAGAATTCAATTCCCTATGCTTAATCTATTATTTTCCAGTGCTTCCCAATTAAGTTTCTGATACTACCTATCATTTATTTGCTCAGGCCAAAAAATCTAGGGATCTTTTTCATTTGTCTCCCAAAACCTTTCCTTCAAAGGAGATCTCAAATCTGATCACTTCCACTATTTTTTTAAAAAAAATATATTTTATTGATTTTCCATAGAGAGGAAGGGAGAGGGATAGAGAGCTAGAAACGTCAATGAGAGAGAAACATCGACCAGCTGCCTATTGCACGGGGATGTGCCCGCAACCAATGTACATGCCCTTGACCGGAATCGAACCTGGGACCTTTTAGTCCACAGACCAATGCTCTACCACTGAGCCAAACCGGTTTCGGCAACTTCCACTATTTTAATATGTGTAATCTCAGGCCAAACCACCATATATTTTATCTAAACTACATCGAAGGTCTCCCAATTACTTCTCCAATCTCAACTCTCAAAACTCTCCCTCTTGCTCACTATCTTCAGCCTCACTGGCCGACTTGGTTTTCCTAAAAAAGCCAAGCCTGTTTGTTTGTACACTGGCTATATTCTCCCTGAATACTCCCTCACAAATATTATGCAGACCATTCCTGATCACCCTATCAGCTGACATGGCTCCCCTTCTCCTTGGGTCACTCCCTAATTCACTAACCTGCTATATTTTCTTCAAATCACTTAACATTAATTGTTTATTGTCTGCTGTCTTCTATAAAATGAATGATCCATCACAGTGTTTCCCAAACTTTTGACATATGTGTAGCCCTTCTATAATTTTCGTAACACTGAGTACCCCTCGTTAAAAAAAAAAAAAAGATGTATTTTAATAACAATCAAAATATATATTTTTATTTTTTTGGTACGTACACAAATAATAATAAATGAAAAATAAAATTATTCATAATAAAATATAAATAAAAGTTATATTATAAATAACACTTATTTGCACACCGGACCATCTCACGCCTCACAAGACTGACTTGACTCACGAGAACGTAGAATTAGGCGCAGCTAAGCACGGTGCAGTGCATATCCCCACCAAACTCCGGGGCAATGCGTACCCCCATCAAACTCTTCCCGCACCCCTGGGGGTAGGCGTACCACACTTTGGGAAACACTGCATTAAGAAGTCACTACTGTACTCCAAATACTTAAAAGAGCTGGCATTTAATAATAAGAGTTAACACCGTGCCCATATCTTTTTAATTACTTTAGATGTAATAACTGATAATCCTATCAACAACTTTATGAAATAGGCACTATTATCTTCATTGTACAGAGGGAATAAAACAAAACACCACAAAACTAAGGATGCCTTAAATAACTGTCCTAAAGCCATAGCAGGTAAATAAATGGCAGAGCCAGGAGCTGAACCTAAGCAGTCTAGCTCTTGGGCACCAGGCTATACTGCCTATTACCTCTTATGTGGTAGGAATAAAGAAAACACTAAAAAAAATATCTGTTGAGTAAATTTTAAAAGTTAAACATACCAGTGTGACAAGACATACTTATGTATCATTTATCATAGCTCCTCCCAAGTTTTTTAAAGCATGACATACAAAGAAAACGGAAATAGGAAAAGCACTGGGAACAGAGATGGTTCCCCGGTAGAGGGAAGCAGCCTGAGGCATTTGGGTGTGAGCCACTGTGACAGGTAAGAGCTAAGATCAGCATCTTAATAAAAGTACAATCCATTCCATATTCTGGGAAGCTTTAAGTATCCATTACAGGATTCTAAAAGCAATGTGATAGCAAGGAAGTTCAGTTTTAGAACCCATTTTTTTAAGGCCTAGTATCACTATACTAATAAAAGGTAATATGCTAATTAGACCAGGAGACCTTCTGGACTAAGCCATGGTGGTGGGGCCCAGGCAGAGGCGGTTAGGGGCCATCAGGCCGGCAGGGGAGAGTAGGTGGGGATGAGAAGGCCAGCAGGGAGGGGCAGTTGGGGGATGAACAGGCTGGCAGAGGAGGCAGTTGGGTACAAGCAGCTTGGTGGGGGGGGGGCAGTTAGGGGTGAGCAGGCCAGAGGTGGGGGGCAGTTGGGAATGCAGTGGTTGGTGGGGGAGGGCGTGGCAGCTGGGGGCAAGCAGGCCAACAGGGGGGGTTAGTTGGGGGCAAGCTGGCCGGTGGGGGATGGCAGTTGGGGGGGAGCAGGCCTCCACCCCCCATGCACAAATTTCATGCACCAGGCCACTAGCTGATATTTAAGGATCTATAATATATAAAAGCCTAATATGCTAGTGTTTGACCATTTGACCAGTTGCTATGACACACACTGACCACCAGGGGGGCAGACGCTCCACTGGTAGGTTAGCTTGCTGCTGGGGTCCAGAAGAAGGGGACTGGGAGAGACAGGGCACGCCCTGGAGCCCCGCTGTAGTCCTTCCCCAGCCCGGTGGGGTCCCGGATTTTGAGAAGCCGCAGGCCAGGCAGAGGGACCCCACCAGGGCCTCTAGTTTGTAAGCACAGTCAATCAAATGTTACCACTGACCTTACCAAACACTGCTCGGTGCCACTGAATATCAGCTTCTAGTTAATTAATGGATAACGGTTAGAAATATCCCCGATTGCAAGTATGAAAGCAAGCCAGAAAACAGCTGTGGTTAAGAGATCAACTAATAAAAAATGTACACATCCACCTGTAATATAACCTGTTTTGGCACTGGAACAAAACACGAAAATAAAAATTCCCTATTTCGGTTTTCTCATCCTCGGCACACCTTCCCCAGCGGTCTTCCTCGCATCCCTAGCTCGGAGGGCAGGAATCCAGTGGGCAGACTGACGGCGAGGAGAGCCGCCACGGTCTAAGCAGCCAGGCCACTTACTGTGACCGGCACTTTCCACAAAGTCCTCCTGCCTTACTGGAATGGCTCAAAAGTCATTTTTTTGTTTGTTTGTAGTAAAATCCAGACGGCCATCAAAAATGCTTTAAAAAAGGGGGGGGTTGGGGGTGTCCCGTTAGTATTCCCCAATGTCCCCCAAGTGAATGTGGCCCTGTGGGCAAGGGCATCCAAAGCATCCTTTCGGTCTGGTGCTCGTAAAAAAAAACAAAACAAAACAAACCTGCAGGTTTGTATCCATCACGTGTACCTTCGGCAAACTGTAATCGGACAGCGGGACAGCGGGCAGGCACAATACTCCGCTTTATTAATTACGAGATAATTAAAACGGGAACTACACGGACCCCCACACCCGCCCCCATCCCACCCCCATCCTACCCTCGTCTCCCCGGAGCGGGCCGATCCTGACGGACCTCGGCGCCGGCTGGGAAACAAGGATGGGCCCCTCGGGCTTTTCCCCGGATTATCATTATTATTATTATTATTATTATTTTGTAACTGTAGTCCTCAGGGTGTGTGTCCTGTCCCTGACTCATTACGACCCAGCTCCCTCCGGTGCTCGCTTTAAAGGCGGGTCGCCGCGGGGTGACGCGCCGCGGGGCTCCCCGCTTTCCTCCGGGCGCCGCGGGGCCGGCGGCGGCGTCGTTAGGGCGGCCACAGGTCCGGGGAGCGGCGGGCCGGGCGGGCCGGGCCGGGCCCGAACTCGGGCCGCCCGCAGCCTCCCTCCCTCCGCCCCGGCCCGCCCGGCGGCTGCGAGGACGGCGGAGGGCACACGCCGACGGGAACTGAGGAAGCCACGTTGAAACGGGCGGCGGGGGAGGACTTTTCTCCTCAGCGACGCCGGGAGCCTCGCAGGCCCGAGCCCGGGCCGCCACACCCACCCGGGGGTCCCCGCGCCTCCCAGGCCGGCCCGGCCCGGCCCGGCCCGGCCTCGCGGCCTCGCGAGCGCTCCCTGCCTGCCCGGCGGGGAGACGCAGGAAGCCGGCGCCCGGGTACCTGCCCGCCACCCCGCGCTCGGCGGCGCCCGCTCTCGGCCTCTCACCTGCCGGCCGCCCAGGACGAGCAGGACGCCTCTCCCCCGCGGGGTGCGGCCCCGGGCTCGGCGCCCTCCTCCATCGCCGCGGAACCAACGCCGCCGCGCGCCGCGGGATCCGGGCAGGCAGGCAGGCAGGCGGGGAAGGGGGCGGCGCCGCGGGGTCAAGGGGCGGGCGGTGACGTCACCGGAGGGGGCGGGCCCGCGGCGCTCGCGGCTGGCTGGCCGCGCCTTCCCGTCAGCCCCCGGGGCGTCCCGACTTCCGGTCTGGGTGTGGCCGCCGCGGCTGCAGGTGGCTGCCGTGAGATTTGTGATACCGAGTGCGCACAGGGTATTGGGATCAAAAAACAGCCAAGTTAACGCTTCGCCTCTGGCTCCCCGAAAGGATGGGGCTGCCCATCAGGATTCTCGAGTTTTGTTGCGAGAAATGGAAACACATTCCCTCCCCAATCCCAAATTTTATAAATAACCAAAGAGTAATAATAGGTAGCTCCCGATTTCCAGCCTGGGATTCAATTTTAAGGCGTTATACGTTTGACAGATACTTTTGTATAATATCTGTCAGGCACTGCCACAGATAGAATACTAGATAGATACTAGAATCATGTGATTTTTCGGATCTATAAATAGCTATGCCAGCCGGTTTGCCCCCTTCACCTTCTGGGTGAAGTGACAGTCAGTGTAAGGTGACTCGGTCAAGGTCAAAGAGCTGGTCACACATGTCTATGGGCCTTTCGTCTAATTCTCTTGCCCTTTCACCTTTGTTGGAAAACAAGAATGAGTGGGACACAATAACATTAGGGTTTGTCTTTCATTCTAAGAAACTTCTGTAGGATTTTAAAAATTGCCACAGACTGTCTTTATATGTCTATCACATCATCTTTTGCAACGTGTGATATTTTCACTTAATTAGACCTTTTTCCTCTAGTGTGGAGTGAGGGTCCAGGCAAAACTGCATTACTCTTTGCGCCTCTCCATTCTCTTTTCAAAACTGTACATCTTTAGTTATCTGAAAACATGCTGCTCAACTATGGCGTCATTCAGGTTTCTCAATCCAGTTATGTACCTTTCTACATAACCACTAACGTCAAATTTGTCTAGGTCCCATTTTTTGAAGGCTCTGCTTCATAACTAGGCTTATCCCTCTGTCTTTTTATTCTAAAGTAAATAAATATAAATATAGTTGGCTCACTCCACAGATAATGCCAATTTCTGTATTTCCTTCTAATTTCCCTTTTTTCTTTCCTTTCTAAAAATTGAAAGCCCATTAAACTTTGGGGGCTAATAACTAGACAATCATAAGGTGACAGAGAAACAGTGATCCCTGAATTCAGCAGTCCCATTGTAAAAGGCCAAAAAATAAATGAAAAAATAATTTCAAAAAAGTAAACATAATGAAGGAAATAAATAAATAAATATATATATATATGGAGATAAAGAGAGTCTTGTGAGGCATGGGGAGGAAGACAATTTTAGATAGTCACAGAGGGCCTATTTGAGAAAGTGAAATTTGAACCCAAACCTAATGTATGTGAGTCCTGCCAGATATCCTAGCAGAAGAATATTCCACACAGAGGGAAATAGAATATTCTACACAGAGGGAAATACAAGTGTAAACTTTTTTTTTTTGCATTTATCACTTTCTGGTGTATATTTATCTGTTTATATATTGCTCGCCTATCTTTAAAAAGGACTGAGCTTCTCCTGAAGAAAGAGATTCAAAGTGTGAGGAGAAATTTGATGTGAGAGAGATTCTACGTTGCTGGCCTTGAAGAGGAAAGGGACTACCTAGAAACAAATGGGAATGGCCTCTAATTCCTGAGAGTGGCTTCCAGCTGCCAGCCAAGAAGAAAATGGGGATAATGGCCTATTGCTGCAAGGACTGAAATTCGGTCAACAACCTAGAGGAGCTTGGAAGAAAACCCCTAAGCTTCAGATCAGAACACAGCTGATACCTTGATTTCAACCTTGTAAGGCTTTGGGAAGAGAACTCAGCTATACTGTGCCCCCAGTTCTGACTTGTAGGACTGTGAGCTAATAAATTTATGGTTTGTGCTTTTTGTATTTAGTAACATAATGCAGTATATTTCACCCAAAACCTATATATCTTGACATTTTAACATCCCTGAAATTAGGATGTATTTTTCCTTTTTTTAAAAAAAAATACAGAAAATAATGGTGCTCTTATAATTGAAGTCATCTTTGATTTGGTGAAATATTTCAAACATATAGTATAACAGATACCCAGATTTAATAGATTTTAATGTTTTGTCACATTTTCAAAATGGAAAATTGGAATATCATCAGACTTTTCTCAATGAATCTTTTCTTGCCAGAAGAAGAGAGAATGGCATTTAGGATATTCAAGGGAAAAAGTGTGGTCAAGGACTTACTATTCAGCAAAACCAACCCTCATGTACAAAGGGTATAAACTATTATCAACACTTGATATGACATCAATGTTTAATGAAACGATTATTCCTGTGAATAAATCCTAAAGAATTAGTAGAGAAAGCATCAGACAACCAAAATGACTGGAGAAACATCGACCTAAGTTTTGGTGCAGATTCTTACTGGAAAAAAAAATTCAACCTTTTGTGTTTATTAGTTTTTGTATTCCTTTTAGTTTATTCTTTGTAACCAATTCTCCTGATTTTCTGACACCTCATTCTTGAATCTTTCTAACTCTTCTCCCTGTTTTCTTAAGGTGTAGTTGAAAAATAAAACTAAGATATTGAAAGGGGACAATGTGATGATTTGATATGTGTATACACTGTAAAAGGATCTTCCCATTGAGTTAATTAACTGAGATTTTTCTAACTCTCAGTTAATTAGAAAAATTAACTACAATCTATTTAGATAGACCCTAAATCTGTCTTATTTTTTATACTTTGTATGATTTTTCTTAATCTCATTTAGGTGGATTCAAAACAGTAACTTAAGGTTTGATCTATTTGGTGGTACATCTTCCAGGCATGCTTGCATTATCTGTAATGATGCTGTTATGCTCCTTTTTATTGTTTTTCTTTGCATGGGACTTTTTTTGTTGCTCATTTTTATGCAAAATTAAAATGAACTTCCTGAATTTTTAGTGCCGCACTAGCACAGCCAAGAGTTCGGCAAGCCTGAGGGAGGGCCAGTGAAGGATAAAGAATAAAGACAGACAGAGAGAAAAAGCAGGGTTTAGGTGGATCTTCTGTGCCTTGCTGAGACCACAGATAAGACCCAAAGTCTCTCTCAACTGCTCTCTGTGGCTGCAGCCATCTTCACTGGTGTTATTTACATGCTTGCTCTGATAGTCTGGTGGGTGTGGCTGGTGGGCATGGCTTGAGCAGAGTGACGGTTAATTTGCATATTACTCTTTTTTAAGGTAGGATTGTAACTTGTGTTACAATTATAGCCCACTTAGGAGGAAGTGCTGAAGTTCTGGGAAACTGAGATGCTGAAGAACAAGCCACTCTTTCTGCCTTTGAGGCTTCCAGTTGGCAACAACTAACTTCTAACAACTAAAGTAAAGCCTAGTAGAAGAAAAAAAAAAGTGACTTGAAGCTCTGAATTACTAATTCTACATGCTTACTTCTGGATTTCCTGTAAAATGAGTGAAAAAAAGCACCAATTGTAGTCTGACATTTCTATTACTTATAGTAGAAAGCAGTCAGTGATACATAAAATAAAAGCCATACAAGCACACACACAAATAACATTTATTGTATTTTTTTTCCTCGTCATAAAAGCAATATATATTCATTTTGGAAATTTGGAATTATAGGAATTCACAAGAAAAATTTTAAAAATTATTACTCAGAGATAACTATTTCAACACTTTTTTTGCATATATTCTATTGTTCCTATGCATGCACTTTACATATTATATAGCTCTTAAAATTAGATGAGTTATCTTAAATATGATGTCTAAAAACTTAACCATAAGCATTATATTGAACATTTAAATTAATTAATCTTAATCGACTAGCTTTCTTTGGATGCAAAATTTATAGTAAATAGACAAGCTCAATAAATTGATTAAACATTTGAAACTAGGCTAAACCAAAATAAATGAAATTCTAAATCTATCTTAACTGCCACAAATATCTCTTTATGACTACCAAATAAATTCTGACACCAGGTCACTTTAAGGAAATTCCTAACTTACACTGATTTATGCTCCCTGGAAAATAATATTCGTGGTACCAATCTCACTCCCTCCCCCATACTTTCTCCTATTATATCTCTGTTTCTCAGGCCAAAATTGAATTAGTGCAGTCATTGTTCAATTCATTATAATTAGTCCATGTAATTTATTTACTAAAATGAGTTACAAGAGGAAATCTATTAAACCAGTTTTATATGATAACTAAAGGAGGAGACAAACAAGATAAAATCTTAATTATCTGATACTTTGGATTCTCTCTGCAAAATATATTCTTTAAACAGGGACTTCTCATCTTTCTATTATGTTTGGAAATAGAGTAAGTGACTATAATATCAAATATTAAATATATTCTGTTGAGTGCAGTATCTTTAAAAGCTACATTTACCTTTTGGACTATGAATTTTAGTTTATATTCATATCCATATTATAATCTTTGACGCGTAGTATTCATATAATGTACTTATTTCTGCTAAGTTTTTAATTATACATTGAGTCTTTAGAGAGTTTCTAAGTTTGAAAATAACAAGTAATTAAATTGAAACATACAGTTTCAATATTGACATCATTCATGTACATAAATAACTATACTCTAATACATTTTTATTGTAGTAAACTGTTGTAAATGTTTAAAAAATACTTAGAAATGTTTAAAAATGCTTAAAGAATGTCTAAAAACAGTAGGAAGGCTTTGAAATGTTTCCTTGAAACTTAAAGCATGATATTAAGGACACATTCCCTACTGCCCTGAAGCATGTGTACCCCATAGATAAGGATTTGAACTTCAGTTACTGACTCAGGGTGACTTGCTAAGATAACCATTTGTGTGAGGGATGTTCTCTCCTTACATAACCACGTGTGGCCTGTTGCCCTCTTTGAGATTAACCTGTGTGCATTGACGTCATTCAGTGATAGCCACCTGAACTGCTGCAGGCATGAAACAGGCTTTACAAATGGGCTGGTCTCCTGCATCCGGACCAGACCAGACTAGCTGCTGGTCCCCAGAGGACAGCACCACAGGGATCCCCTTAAGCCTGTACCCGTAGCATCGGGAACTTGTATGAGGAATAAAGTGCTGTGTGATTTGCAACTGCATATGTCGTGTGGTGCAATTCCTCCGGCAGTTAATTGAATTATTTTGCGTGCGCTTAAAATTGAAATGAAAGCTTCTGGTCTTTTCGGTCCTAGGCCTGCCCTTGGTACTTGAATGTCCCAACTCCTGCACGATTAAAGTTTATCAAAAGGGACGCCTTAACACCCCAGATCCTTTCCCAGGATCTACTTGGGACATAAACTTTCGTATAAATATGTAAGAATCAGCAATTCTAAACCTTGTTTTGTGATACGGGGTCCTTTGGGCAGTCTGGTTTGTCCTACAAACCCTTCTAAGGATAATGTTTTTTTAAATGCATAAAGTAATAGAAATAAGAATTAAAGAAAAGCAGTTGCTTTTAAGTATAGTTTTGTGCACGAACCATAGATTAAAGACTGCCTGCATTAAGATTTTAATAGCCCTTTTCTTAATATATAAAAAAATGCCTGAGAGTGGTTTCTTAATCATACAAGAGACAAACTGATATATGATCATTAAACACATATTTTAATAAAGCCCTTAGGTTGTATTTTGTATACGTGTATTATTTTTGCCTTCAAATACAAAAGTAAGAATTGTTATCAGTTTAAGAGTAAGTATATGATATAGAGACTTGTTGAAGATTGGCTTTAACGTGACATATATAGTCCTATGATATTTAGCAGAAGTATCAAATCTTGGTAACAATACACATGCCTTTAAAGTTGAATTTGAGCATCTTGGTGCATTAGAAATTTTGACTTAACTGATTCAACTTTAGACTTGGAGCATGGATTGGTAAATGTTTAGTAAAAAAAAAAAAAAGAAGAAGATATGAATGAAAATATCCAACGGAGGAGTTCAGTGGTGAGAAAAATAGGACCAATGGAAACAAATTTGAAAATAGAGTAGGATGTGGAAAAAAACACCACACACTATAATACGGAAAAACTGAAAGTATGAAAAGAAAAATAATGAAAGGAAAGACCTACCATGAATCTAAGTATCAATTTACTTTTCACAAATTCATATGCCCTAGAATATTTGGAATTACATTTCATCTTTTGTGTGGCACTACATATCTTAGATGAATATAATAATATTTTACCTGTTTCTTTTTAAAAGATTCTAAAATTGATTTTTAGAGAGAGAGGAAGGCAGAGGGAGAGAGAGAGAGAAACATCAACGTGAGAGCAAAACATCAGTTGGCTGCCTCTTGCACATCCCCTACCAGGGATTGAGCTTGCAATCTGGACATGAACGCTGACTGGGAATCAACTTGGCAATTTTCAGTGCATGGACAACCCCCTCCAACTGAGCCACACCAGCCAGGACTATTTTACCTATTCTTTAAAAAAAAAAAAAGTTTGCTGAAACCGGTTTGGCTCAGCATCGGTTTGCGGACTGAAAGGTCCCAGGTTCAATTCCAGTCAAGGGCATGTACATTGGTTGCGGGCACATCCCCAGTGGGGAGTGTGCAGGAGGCGGCTGGTCGATGTTTCTCTCTTGTCGGTTTCTAACTCTCTGTCCCTCTACCTTCCTCTCTGTGAAAAATCAATTATATATATATATATATATATATATATATATATATATATATATATGTATATATATATATATATATATATATATATATATATATATATGTTAAATGATGGTTGAATTTTTAAAAGTCCCTTATACAATTTTCTCATTTAATGGGTATTATAGTCCCATTATTTTTATCTCTCCTGTTTTTCATGGAGTAGAAAAGGCTTGCTTGAATTAAAAGAGATATTGTGCCAACATCATTTGGAATTGATATCATTTCATGTGACTATTAGTAGCAATTAGTTACCCATTTACAGATAGTTTTTCTTCTGCTTTTCCCCAATATTCTGCTGTTTCCTTTGACATATCTGTATTGAAATTGTGGTTTTCAGAGTTTCTTTTACATATGAAATATCTTTTGCTTGTGTATTTGCTTTGATTTCTTATTTAAGAACACAAGACAGAAAAAAAATCCCTTATATTAGAACACAGAGTATAAAAAAATAAATAATGGACATGGGAAATACAAATTATATATGATAAAAAACAGAGAGTATATTACGTATAAAAAAACATAACTGGCATAGACCTTTTAGTGATTGTATTTTAAAACAATAATTTTTACTACTCTTAATTGCCACAAACTCCATAGACTGTACAGCTTAAAGGAATGTTCTAAACCCTGTTAAAATCCAAACCCCTCTTAAACTCAACTTCATGTTCAGTAGAGGCATTCACATACCATGTAAATAAAGAATGAGATGAAGAACTACTTGTAAGTCTTGTCATATTGGTAGAGTGGATGGTGGGTGATTGCTGAATACTCCAAGCATCGGAATGCTTTTGAGGCCAAACAAAATATAAGCTTCATTGCATTTTTTTAACCATAGGAGGGAAAATTGATTTTAGGGGGAGGGGAAATACTGTTTCTGTGCTACCTTTATTATTGCAGCATAAGATCAGAATTGCTGCCTAAGCCCTTTTGGAGAAAAACTCTCCAAGGATTCTGAGGTTAAGATGGTGTTGTGGTTTCTCAGCCTTAGTTTTTGGTAATTCTTAGCCAAAGGCCATGACTATATATATATATATATATATATATATATATATATATATATGGTCTGGTTAACAGATTCTTGCACCTGTGGGGTCCCTTAGCGTGGCCTGCATCCTCTCACAATCCATGACCTCTTGAGGATGTCAGACTGCAGGGATTGGGCCAAAACTAGTAGTGAGCGAGGCGGCAGGTGACCAGGGAGGAGCCCAAGCCCAGTCTGGGTGTCATGCTGCTCCCACTAATCCTGGCTCCACTGTCTACTGCCGCCACCACTCAGTAGTGCTGCCACAGAGGCGGGAGAGGTCACCAGCCATGAGCCTGGCGTCTTGCACCCATTGGTCTGCTGAGCTGTGCTCCCACTGTGGGAGCTCACTGACAACCAGAAGATAGCTCCTTCATTGAGCGTCTGCCCCCTGGTGGTCCGTGTGTGTCATAGGAATGGGTCAATGGTCGACTGGTCAACCGGTCAACAGGTAGCTTAGGATATATACCTTAAAATCTCTCTCTCTCTCTCTCTCTCTCTCTCTCTCTCTCTCTCTCTCTCTCTCCATATCTATCTATCTATCATCTATCTATCATCTATCTTTCTATCTATCTATCTATTATTCTATCTATGAAGAAAATGATAATAAATCTATATAATGTATTATAGGATGTCAGAAGGAGATTAATTCAGAAGCTAATGATTAAGGCAAAATATTTCAAGATTTCTGAAGGTTTTTTTCTTAGTAATTGAGTCTCTGACAATGTGATTCTTTTTAAAAAAGGATGAGAGCATACCGTAACTTCACATTATGTTTGGTTTATAAGGTTGTCTGTTGCTACCCGTTTATCATTCCCAAATGGGAAAATTCATTTACCTTGCTTGTCTTTACATGACTTCCTATGTAGTCTAATGTTTACAGAGAGAAATATCCATATATAAGGGGATCAAAACATGGATTTAAAAAAGCAAAGAGAAAGAAGAAGTGATTCACTGGGTCTGACACCCTATTTAACATTTCAGGGTCAAACCAATACCAAATTCCTAGGACATAGTAGGGAGTCCAGCAGACAGTGAATGAAGAGGCAAAGGCCACCGTCATCTTTAGAGTCCTCAGCCGCGCTCTCGGTATATTATTCTTGGATTGATTCAGTTGTAGTTCTATTCAAAAGAGAAAAGAGTAGGGGTTTAAAGACCAGTTTTATTAGAAGACTAAAATGGACAAAAAAGGACAAATCACAAATTCTTCCTAATAAATATAATGGAAGCAAATTTTAATGTTTTTAATAAATAATAATTTGTTGAAAAAGCACGTTTATATTTCAAGTTTTCCATTACAGCGTATCATTACTAGCAAATATTAAAGATGGTAGTGCTCTTACAATTTTCTACCAAACTAATTTGGATTTGAAATCTTGTGGTACTCAAATTCTCAAAATATAAATCTGAGAGAGCAGACTGAGGTTGAGTAGAGCTGAGTTCTCGGCATCTTGGTTGTCATGCCAACATAGCCATGTTTACTTTACAAATCCACAAACTTTAGTTTTTGAGAATGCACCCGGTTACTGAAGCACAAAAGTCACAACCATATTTGTAAAAGTTTCAGATGAAACAGTCAATTACACATCCATCAATTTTCCACATAGCCAACTCATACATACAAACATACACACACAGATGTGTGGCTATAGAGGATTTGATGTGAAACAGAAGAGCTTAATTTAAACACATATTTGGCTGCCATTTAAATAATTTGCTGTATTCTAGAAATCAAGTGTTTGGTAAGAGAGCTGTGACAGCCCAGCAGGAACGATTCTCCAATGCTTATCCTGGGCAAATGGGGCAAGTGTCCTTTCAGCTCTAAATCCATGGTCCAAATTTAGAACATTAGGATATGCAGCCTCATTCGTCAATGGAGACAATAAAAGAAACGAGGTGATTGTGAATGTTAGGAGTTTAATATATACAAACTGCTTAGGACAGTATCTGGCACATAGTAAATGCCACCCCGGGCACTGCTGTTTTAAAAACTGTTAACCCACAACTAACACGAAAGCTAAGGAATACATACGATGGGGATCCTGATGAAGGACCCGCGTGAGGGTGAAGATGATTTTTGCATTGCAGATCAACATGATGAGAAGAGGAATGATGAAGAGGCAGCTGAAGGTGAAAAAGTTATAAAAGGCTTGATGCCACCACTGTGGAAAACTGCAGTGTGTTACACATTGAGAGAAACCGTCTGACTGTCCGGAGCCATCAGCTAAATGAATCATTCTGAAGATATATAACTGTATGAGGAAATAAAAAAAAATTAAAAAGTTGTGTTACTTTATTTCAAACAGTATCTGTATGTGTTCTTGAGAGTTTTCTGCATTCTACTAGCCTTTTAGCATGCTGTTGCCCAAAGCAATTGCTGAGGTCCTTGATTTACCCTTTAGGAATTTCTGTGAAAAGTTGTAAGTGAATCTTTACTTAAAATATGTTTGAATAATGTTAATGGATCTATAGGATTTTCGATTTTTTTAAAATTACTTCAAACTTGTAGAGCAATCCTCAACCAAGGATTTAAACCTTGTTTGAACTTAAATTTCAGATGAAAATGTGCTGAGTAAACTTTGCAAGCAATTTTGTTCATTGTCCCATCTGCAGCACTTAAAAACTAAGGCATTTAGAATGTGCCCCCAAGATATGTATTTAAATTTTATGTTTGAGACAGAAAGCTCCAATAAAGTGGTCAAAACAGACAGTTGAACATGAACATACAGTTCACAAAAGAGATCCTTTATGCATATGAAAAGATGTTCAACCTCTTTCTTGACAAGTGAATTGCCCATTAAGCCTTCACAGAAATGTAATTTTTTCACTAACAAGATCGGCAACATGGTCTCCTGGCAAGGCTGTGTGGAAACAGGGACTCTCAGCAGACATTGCTAGTGGAAATGCAAATTGGTACAACTGTTAGGGAGGGGTATTTGACTGTAACTAGCAAAATACATATTCATGTCCCTTTGATCCTACATCCAGGAATTTATATCTGGGTGATATACCCCTACCTACATTATATGAAAATACATTTGCATAGGTTATTCATTGGTGCATTGTTTGTAATAGAAAAATATTGAATACATCTAAATACCAATTCATGGAACAGTAGCTGAATAAACTATGGTGGACCACATGATGGAGGGCTATATAGTTATAAAAATAAAGAGTAAGGAAAATCTCTCTCTCTCTCTCTCTCTCTCTCTCTCTCTCTCTCTCTCTCATAATATGAACATGTAATGTGCTAATTAGACCAGACAGTTGTTAAAAAAAAAGTATAAACCAAAGTAAGAAAAACAATATTTGCCTTTCTTGTGATGAGAAAACATTTTAAAATTCCAAAGGAAAGCCAAAAGAGTGAACTCATTTTTTTGAATAATAATTCAGATGTCCTTCTGGACAAACCTCCAGAAGAAGCCGGGGCTTCGAGGGCCAAGTCAAGCCACGGAAGCTGTGAGGGCTGAGGCCCTTGTAAGGGCTTCATGCATCAGGCCTCTAGTTCTATCTGATAATCCTATGTAATAAAAGGCTAACATACAAATTGACCAAAAAGCTGACTGACGAGTTGCTATGATGCACACTGACGACCAGGGGGCAGACACTCAATGCAGGAGCTGCCCCCTGGTGGTCAGTGCACTCCTACACAGGAACGCTGCTCAGCCAGAAACTGGGCTCACAGCTGGCGAGTGCAGCAGCAGTGGCAGGAGCCTCTCCCACCTCTGAGCAGTGCTAAGGATGTCCAACTGCTGGCTTAGGCCCATTCCCCAGGCTGTGAGAGGCACTGGCTGGACTGAGGGACCCCCCTGAGTGCATGAATTTCATACACCAGGCCTCTAGTTTACATATGTGTGTGTGTGTGTGTGTGTGTGTGTGTGTGTGTACCTATGTATGCATGTATTTGTTTTCCAGCTCTGTTTGTTGAGAGACCCTAGGGCTAATGACACCTTAGTGCCCAAATCTTGATTTCTGTCTGTCATTGTCTACCAAAGGAACAGGCGCTCCTTGGAGAAGTGGGTGAGGCCAAGGCTCCGGCGGGCGAAGTACGGCATGTGCTTGGAACAGCTTCTTGTGCCCAGAGCCAGGCAGTAGTCAGAGAGTGACGGGGCCTGTCAAAAGTGATCAGGGACCGGCTTGAAAGAGAGCCCATTGGCCAAATCTAGGGCGGTGTAAGCTTGATAATAAAGGAAACAACAGATATATAGTGATAAACTATCGAACAAAAGTAAGAATACACGGGTTCATTCCAAATACAAATCACAAAACAACAACAAACAAATGTGGAGGGGCAAAGCTCTTTGTTACCATGGAAAGGAACAATGGAATGACAGCAGTGGTGATCTATAAAAAAGTGATTCGGGCAAGAACCGTCAATGCATTGTGAAAACATGGGTGAAAGTGCAGAGAACAGGTTACTTACGTTTCTGAAAATATCTACCTACAGTATGTTCATTGTGAAGAGTAAAACAACTATAATAGAGAAATAACCAAATAGTTAAAGTTAATATTGCCAGGAATGAGACCAGTTGACAGTGTCTGTTTCCTCATGTAATGCACTAAGAAGAACTCAGCATCACTTCTCTTGTATTTCTGCTAAAGGTGCATAACTTGAAACTAACCATGAAAAACCACCAAACATTAATTGAGGGGCATTCTACAAAGTAACTGGCCTGTACTCTTAAAATGTCAGTATCATCAAACAGACAAACAAACAAAGAAACTGATTAAAGGTTGTAGTTTAAAGAGGTCCCAAGAGACATGGCAGCTCAGTCCACCCTATATCTTAGATTTATTACTAAAGGGACATTACAGCCCTGGCCAGCTTGGCTCAGTGGATAAATAGTCCATATTGAAATAGGACGTTTAGTGGTGAAATAGGCAGGGTTAGGGAATTTTTAGAATTGGGGGGTCCATGGGAAAAAAAACACAGGACTACAGAGCAGAAGTTACATTTCCATAAGATAAAGGAGCAGCAACAGTTACATTTCTATAAGACAAGGGAACTGGGGGTAGCAAAAAGGTCTATAGTTACAAAATAAATAATGAGGAATAAAGCCCAGAGGGAATAGAAGAAGAGTGAGGGAGTAGGGCCTCAGGATTTGATACTATAGCATCAAATTCAAAAGGGAACATTTACCAATCAAAGGGGATATCAGGACATAGGGACTTGTAGCCTCCATAAACCACGGAAACAGGAAGTCTGTGGGACTCTTTCCCCCTCCCCACATGGGAGTCTGTACTTGTTCTTCAATAAATCTCCACCTTTGCTGTACCATCTTCCATCTGTGAATTCATTCTTCAACTCTGATGGACAGAGAATCCGAGGAACCATCCTGCCCAAGGGAACACCACGTGTTCCAGTACGAAAATCCCATATCAAGAGGGTAGTTCTATTTTTAATTTTTTGAGGAACCTCCATACTGTTTTCTACAGTGGCTGTATCAATTTACATTATTAGATAGGATTACAATGTTGATTTTTTATTTTCAAGGGCAAAAATATTTTTAAAATTAGTCCACTAGAGGGCGCCCAATGATCATATCAATAATCTTAAAATCCCCGAAACTCAAAACACGGAGTCAGATAATTCTATTTTATGATCCTGACCAACTTTTTCCTCAATATAAAGTGATTTTCCCCCCCAGTTTTCCATACTTCTTTTCAAGCTACCTTACTTAAAGCTCAGTTTTCAATTTGACCAAACAGATCTGAGTTGAAGTCTTTGGAAGGTTTACTTTACATAGAACCTGAAAGTCTTTTATTTCCTTAAAATCTTCCCTTCCCTTCCCACGTTCCCACTTGTACGTGGAGCCAGATGACCTGAGGTTTACTTTATGTTCTGCACTGGGCCACATTTTCACTTTAATATTTTAAGTTATAATGCTGAAACTTTCAATAAATGACTTTGAAATATGGTACTAGAATCTGAATTTTTTAAAAAAAAATATGTTTTATTAATTTTTAGAGAGAGAGGGAGGGGGAGAGAGACATGGAAACATCAATGATGAGAGAGAAACATTGATAGGCTGCCTTCTGAACACCTCCTACTGGGGATCTGGCCTGCAACCTGGGCATGTGCCCTGACTAGAATCTAACTGGTGACCTCTTTTTTTCCTAGGTTGATGCTCAACCATTGAGCCACACTGACTGGGCTGATTTGAATTTTGGTTATCATCTTTTTTTTATTTAACAAATACTTTTGTATGTGTGCATGAGTGCGTGAGTGCGTGTGTGTGTGTGTGTGAGTGTGTGTGTGTGTGTGTGTGTGTGTGAGTGTGTGTGTGTGTATGTGTGTGTGTTTTAGTTCTCACTTGAGGATATATGTTTTTATTGATTGATTGTTTTTTAGAGAGAGGAAGGGAAAGAGAGAAAAAAAAAACATCATTGCAAAAGAGAAACATTGTTTGGTTGCTTCCCAAATGCACACTGACCGGGGATTGAACCCACAACCTCGGTATGTTCCCTGACCAGGAGTCGAACCTGCAACCTTTATGTGTACGAGATGATACTCCAACCAACTGAGCCACCTGCCAGGGCAAAAATGCTTATTTTTAAAGCAACTCCTTGGTTAAAAACTATATAAGGTGCTGTCTGTACTAAACAATAAACCAGATATACCCTGCTATCAGAGTATTAAATATTTGGTAAAGAAGATAGAGCATGTATGTGACCCTTGCAATACAAGACAGACTGATAAGTTTAAAAAGAGAGGTATAGTAAAGTGTTATGGAAAATCCGAAAGTTACTTGCCCATAAATTAGTTGATTGAGGCTTGGTTCAGTTTATTTTATGCTCAAGGCAATGTTCATTTTAATGATTATGAGAGGGATCACTTTACTTCCAGTGGTTCTTTTGTCCTTGGATTATATTTCTTTATGTTTCTCCTCTCTTATCCTTGGCCCCAGTTTCATTAGTGTGTGCTTTATTTTGACATAAACAAGAGCAATCTGTTTTCCTGTCAGTCATTTGCAGATGCTCATTTCTTTTTAGAATATTATCTTTAACCCAAGACTAATTACACCATGACCTAATCTTTTCCAAAGGTAATCATCTTCAGGTGATGTGATTCAGTTTCCTCATCTATAAAATGGAGATACTAATAGTATCTACTCCTAGGTGCTATCATGACAATTAAACAAATAAATACTTGGAAAGTGCTTAGAATAGTGCCTGGCACACAGCACTATATAAGTCACAACCGTTATTGTAATAAAACTAGAGGCCCGGTTCATGAAATTTGTGCATGAGGGTGTGTGTCCCTCAGCCCAGCCTGCACTCTCTCTAATCTGGGACCTCTCAAGGGATGTCCGACTGCTAGGATGGGGCCTAAACAGGCAGTCGGACATCCCTCACACAATCCAGGACTGCTGGCTCCCAACTGCTTGCCTGCCTGCCTTCCTGATTGCCCCTAACCGATTCTGCCTGCCAGCCTGATCACCCCCTAACCACTCCCCTGCCAACCTGATTGATGCCTAACTGCTCCCCTGATAGCCTGTTTGCCCCTAACTGGCCTCCCCTGCAGTCCTGGTCACCCCCAACTGCTCTCCCCTGCAGCCTGAGTCCCCCCCCCCCCAACATCACTTGGGGTGTGGGATGGCCTAGGCGAGGGGCCTGTGGTGGTTTGCAGGCTGGTCACACCCCCCAGTGACCCAAGTGGAGGCTCTGGTATCTGGGATTTATTTACCTTCTATAATTGAAACTTTGTAGTCTTGAGTGGAGGCCTGGGTTGGCCAGGGTGTGTGGAAAGCTTGGCTTCCTCCATTACAAAGGGGAAACCCAAGCCTCCTGCTCTCTGTGGCTGTAGCCATCTTGGTTGAGTTAATTTGTATACTCACTCCTGCTTGGATGGTGGGTGTGGCTTGTGGGTGTAGCAGAGTGATGGGCAATTTGCATATTACTCTCTTGTTAGATAGGATTAGTGGACCAGTGCACAAAATTTGTGCATGGGTAGAGTTCCTAGGGCTGCCCGGTGATCACGGCCAATCAGGGCCTTATGGCTGCTGGCCAGGGCCTTCCTTCCCTGGCTGCTGGTTGCTGTCCACAGTCTCCCTTTCCAGCTGCCAGCTGCCTGCTGGGGCCTTCCTTCATTCCATGCCACCCCCTGGTGGTCAGCGCACACATAGTGAGTGATAGAACTCCTGGTCTCCTGGTCGAACTCCCATGGGGACACTTTGCACATTAGCCTTTTATATATATTGATTTTTGCAGCACAGAGCTTATAAATACATGTTCATATATATTTATTTATATATTTGTAAATATATGCCATCTTTGTATTCCTGAAATCCCTTCACCATCTATTCTCACATCACAGTTTTCCTGTCTTTCCCTTTCCTTCAGGTAAAAAGGAAATAGACAATGCTGCACAGTGTGGGTATAGTGCAGTAGTTAAAAGCTCTGGGTATGAAGGTAGTTGGGTGCACTGACACCTCCACTTACTAGGTGGTAATGTTGGGCATATTATATACCATTCTTATCCTGAGTTTGTCCAGGAATAAAACAAGGACAATAATCACGTCTAATTCATAGAGTTGTGGAAGCCTTACATGAATTAATGAACACAAAAGTATTTAGTAACTTCCTGGCCAATATTTATGTCCTCCATAACTATTATTTATCATCATCATCATCATCATCATCATTGTTATTTGCTACTAGTTTGCTCTTACTGTGCTCCAGTACAGTTCTTGGCATATTGTGTGGGTGTGTGTGATGAGTATTTATTGAATTTAAGCTGCCTGTCAAGTTCAAAAGTGCATTCTAGCACTATAAATTTTCTGTGTCAAGGCAAGCCTCCACACATCTTCAGACCACACATCTTTATACCAGAGACTGAAGGATGGCTCTTAGATCTTGCCTGTAGGCCTCGGTTAACTATAGAATTTAAGTACTGTCAATAGGTAATGCTTCATATTAAGCAGTGGTATGAACTAGTGGTATAAACTCTTTCTGTAAATAAATTCCTGCTACTCTGGAATTCTTGTGGTCTTAAATGACTGTTATTGAAAACCATGTAACTTTTAATTATATATGGACACACCTAATTCAGGAAATGTTTTCTTCTCAACATGTACTTACCAGCCTAACCACAGATGCTCTTAAATCAGATCTTCTTTGGGTCATGTTTGTTGCCTTTTTTAAAAAAAAAAAAAAAAGACTTTTCTTTTTTCTCTACTCTTCCATTTTCCTCTTTTTCCCCCTTCTTCTCTCTCTCCCTCCTTTTCTTCCCCCTCTCCCCTCCTTTTTCTACTTTTAAAAAATTATGCCTCCAATACTTGACTTATTATGTGCCTATCAGAGTGAGTAGGTAGGATAGTTTGGTGACTAGGGAGTAGGTTGGCCAAATTTATCAGGCAGGATAAATTTGAAATAATCAACCTTTATATAAGCAATTCTCTTTACTGTTTTTCAAAGAACTATGCATTTCAATGCCAATATTTCCCTATTATTTTCTCACCTGACTTGATGAAAGAAGGAATGAAGACAGGAGGAGAGGAAGAAATAAACATTAACTGAGGGTTTGTAAAGTCTTATAGTAGATGATACTTTATATATCTTATTCTTTATAATGTAGTCTTTAAAATTGCATTTAAACTTATTTTACGCAGAATCCCATAGCTGATAAGAGATAGTATTGAGACTTGAAGTCAGCTTTGTTTTAACCCAATATCCATGCCATTTGTACTATCCCATTGCCTGCCATACTTTGTTGCAGCGAGATGTACGATCTTCAGAGGGACTATTACTGGGGCTAGTGTACAGCCAGGCAGAAGACTGGACCTCCCTTATCCCTATTCACCCAGAGCGTATCTGTTTTATTTATTGGGGCTTCACAGAGATTTTTTTTTTAAATTCCATTACTAATAAAAAGTTTGAAAGTTCCTACAGTACACCATGCTAACACTTTTGGAAATATGTCTCCAAACCATCCTAGAATGTAGTTTCTGAGGTTAGTCATAAGGAAGGTGGAAAACCAAGGTGGCCAGTTTGAAACTTTGTCTCTCTAAGCTGTTGCAAAAATGTCATAAATTCCCAGATTGCCAGGCCTAAATTTTGACAAATAACTACTCAAATAATAGAAAATTAATACATGCACCAAGGGATGAAGATTAAAGTCCATTGTAAATTAGCCACGGCAGGATGTGTCTTTGTCAATGGGCTTGTCCCCAGAGTGTGGTGAAGCGTGAAGTACACTCACCATGTGTCATCGTCTAGAAATAAAAAGCCCTCTCTCTGTCTCGTCTTCAAATATAAGTAACATTAGTCACAGGGTTGAAACCCCATTTCAGAGATAACAGAGAATCATAATAATACATTAGTCACAGGGTTGAAACCCCATTCAGAGATAGCAGAGAGCCGTAATAAAAAGAAAAACTGGCATTAATAATAAAAAAAAATAATAACAGGTCAAGTGACATTGGGAGAGACAACGAATCCTTGAAACCAGTGGTTTCCAAACTGCAGGTTGTGCCTATCAGGTAGTTGTAATCAACAGTTAAAAATAAGATGGAACAGAGTAGATGTTTGTTTAATGAAAAATCTTTTCTCAGTCACTGGTGTGTGAGAGAAAGACAGACAGACAAACCATGTCTCTATGTAGTATGTATACTGCCAAAAAGGTTTGAATGTCATTATTTTCAAAGGTTCTTTTTGGAAGTTCTCTCATGCATGAAATGCAGATAATAACATGGTTCCACTGTACTTCATAGGGTTAATGTAAATATAAAAGAAGATTACATATGTTAGGTTTTTCAGGAAATTTTACACAGTTCCTTACAAATTTAAAGCTCTGCTGAAAGTAAAGATGGGTCATTTGTTTTAACAAAAAAATATATGTTACCATAATTTCTATGGCCCATATTCACATAAATCTCTCAAATACAGAGTAATGTATTTGAAGTCAAACTATTTTTCACTTGAAATTCCTAAACAATTTAAAGTTAATTTTATGTTTTCTTTTTATTACATCAAGATAGATAAGTATTTGGCATTTTCTTTCCTGTTGTTGCTGTGATATACTTAGATGGAAATAATTGAGGTAATAAATCAATGTTTTATTTACAGCCTTTGGGAGAGTTCTTTTAAAATAAAGTGAAATTGTGGGTTTGTGTTTCAGTTATCATAAATTGGCTTATTTCTACTGTTTTAACTTTCATCTACATCAGTATTCCAAAATACCAACCACTTTTTGAATAGCCATCTTATATAATAAAAGGCTAATATGCAACTGTCCCCTCAACTGGGAGTTTGACCAGGAGTTCTACAGGAGTTTGACTATGGGGTGAGACCAGCTGGCCAACTGCCCTTGGTCCCTCCCCCTGGCCTGCCTTGCCCCTGATTGGCCCCCTCAATCCTGATCTGGGGCAGGGCCAGCTGGCCAACTGCCCATGCTCTCTCCCCACTGCTGTCCAGCCCCAATGGCCAGGATCAGGCCAGTGGGTCAACCTCCTGTGACCCCTCCCCCCAGGCTGAACAGCCCGATGGCCCTGATTGGGGCAGCCAACTTCCAGTAGCTCCTCCCCCCATGCTGGCCCACCAACCTCCCATGGCCACAATCAGCTCAGATCACTGGCCAGATTGAGGGATCCCACCAATGCACGAATTTTTTTTTTTTTTTTTTTTTTTTTTTTTTTTTTTTATATATATAAATCTTTATTGCTCAGATTATTACAATTGTTTCTCCTTTTTCTCCCCCATAGCTCCCTTCCACCTGATTCCCACCCCACCCTCTGCCCTTACCTCCTCCCCCCACTATTGTCCTCATCCATAGGTTATACAATTTTAATCCAGTCTCTTTCTGCACCCCACACCCCTTTCACCCTGATAATTATCTATCCACTCCCTTTCTTTGCCCCTAATTCTATTATATTCACCAGTTTATTCTATTCCTGAGATTTTTAATTCACTTGACCTTCTTCCTCTTCTTAAGTAATACCTTTCAGCATTTCATATAATACTGGTTTGGTGGTGATGAACTCCTTTAGCTTTTTCTTATCTGTGAAGCTCTTTATCTGCCCTTCAATTCTGAATGATAACTTTGCTGGATACAGTAATCTTGGTTGTAGGTTCTCCCTATTCATCACTTTGAATATTTCTTGCCACTCCCTTCTGGCCTGCATGGTTTCTGTTGAGAAATCAGCTGATAGTCTTATGGGTGCTCCCTTATAGGTAACCAACTGCTTTTCTCTTGCTGCTTGTAAGATCCTCTTTTTGTCTTTTACCCTTGGCATATTGATGATGATGTGTCGAGAAGAATTTTTCTTTGGATTCCTCTTGTTTGGGGTTCTGTAGGCTTCCTGTACTTGTAAGTCTATTTCTTTCTCCAGGTGAGGGAAGTTTTCTGATATTATTTCTTCAAATATGTTTTCAGTATTTTGCACTCCCTCTTCTTCTGGCACCCCCATAATTCTGATGTTGGTGCGCTTGCAGTTGTCCCAGAGGCTCCTTACACTATCTTCAACTTTCTGGATCCTCTTTTCTTCTTCCTTCTCCAGCGGAGTGTCTTTTGGCTCTTTGACCTGATTCTTGTGTTCTTCCATTCTGCTGTTGGATCTCTGCATAATATTTTCCAATTTAGTCAGTTTATGTATGCTTTTTAGTTGGGTCTCATGAAGTTTATCGAGCTTTTCTAGGATATTGTTGCATAACCTTAGAACCGTAGTTCTGAACTCTATATCCTCCATCTCTTTTGTTTGAGATCTATTTCCTTGTCTCGGCATTATCACTATTTTTCAGAGTTGGTAGGATGGCTTTGTGTGTTTGGTGTCCTATATGGCCCAGTGGGTCAGCCTCCTCAGTTACCTGAGGTAGACACTCTTGGTGATCCCCTTTGTGGACTGCGTGCACAGCCTTGTTGTAGCTAAGCCTTTATTGTTGTGAATTGACCTTCAGGCCAATTGGATGTGGGTATCAGCTGTGTCTACTCTGGGATAACTTCTGTATTGGAGACAGTCTTATAAGATCAGACTTGAAAAACTGCAGAAGCCTCTGCTCAGCTTGGATGGGGCCGAGTCTCAGGGCTGAACTGACAGTCTTGGCTTCTGCCCTGCCCTTGTGCACTCGCCTGAGTTTCCGCCTGACCGTCCCAGTTTCCCCAAGCAAGAGCGTGGGTGCCCCAGGGGCTCGCCCGGACTTGGGCTGGTCTCTGTAGTCTGGAGCTTCTGACTCCTTCCACTATAGAGAGGCCGCCACCTTGTACAGAGAGGCGGCGGCAGCCTCCGTGGTCAGACCTGGAGCTTCTGACTCCTTCGGCTCCGCTCCGGAGAGGCGGTGGTCAGACCTCAGCGCGTACTTGCTCGCGTGCACGACTGTAGACTCTGCCGGCTGCGGCTCCGGTCCCGGTCTCCCAGTCTCTGAGTCTCTGAGTCTCTCTGTGCCTTTCTCTACAGTCCAGACCACCCGTATGAGCCTGGGACCACGGAATTTCAGCCAGGGTTGGGTTCAGTACAGTCCGAAAGGGTTCCGTGCAATGGGGGATTCCTCCCCTCCCGCCAGGCAGGTATTCGGCGGCCGCGTGCGCGAGCGTCTCCTACCTCAGCGCTTTTCGGCTCCCAGTCCGATCCGTGAGCCTCTCTCTTTCTTTCTAGTTGTAGCTATTCCACTCCGCCAGCTTTCCTGAGGTTTTGGTGAAGTCCTTTTTGATTTTAGTTGTTTTTTTAATTAAATTGTTGATGAGGCGGCAGCTTAGGAGACTGCCTAGGCCGCCATCTTGGATGTTCCTCCCCAATGCACGAATTCATGCACTGGTACTCTAGTCTCTCTTTATATAAAAGCCTAAGAGACTGTTATGATGGAACAACCAGAAAGACTGGAATGACTGGTTGCTATGACATGCACTGACCACAAGGGGGCAGATGTTCAATGCCGGAGCTATCTTCAGCCTGAAGGCCCCAATTGCCAATAGGGCCTGCAGGCCCCATCAGGGTTGGGCCCCTGGGCTGGAACAGGGAACTAAGGGCAGGTGGCAGTAGATGTGGCCCTTTTCCCAAGTGGGATGAGGACTGGCTCCTTCCTTGGGGCTGGTGGCCAACCTCCTGGGTCCCTCCTCCCATTTCTCCCCCCAGGTGGCAGGTCCACAGCCCACAGCCCACCCGCTGTGGTGGCAGTTGGCCCCTCCCCATGGCCTGCAGGCCCAATCATCTCATCGGGGCCTGCCGGCCAACCTCCCAGTCCTTTTCCCCAGCTGGCAGGTCCCAAACATCTAATCGGAGACAGACCCCTGGGCTGGGACATGGAACCGGGAGTGGCTGGCAGTGAATTCAGGCAGTGAGGGGAGGAGGAAGGGATCGAGGTGGGGAACCTGATTAGCCCTGATTGCTGGTCAGGCCTAAGGACCCACCCACGCATGAATTTTGTACACTAGGTCTCTAGTACTTATATAAAGACCTTAGATGGTCAATATCATGTCCTAAAGCAAATGTTTGTAGCCCCTTTCAAAGCCTGTCTTTCCTCCCCTTTCAGAGAGACAGGCAGACAAAGAAACTAACGCTCTTCTCCAACCTACCTGGCTGTTTCTGTGGTTTTACCATTAAAACTCCTTGACCAAAAATAGCAGAGCCTTATTTTACTCCCCTCTATTATTAACCCCCTACTGCTAAAGCCAATTTGTTGCCAAGCTTTGCTTTTTGTTTGAAATGTCCCTTGTAATTACTATCAATTCCCTCTGACTCCACCCTAGCCCTCAGCCTAATCACCTCTTTGCCAGATGTTCTGAAAAAGCTTCTTTGTCTCTCTCCTCTCTACATACCTTTTATTGAAATATTTTTTTGTTAAAAATTATTTTAGTAATGTACATTACATGATGATTACAGTTAACACTGCTGTATGATAGATAGGAAAGTTGTTAACAGATTAGATCCTAATAGTTCTCATCACAAGAAAAAATATTTTTTCTTCTTTTTTATTGTATCTTAATGAAATGATCGATGTTAGCTGCACCTATTGTGGTAATTATTTCCCAATATATGCATTTTTAAAGGTAAAGTGGTACATTTATTAAGATATGTTAAGTTCAAATAAATCACTCAAAGTACTAGAATAACATCATATAAATAAATGTCAAAGGTTATGTTTAGGAAACTGATAAAAATACAAAAATTTGGTCTGACTGGTATGGCTGAGTGGTTGAGTGTTGACCTATTGCCCATCTCTCATTGATATTTCTCTTTCTCTATCCCTCTCCTTTCCTCTCTCTCTCTCAAATTAATAATAGCATATTTAAAAATACAAAAATGCTAAAATTAATTAGTTAAAATATTAGTAGCCAAAAATATAAAAAAGATGTTCTTTCATGTATTTATACTCAATAGAATTAAAAAAGATTGGCACTTTCTACATGGAGGATATCAGGAAGTCAATTTATCATTATGTTTTAAGGAATCTTAAAAATGTTTGCACAATTTTACTCAGCTATTCCCATTTAAATTCCAGAAGAAGACACTTGGGAGGAGATTTTCATTGTACTGCTTGTTTTATAATTGAGAAAAAGGAAAAAAGTGATACATTAAATACAGGTGGGCCTCGCAGGACCACGTCGGCTGAAACTTAGGCAGAGTGGAAATGTGTTCTTGCTCTGCTTGGGTTGAGTTACCACAGCGCTGTGCCACGTGAGGACCTCCAGCACTCAGTACGTGGCTGGACACAGGCAGATGGCAGACGGACAGAAGCTGGTTGTCCATAGTGGATCTCCTGTAAGGGTGTCCTGGCTGTGATAATAAAGGAGACTGTGACTGTCATGCGACAGACGTTTGCATTTGAATTTCATTTTTTAGCCTCATCCGAGCGTATGTGCATTAACTTTAGAGAGAGGAAGGGATATATATATATATATATATATATATATATATATATATATATATAATTTATTAGTTGCCTGCCGTACACACAGCCCTACAGAGGACTGTACCTGAAACCTGGGAAGTGAACCAGAAGCCTTTTGGTATACTGGACGATGCTCCACCCAACTTAGCAATATGGTCAGGGCTGTATTTGAATTTACACAGACATTAAAATGAAGAAGTTCCCAGTTAAGGAAAGGGCAAATCATTTTATATAGCTTTTTATGAAAAAAGACGGGTACAATAATGCATACATCATGATAACTTTGTAAAATGCTAGGATTAAGGAAAAATAACACTTGCTCTTTACATCTATGTACCAATTTTCTATGGTAAACAATTAATTTTATAGGCACAAAAACAAACAAAAAGTGCATATCTCCAATATAATTTCACAATATATGTAAGTCACTCCATTATGTTGTTTACCATAAATTCACTCAGTGACGTATGTCAATTCTAAAAAGAAAATAATCATTTTACCCTTTGTACAGATCTCACAGCTATATCGCTCCCACATTAATTTCAAAATTCCCCGGCTTTCAATGGCTATAATATAAATCCATTTTACCCCACTCATGAATTCATTTATCCAAACTTTTTTGTTGTGTTTTGCTTTTAAAATGTGAAAGATTTATTTCATCGGGAAAAACCCTGGAGTATCCAAACATTTTACATTTCTATTTTTGCTAGGTATCTTACTGGGTACTGTGAATATGAAATAGGTTGAACACGACAGCCTCCACTACTTAGGAGCATATACCTTCAAGGCAAAGACGGGCAAACAACATGATCACATTACTTAATGACAAAGAAATAGTTATCCTATGAGGTTAAAGAAAGGGGGTCAGCAACCAAATCTAATTTCCTGCTGGTCCCAACTCTCAATTTGTCACTTTTCCCAAACACATCTTCTATAAAAAGTCACACTTTCAACCTTTGTTGAAACATATATGTGCTCCTTGACTTATTTTTTTCCATCCAAATACCATCCCTCTTTAAAAACTCCGCTAATCGTACCTTTACCCTCCAATCTTCCTTCACCATTTCAAGTCATACTCCTCTCTCCCTCTTCTTACCTTTGTAATAGGTTTAAAACAATTTAGTATATAGTTAAATTAGCTTTACATAAGTTCTGTTTCCACAACTGAACTACCTCTTCTTTGAGGGCAAATTTTTTAATTTCGTCAACAGCAGGCTCAGTGCTAGAAACCCAGCCTGTGGTTGTCTTCTCCAAGGAAACCAATCAATAAGCAGCACTCGTACTTTAGAGAAACAAAATGGAAAATTTCAAAACATGGCCTTAGCCAAATACCTTAATTTCAAGCGAGATATTTGCTACACCTATTCTTACCTACTCATTCACTGTGAGAATAATTGTAATGTACTTTTTCCCCAGGGAAATAAAAACATTTTTGTTTTTTCCCCCCATTTACCCTGTTATAAAACAAACACTAATTGGTTAACAAAAAATATTGGTTGAGTGAGGAATTAGCGAAAAAATTTAATTAGCCGGCTTTCCTTTGTCCTGTACTATTTATATGGTGAGTCTTGCATTGCCCCCCTCCCTTTTTTTTCCCCCTTTTACCATCTGGCCAGTTTACAATGTCTAAATAAATTTTCATTTTTGGCACCTTTTTGGAGGGTCCTGGTTAACTCTGACTCTACTTCTTTTTTAAAAAAAATATAATTTTACTGATATTTTACAGAGAGGAAGGGAGAGAAATAGAGAGCTAGAAACATCGATGAGAGAGAAACATCAACCAGCTGCCTCTTGCACACCTCCTACTGGGGATGTGCCCGCAACCAAGGTACATGTCCTTGACCGGAATCGAACCCGGGACCTTTCAGTCCGCAGTCAGACGCTCTACTACTGAGCCAAACCGGTTTCGGCTGACTCTACTTCTTGATATCTCTTTGAGCTCAGTTCTTCATCTAGTACATTTACATGCATACAGAGAACTTGTTTATTTGTTACTAAAGGATCTTTCTCTTTGCAAGAATGTGTCCTTTTCTTCAAAGTATGACTTCTGACAAAGGCAGATTCTATAGGGCAGTTAACCAGGTCGCCTCTGTAGAGATCTCTATCTGCCTGCTGCAGGAGAGCGCCTGTGCCTGCGCCAACAGTCCCAGAGTTTTGTTAACAGTCGGTACAACCTAACTTTCCTCCAGAAAAGTTTAAGTCAACCTCGGGGAAATATTCAAAATTCCAAAAGTTCAAGATTTTCCTCTTTTCCTCTTTATTCAGTCCCACTCAGCTGCAAATTTCAGATCAACATACTAATTGAGAACAATTCTCTCTGAACTGCACTGACAGATTTCTCAATATTTTCACTCGAGAGGTCCCAAATAAGACAATGTATAAGTACTTTTCTATCTATGCAAATTACATAGTTCCTAAAGAGCCTCTCAATTTGCCATGCCAACCAGAGCAAAAAGAAAAATAGGTGGAAGACTAAGGTGGGGATGCGGCCTACATTTTGGGGGAGTATATAGTATGTACCAGAGATTATTCTAGACACTTTAATACACATTCATTTAATTACACAAGCTGCATGAAGTAAGCATTACCTTTATTTTATAAATGAAGGAATTGAAATTCAGAAAGGTTAACGAATTTGCCCAAGGGAACAGTGCCAGGATTGAACTCTACTCTGACTTCCAGAGACAAGCTCTTTTTAAAAATTATTTATTAAAATTAAAAAAATGTATTTATTAATTTTTTACAGAGAGCAAAGGAGAGGAATAGAGAGCTAGAAACATCAATGAGAGAGAAACATCGACCAGCTGCCTCCTGCACACCCCCCACGGGGGATGTGCCCGCAACCAATGTACATGCCCTTGACCGGAATCGAACCTGGGACTTTTCAGTCCGCAGATCGATGTTCTATCCACTGAACCAACCCGGTTTCAGCAGAGCCAAGCTCTTAAGGATAATACAATACTGCCCTTGACTTACAACAAAACAACACTAGCACTCAAGTTTAGATAGGAAATCTGGGATGGCCTAAACAGTGCCACACGTTCATGATGATGGTTTACCTGTGGTCCAGCCAAGAGGCTGCTGAGGAGCCAGGCCATGCCAATCAAGGACTGCCCCAGCTTGCTGTTGCTCCCGGGGAGGGGTCTCGTGATGGCCAGGGAGCGGTCCAGGCTGATCACCACCATCATGAAGGCTGGGGCGTACATGGAGAACAGCTTCAGGTAGCTGAGCACCTTGCAGAGGAGCTCTCCCCCGTACCACTGGACCGTCACGTTCCACATCCCGTCCAGCGGCATGACGATCAGCGTCTCCAGCAGGTTGGCTAAGGTCAGGTGCTTTAAAAGCACATTCATTCTCGAGAGCTTCTTCCCTTTCTCCTTCTTCCGAGCCCACTGCTTAAGTTTCAACAAGAAAGTAGCATTGAAAGCCGTGGAGAGTAGGAAGAGGCAGAAAGTAACGGTCACTCGGATCTTTCCGGACAGGGTCAGGGTGGGGAGGCTGCCCTGCATCAGCGGGCTGCTGCTGTTGACGGGTGAACAGTGGTGTTGACTCTCATCAGCAGAGGCACCGTTCGCCATAGTTCCCGGCTGGTAGAGCTCCAAGACCTGTGCTTCTGGCACGTCTGGTGTTTTATTGTAATTGGACCCACTTTATTTCTGTCACCGGTTTAGATTTATGACAGATTCTGTGAGCCTGGCATACTCTAATGCAAAAGATCAAGGTGAACTTGTTTCGCGGGTTTATAATCCAGCAGAGTGCTAAAACAGAGCCTGCCAAACACATTCTGAGGGCCACACGTAACTGTAGAAGCCCAGCAGATGGCCTGGTTGTCACAACATTTTTCCTGAAGGACGCTTGAAGCTTAATTTTGAATTTGAAATTTACTCAGGGAGTTATTAAAATAAACGTAATGAAGAGATTTTCTAAAAACTGATGGGTTAGGGTTCCGTTCAACAGATGCAAAATGAAAATGAAGAAAAAGAAAAAAGTAATTCAGTTAAAACCTGTTCTTTGGAGAAATGTATACATGTCTTAAAAGCAATTGTTTTCTTTTAAAATCACGTGCTGCTATTCATTCAAACACTAGACAAATATACTAACTTAATGACATCTGCCACAAAACACTAAATTAATTCTGTAACAATTAGAATCAAATTGATATAATACAAATTGGACTGCATCAAATTTATCCATCAGTCTTAATGGTCAAGTTAGAATAAAAATGGTAAACTAATTTAAAAAAATGTGTTCCCTTGCTTATGTAATTGTCTCAATATTATACTTACTGTCATTGTACATTATTGCATATAGATATGGGAGAGAATACTGTATTGATGCTATAAGCACATTTGTATGTTTCTATATAATATGGATATTTGTTTATATTCCTCACTAGAGGCCCGATGCATGAAGATTTGTGTAAGAATGGGCCTTCCTTCCCCTAGCTGCCAGCAGCACCTTCCCTCCAGCTGGAGCCGCCTTTCCACCTTCCCATGCTGCCTAGAGGCCCAGAGCTGCTGGGGCAGTGCCGAAAGCCTGCATCGTCGCCATGGAGATGATGCAAGAGTCTCGCTCTGCCCTGCCCCTGGCAGCTTAGCACCTGCATATGCAAATTATCCCACCATCTTTGTTGGGTTAACTCACTCCTGATTGGCTGGTGGATGTCATGAAGGTATGGCCAATTTGCATCTTTCTCTTTTATTAGTGTAGATATCAGATCATTTCACATTGGGGCCACTTAGAAGCTTTCTCTGTATTGCTATTTTAACTTTCACGGTGAGTGTTTGGTGATGTTACTGCAGGCCTGCCCCCCCCCCCCCCCAACTGCCCTCCCTTGGCAGGCTCAGTCACTCCTAACTGCCCTCCTCTGCAGGCTTGGTTCCTTCCAACTGCCCTCCCCTGCAGGCCTGGCCTCCCCTCAACTGCCCTCCCCTGCAAGCATGGTTGTCCCCAACTGCCCTTCCTTGGAGGCCTGGTCCCCCAATTGTCCTCCCTACAGACCTGGTCTTCCCCCAGCCCCCAGGTGCCCTTCCCTGCTGGCCTGGTCACCCCCAACTGCCCTCCCCTGCAGACCTGGTCTTTGCCAACTGCTCTCCCAGGCAGGCCTCCCCACCAACTTCCCTACCCACCCACCACAACACCACCAGCCAGGTGGCCTGGACCTTCCTCTGTGGCCATGGGCCAGGTAGCCTGGGCCTTCTTCTTTGGGGCAATTGGTTGCAAAGCCCCCATCATGGTGCACCCCGCAAAGGGTGGCCTGGGCATCCCTCTGCGGGGCAATGGTGGGGCAATGGAGGAGTCCCCCGACCAATGGCATTGTACCCGCTTTGGCAGGCCTGGAGCCAGTGAGTGTCATAGTGTGGTCATCTAGAAGGTCATCTGGATGGTCGTTCTACTGCTTGGTCATTTGGTTTATTTGCATATTATGCTTTCATTATTATACTAGTAGATGCCCACACAGTGAATGGTTGAAAGAGATGTGAAAAGGCTATTCTTTTTTCTAGCACGTGAAAATGGATGCACAATGGCTTTTTTTTTTTTTAAATACAAGGATCCATGAAAATGCAACTATTTAGAAAGGCTTTGTTTTGTTTTGTGTTGTTTTCTTAGTGAAAAATCTTGTTAGTTAAAATCGCTAAGGAAGTCAGTCTTTTGCACTTACGCTCTGAGATCTTCTGAGGAGACCTCAGCAAATTATGCCAGGAAGAGTCTGAACATTTTCCAGTGGAATAAACAAAGATACTAAACTTAGCAAAAAAAGATTCTGAAAAGCATCAGTATGAGGAAAAATGAAAGAAATAATAGATCCAAGTGAAAACATGAATTTGTAATAAGCAATCTAATAAAACTAAATTTTACCTCACAAAGGAGTCTCTGTGAGCCTTAGCTGAATAAAATCAATGATGCTGAAAGAGATGCCAAATAACTCAGAGAGTAGCAGTCACAAAGGCAAGGGGTTTAAACAGGTAAGAGAAGAAACCAACTGAGATACGAACCTTATAAATTCATTAAAATATTACTAGTTTACCAGTAAGGAGGGATTAACTGAAAAAGTAGACTTCAACACACAGTACTTGTAGTGTTATTTGTATAATATTTAACTTGCCTACTTAATAAACTTGGTAATAACTTATTTATATTTAATGTATTGAGTTTTCACTATTATTTAAAAGTCCTCATCATGAAATCTTTCCATTATTAATTATAGCAGAAATTCCTGAATCTGAAGATACCCAGTAGTTATGACACTGTTGCCCAGGGTGGAAGGCACCATTAAAACTGACATTACTTCTCCCCCCTGTCTCTCTATAGGGAGGAAAAGGCAGTCTATCATCATCTAATATATCATTATACAGGTTGGTTCACTTAAACCATCCCTATTTAGAAGTGGCATACTTCATTAATGTGCTTACCTACCACGTCTATCTTCATGTCAGATTATTTTAAAAAATAAAAGTTAATGCCCTAACCAGTTTGGCTCTGGATAGAGCATCGGCCTGCGGACTGAAGGGTCCCAGGCTTGATTCTGGTTAAGGGCATGTACCTTGGTTGTGGGCACAATCCCAGTAGGGGGTGTGCAGGAGGCAGCTGATCGATGTTTCTTTCTCACAGAATAAAATAAAATATATATTTAAAAAAAATAAAACTTAAGTGTTTGTACTTCTTCCCATAGGAGTTTTATACATTTCTTCATTATGCATAAGTATGGCACAGCTTTATGCGAAATCTCTAATTAAGACAATTTACACACAAAAGTATTACGTCTTTGTTTATTGTAAAGTAATATAATTTTGAATAAAATGGTATTGATTCAGAAGTTGGTTAGGATGTTTCTGGTTGGGAAAGCAAAGTAGAACTAAATTTCTATATTATTTATTCTGGTTGATAATTTGTGTTATTGAGGAATTGGGCATTATTTGCACAGTCTATTCAAGACTATGCAGTGTCTGAGGGTAATTTTACTATTATGTGTGTGTATGTGAGAAGCATCTTCTGGCCTCGCTTTCACATGAAAGAAAAATAGGGACAAATCAACAGTCACCAAGATCTGTTCAATGCACCCCATGGAATTATCAGGCTCTGTTGTGTCACTCAAGGTGAAGAAGCCAAAAATAGAAAGGGGGGTAGCACTGGCACAGAATAGAGAAAACAACAGGTAGACAGACTTTCCTGGGAAATTTTTATAGGTAGTATTACTGCAACTCACAAGGCTACAACCTATCAATATGTTGATCTTGTGGAATCACATGCTTGTCAGCAGGGCGTTATTTATACACTCAGGAGAAAGTTTATTGTGAATATCTAAAGGATCTGCAAAACAGCAGTGAAGACCTGCTTAGCTATAATCCACATTTATTCATATAATTATCTTCAGTCTGGAAAGGGGAACAAGAGAAAACCGTATGTCTGTGCCATCATTTTCACTAAATATTTGTCAAAATTGAATACACAAGAAGCTTTCATAATTCTAAAATTGAATATTTTAACATTTGCAACATTAATGCATAAAGTGATTTCTAGTTAAGTGTAGTTTGGGAATTACAACCATTTAACAAGCATAGGATCATCAAGCTTTAACCTTCAAAGAACTTCTGCACTAGAGACCAGTTTTGGCCATGATCCAGTCTCGATAGTAGGCTACCCGAGTGTAGACGCCAGGCTTGTATGGAAGAGCACATTCGTCTCCCCAGCTCACAATGCCAACAAGGAACCAAATGCCTTTATGATCTGTTTTAACCAGAGGTCCACCAGAGTCACCCTAGAAAAAAAAGAATATGTACTATTAGTATAATTTAAAGATGAATACTACAGTTTTTCTTCTATAATATAGACAGGTACAGAAAAAGGGGAAAAAGTATTTAAACATTAAAAGGATTCTAGTGTTGAATATTTTTTTGTGTTCTCTAATCATTTATTTAAATAAAAGATATCTATGTCTATGTCTTTGGATATAAAATACAATAATGGAAAACAAGTGTGAAAAACTTCAACTCAATTATTACCTAAAAGGTATTGAAGGTATTGTTGCCTATGTAATCATCAATATGATAAAGAATTATCTATCTCCCCAAACTCTCTTATTTTCAGGCAGAAGATGGAAAAGGAAGGTTTTTATTTACTCACTACCAACATTGGACTCACACAGTTCCATTCTTGTGTAAACATCTCTCCAATATTTAGAATTGTGCAATTTGGCTAAACTACCCTCTACACCCATTATGGTTTTTAATTTACTGATATTTAGGTCATTTTTCCAGAAAGATTGAATACATTGGCATTTGGATTTTCTTTGCTCTAATCTTTCACATCATCGTGGATAATTCAATAGCTATTGGATGAAATCACAGTCTCTTGGTTTCCTTACTTCTGATAATCTGGATAATACATACTTATTATCTGGATAATACATCTGATAATACATACTTATTAAATAGATCCCTGTCACTTCTGGACAGGGCTGCAAAGGGGTAAAAGGCAAACTTTTCATCACCTGGAACTGCTCTACCTTTTAAATGCAATTTTTTCAGCATTATGATCGCATGTACCTATCCCTTCAGTGCTCTCATTCCACCAATTTTCACTCTATACCTGCTCTTCAGCCTCATTAAGAATGCCAAATCTTGCCGAAACCAGTTTGGCTCAGTGGATAGAGCATCGGCCTGCGGACTGAAAGGTCCCAGGTTTGATTCCGGTCAAGGGCATGTACCTTGGTTGCGAGCACATCCCCAGTAGTGGGTGGGCAGGAGGCAGCTGATTGATGTTTCTCTCTCATCGATGTTTCTAACTCTCTATCCCTCTCTCTTCCTCTCTGTAAAAAATCAATAAAATATATTAAAAAAAAACAATGCCAAATCTTGACTCTTCCCTTTCCTCCTACTGTATTTACTTCTTACTTTCCATTTTCTTCATGTGATTATATTCCATAATTTACCCAAACCACTGCTCTTTCAACAGGATTCTCAGTTTCTAAACCTTCCCATCATAATCCAGGCCAAACCATATTCTGTGAAAAAATACTACATTGCAAATTGACACCCTTACATTAATACCTCACCTCAATAGTTATTTGTCTCCAGCCATATCACTTTCTCATTTTTTTAAGAGCAACCAATCCAAACTTTTCTCATTTCACAATTAAAAAAAAATATATTTTTTTAATTGTGTAAAATATACATAACATAAAAGTTACCTTTCTAACCATTTTTGAGTATATAGTTCTATGGCATTAAGTACATTGATGTTGTGTGATCATCACCACCATCCATCTCCAGAGCTTTCTTCATCTTGCAAAACTGAAATTCTATGCCCATTAAACTGATTAACTCTCCATTGTTCCCTTTCCCTAGCTCCTGGCAACTACCATTCTACTTTCTGTATCTATGGGTTTGACTACTCCAAGGTACCTCATCTGAGTGGAGTATTTGTCCTTTTGTGACTGGCTTATTTCACTTAGCATGTCTTCAAGGTTCATTCATGTTGTAATATGTGTCAGACTTTCCTTCCCTTTTTAAGGGTGAATAACATTCCATTATATGTGTACTAGAGGCGCAGTATATTATTAAATCATGCTCATGAAGGGTCCCTTAGGCCTAGCCTGCCATCAGGGGCATGCTCGCTGCCCCATGATGCCTTGCATGTTCTGTGGATGCTGCCTGCACCCCATCACACTCCGTGGACACTGCCAGTGCCCCACAACTCTCTGCCGATGCTGCCAGCACCTCGGGGTGGGGGTGGGGGTGGGGAGAAGGTGGTGGGATCTCAGACCTGTTTCTGCCGCTGCGGGCCTCAGGAGCTCATTTGTGTCTGTCTGGTACCGATTCCTCTCTCCCCAGTATTGAGTGTCTGAGTGGTTGGCTGCTTGGAATCCTTTGGCTCTTTTCCTTAGTAACAGCTTTTACCTTTTGCCTCAATTCCTCTTCTAGCTCCCACCCTTCCCCCGAGATCCACCTCCCCTGGCCACCAGATGCATGCGCCCCCACCCTTTCAACTGCCCTCCTCTGTCAGCTTGGTCAGCCCTAACTGCCTTCCCCTGCCAGCCATCTTGTGGCATCCATCTGTGTCCACATGGGGGTGGCCATCTTTGACCACATGGGCATGGCCATCTTGTCTGTTGGAGTAATGGTCAATTTGCATATTACCTTTTTCTTAGATAGGTTATATATATATATATACACACACACACACACACATACATATATATATACATATATACACATGTATATATATATGTGTGTGTGTATATATATATGTATATATATGTGTGTGTGTGTATATATATATATATATATATATATATTCCATCTCATCATCTTGTCTACTCAACTGTTATTGTCTCTTCATTCCTACTGTGTCTTAGTTGAAGTCCTAAGAATATGAATATATATATATATATATATATATATATATATATATATAATTGATTTCAGAGAGGAAGGGAGAGAGAGGGAGAGAGAGGGAGAGAGAGAGAGGGAGAGAGAGAGAGAGAGAGAGAGAGAGAGAGATGAATGATGAGAGAGAATCATTGATTGGCTGTCTTCTGCATGCCCTTCACTGGGGATAGAGCACAACCCAGGCATGTGCCTCTGACTAGAAATGAACTCAGAACCCTTCCCTATTCAGGCTGACACTGTATCCAGTGAGCCAAACCACCCAGGGCTCAGACAAAATATTTTAGTAGATCACATTATCTCTAGCTCACTTGCTTCAGTCTGTCTTACACTCTGCATATATTGGATTTGGCAAGTAGACAATCATCAGTAATCTTGACTAGTGGAGTGGTAGCGTAAAGGTCTGCAAACAATGGGTCAGAAAGTGGTTAAATTAAGAATATGGAACAATGATGGTGAACTATGCTTTAGAGATTTGACCAAGAAGGGGAAAAGAAATATTGAGTATGATGTATTGAGAGACAGACTTAATAATATTTGCACAATATGTGGAAGAGTACATTAGAGTGGGACAGTTTGGGGAATATGGAAGAAAGTTCAAATTAATAGAAAGTTCAAATATTTATATAGATGGAAAGATAGTGGATGAAGAATACACGTAAGAGATTAGCTTGGAATAATAAGATAAACTTGTTTTTGTGAGTTTAGTAGATGAAGATAAGTGCAGCTATGAATCTATCAGGTAAAAAATATTACAAGAGTTTTTATGTGATTGATTTAATTTTTTTCTAGTTAATAGGAGGAAATGTCATAAGTCAAGGATTATGAAAGTAATAGTTTACATTATTGTGATGCATTAAGAAAAGTAATGAAAATTTGACATAGCACTAAGAGATGCATTAAAGAATTCTACAGCGTGTTAAAGACCCAGCTGTGATTATATGGCACCAATTTACAAGGCTATACGATGTTTTCTAGCTTTGCTAAGGAGCCCACATATAAAAGCAAATACAATAGATAGATTTCTCAGTGGTTAGAGATTATTAGGATGGGTGTGAAGGAAATAAAAGATGGTGAAGTCATTGAGGGTGGTGTTTAAGAATGGTTGAAATAATAAAACTTACGTTCTAGATTAGAAGAGAGTCATGGGCTGAGAGGAAAAGGAGAGAAACAAGGATTTAAGCTTGTCATGACTTGAAAGAATAGGTTTAGTGGGACAGTTGGAAATCTGGGAATCTGTAATTAGAGATGACAATTATCCATTGCAAGTTCTTGTTTGCATGTCTTCTCGCTCCAGAGGTTAGGAATAATACTCTATTCACTTTTCACTTCCCTGCACCTAGCACATAGTTAGTAATGAGAAAATTGCATGAAAGAATGAGTTAATAAAATAAAAGTCTTCCTGGGCTCATCACTGACTCTGCCTGTCTAAATAACTAGAGTAGTACTTTTTGTTAGCTCTATATGATTGCTTATAAATAGCATCAGGAGTGTTTGAAGCATATAAAGCATAAGGAAAGGAAGCTTAGTATGGCATTCAGAGCATAAGCTATAGAGCCCAATTTCTTGGGTTTAAATCTCAGCTCTGCCATTTAATCCTGTGCGATTTTAGACAAATTACTTGCCTTGTCTCAGTCTCTATCTGAGAAATAAGGTTTATAACAGTACAAACATCCATCACAGAGCCATCATAATTTGAATAAATTAATATTTTTAAAGATCCTAAAACAGTGTCTGGCACATGGAGATGCTATATAAGTACTGTTAAATAAAGAAAATATTTAGGGTGTTGGAGACACCCTAGACTAAGCAAGTTCTATGATTTGATGTTGAACTCAGTTGAATGTTTCTCGGTGAAAGAGGACAATTGAACTAAAGTCACCAATATATTTCATGTAGTCTGTACTTACTCCAAAGTGAGTCTCTTCCCCATTCCCACCCAGCTTCTTATAATAAATAGTAAGGGTGGCTTAGGACTTTAGTACTTTAATGGAACTTATTAAACATCAATTTTATTTTAATTAGCCATTTTGGCTATAAAACGTACTTAAGCTTTAACTCATTGTCAATGTTTTGAGAAAATGGAACTAGTTAATTGGAAATTAAAAACGACGAGAAAAAAAGTCTTGGAAATGGAATACTCAGACTTACCTGGCAGGCGTCTACCTTTCCCTTCAGAAACCCAGCACACAACATCCCAGGTGTGATCACACCGCTATATATCTCTGCCTTATTGCAGGTCTTATTATCTATAATCTTCACAGTTGCTTTTTGGAGTATATTAGGAATTGTTCCTAAAGGAAGAAGAGATTTTATAATTTTTGCTAAAGTCAATTTTAATTAGTTTCTCTGGTTAGATTATTAGTGTATTTCAAATAAATGTAAAACATATATTTTATTTGTCTCCATTCCTAGTAAGAAATGTTAACAACACAGCAAGCTACTGTTTAAAATGACCATATTTTGAAATAGTGTGTCCATCCATATGTGATGGGATTTTTCCTTTAGAGTTATTTTGGAATTTTACTTTTATTATATGCATGCCTTATAAAACAAAATGAAAAATTCATATTGCAGAAACATACATTTTATGATCTTTTTAAAGATTTTTTGCTGTGACCATAATTCTGAATCTTAGAAATAATTTTAGGTTCATTTTCATCTGCTTTCAAATACATTCATTAATATAACTAGCCACTAAATATTTATTTTATAAGGGTCATCAGGATGCTCATGTTTGAAAGGTCTTTGCTCAGTTATTACCTTATCACAGAGGGCTACTAATTCACTCCATCAAAAATGTTCAGTCTTCTGTAATCCTTATTTTTTCTATGTTCCTCACCTGCACAAAACATGCTGTGTAATCTACTTATTGATTATATTTTATGATAATTATCTATTTTTATTTGCTAAGGATGTGAGCTTTAATGAGGGCAAGGATATTTGCTTATTTAATTTATTAATATCTCCAATCCACTTGAAACAAAGCTGGTAATTAATATAAATGTTTATTGAATGAGTGAATTAGTGAATGAACTTAATGGAGGAAAATGAATTACTTATTCAAGTACTATATGTCTATGAAAACTGACATTGTTAAGGGAAATTATAGTAAATAGCTCTATGAAATTGTAGTTTTGTATGAAAATTGTTGAGGATAATTTTCAATCTATTGCACATTATTCTTTTTAAAATGATCCAGCGAAAGTCTTTCTTAGGTTTATTTTATTTTAGTGGGTATTGGTTTTTAAATCCTAAAAATCAAATCATGTAATGGAGGAAAGTTAGGGACTCACCATCAGTCTTTGATGCTCCCCATCCAGTGACCACCACACTTGAATTGGGTGGGAATACATAATTAGCTTCTGGAAGACATACTCTTCGAATGTTGCTCGTATATAATACTGGTGAAGAAAGATTCACAAGAGCAATGTCATTCTCATGTGCAGGGTAATGGTAGTCTTCATGAATTATAATATTGTTGATATTTCGTTTTGCGTGTGGATCACTTAAAAGAAGCCCAAAACTAACAGTCCATCTTTTGGGATCATTATTCCTAAAGAAAATAAATTTATTTATTAATATTGTTTAAAAACAATTAGATGCCTTTTGAATTTCTATAGTACCTATAAGCATACAAAAATAAGGCTATATATATATATGAGAAAAATGAAAGGTAATAACATGGTAAGATTTTGAATAACTTAATAAGCTATATTTAAAAAGATAATCCATAGAATCTACATTTTATTCTTGTTTTGTCCAGAAAATACTTAAAAGTGATTTAAATAGATTACTATGACAACACAAGGTAAAAAAAAATCAATAAAAAGTGGGCAAGCCTATGAGACAGAGTAAACATAGAAATTAATGAAGTATCTAAATCCTCTTATATTATCATTCTATATAATAAAAGCCTAATATCTTAAGTGTCTGACTGTTCATTTGACCATTCAACTGGTCGCTATGATACACACTGACCACCAGGGGGAAGATGCTCCAACTGGTAGGTTAGCTTGCTGCTGGGGTTCGGCCGATTGGGATTGGGTGAGACAGGCTGGACACACCTTGGAGTCTTCCCATGGACCCTTCTGGGCCCCGATCGTGCACCTCTTGCAATCTGGGACCCCCTCAGGGGATTTTGGAGAGCCAGTTTGGCCCAATCCCCTCAGGCCAGGCCGATGGACCTCACAAGTGCACAAATTGTGCACTGGGCCCTCTATTTATAACTATAAATAGGAATATATTTTATATGTTAATCAAGCAAGATATCATTACTTTTCTTTTAAAAAATTCTTTATTGATTATAGTATCACATAATTGTCCTCATCCCCCATTCCCATCCCAAACCCCTTGCCGCATTACTTGTTAATCAAAGGTTTCTATATTAAGCATTGAAAATTAGAGCTCTGGGACATTTTTAAACTCTCAAGTTTGAGAAGGATTTATAGATTTAAAAATCTATAAATGCTATATGAAGCCAATAGAAATTATTGAAATGAACCATCAAACAAAGACATACAAAAGAAGGAATTCTTATCATTTGCAGCAACTTGGATGGAATTGGAGAACATTATGCTGAATGAATTAAGCCAATCAATGAAAGAGAAACACCACATGACCTCACTCATTTATGGATAATAAAAAACATTATAAACTGATGAACAAAAAGATAGATACAGAGACAGTAAAGCAACAAACAGACCGTCAAATTACAGTGGGGATGGTAGGAAGATATGGGGGAGATAAGAGATCAACCGAAGGACTTGTATGCATGCATATAAGCAAAACCAATGGACTAAAAACTCTGGGGAGGGAGGGCATGTATGGGAGTGGGGGGGGGGAGGCAATGGTAAGATATGCAGACATATAATACCTTAATAAAAAAATGGAAAAAGGGGCAAACTTTGGTGTAATAATATATATCCTTTAAAGAAATAATTATTTAAAATAAGATTATAATATAGTATATGGGATACAGGATGTATTCAAATACTTATTAAATAAGACCAAATGTAATAATGATGAGAAATAGAAGACTTATGTTCAATTTGGGATTTAGAGTATCTTTATAAATTTAAATTAAGTGACTCTAGCTTAGTGAATTGCAACTGAGAGCTATTTTATTCTCCAGGACACATTTGGTATTATCTGGAGACATTTTTTTTTGCTTGTCAATCCTGACGGAATGCTATTGGCATTTGGTGGATAAAGGACAGTAATGCTGCTCAATAACTTTGAAGTCACAGGTAGCCCCTCTACCCAAATAACCACAAAAACAACAACAACAATGACACATAAAGAATTATTTTGATTTAAAATGTCCATCAGCCACTGCTGACAAATCTGCATTCGCCTGAATATCTCTATTTTTTAATCCATAATTCGATAAGTAATTTTAAGACTATACAATATTGAACAGTTGGAGGTGCTGTTGCATGGCCATATTCTTGCAAGATATGTATCAAGCTTTTAGGTACTTGAGTGCTTGGAAGCCCTCATGTGGTCCAGAGCTCACCTTATGAAACAGTGAGCAGCAGTGACAAGCCACTTGTTACTAATCAGAATGGCTCCGCATCGGTGCACACTGTTCTGTTGAAGGCTAGCTTGCCAGGGCCACTCCCCTTCCTCGGCATCCGAGCCCCCTGCTATCCTGTTGCCAGAGAAAGTTATTGTGCGCTGTCCACAACCTGCTCAAAATAGAGCTCATTAGCATCTAATGATATTCATATTGCATTTCCATACATTGCTCTGGTAAACAAATTCCCCATAATACATTTCACTGTTAACTATTAATTAAGGAAAAGCTCAACAGTCTTGGAAAAGTGAGGACGAACTTACTGGTGACATTTCTTGAGCATTCAAAACGAATTGACATCTTCCTCCCCCATCCTCATCACTCATATACACTCTGTCCGTGTGGCCTTGCCTGTCGTAAGAGCTAAGTGAAATTAAATGCTTGAAGCTGGAAGATAATAATTGTATAACCAGTCATGAAACGTGTGCCTTTTAATTTCATGAGCAGTTGTTTAATGATTGCTATGAAACATCCATAATAAGGAGTGAATGAGTGTGAATACGAATGAGATGTTTATGAGAGGAAGAGTAGGCAAAAATGAGTTCATAGTCATGTTACAATACACAATATCTGGATAAAAGGAAGAACACATGAGGATATTCTCAAAGTCATTTGCTTCTATGTAGCAGACCACTTTCATGTCAACTTACATCCAGAGAAACTGCTAGACTCTTTGAAGTTTTTTTTTTTAAAATTTATTTTTTTAACTTTATTGTTGACATTTTTACAGATATCCCCATTCCTCCACTTTTGCTAGCCCCTACCCCTCCCCCAATTCCTCTTTCCTCTGGTCATCACCACATTGTTGTCTGAGTGTATGGGTTATGCATATATGTTTTTGGCTAATCGCTTCACTTTCTTTCATCTAGTTCCCTCTCCTGTCCCCTCTGACAGCTGTTGGTACGTTCCATGTATCCATATCTATGCTTCTATTTTGTTTATCACTTTTATTTTGTTCATTAGATCCCACATATAAGTGAGATCATATGGTATTTGTCTTTCTCCAACTGGCTTATTTCCTTAGCATAGATTCTTAAGCCGTTAAAGCAAATCTGCAGTAACAGAACAACTTCACTGATATTTTATCTGTCTGACTTTCCTTCTCTGATTCTTTTGACTATCTCATGTTACTCCAAATGAAGCACCAGCTTTATATCTTAACAGTGTATAGTATCTTTTAAATATTGTCAGTCTCACTAATAAATATATTTTAGAGGGCAGAAACTATATCTTTAAAAAAATGTATCTCCATAAGCTATCTACAACATACAAGGTGCTCAACAAATGTTTGTAGAAATGAAGTCTGTCTAGTCTACTAATCCACGAGACATCTTGGAGTAAACATGGTATTTGACTGCAAAACCCTTTTCTGTAGCGTGTAATGTCCTTAAGCATTTACAGAATGTTGAAAACTTGTCATAATCAACACAGTGGGCATAGATTAAAGTGGTGGCGCTTAATCAGAGATGCTTTGCACACCACCCTCCATCCCCAGGAGAAATTTGGCAATATCTGGAGACATTTTTGGTCGTAATAATTGGGGATGTGGAGGGGTATTGGTATCTAGGGGGTAGAGGCCAGGAATGTTGCTAAAATTCTATAATACACAGAACTGTCCCTGAAACAAAGAATTATCTGGCTCATAATGGCAATAGTGCTATAGTTGATAAACTCTGAGTTAGAGAAAGAAGTTTATATCAAGAATGAGATTTAAATTAATCGGGAATTTTAGATGGTCAATTGCTTTACAGGGATGTTGTTAATTATACGTGACAAGATGTGTCAGGAGATATTTTTTCCTGAGGGTGAAAAGGAATTCGAAGCACAGGGGAGGGACATGTAGACTTTTTAAAGGGCCTTCACTGGTCCTCTGAAGTCATCAAGTTTATATTGCTTCCGACTCCAGATTGTTCTCTTTGATGCAACCCAAACTTCATTTGTTAAGGCATCCTCTTCATAAAAACCACTTAGCTGAAACAGAGCCTTTGTGATGGCTGTTTTTGATGGGAGAGCTCGCACATTGACTCACTGAATGTAACTTCCTTGCCTTTTCCTCTTTCTTTCTATTCCTTAATCATGGTCCCTACCGAGGATAAAACAAACAATCCAGAACCCAAAGGTATAATGGCTCCTCCCTATCCTCCCTTCCGTTTGGACAACTCCTCCAGGAAATCTGCTTTTATCCAACTTCCTTGAGAGGAATAAAAAAAACAAAACAAAACAAAACAAAGATGCTTCTCTTTGAGCTAGGAGAAACTCCCTTAGGTGACTAACTTCTCTGTTTCTGCTCTTACTCAGAATTTTAATCTAACTCATAATTATTCATAAACTGCCATTCTGAGTTCTCTGTTAAGCTTTCAGTTGCTACCTCTTCCGTATTACCTTGTGATTACACCTTGCTGAGCTCTTACTGGGCACCTTGCTTTTGTTGTGTTAAAAGAGGTCAGAAGGTAAATTTCAAAGGTTTTAGAATATAATGAATCTCTGGCTGATTACTTTCAGAAACATCAAGAGAATTTACCAAGTTCTTACAGCCACCCTACCCTTCTAAATTTATTTCATCACCTATTGCTGCACTTTAACTACTTGATATCATGTTCCAAAAGTTTATTTATCTTTTTAACTTTGATTTTGTTTGCCAACCTCTTCTTTCTCCCTTTTATTTAGGGTACAATCAAAATCTCAGAAGAGCCGAAACCGGTTTGGCTCAGTGGTAGAGCGTCGGTCTTCGGACTGAAAGGTCCCAGGTTCTGATTCTGGTCAAGGGCATGTACCTTGGTTGCAGGCACATTCCCCAGTAGGGGGTGTGCAAGAGGCAGCTCCTCGATGTTTCTCTCTCATTGATGTTTCTAGCTCTCTATCTCTCTCCCTTCCTCTCTGTAAAATATCAATAAAATATATTTAAAAAAAATCTCAGAAGAGGCCAAGTCAAATTCAGATTACTGATCTAGATAGATGGCTGTTTAGTGTTCTAGCTGGGGAATAGATAAGTCGGCAGATCTCTTCCTTGCCACTGCTCTTTGTGTCTTGACTACCTCTCCTCTACTAACCTGACAAATTCCTGGTTATGGATTTTGGCTGCATGGGAACTAAAGTTTTAATTGGAATAAGTGATTTAAGATGTCTTATTAAGTTTCTTGAAGATTGTTCAGCCAAAATACACCAGAGAGAAAAGTAACACAGCTTTGTGTTTAAGTTTTGCCCAGGTTGCTCAGAAATAATGATGCTGTGACCAAAGGGTAGTAAGAGCCACCAGGGTCAGCATCACCTGGCTCGGGAGGGAGATTCCTCTAATCCAGGTAGCCCAATCAGTCTCACTCCCCAGATAAGAGCAGTGCTTCTGCTGACGGCCAGGTTGCAGCAACCAGAGATCACCTTTATCAGGGCAGCTATTAGGCTAATGGAAGCAGAATGCCTTGGCCAGCAAGGAAGCTCCTTGCACGTGTGGCACTCTACTTCTTAGCACGCTAACCTTGGCTTGTAGGGTCAGAATTGCATAGTGAGTTCCTAAACCTGAAGTTTTCACAGGCAGAATAGAAACTTTAACGGCTGACATCTATTACGTGCTTATTATGAGCCATGCACTCTCTTTTTAAAAGCATAAACTTAGATAATTTTATTTTAAAAAGTATATTTTCAAAACAATATAGTATAGGGAAAGAGAGTAGCATTGTTTTACATTTTGCAAGTCTGTCTTAAAAGATGGCTGAATTTGCTATATCTGCTTCTTGTTTTAGTCTATTGTGATATATTGTTTTGGTCAAACTATATGAAGAAAATCTGGTTTCACACAGATATGCAATTGGAAAATGGAGGAGTATTTTAATTCTTCTAAGTACTTTGCTCGTGCTACATTCTTTTCTCTTCACAACAACTTGGAACTAAAGGCTTCAAGGTTAAATAACCTATATAAATGTATCCAGTGGCAACCAGCAGATCTGGGTCTCAAAACTGATATGCAGCTTGTTTTAAATTGTAAGTGCTTAATTATCCCCAGACCCCTTCTGCCATTATAGCGCGTGGTAATGTGTTCCTCATTTTAAATCCAGGATATCAGTTATTTAAGGCCAACTGCAGTCACCTTCACACAAGTTTCTAAAAGCAGGCTTCCCATTACGCCTTTGTGAATACCACATTGACTCTCCAGTGGAGGTCTTTTTGCCGCCCCAGAAATTAAGATTCACTAGAAAATAAGTCTTTGTTGATGAACTTACAGGTATTAAGAAGATTTTCTGCTATTGGCATTTCCATTTCTAAAAGTCAAGGGAAAAGAAAATGGAAACATTTATCAACATATTATTTTAATAGTAATTAATATAAATTATTTTTTCCCATGGGGAATGAGTTTTTATGTAGGAATAATTATTTATTCAATCTTCATTATATAATTTCTGTATTTATAGATTAGCATAAAGAGTAATAAAATATTAGTATTCATTTTCCTGTCTAAAATCTCTCAAGTTTTCTAAAATAAGTAATTTTGATATAGTTTGGTATTTTTAAAATTAATACTCTTTGTGTAATGTTTCAATTATTCAGAACATTTAATTAAATATGCTGTTTATTTGCCATTCATTTTGGATAACATTTTTTTTTTTACTTTAGTAATAAGGCAGACTTTAACAATGTCATCATTTCTAGGATCTAGGGAACATCACAGGATGAGATTTACTCCGGAAAATTCTGAAAAATTGTCTACAAAATTCCACATCTCTGCAAAATTGTAAACCTGTTTGATTTATGAGGGAGATGTGCAAGGAGAAGGTGGACAACTGAATCATGACAATGACCAAATTTCAGATGCTGAAAACTATAAGTCCACTAGACATTTCTCTTTAAGTGTTTCTCTTCCAAAAAGAATCTCTAGCCTGATTGTTGTGGCTCAGTGGTTGAGTGTCAAGCTATGAACCAGGATGTCATGGTTCCATTCCTAGTCAGGGCACATGCCTGGGTTTTGGGCTCATTCACAGTGGAGGGCATGCAGGAGACAGTCAATCAATAATTCTCTTATCATTGATATTTCTATCTCTCTCTTCCCTCTCCCTTCCTCTCTGAAATCATTAAAAAACAAAACAAAAAACCATACAACACCCCTGGCGAAACCTGTTTGGCTCAGTGGGTAGAGCATCGGCCTGTGGACTGAAAGGTCCCAGGTTCGATTCCAGTCAAGGGCATGTATCTTGGTTGTGGGCACATCCCTAGTAGAGGGTGTGTAAGAGGCAATTGATTGATCATTCTCTCTCATTGATGTTTCTAACTCTCTTTCCCTTTCACTTCCTCTCTGTAAAAAATCAATAAAATATATTAAAAACAAACAAACAAACAAACAAACAAAAACCAACAATACCTCTAGTTACTCTATAAATTAAATACTATAAGTGTCAATGTAGGTTCATTTTATTATGCTCTTGGGTTTCTATAAATCCAGGAGGGAGTATCCAGTTCCATATGCCAATTGTAGTTACACACTCTTACATTAGGTTGCACAACAAACCAGGGAGACAAAAGAATCCTTTACCAGAGAGTCAACCTGTCTGAACAAAAAGTCAGGAGCAATTCAGCAGTCAGATGGACTATGAGTAGACATGCACCACACCTACTAAACCAGGAAGGTAGCATATTTCCATCTAATCCTTCATAACTGCCTTCCAGCAGCTAAGTTTTGTTCGGCATGGTACCTTTCGAGTTTAATTTTGAGCAAGAGTTTTACAGTAGCAGTAGCTACATTTATTATATAATTTGACATATACTGTGGGCTTAATTTGGGTGAATTTGTTACTTTTCATGAGTCCAAAGGCTAAATTAGTTTATTATTTCTAATTTTCATATAGATTTCCTAAGGTTCTGACATTAAAAATTCAGACATTAGCTGAAACCGGTTTGGCTCAGTGGATAGAGCGTCGGTCTGCAGACTGAAAGGTCCCCAGGTTTGATTCCAGTCAAGGGCATGTACCTTGGTTGCAGGCACACCCCCAGTAGGGGGTGTGCAAGAGGCAACTGATCGATGATTCTCTCCCATCGATGTTTCTAACTCTCTATCCCTCTCTCTTCCTCTCTGTAAAGAAACAATAAAAATATATTTTAAAAAATTCATACATTAGATTAATCCTCTTATGAAATCTATTTTATGAGATATTTTTAAATGATCATCTGGTAGACTTCTGAAAACTTTAAAACTATAAATGTACATGGATTTACTAAGCAAGGTAAATATTATAAATTGTTTTATGGCACAGAAATGATAATTTCCATCATGGAAATTCATTCATAAGGTTTTCACTTAAAAAAAAGAAGAAGCTACTCTTGATAATTAATATGACTGGTTTGCATTGAAAGGCAAAGGAATAGAGTGTGGACCTGGATTGTGGTTGATAAAATCTGAGTCCTTCACCCACTGCAGGCTGGTTAGTCACCTGGCTACATATTGAACAATAAATGGTTTTCCTTAAGCTTCTAATTAGACTGAATCTATGGTTTGATATTAAATATCATGTAAATAGTCTAATATTTTCATCATTTTAACTTTGAAGATTAAAAATTTTAAAAAGATTTTAATAATTAATTAAGTTTTTATGTTGGTTAAACTTAAATAACCAGTTGTGTAGGCAGGTAGTAGATTTTAAGGTAGAACTGTGCTTCAACGGTTTCTCTTTACCTTTATACAATTTTAAAAAACACAAAAAAGCAGAAATGTTTCTTTTTAATTGGTAATATGCATGCTTTTCCTGTGACTTAGCCGTAATTGATCTTAAGCTTTGGCAGCAGTAGAAAATGCTACTGCAACAAAGAGAGGACAGACATGTACTGAGGAGTATATTTAGACAGCTCTTTGATGTAGTGAGCAGTGGACAATGTAAACTTTTGGAATGCTGTCCTTATGCATCTAAGGGGCCCTTCTGAGAACACATAGGAAGTTAATATTTAGGATTAGCACTTTTCAGTTTTGGGCGTGGCACTCCTGGGTACCTTGTGAAAGTCTGCATTTTGATGGCACAGCTCTGGTGTTCGTTCATTCAGCAAAGAATATGATGTGATTCTTTTTAGGTCATGCCCATTGCTTTTCTTAAAGACCCATCTTAAGAAGTAGCTTCTCCAAGAAGTTTTCCTTCTAACCTCCCGTTTCTTTCTCTCTTTTTTTTGATATATATTTTATTGATTTTTTACAGAGAGGAAGAGACAGGGAGAGAGAGTTAGAAACATCGAAGAGAGAGAATCATCGATCAGCTGCCTCTTGCACACCCCCAACTGGGGATGTGCCTGCAACCAAGTTACATGCCCTTGACCAGAATCAAACCTGGGACCTTTCAGTCCACAGGCCTACACTCTCTCCACTGAACCAAACCAGTTTCAGCATAACCTCCCGTTTCTTAGTAAATACCTTAGCTTCATGTTCCCTTACCAATTTGCAGTTAGTAGTTTTTGATGCAAAATAACCATCACCTGGTAATAGTCACTTGTTCAATCTGAACAAATTAATTTCCCCCCCCTCTGGAACTTATTTCAAGATGTTTGTTTTAAACGTATCTTTTCTATAGTTAAGGAAATATTTTTTTTCCTGGGGAACTATACTGATTTAAAAAACTGCATAAAAATAAAAATATTTAGGCAATGGTTAATAGACGCAACTTCAACTTAAAATTTATACTTATTTTATGCAATAGTTGTGAGTAAATTCATGACAATTACGTGGTTTTTGAAGTTGCACAAGTAAGCTGTCATTAACCACAAACCCAGCTATTTCTTTCTTACTCAGAACACAAAGAATTCTTTTGTGTTTCTTCAGAATTTTTCATAAGAGACACAATGTAGAAGGTGCAAAGAATGAAAAATATGTTTTGGAAGAAATATCTAAATTCTTTAAGTTTAAATTTCTATCTGGCCTGAGTTGACAGGCTTGGTAAAACTTTTTATTTCTTTTTAACACAGAGCTATTAATATTGTGAATGCCTTTTCTGTCCTTATTGACATTTATGAGCCTTAATACAAGCTCTTAGGTGTGTACATTATCAGAAAAATAAATCGCTTTAAGAGAAAAAATTAAAATTAGCATTTATTACCAGGTATTATTTAACATGTATTGCATTAAGAGAAGCAGGAAAGAAATAATCATATAAAAAAGAAACAGCGTTTTTTTCCTAATAGCTTTAGTACCCTCACAATCTTATCTAAAGTGTTGATGAGTGTCAAAAGATTTCAGGCTACTGAAATGGAAGATGAGCTATCATTCTTATGCTTTAGTAGGAGTTAACTCCATAATGCTATATTTCAGAATCATCAAAAATTTTTCAATTTTCTCAAAGCCATTAAAAAGCCACTCACATTGTGATTCATTTAAATCATAGTTGTTAGGACAGTAACCAGAGATGTAAAGACATGAGAGATAAGGAGCCAGATCCATCAGGACATCAAAGATCTAATCCCAAAATTTTGTGTGTATAAGTTTCTGAGAACTTCAGTCTTAGCAAAAAATGCAAATGCACAACCACAAATAGATAAAATATAGTTGTACAAAACTATCTATAATGAAGAACAAGATTGGGAATTCAGTTAAGAAGTGTCAAGAAGCCAGCCCAGTTCAGTCAGTGTGTCTCAGTGGTTGAGCATTGACCCATGAACCAGGAAGTCATGGTTCAATCCCCATCAGGGCATATGCCCAGGTTTGGGGCTCAATCCCCAGTAGGGGGCATGCAAGAGGTAGCCGATCAATAATTCTCTCTCATCATTCATGTTTCTATCTCTCCTCCCTCTCCTTTCTTCTCTTGAAAATCAATAAAAACACAACACATATATATTTTAAAAGAAGTGTCAAGGAATGGATATGATTCAGAGAGCAGATGACAAGTTCAGGACTCATCATAGGTATACTGGGTTTAAATTGGTGAGGTCAATTTAGAACATCAGTGAGTCAAGTCTGTTAATGTCTGGTGTATTAATAGTCTGCCTATTTTGGTCAGAGTCTCAGATTTTGTGTGTGTTTAAAACTTAGTCACTCAAGATGGGTCTAAGTAGCTCAGGCAATTAACTGCATTGGCCCAATATGGAGAGTGTTTTAGTGTTAATAATTTAAAATTAATGCCTGATTATTAAAATAACTATTATAAAATTATAATGGTTTTTCTTCTCATGTAGGTTAAAAAATTAAAATGATTACTATGAAAGACTGTCTTAGTTCACAAATATATTTATGACTATTCTCATGTATCCTATTGATAGTGACTATCAATATTAAATTCTCTTAAAGTATCTGAACAGTGTCTAAAACCATAGTTGTATGGTACAATATTTTATAATTCAAACTCTAACTCAAGATTGTATTTGAAAATACTTAAAGAAATGTCATCTATAATAATAAAAGCGTAATATACTAATTAGACTGGACAGCTAAAAGACCTTCTGGACTTTGTCCAGATGCATTGTCAGAGGCTGAGGCAGAGGCCATTAGGTGTGATCAGGCAGGCAGGCAGAGGCAGTTAGGGGCAATCAGGCAGGCAGGCGAGCAATTAGGGGCATCAAACAGGCAGAGAGAGTGGTTAGGGGAGATCAGGCAGGCAGGTGAGTAGTTAGGGGTGATGAGACAAGCATGTAGAGTGGTTAGAGGTGACCATGCAAGCAAGAGAATGGTTAGGGGTGATCAGGCAGGCAAGGAGGCCAGTGGTTAGGAGCCAGCAGTCCTGGATTGAGAGGAATGTCCGACTGCCGTTTTAAGCCCGGCAGTCAGACATCCCCCGAGGGGTCCCAGATTGCAATGGGTTGCAGGATGGGCTGAGGCACCCCCACCCTCTGTGCACGAATTTCTGCACCAGGCCTCTATTTTTTTTAATATTAATTTTTTTTAAAGATTGATTTTAGAGAAGAAGGGAGAGGGAGAGATAGAAATATCAATGATGAGAGAGAATCATTGATTGGCTGCTTCCTGCAATCCCCCACTAGGGATTGAGCCCGCAACCCAGGCATGTGCCCCTGACTGGAATCAAACCGAGGAACTGCAGGTCGAAGCCCTATCCATCGAGCCAAACCAGCCAGGGCTGAAACTGGTTCTGTTTTTAACTCTTCCTGTGTCCTTACTGAGGAGGAGCTAGACTCAGAAATGTATGGGGTAGGGACACTTCCTTTGAAAGGGAGATCAGGTCAGCTGCTGAAGGTGACGTCAGAGAGGGAGGGTAAGAATGGTGATGGGGAGGAAACCAGTTTGCAGGCCTCCATTTTTAATAAATTTCAAGCTTACTGAAAGATGTTTTAAAATTTCAACAGTAATAGTGGTTTACATTTCTAAGGAGGCTGGGCAACATTTTCTCTGAACTAAAGAATCAGAAAACAAGACTACCTAAGAGAACTCTGCTTGACATTGAAGTATGAGAAATTAATAAAATATAAAGAACAAATATTAGAGCTCAAGACCCCAAACACTGGGGTTATTTGGCGAAGGCACCGATAAACCTAATATTTCCCTATATGCCCCGAGGGCACTAGAATATCCACTATATATTGATGGATGTCCATACTAATATTCATACTAGAAAGGTAGGTGGTAAATTTGAGAAAGATTTTTGTAAAAAATATAATTTAAAGAGAATTTTTATATTTTATTAAACAGACAAAATATAAACTATTCAGAAAATTTGCCTATTTAGAAAGAGTTACTTACAACGAATTGTCTTTTGTCAAGGTATTATACTACTTAGCATATTTTAAAAAACATTTTGTTAATGAAACTGGCTTATAAGAACTGAAAATTGGTTCTTGGTTAAGAAAGGACACTGTGGGCAGTAATAATCTTTAAGGAAATGTCCTCTGGGATTTATCAAAGAATAATTGGTTAATCAACTGGTTAAATCACGGTGCAAATGCAGCCATGCATTGTCTCACACATGAAAAAGGTGAGTTCTACTAATCACCCATTTGTCAGTGTTGGCCAGTGGCTCACAAATGAGTGCTAGGCCAGAGCTTTATTCTTCCTGTAAAACTGTTAATAGTGAGTCAGGACAGTCGTCTGTATGAAGTTCTATGTTATTATTCTTTCTATTACTTCAACATAATTTGAGTTTTTACTTTAACTAATTATGATTTAGCATAAGTTTTTAAAATATTTTTCATCCTATTCAATAGATGGTTAAGTGTACCAGTATATGCAGGCATTTTTAAGAAATGATTATTATTTAAAGCAAATTACAGGCTTACCCTTAAATATGCCCGTTAAAGTTATGAACATTCAGCTTTATAAGGCATTTGATTTAAAACCCTCACTTTAGCTGGTGAGATATTTCTTTACTTTATAAGGAATTACTTGGATTTTTCCTTCCAGGTCTCCCTGAAGAGAGCCACCATGTGGTCATCTTGGTTGTTGTGTATTTGGTATTTCTGGTTTAGTGTTACATTTTCTTCTTAGCTTTTGGCTTGAGAGTTTATGGCAGTGATAGTCAAGAGCATCATGCTGTGAGGTCAACGTGTTTGGTGAGCTATCACTTGAATTATTTAACTTGTCATTTCTTTCCTCCCTTTATTTATTTATTTTAAAAATATATTTTATTGATTTTTTACAGAGAGGAAGGGAGAGAGCTAGAGAGCTAGAAACGTCAATGAGAGAGAAACATCGACCAGCTGCCTCCTGCACACCCCCTACCGAGGATGTGCCCACAACCAATGTACATGCCCTTGACCGGAATTGAACCTGGGACCCTTCAGTCTGCAGACCGACGCTCTACCACTGAGCCAAACCGGTTTCAGCTATTTATTTATTTTTGGATTGAAGTTTGAATTACATAAAGAAACACTTGTATGTTTTGGTTTGATTCTTAAGCTATAAAATAACAAGATCATGTAAAAACAGTCACATTATAAAATAAAAATATGCTAATTTTAATTATTGACATTATCATCTCTGTTTTAAAGAAATGTGATATGTTTTAAGCACATATGAATATAAATTGGGGAGCTTGGAAATGCATAAAAAGTTTCCCCATTGGCATCAATGGTATTAGGTTGAGAAAATCTCTTTTTGAGAGATTTTTCAGGAAACACTTCTTTCATGGGCAAGAAAAAGAATACTATCAATGGTTTTTCTAGGTTTATGCTAACTAGGCAATTTGAAAATCTCCTGAACTAGTGAATTTAGGATGAATGGAGAAAACATTGCTCTCTCATTGATTGTTAGTAACTTGGAACATAGTAGCTTTGCCATTTTTCATGGAATTCAGGAGTGAGTAGAAAATTTAATGACACATTATGTTCATGGGTCTTAATAAGTGAAGTACTCTTTACATCTTAAATCTGGAGTAACAATGTCTACTAGTAACATACATGTTGCAACCTTGCCATCATCCCTCCTCAATTGGAATTCTGGAAGAAAATTAAACTCTAAAGCTCTAGGGGAATTTTATTTTTATGAAATGAATGAACTCTTTTATGCATCTGGAATAGTACTAACTATCTATTTTCCTTGGAAGAACTGAAAACAATCATACATACCATTTTCTTTAGGGATTAATTCTTTTTTATGGAACCCCAGTTGATATATATATATATATATATATATATATATATATATATATATATTTCATTCATAATATATAAAAGGCCAGGGACCATCATGACCAACATGACCAGATGGATGACTGAACAGCAGCCTGTGTAGGGTGACCAGGTTGGCGGGGCGGTGGGGGGGGGCAGTTAGGGGCAACCAGGCCTGCAGGGGGAGCAGTAAGGGCAGCGAGGGGGGGGCAGTTAGAGGTGACCAGGCTGGCAGAACGGGGGCAGTGGGGGGCAACCAGGCTGGTGGGGGGAAGTTGGGAAGACCAGGCCAGCAGGGGGGGGGGGTGCGGGGGCAGTTAGGGGCAATAAGACAGGCAAGCAGGTGAGTAGTTAGGAACCAGGGATCCCAGATTGTGATAGTGATGTCTGACTGCCAGTTTAGGCCTGATCCCTCTGTGTGTGTGTGTGTGTGTGTGTGTGTGTGTGTGTATACTGTACTTTTCTGGTTTTCAATTGCAATTTTGATATTATGGAATTCATTATTTCACCAACAGCTATTAATTGCTATATGCCAGCTCCTGTGCCAGTCTCTGAAAATATAATGATGAGAAAAATAGACATGGCCTTTCTCTCAAGGAGATTATGATTTGATGGGATGGTCCATACTCAAATAATCTCTTGTGAATATACAATTAAAATCTGTAAAATTGCTCTGAAGGAAAATAATGTGCTTCTCTGAGAGCTCTTTCAAAGGAATATAACTCCTACTGGAATTGTTGGCCAAACGTCGTGACAAAGGATACAGGCCAGTGGACTGAAAACATAGGGCTTTAGACATGTTGACAAAAATCCTCTGATGAGAGGGGAGAAAGGAGGGAGATGGAGCTTCTAAGCAACAGGTAGACACTAAGATAATGCCAAAGTATTTACACTTATATTACACTTAACAGTCACTGCTTTTCATACAATTGTAGCATGGCATTGTAATATGTAAAACTACTGAGACAAATCATAAATCTGGAAAAGACATCCATAAAGTCTGTTTTCCTGGTATCCTAAATAATGGTCTTACAGTTTGGAAACATACTGGGAATATAATGTTGTTTCTTAACTTGTGAGTTCATGATTTTAGCAAATGAATTTCCCAAAATATATCTTTGTTGTCAACCTCTTTATAAATTGGATAGCTGTTTTATTTATCTTTATTCTTTTGAGATCACAGCACATAGGATAAGCTGTATAACAAGAAAGTATCAAATAATTGGAGGAGAGTCATATTTCAAATACATGGTGGCTTTATATCCAGGAGAAGCATGTTCAGGTTTTGTATTTTAAGCCTTTTGATGTTCCATGCAAGTCAACCCTTGGTCTAGATTCTTCTCCTCCCTCCCCACACCCTTCACAAGCATTAAGTCCTTCCTTTAGGGGTAGGAATACATTTCTCTCCTTGGTCAAATTTGTTGTACCAGAGAACTGATAACCTAGCTTAGCTGTGCCAAATGTTAGCTATACTTTTATCAAGACCAGAGAATGGTGGGGCATTTGCCCCTACCTTTTAGAAGCTGCCTTTTACAATAGCGTTAGGTGACTGAGAATAAGAATAAGATTGTGCAGAAGAGTGAGAGACAAAGTCCATTACAGGCCTATAAAAAAGTTTGATGTTAAAGAAATTCAAACTCAATTCTGGAATTTAGGTGTCTGTGACATCCAAAAGAATGGAGGAAGAAATCATGACCCACAGAACAAGTCATAATAGTTTGAATTAAACTTAAAGGCTGCCTTTTGTTGCAAAGAAATGTTACTTGGGAACCTGATTACTTTGAAAAAACAAAACTATAATCAAATAAGCTTTAATTCCAATAATGACAGATGATATTATATCAATAAATGATTAAAATGAACCATGAATAAAACAGTGATTAAAGGTAATTATCATTGTATATAAAATGATATTTAAAGAGAGAAGTGTTTTCATTTGCATAACAAAATACCATATTCAAATTAAAAGTTGAAAATTACTCTATATCATACAGAAAAATGCTTACCTGAGAATCTCAATGAAGAAGAATCTATATGTAAACACCCAGTTTCACCATTTACCTTCTGATATAAAATGGTTTCGATCCTATCCCGGAATTTTGCTGCCTTATTTTTACAGCAGAATGTAAACTTCAGCAGAGAATGTATTACCACTTTCCCTTTGGCTCTGCTGCAGAACAGAAGGAGACAAACAAATTCAGCTTTTCACTGAGCCTCTATCCTTCTTAGCAGAGTCATTGCACACTTTGTTAAGCAGAGCTCCTAGCAGCTAGTTTAGTTTCTCCCAAGGGCATGGAAATGGCACTGTCTGGACATGGTGAACAGTAAAGACAATGTGATTTAGACTCAGGGGAACCGAATCATTTTCCACCTTCTTGTTTATAGCAAGTTGTTAGCATTCACTGTACTTAAATTTCCTCATATCTATAATAGGGATGTAATATTATTTACTGGGTTATTGTAAACACCGTATAAGATACTGTATATGAAGTTATTTTGAAAATTTTATTGTGTAAAATCTAGTGTGGCCAGGCCTGTGCCCTCTTGTAGTCTGGGAGCCCTCGGGGGATGTTCAACTGAAGGCTTAGGCCCAGTCCCCATGGGAAGCGGGCCTAAGCTGTTAGACATCCTTAGTGCTACGGAGGAGGTGGGAGAGGCTCCTGCCACAGCTGCTGCCCAAGTCATTGCTACCAGTTGTTTCACTGCTCAATCGATTTGCATATTAGCTTTTTAGTATAGAGGATTACTTATTAATATAAATGCATCTATGTATTATTAACCCAGTATGGACTCTGTATAAAGGACCAATAGCTAGTAACAAAGTGAATGTAACAGGTAAGATGAGAGAATCATTAATTACCCCCCCCCCCCTTTTTTAAAGTGAGGGCAGAATTTTTCAGGGTGGGCCTATTCTCACCTGTTGGAAATCATGACTGAGCAAAAAATTTAGACTAGATTTATTAAATTTGTAATTCTGACTTGAAGATGCAAATACATAAAATAAACAAAGTAAAAATAAACCAGAAATTTAAAAAGGAGTAACTACTAGTGACTCTAGGGAATGTGTCTTACACTCTGTTCTCTGTGTCTGTGTCTCCTCACCTCTCTAGATATTTCTCTGAATATGTGCATTTGAAAATCTATAACCAACCCAAAGGTTTATGAGACTCAAGAAGAAATATTCTGGCCCTAGCCAGTTTAGCTCAAAAAGTAGAGAGCTGGCCTGAGTGAGGACTGAGGGATCCCAATTTTGATTCTGGTCAAGGGCATATGCCCAGGTTGTGGACTTGATCCCCAGTAGAGGGCATGCAGGAGGCAGCTGATCAATGATCAATGATTCTCGCTCATCATTGATGTCGCTATCTTTTTCTCCCACCCCCTTCCTCTCTGAAATAAATACAAATATATTAAAAAAAAAGATCCTGAAAACATCCACTTCCAAACCTTCATAACACTCATGAATAAAAACAGAAACCATGGCCAGTACCAGGATTAAAATGGTTATAAAGCCTAATTTTTAAACATTTTTCCCAAGATAATTCTAAAATAAAGGATTAGCTTATTTTTTATATCACCCCTTATTTAGGTTTTAGAGTATGTATACATATGCTCTTACTTTGAGTGCTATATGTGAATTATTTTTATTTCCTTTATACGGTATTAAGCACTAGTTATTACTTGCCAATTTATTAAGTACTCTTTTATACAGGTGCAATGCTAGATTTTTTCTAGTCTGTTCTATAGGGGCAAATCCTTTATTTCTTATGCAATAGACAAGGACATATTGCATTACTTTGTTTATTTTAAAGATTTTTGTCAAACCATAGATGTCACTTTGACTCTTCATTCTGTGTCAAATAACAATTTAAAATTAACCTAAATATAGACATATGGTTTACTAATCTGACATCATTAGGGTAAAATGATCCTCTTTTCTAATGAAAAATGAAATAAAATTTATTTTAATTATACTTTTTCTTGATTCATAAAATACTCTTTAATTTTATATGACAAATGCTTGTTTTCTTTTACATTCCTGAACTTTCTATTCATTCATTCATTCATTCATTCATTCATTTAACAGACATGTATTAATTTAGCTCAGGTAACATACCATAAATAGTTTTAGGTACCAGAGCTATATCAGCTCATATAAGACCACAAGATCCCTGCTCTCATGCTAGTAAGAGAAACAAATAAACAAGAAAACAAAGAAATAAATAATCTTCATGGTAAATTCTATGAAGAAAATAGAGCAATGACTTGAAGGGTCAATGTGGGAACATTGTATAAAGCCTCTTTGAAGTAAGAGCCACATAACAAGGAGTGAGTCATGCTAAGGTCTGAAGGAGGAATGTTCCAAAAAGAAGGAACATCATCTGTAAAAACCTTGACCAAAATAGCCTTAACATTCCCCTTGGTTTTATTAAATGTCTGACAGACTTCTTTTTGACTCTAGGTCCCCTGTAACTCTGTTTTTACATCACTTATTCTAGAAAACTTGTAAATGTAAATTCTTTCTCTGCTCTCTGAGTTATAAGTAAATTTTTCAAAAGGCTCTTGAAGTTTAACCCAGAAGGACCTGAAAGCCATCTCAGGTCCTCAGGTCTAGTAACCATCAAAGATGGCAGCCTCTCTATCTCTCAGTTTCAGTGGAAAGTTGAACATGTAACCTTGGTGGGCACCTGTTCCAAGTTGTAAAGCCACCTCCTGTCACAAAGGCATTAGTTTAGTTTTCTTTGGGCAAAGCCAATGATGCGATTTTGCATGTTTATTGGAAGAATAATAGCAGGTCAGTTGTGTGAATATAAAATTATGGGTGAAGTCAAGGGTATGAGATGAGGTCAGAAACAGGCAGGGCTAGGTCAGGTAGGGTCATGTGGACTATATTAGGAGTTTGGAAATTGTAGGAAATGATCAAATGTACCCACCGAGTTCTCACAGGGTGGGGGAGGGTACTGGTTAAGTGTGCTGTTTTTAAAAAAATATATTTTATTGATTTCCCACAGAGAGGAAGGGAAAGAGATAGGGAGCTAGAAACGTCGATGAGAGAGAAACATCGACCAGCGACCAGCTGCCTCCTACATACCCCCTACTGGGGATGTGCCCATAACCAATGTACATGCCCTTGACTGGAATTGAACCTGGGACTTTTCAGTCCACAGACCGATGCTCTATCCATTGAGCCAAACCAGTTTCTGCAAGTGTGCTGGTTTTAAGGAGAGGTAGATTCCAAAGCATATCAACATTTCTATTTGGGTTTGTAGTTATTCTTTTGCTATCCCTTGCAGGTTATCTGTTCCTTCCCAATGTTTGGATACAATATCTTCACTGCTAGAAAACTGCTGTAGACTTGGATTTTTAGAGAGGCAGGAGGGTAAGGTAAAAGAATGAAGCTTGTTGGGTGTAAACACATGTGCATATATCATGGCAAACTGTTCAGCCTCAGTTTTGGTGTACTATTATCATGTGGGAATGTGGGCTGTGTTGTTATTTTGATTTTCCAACGTTCTAAAAATTATTTTTTATGTGAAATTTTCTAACTTTTACATTTAGGATTTACCCCATTAGCTACTAGTTTGCCATTCCTGAGTCAGACATTCTGTACATGGCTCTCTTATCTTACCCATTCTATTTTTAGCTTGAAATCATCTCTTGATTTTAAATTTACTTTTCTTATTTTGTGCCTTTGAGTTAAAAAAAAAACCACACCCATTTAATCTTTACTTTATATACACAATAATCTGGAACTATTGATTCTGGTTTAGTAATTTCTCGATAGACCTTGACTACCTTTTATTTTCCACATTTGAAGATGCTAGTTGTTTTGAAGCCCCAAATTCAAATTTGTTTCAACCCTTTAATTGTATACCAAGCAAAGATATTCTGTTGAGTATGAGATAAGAAAGAGAAGGATAGAACTTTTTTTCTCGGTGCCTCTCAGGCTATTTTATATACCTTACTTGGACAACATGGGATTTGACATAGTGTCTTCTCAGTTTTGATCCATGAAATGTTTCATTTATCTGTTAAAAAGTAAAATCCATAATGATTATTTTTTATTTTAATTTTTCATTGTGGAGAACTTCAAACATACATGAAAGCAGATAGAGTAATATGAAAAACCCATGTACCCATCATTCAGATTTATTAGTTATTAATAAACTAGAGGCCTGGTGCACAGGATTCATGCATTGATGGGGGGTGTGGCCTGTGGAGATTGCCCACGGTGGGAGTGCAGCTCATCCCAGTCAGCCAAGTGGCACTCCCACTGTGGGAGTGCACTGACTACCAGGGGCAGCTCCTGCATTGAGTTTCTGCCCCCTGGTGGTTAGTGTGCATCATAGTGACTGGTCTACTGGTCATTCCACCATTTGATCACTGGGCTTTTATTATATAGGATGGCCAAACTAATTTCCTTTTACTACCTACATCTCAGGAATTAACTAATTAACTAATTCTTTAATATTATCTAATTAACTAATTCTTTAATATTATCAAATACATAGTATTAAAATTTCCCCAATTAATGACTCATTTAGGAAAAAGATTCAATGTATTAAATATAAATCTTTTTGAAGATTATCTTCATATTGGCTCAGTTCATTCACAAATGTCTTTAAATAAAAAAAAATTATGTGGCACAGTTGGATAAAAATATTTGTTCCTAACAGTAGCATGATACATAAGAATATTCATTTTGGAGAGGTGAATTCAAAAGACCAACTAATAGATTTTATCTTCCATGTTCAGTCTTTTATTGAGTATCAATGTCATAAAACTTGACAGAAATGTCCCCAGAAGGAGATGTTTCTTTTCTTATCTTTCCTCTTTTTTTTTTTTTTTTTTTTTTTTTTTTTTTTTTTTTTTTACAATGGCAGCCTTTGTTCATGACTGGACTGCAAACCATTTTTTGCCTACTGTTTGAACCCTGCTACTGAAGGGTTCAAAGTGGGATATGTAGAATTCTCTCAGAGAAATTGTAAGAATCATTTTCTCAGGTACTCCTGATCTGAACCTGATGGATGATTTCCCACTGTAGGATCTTTACAGAGCACCAGACAACAAATTGCACTGCCCATGACTTTTACTTTTGCAAAGGCTGGCCTTCAAAAATTGACTCAATATTGGAATCCAGGGATTTAATTTACATTTTCCTCTTGCTCCAAAGCTATTGGAATGTGTTCATGTATTCAATAAATATATATTGAAATAAAACTATGAACTAATGAGATAGATCCATTCCATTGCTTCTTAGAGATTCAAAAGAGAACATAGATAACAAGCAGACCAAGAAATAAATATGATAATCTGAGATAGTATTAGGTGATAAAAAATATAAAGTAAAGTAAATAATGGAGTCTTTGGAATGATCAAGTCAGGCCTCTTTGAAGTGGTGACATTTGCGTGAAAGATGAAAAGTTGCCAATCAAAGGGAGAAGAGTATTCTAGCTAAAGGGAAGTGCAGCTCCCGAGGGAAAATGAGATTGGTATAACTGAGGCAAAGTGGTGTCTCAAGTAAAGTGAGCAAGGGAGAGAGTATACAAATTGAGGTAGGCTGCATAGGTAGGGACAAGATTATAGAGAACCTTGTTGGCCATGATAAGGGGTTTGGATGTAATTCCTAAAATATAGTGAATGGAATAATTTTGACAAGATGATGGTTAAATTATGTCATATTTCTCTTTTATTCCCAGTTCAGAATACCTGCCTTTCCTGGTGTTGAGTGGGTTTGGGCTTAATGGGAATCCTGGGAGTCGGGAGGTGATGGGGAACCTTCTTTTCCATGGGCTAGGGATAACCTAGAGAACACCCTGAGAACCATGCATAAAAATAGAATCACAACAGGCATTGGGAAGAGATTGGCTAACTGAGATGTAAGGATGCCCAGGGATTAAGCTGACACTGGACCATGTGAGTGGGTTTTTACAGACCCACTGTCTCCAAGAAGAAACTGCATAGCTGAAGATTCCTTGCTCCTGAGACTGAGACTAAGCTACCGTGTTTCCCCCAAAATAAGACATCCTCCGAAAATAAGACCTACTTCATGGAAACATACTATATCCCCTGAAAATAAGACCTAGCGCACCTTTGGGAGCAAAAATTAAAATAAGACACTGTCTTATTTTCAGGGAAACAGGGTAGTATGGTGGGCAGAAATTGGGGAAGACTTTCTTCTGGAAGACTTTCTTCTGGGGCTTTGGTATAGAGAATGCCTGCTGCTCAACCTCCAGCTTATAGGATTTAAAAAAATTTAATTTCCCAATTTGTAGGACTACCTCTAATAACAAAACAGTGGCCCCAATAAGCCAACAGGAAAAATGGTAATGCAAATAAAAGGACTCTAGCAAGCAGAGAAAGGAAATAAAACAGATTATATGCTCATCAAAATAAAATAATGGGTGCAAAACCCCCGGAAGTGGCTATAAATAATAGAAGTATGAAAAGAGAAAAAAAGAGGGATAGATGAGAATATATATATATATATATATATATATATATATATATATATGCCTAAGTAACCATCACAACTGAAACAACTGAACAGATGACCAAACAAGCTGCATGAGGTGACTAGGCCGGCAGGGGGTTAGTGAGGGACTACCACATGACTGAGCAGAAGGCTATATGGGGCAACCAGGCCAGCAGGGGGGTTAGTGAGGGATGACCAAAAGACTGAACAGCAGGCTGTGTGGGGCAACTAGGCTGGCAGGGGGGCAGTTAGGGCAACCAGGCTGGCAGAAGGAGGCTGTTAGGGTATGGTGACCAGATGTCCCGCTTTTGGTGGGACAGTCCTGATTTTTGGAAAGATTAACAAATAATTAAAAATCGGACTGTCCCACCAAAAGTGGGAAGTCTGGTCACCTTATGTTAGGGGCAATCAGGCAGGCAGGCAGGTGAGCGGTTAGGAGCCAGTAATCCAAGATTGTGTGAGAAATGGACATCCCCTGAGGGGTCCTGGATTGGAGAGGGTGCAAGCTGGGCTGAGGGGACCCTCTCCCTCCAGTGCACAAATTTTGTGCACCGGGCCTCTAGTGAACATATAATTTCAATGCTTAAAGTGGAGGCAACATACTTTAAGAAACATTCTAATAATAGTTTTGAACTTGAAGTACTATTTCAGCAAAACCTAGTTATTAAAAAGAGAAAAGGAGGGCAGAAGAGGGAGAGAAGATAAAAGTGATAAAAAGTCTTATCAGGAGTGGGGAATGGAAAGGGGAGGAGAAGATAGAAGTGAGAATATGTTAAAGGCTTCTTTTTCTTGGGTTGAGGGTTAAGTAAGAAAAATAATCATTTGATGGGACTAACAATTTTTAAAACAATAGTGGGAAAATATTTATGTAATTTCTAGTTCCAGGAAGGATAAGTTAACTATTAACTAAGCATTCCAGTATTAACATTTTCAGGAGGGAAAAAACAGAATGAAAAACAATTCAAATCAGCAATAATAAAAGAGGAAGTAAAAATATTTACTCAAAGCAAACTAGAGGAAAAAAAAAACAGTTATTGCCTTAGCCCTGTGATCGGCAAACTGTGGCTCACGAGCCACATGCAGCTCTTTGGCCCCTTGAGTGTGGCTCTTTCACAAAATACCATGGCCTGGATGAGTCTATTTTGAAGAAGTGGCATTAGAAGAAGTTTAAGTTTAAAGAATTTGGCTCTCAAAAGAAATTTCTATTGTACTGTTGATATTTGTCTCTGTTGACTAATGAGTTTGCCAACCACTGCCTTAGCCAGTTTGATTCAGTGGATAGAATGTCAGCTTGTGGACTGAGCTGTCTCTGGTTTGATTCCTGTCAAGGGCACATGCCCGGGTTGGGGCCTGATCCCGGTAGGGGGTATGCAGGAGGTAGCTGATTCATTATTCTCTCTCATCATTGATGTTTCTCTCTTTCTCTCCCTCTCTGAAATCAATAAATATATATTTTAAAAAAATAAAAGCAGTTATTACTTGTTATAATGAATGAGAATAGATAACATGTCATGAAAGAATCTATTAAGTTGCATTAAAAAACAAAACCTAGTTATATATTATTTAGAAGCATCATACTTTAAGTAAAGAAATGAAATACTGTTCAACATGAAGTTATGGAAAAGAAATACTATAAATTAATTTGTAGCACAATACAGAATCCAAAAATAGATCCTGGAATATATGGGGATTGATGATTTAACAAGAATGGCATTTTAAATCATTGGGATAGACTGGATTATTTAACAAGTAGTGCCAACTCAACTAGCTATCTATACCTAAAATAAAATAGAGTTGCCCTCTACCTTATACTGAAACTATTTCCATGTAGATTAAAAGTGAAAAGCAGTGAAAAAGACTCTCTAGAAAACTGAATACATTTCTTTTATGGGTTGTGGAAAATTTCTGAAACTTACTTTCTGAAAGGGCTGACTGTCCTAATCTAGAACTAAAATAGTAGTAAGAAAGAGTGTGAATTTATGAAATATTAAATTCCAAGTTGGAAGGTGATTACAAGGATTTTGGTATTTCTAGGAGCACAGCATTTACCATAAAAAGACAATGCACGGAAAAACATTTTAACTTACCAAAGACACAATCTTTTTATTTACGTCTATATATTCTTGTGAATATGGTTTTTCAAACTTTCTGTCATAGTCAATGTTATTGACTTTAAAGCTGATGTGATAATAGAAAAATGTTTTCCCTGAGGAGAAAAAAAGAAAAAAAGAGTCTGACTTTGATCATTGTGTAATTACATTTATTTTTAAAATTATTTTATTTTATTTTATTTTTTCCATCATCATTTAACCTCTCTATGCCCTCTTCCACCTCCCCCACTCCCACAATCACCATACTGTTCCCATGTCCATGAGTTCTTTCTCTCTTTTTATTCTCAATCCCTCCTCCCCTCCCCCTCCTAAATCCCCTTCCTAACCAGAGCTGTCTGGCTGCTCCCTATCTGAGTCTGACTCTATTTTGCTTAGTAGTTTGTTCATTAAATTCCACATGAGTGAAATCAAATGGTACTTGTCTTTCTATGATTGGCTATTTTACTTAGCATAGTTTATTGTATAACTGCTTTTGTTCTTAAGAAATATCATATGAAATGTAATACTCTGATAAAATTTCAGGTAACTTGACATTTAAATAATCTTGATTCCTAGTGACTGTTGAAATAACTTTGACAGAGGAATGTTTATTAAATTATAATTTTACTCAAGAATGTTATCAGAATTTTTAATATAAAATTTCATTGTGCCAGCTTTCAAGTTTGGGCAATCTGAAGATAGATTGAAATGAAAATATATTAAAGTGTAGGTAATTTTTATGATATCACAGATTATATTTTGGAAAATCAGTGGATTCTCAGGTTTAATAATTTATGAAATACCTAAGAAATTAAAATGAAGAAAGAGGAAAGAAATTAAGGCATGACTTGTAAATTACAGCAAATTAAGTAAAAAGAACAAATAAATCAAACTTACAACTTTCAGAAAGTAAAGCAAAGCATAAAGCTGATGGTCAGACTGTCAGCTGTACTATTTTATTTATTTGTTTTTTTAGAAAGTTTATTATAAAACAATTTATTGCACCTGGCAGGCATGGCTCAGTGATTGATCATCAACCTATGAAATAGTTTTGTTTCCTGATCAAGGCATATGCCCAGGTTGTGGGCTTGATCTCTAATGTGGTGAGTACAGGAGGCAGCCAATCAATGATTCTCTCTCATCATTGATGTTTCTATCTCTTTCTCTTCCTCTCCCTTCCTCTCTGAAATCAATAAAGATATATTAAAAAATAAAATAAAACAGTTTATTGCAAAACTATAATTATTTTCTTTTTATTAAATTTACTGGGGTGACATTGGTTAATAAGATTATATAGGTTTCAAGTGTAACATTTCTATGATACATAATATTCATATTGCGTTATTACTACCCAAAGTCAAAGAATCTTCCTTCACCCTCACTGTATATTATACCCTTTTATCCTTTACCACATCCCATCCCCTTTTCCTCTGGTAACCACCATACTGTTGTCTGTGTCTATGAGGTTTTGTTTGTTGTTCTTACTTGTTCATTTGTTGCTTTCAGCTTAATATCCTACATATGAGTAAAATGATATGATTTTTAACTTTTTCTGTCAGACTTGTTTTTCTTGACATGGTATTCTCAAGGTCTATACATTTTTTTGCAAATGGCAGTATTTCATCTTATGGCTGAATAGTATGCCATTGTGTATAGAGTGTGGGCTAAAGTAGGTTTACAGTTATGAGTACATAAAACATAGGTGTATTATTATTTATTAATCATTGTATTATTTTCCATATAAACAGCTGAAAACCTACTTTTATCCCATCCTGTATGTGTTACTTTTTTAATTGAATTATCTATTGAAGGGCATTGGTTGTTTCCATGTCTTGGCTACCTTGAATAATGCTGCAATGAACATAGGGGCGCATATGTCTTTGCGAATAATTTTTTTTCAAATTTTGGGGGTAGATATGCAAAGAGGGGTTACTGGGTTAAGTGGTAACTCTATTATTAATATTTTAAGGAACCTCTGCACTATTCTCCATAGTGGCTGAACCAATTTACATTCCCACCAGTTGTGAATGAGGGTTTCTTTTTCTCCACAACCGCTCTAAACTTTGTTACTGTTTGCTTTGTTGATAATAGTCTTTTTAATAAGTGTGAGGTGGTTCCTCATTGTAACTTTGATTTGAACATATTTTCACATATCTGTTGGCTGTTTGTGTGTCTTCTTGGTAGAGGTACCTGTTCATATGCTCTGCCCAATTTTTAGTTGGATTGTTGTTTAGTGTTGAGTTTTATGAGTTCTTTATTTATTTTGGATATTAAGCCCTTGTCAGAACTGTTGTTTGCAAATATCATCTCCCATTTAATTGGATGCCTTTTTGTTTTGTTGCTTTTTTCTGTGCCGAAGCTTTTTAGTATGATATAATCTCATTAATTTATTTTTATCTTTTCTTCCATTGCCTTTGGGGTCAAATTCATAAAATATTCTCTACGACCAAGATTCATAAGTTTAGTGCCTATGTTTTCTTCTAGGTAATTTATTGTTTCCTATCTTATATTTAGGTATTTGATTCATTTTGAATTATTTTTGCACATGGTGACAAACAGCTGTATATTTTCATTCTTTTGCATGTGGTTTTCCAGTTTTCCCAGCACCATTTATTGAACACACTTTCTTTCTCTATTTTATATTTTAGGCTTCTTTGTAAAACATTATTTGCCCATATACATGTGGATTTATAATTTGAAGCCAGGGAATGTGATACCTCTGCCTTCATTCTTTTTCTCAGGATTTTTTTGTATTTGGACTATACTATTTTAGTACATCAAATATGATAGAAATCCAAATTTTTTTGTAACTATGCTCAGGTCCCATTGTACCCCACTACTTAGTAAACTAGGTGATGGAGGAGAGGGGAAAGAGAGAGAGAGAGAGAGAGAGAGAGAGAGAGAGAGAGAGAGAGAGAGAGAAGGGAAGAGGAAAAAAGAAAGGAGAAAGAAGAAAGAGTGAAGAAGTAAAAACATGTTGTAACACTAAGAAGATCTTTTATGTCAGTGAAGCTAATTATTTGGAGAAAATTTTTTTTGTGCACACCCACAAATAAAGAAATTCAAAGTAAAACAAGACAGAGGTTTTGTTCTTTTTCAGTAAATTGTTAGAGAGGACAAAAACAATAAACCTAGGGTGGGTTAGCTTTACTTAGACAAAAATACTTTAAGGTAAAAAACAGTAACAAAAGAAAAAGATAGATAACCTCTGAGAAATATACACCCTTTCAAGACTGAATAGACAAATAATGGGTAAGGAGATTGAAATAGTAATTAAAAAAACCCTAATACAGAAAATCCTGGGACCACATGTTTTCTCTGGTTAATTCTACCAAAATGTAAAGAAGATTTAAAATCAATCTTTCTCAAAATTGTCTAAAAAGAGAAAAGGAGGGAATGCTTCTATACTTATTTTATGAGGCTAGCATTACCCTAATACCAAAGCTGAATAAGAACACAAGAAAATTACAAATATCTCTGATGAGTATAGGTGCAAAAATTCTAGGCAAATTATTAGCTAGCTGAATTGAACAATGTATTAAAATGATTATACACATTGATCAAGTGGGATTTATCCCTAAAATGCAATAATGGTTCAGTATATACCAATCAATAAATGTGATAATTTCTTGTGGGAATGTAGGATTTTTTTGTTGTTATAAATCAGTCCTCATCCTTGAAAAGGTTAGGAAAGAGTGGATGAAAGAAAGTTTAAGCACAGGACACAGAGGAGTTGGCACAAATAGCTATTTTAAAGAAACATCAAATCTGAGAATCCCATACTTTTTTTCGATTTTATAAAAAATATATAGAAAAATTTGTACTGTTTCTTTTCATCCCTCATTAATGGAAAATAATTGACTTTTTTAGAGAGAATTTTATGAGAAGAAATCATTGTATATAGAAAATATTTATAGGTTTTCGAATAAGAAATATAGCTTACAAATCTAGGTTGTAGGCTTTTATATTTATTTGTTAACTCATTGATTATCTCTTCAAAAATTATTAATTCAACAGTGAATTCATTAATTGATTAATTTATTTATGTGCTCTGAGCACCTAAATCTTTACCAGGAACTTAAAAAAAAGATCACACCACATCTTTGGATTCAGAATGCCCTAAGCCAAAGGTCTCTACAGAACAAAGACTACAGTAAATGTTATTAACCATAAGAAATTATCTCTGTCAAATAGTCTTATCTGATGCCTTTTCTTCTTCCATTCTCAAAGTTCCTAACTTTCTAATAATGGAAAATTAAATTCACGTGGCTGGAAAGCCATAAATCACGAGTACTTACCACAAGCGGCGAAATGAACAATGAGTCCGATGATGACTACAGCAATCACAGTTATTATGACACCCAAGGCAATCTTTCCACACCTCGTGAGTTTCACTTTTGTGTTTGACTCCGTTCTTCTGAGCAAAAAGAACAGAAACGTAGGTGTTAATATGAGTAAGATATAGAACTATCAGAAATAATTATGAATTTGCTGTTAAGTGTGACAGTATTTTATTTTTCAGTAACTATGGAATTCAGTAGAATGCTGAGCTTGGAAAACAATGTGTAGAATTAGTGAATATAATATTTGGCCTGTTTATTTGTGAGCACATGAATAATGATGGTAATACTAAAATCAGAATTCATTCATTTAGCAAATATTTTTATTTATTTATTTATTTATTTATTTGCCTTTCTAATTTTTTTAAAGGTATTATATGTGTACATAGCTTACTATTGCCCCCCCCCCCCACCTCCCATTCGTGCCCTCCCTCCCCAGAGTTCTGTGTCCGTTGGTTGTACTTATATGCATGCAAACAGTCCTTCAGTTGATCTCTTATCTCCCCCCAGGTCTCCTTCCCCTCCCTGCTGTCATTTGACAGTAGTGACTATCTCAGGACCACACGAATAGAATCCGCTCCTCATTTGACAGTCTGCTTGTTTTATGGTGAATATCTCAGGACCACACAGATAGAATCCGCTCCTCCTCTGGTTCACACTGCATCCCCCCTCTCCCGGTCCCACCACTTCCCCGGGGCACACGGCTCTCAGCAAATATTTTTAGATATCCCATTAGTTAGTAAGCAGAGTTATAGGAAAACAGACCTCTTTCTTTTGGAGCTTATATTTTACTGAGGGAAGATAGACAACAAATACCATCTACACTAATAAAAGAGTAATATGATAATTAGACTGGGTCAACTGGACATCTTCTGGACATCCAACTTCCTTCTGGACAAAGCCACGGTGATGGGGGCCAAGGCAGAAGCAGTTAGGGGAGATCAGGCAGGCAGGCAGGTGAGCTGTTCGGAGCCAGCAGTCTCAGATTATGAGAGGGATGTCCGACTGCCAGTTTAGACCCAATCCCACAGGGCTCCCAGATTGGAAAGGGTGCAGGCTGGACTGAGGGACACCCCCCTACATGCACATTTTAATGTACTGGGCCTCTAGTAATTAATAAAATTAATAACTGGTAAAATAATATTAAGCTCTTTAGTAAAAAATCTATATCTAAGTAAAGAAGATATACAATGTGGAAGCATGTATAAGATGGTGCTGGTGTCAGGATGTAAGATTAAATAGAATAGTCAGGTTAGGCCTACTGAAAAGGTAAAATCTAAGTAGACTTGCAACATATGAGGGGGTTAGCTGTACCAATTTCTGGAATGTTCCATCCAGAGGAAACAACTTGACCAATGGTCTTTGGGAGGGACATGCCTTGTATGTTAGGAGAGCAATGTGGCTGTAGCAGTGAATGAGGGGAAGAGATTAAGTCTGAAAACCACTAAGGTTCAGATCATGTAGGGCCTTGTACATCATTGTAATTATATTGAATTTTTCTCTGAATGAAATGGGAGTATTGAAGTCTTTGGAGAGAAGACTATGATGATCTGACATAATTTCTTATGGGATCCTTCTAACTACTTTGAGGAGAGTAAATTATAGAGAATAAGGGTGGAAGCAGAGTAACAATGTAGGAAATGATTACAACAATTCAAGCACAAAATGATGTTGGCTGGAACTAGGATGGGAGAGGCAGAGGAACCTAAAAGAGGCTGAAGTTGGGGAACATTTTGAGTATAGTGTTGGTAGGAATTAATGTAATTTTTTCAAGGGATTGGTCTGTTTTGTCAAGTGTATGTTATATAGAGTTGGTGGTATTCCCTTTTTATCCTTTTGATGTCTATGGGTATCTATAGAAAGACTCTGCTCAATTTATGATATTGGTAATTTTTAATCTACCTTCTTTGTTAGTTTTCCTAAAGAGTTGCCAATTTCATTGATTTCTTTCTGAGAACCATTGCTGTGTTTTATTCTGTTTTTCTGTTTTCATTTCATTAATTTCTACTCTTCATTATTTCTTTTCTTCTGCTTTCTTGGGGTTTATTTTACTCTTCTTTTTCTTTTTCTTTTTGCAGTGGGAGCTTAGATTATGTATTTGATACTTTTCCTCTTTTATTTTCATTTTTATGTTGTTTAATGTATTTTTAATATTCCTCTTAGTATTCCTCTTTGACCTATAGATTATTTAGATGTATTTACTAGTAGTTCCCAAGTGTTTTGAGGTATTCCTGTTAACTTTTTAAAATTTGATTTATAGTTTGATTCTATTGCAAGTGAAAAATGTACTATATATGATTTGAATTATTTTAAATTTGCTGAGGTGTTTTTTTTTTGTTTGTTTTTTATGGCACTGCATATGACCTAGCATGGCTATGTTCCATGAATCCTTAAAAAATAATGTGTTCTACTGTTTTTGGGTGAGGCTTTTATACATGTTGATTAGATATTGTGTTTGATGGTGTTATCGAGTTATTCTATATCTGTTGTTTTGCACTTATTGAAGAGGTCATTAAAGTTTACAAAAGTAATCTTGAATTTTTAAATCTTTTTTTCAATTTTTTTGACTTTTACTTCACATATTTTGCTGAGCTGTTGTTTGTTACATATACTTCCAAAGTTGCTATCTCTTCTTTGTGAATCGACTTTATATGATCATTACACCATTTCCCTTTCTGTCTGGTCATTTTTTTTTTGCACTGAAATCTACTTCTTTCTCTGATGTTAATATAGTCAGTCCTACTTTCTTTTAAATAATGCTGCATGACTGGTCTTTTCTCATCCTTTCTTAATACTGTAGGGCTCAAGTTAGCCCTGTTTTATTTTTTTAATTTATTGACTTTAGAGAGGGAGGGAGAAACATTGATGTGAGAATGAATATAATATCCTTTGGCTGCCGCTTGCATACCCATTAGTGCTGGAAAACCGAGCATGTGCCCTGTTGGGAATCAACTGGCAACCCCCAGATGCAATGAAGATGCCCAATCAGCTGAGCTACACCAGCCAGTGCTCAAGTCAGCTTATTTAAGGCCTTCATCAAAACAGTTTTCAGAAGCTCTGGGGGCTTATTCAGCATTATTCACACACTCATACTTATTGTTGTTTTAATAAGCATTAATGGAAGCAATAGAGTAAGAAAATAACAATAATAAAAACTTTTAAAATAAATTACCATATTATTTATTAATTGGGCAACAACTTAATTCCAATATATTCATACTTATACAATGTTAAATAATGTTTTTCTTTGGCATAAACAGAAACTTTCTCTTTAGAAGTGAAGTAATTTATTGTGTTTATGTTTATTGAACATTTTCTATGTGCACGGTATTGGACTAGGCCAGGGGCTTATAAGGATGAGTAAGATTACTAATGTTAAATGTGAAAACTGTAAAACGAATTTTGTTTTATATGCTATAGTGAATATTGTACTAGTTTTCAAGGGTTTCCATGACAAAGTACAATAGCCTGAGAGACTTCAACAATGGAAATTTATTTTGTCACAATTTTGGAACTAGAAGCCCGAGATCAAGGGATTGGCAGGGTTGTTTCCTTCTGAAGCTATTCTCCTGGGTTCACAGGTGACTGTTGTCTCCCTGTGTCTTCACATGGAGATTCCTCTACATGCCTGCGTCCTAATTTACTCTTCTTATAAAGACATCAGTCATATTGGATTAGGGCTCAGCCTAATAATCTCATAATTTAATTCCCTCTTTCAGGATCCTATCTCTAAATCCTACAGTCATTTTGAGGTATGAGGGATTAGGAACTTCACCTTGGGAACTTTGAAGAGTAAAATTCAGCCCATAATATATGTTTATATTTGGTCTATATGTTTTATATTAACATAATGTAAATTCTTAATATTTGTATTTTATTTTGTATATTTCATGTACCCATACATACAATATTGCACATAGGTTTATATATATATTTTTCAGATTTATATATTAAGTTAATCAACATACATTGCATATATATAATCAACATACATTGCAATGTCAGTAAATACATTGCAATGACAGTAAATATTGTTCAATTTGAAACACATATTAATTTGATATTTTTTGCAAACATATATTTTAGGAAATTTATTTTTTAGTTAGTTAACAAGTATTCCTCAAATAGGTGTTATTTCATGAACAGATAATATTAACTAGATTCCAATTCAGGTGAAATTTCCAACTCCAAATCTTTTTAGAAATTTCATTTTACTTTAAAAAACTTTGACAATTTAAATATATTTTGTTTAAATTGTGTTTGTACATGCTCTGTACATAAATGAATATCTTAATATTTCTATAGAAATATAATGCCCATGACCTTTTTGGATCTATAATAAAATAAAATTTAAAATAACCTAAAACACATTTCACTCTGTAAAAATTGAGGAAAACACTTTCCCCCAAGTTGATCAACTCAATTACTGAATGTAAAATAACGTTTACTTTTTTTTGAAAGATAAATGACTAAATAATATAGTAAAACCTTGGTAACTTATTTGCCTATAGATGAATATGTTATCCTAAAGCAACCTTTTCTATACCCACAGGTATATATCTGTATATTTTACTCAGCATAGTTTTTCATGGAATAAGCTTCAAAAATATGTTATAAATGGAGTATAAAACTTGATGTAGCAAATATTTGGAGTATATTTTCTTATTCTTTTCAACCATGTGCTTCTAGAATATAAACATGCTGTTGGTATATTAAAAATCAAATATTGGAAAATTCACAATATTTCACACATATACATTTCTTTATTGTCCCTCCTTTTTATTTGTCTATAAGGTACTAGAACACTGATTCTTGTATACCAGAATTTGTTTACTAATTTCAAACCTCCCTCCAAAGTTTAGTTTTTAGAATGGGATATGCATAGCTTCTTGGAAATGGAAGGAACTTTGCAGATCACCATTCTGGTTTCCTAGTTTTAAAGAAGGGTAATTGTAAAACAATATTTTCTGTTTAAGCCATTTAAAATCTAGGAGAGATATGGTAAGGATCCTAGGTGGGGATAGTTATTAGTAGTATGTTTATGCTTTGGGTGAGAGTTCCTGATCTCCAGAAGGAAAATTAAATCATATAGGCCACTCTGTCTTGCAACTCTCACTTACCCTATAGACTAAATCAAAGATCACCATAGTAACTTACGTCTTAATTCATTGATGTAAAATTATGATAGTAAGTAAAAATTATTTTTAAAGGCAGATGAACTAAGTATTTCCATCATTGTCATCTGAATTTTCTAAAATATAGATATTCTTCCTATTTGCAAAGAGTTTAATCAATCTGCAGGGGTTTTTTTTTGTGTGTGTATTTTCAATTCAAAAGAAAAATTCAAATTTGTCACCATTTAGATTATTTTCTTTAAAATGTTCTCTATACACAATGTCAGACACAAATCCTACTTTTCTGAAAGTGTTATGATGTGGAATGTTGGTGGAGAAATATTACTCAACCAAAATTGGGTCTTGAAATGGAGTTAATTTGAGGAATAGAAAAACTGTTTTAATTTCAACAACTTGCTTTAATTTTCCAGTGTTATATTTTTTCACCAAATATATCTGAAGTTATCATATATAAAAATGATAAGAGGATATCAAGGATATAAGGACTTCAGAAACAGTGATGACTTGTACTTAAAATTATTAATTCCTTCAAAGGATGAAACCAGGGTCTGATTTTTGACATATTGTTTATGGAGCATAACAAGTGAGCATGAAGGGCATAAAACATATTACTTGAAAACCAAGATTAAATATTTTTTCTAGCTCTTTTGTTAATTAAATAAAAGGATTAACTAATTTTGATGGAAAAGATTTCAGAGGTTCTCTTATAGCTGCCTAAACTAAATATTAATGCATAAAATGACTGATTATTCAACCTATTTATTGGGAAATTACATTCTGCTCAGTATTATATTCTTTATCTAGAGGCTAGTTGTTGGCAAGATATAAAAATCAGAAAAGCCATCTATTATTAAAAATAAAAGTCATTTTTTATTAAAAAATATGGGTTAGGCTCAAAGGGTTTATCAAGGCATGCATTTTGCTGGAGTCTAGGAAAGACTAATGAGTATGTGAATATTTATTTTTGCGAGTTTGGTTACATTAAGAATCATCACAAAAATTATTTGCACTTCTTTGTATGCTATGCAACCATCAACACATTTCTTTGACCCTCAGGCCAATAACTATCCGGGCATATGGCCCTGTTAATGGGAAGAAATAAAATCCTCTCTTCTTGTTGCTGTTCCTGTTTCCAACTACAATGTTAAATTATACCGCTAACACAATATAGCAGCGAAGCATTGCAATGTTTTAGTAATTAAAAACTAAGACCTAAGCCTTGTCTTCTACTTCCTATAGGTAAAAGAGCATATTATGAACACAAATATTGCCTCTATAGCAACATACAGGATTAGAAATAGAGAGATATAACTATCCTGTATTCTTTACATTTTCTAAGTGAAATTATCTTTTTAAAAGTAAAATCCTAACAATTACACACACACACACACACACACACACACGCACACACACACACACACACACACACACATATACACATATACTTTTCAGGAATGGCCTACTCGTGATGGAAAGACTTTTTCACAATAATTCACAAGCAGACAAATTAGAATTACAGTTTTTTCCAATCATATTCATTCTTGTTTTTCCTTTGTGATTTACGTTGCTCTTATTTCCATAAAAAAGTTGAGAGAGTAGCCTTGTTTTTAAAGATCTTTAAAATACCAATGAAGCTACTTCAATTTGGTCCCTTCAGAAAGAAGGCCCAAGGAGCAAAGGCCGGCCAGCCTGCGCCCGCTGCCTCCCCACGTAAGCTCACCTTCTCCTCAGGGGCAGCCATGCTTGCTTCCTCTGCCGAGGTTGCTCCTTTGCCATCTTCTCCCCGAGTGCTGCGCAGCACAGTCATTCTCCATCTATTTAGCTTACGAGATCCTGTGAGTTTTATGTGTTTTATGATAGTGGCATAATGATTATACTTAGCAGTCACACAACTTTTCATCTTCAAAGTGCTTTCTGAACATTTGCTAATTAATTTTACATTAGTAAAACATGAGCTGTATAGATGCTGCCCCTTAAATAATAAATAATCACATGACCCAAGTGAAGGCAAAATTTAAAACTCAGTTGCTGTGAGTGACCAAACAAGATCCCCTGGGGTTTGAAAAGAGCCTTTACTCACTCATTTTTTTTTGCCTTTTGTGAATTTGGAGGTGAGCAGCTGCTCTTTCCGCGCCTTTGAATCCACTTCCAAAATTTTTGGCAGCTTCATGACTGCTTTTTGGTGGAAGGCCAATGGCTGTCCAAGCTCTAACCCTCCATTAGAATCTGAATGCTCTCCAACTCATAACACTCTTGACTCTTTCAACCCATATATCATCCTTTGATGAATTCCTTCCTGAAATTTTTACAATGATCCTAATACTAGTGCCCATTAAAGAATTTTCTATTCCCTGAAACCCGAAGGGGGTTGATTTTCAACTAAAAAAAAAAAGTTTAACTGCTAGTTTTTCAAAGTTTTAGAGAGCGTTGTGTTTCTTGGCAGCCAATTTAGATATTGATGTGGAAACCAGATAGGACACACTCTAATGTTTAGCCACCTGGAAGTTACAACTCTAAGTTTCCTTTTAAATTCCATACTTTCCTGTTTGAAAGTTAGATATATGTTATGTCTAACACTTGTGATAATGTATACTACAATACGATAAAAAACTAAAAGTATAGTTTTTTGAACAGCAGTGGGAACATCGAACCCCCCTCACCCGGTCCAAAAATACACATATAACTTTTCTCTCCCCCAAAACTTATCTGTTGGCCCTTTGCATCACAGATTCAACCAACCTTGGTTTGAAAACAGTGTAGTTGACCCTTAAATAACAGGGTTTGAACTGGGCAGTTTCCAGTAGACATGGACCTTTTTTGATAATTATAGTTGGCCCTTTGTATCTGCAGATTTGATGACCATAGATTCAACCAACTACACACAGAAAATAGTATTTTCGCACTCCCAACTGTGATTTCCCAACTGTGATTGATTAAATCCACAGATGCAAAGTCTGACTGTAGTTAATTTTTGGGGGAGTCAAAAGTTATATATGAATTTTCCACTGCTCGGGGGCTGTCCCCCCTAACTCCCACCTGTTCAAGGGCCAACTGTATTTTCAATCTGCAGTTAGGAATCTATGGTTGGACATTTGAAAATACTGTTTTTGATTCTTGATTGGTTGAATCAGTAAATGCAAAACCTGAGGATATAAGGGCCACGTGTATTGAAAAAAAAATCTGCATATAAGCCAGGCTATTCAGTTAAAGCCATGTTGTTCAAGGTTTAACTATATTTTACTTTTTCCCCCTGTTCTTTTCCTTATTACAATGCCAAATGTCCACTTTAAAAGCTATCACTAAAAATAAAATGAATCAGTCCACGAATCATTGGTTGAAGTGAAAAAAAATTAAAAACGAACTTTTAAATGAATGTTAACTGATGCATTGAAATGTAGGCTAAAATTAAAGCTTTTTGACAGTTATCATGAAGCAGTATAAAACGACATTAAAATATAAAGTGAGTAAAGCAGAATACAAAATTGTTTTATACATTGTTGGAGGAGATTATTGAGAGGATATAGGATCAGGAACGACAGATTTACTCAGGAGCTGGACTCCAGCAGAGGCTCCCCCTCCCCCATTCCCTCCCACCCCGTCCTTGGAATGTAAGTTCTGCTCATCATTCCCATGGTGTGAGCCATCTTCAAGGGCGCAACCTTGAGAGAAAAATGTGTGTGGACACCACTGGATTGAATACGTGACTGAACTCAGGTAAGAGATAGACTTTTATGATTCTGGCAGGTGAGTGTGGAGATTGCATATCACTGTTTCTCAAACCAAGACTCATAAGTAAGTTGACTTGCTTATTAAAACATGCCACCAACACATCTGGAGTGGCTTCTGTCTTTCATCCCTCCGTGCCCTCTATGTACAGGGCCAAGTTGTGAACCAACAGTTATGATTATAAACCAAGTAAAATTATATACAAATTTAGATGTGAACTGAGAGAAAGTGAAAATTGATTGTCCTTGATTATTGGCAGTGTCACTGATTTTTTTAAAGCTTTTAATTCCTTCTCGTTCTTATAATATGCCTGCAAAATTCATTCTTTCAAAATGAGGAAACTTTGTTTTTTATTCAGTTAAAGTTACTTTTAACATTTCATGTAAAACCTTAAAATAGATCTCTTTTAAAAGTATAAAATATATGTTATGTACTTTTTAAGTAGAAAACATTGACTGAAGAGAAATTTTATAAAATCACAAAGGATAAAACATAAAGGTAGTTCAATTTTTAAAAAGGTACTTGCCAAAGAAAAAAATTATTGGTTTTTAAATATAACGAGCTATTTTAGAGGACATAGTTCTATGTAAAAAATTTTTTATTTGAAATGCCAACAAGTTAGTTTAAAAGGTAATCCTGGAATACATGAAATTTATACTTTGAGAAATAGTATTATTAATTTTGTTAATGAATATCTATGTATATACCCATTGTTAATAACTCATACTTTATTTTTATAAAAATTATCTAACTAACACTAATATTGTTTAAATTCTCTAATTATTCTTATTCTTACCTGAGACTACTTTTGTTGTTGTTGTTTTTTTGGTTAATGTGTGTATGATTGTTTTTATGTGTATATATTATTCCTTTAAGTTTCATAATTATATGTGTTTGAAAATACTTGTGTGTCTGAGTGTCTGTGTGTCTCTGTATATACCTTTCTGACCAGTTAATAACAAAAGCTGTATGCTTGAAAAAGTATTTGAAAGAAGTTTAGTAATATTTAAAAAATGCACTCTAGATTTTTCCAAGTATATTTTGGTTTTGGAAGTCATAATAAAAAATTGCTGCATATAATATAAAATTACCTTTGTGGCTATAAATCTCCATCGATGGTGAACAAAAATATTAATTTGCCTTCTAATGCCATTAAGATTTTAAAATCTTAATTTATTTTAAAGATTTTAAAACATTCAATATTCATTGAGTATCTGTTATGCATCATGGTGGGAATTCTGAGATGAAAGTCAATAATATTTTAATTTATTAAAAACTTGAATCCCAGAAAAAATTTGCGAAAAGTTTGTACACATATATAATGTGATTGTATAAATTTCATTGGAAAGCTGTGATACAAATAGGTCATAGGTTATTGGCCATATATTTTTGTCTTATGAATAACAATAATTATATCATTCAATATTATTGAGTTCCATAAGAAACATAAACTGGAAATACACATATATAGACTTTGCATTCTTAAATGTTAAAAACTTATCTGAATTAAAATCCAAGATTGCAAAAATAGGATTTTATTAAACTTTTCCATATGTATGTAAGTAATTTAAAATATATATTCACTTTTCAGTAAATATTTTCTTTTAATTAATAGGTAATTTCAAGTCTGCTTGAGGCAAATGCTATGTGCTTTAGTTCTTATTTCTCTAGGTTATTTATCTCATTTACAGAACATTTTTATTTGGTTCACTTTTAAATTATTACTTAAAATTCTTAAAAATTTACTTTGAAAAGTTAAGAACACTTTTTTGGGGGGAGGCAGGTTTTAAGAATCCCTCTAACTAGAGAGGTCTTCCTTATTAAAGAGTTATTCTTATTTTCTAGTTTTTTTTAAAACGTATGCCATTGAGGAGAGTCCTAAAATTACAAGTTTTTAAAATAGCACTTATCCTTAAGATTATATAAAATTACAAAGAAACAAAAGTTGTACTTACCTCTGGGTATCTAGAATTGATGAAAAAGGAACTGCATTTTGATCTTATATTATGGATAAATGTTTCTATAAAATTAAGGGCATTTCATGTTGCAATTGATGTTTCCTGAGCCAGGTTTGGAGAAAAGTGAAGTTACAGGCAGTTTATATAAAACAAGTTTGACAAGTCTTCTAAATAGAAAAGTTTTAGAGAAGGGATTGAAAAAAAGCTTCAGAGTTTTAGAAAAATAGTTGCCTTGTTCTGATAAGAGCTACAAACCAAACAGGGATTAAAAAAATAATAACATAGAATAATTATAATTATATAGAACATAAAATTTGAAGAATGATGTTAAAGTTTTTAAAAAAGTTGGTTCAAGTAGATAGTCTAAACATATCTTTGGGACTATTGTTAGTTTTTCTATAATCATACTTTTATTGATCATGATTTGACAGTTCACTCAAATTTATACCTTTCTCATTAAGATGCTCTAAGCCTCAAAAGTAGGGAGAAAGTGGAATATTTAAGATTGAAAATAAATAAATTTGTATCTTAAACTTGTTCAGGACCAAAAAAAAGGCCAGGGAATTTATCTGATGAGATGCATAAATCATCACAAGAGGAGCAATAGAAAGGATTTCTCAGGTGGCTCAGGATGAGCATGCAATGCGTGGTATTAACTCAGGACATCATTAGAACTAGAAAGGAGTTTAGGAATTGCAGATAGTGTTTGATTCAGTCGACCATGTGTGTAGAAAAAGCTACAGTAGTCTAAAAACTACAGTAGAACACTAGTTGAAGCCCAGAAGCCTTTATCAATATCCTTCACACCTTCATCCCATGTTTCCTCTCAGCATCTGTTTCATCACACTGATATGTAGGAAAGCTTTAGTGTGCTTTCTTTCACAGAAGTCAGTTATACATTGGTGTTGGTGGCCAGAGGGAGGGCAGGGGATGCATTGGGTCCTTGGGACTATCAGCTCTTAGAGTTGGAGCAGTCAATGACCTAAACGGAAGAACATTTTATTAAAATGAGGAGTTTGGTGAGATTTTAAGCAAGACATGATTAATGAATAAAATATTCAAGATATTTTTTTGAGTCTTTAGATCCCTCAGAATTGTTTATTGTTGAACGATTGTTGGAAAAGTGTGGCACAGACTTTGAGAGAAGCCAGTCTTTCTGCCCCTGCACAGACACCTCCATCATTCCTGAGGGTTGGAAGTTTAGGAAATCTCCAGAAGAAACATCTGTTGAAGGTAGGCAGTGACAGTGGTGAGGCTTATATGTTTGAGTGGCTTCATGGGTGCAGGCTATGGGCATGTTGGAGACTAGGGAAAAAGGGAAAATAGGTCAGGTTCTATGTGGTATGAATAGATGGAAGCAACATGGTTCAAAAAAAGGCTTTATATGATCACACTATGAGTGAGAATTTGTCCACAAAGACACGGAGAAGAACAAAAAGAAATTTACTAAACCATCTGAGTGCCATTATTCTGTAGGTTCCAATTGGAATGACAATCAGTGCATATTTGTTGATAATAAGGGTGCGAGTGCATACTAACCCTTGAAAAGCTAGATCACCAGAACATGGAGATTCCCATAATGTGGAAGGTACTCATGAGAACATGAATATCATTATAATGTAAAGGAAATTGTATTCACAGGGTCTGATTCTTAAGTTGAAAACTGATAGGGTTGGGAAAATAAAGATAACATTTATACATTAAAAAAATAAAATTATGCTAATAATTAGTGTCTCAAGAATAAGTACACAGGCTTTAGAATCTGAAAACCTGCCTAGAAATCCTAACTATGCAATTTACCAGTTCTGTGATCTTGGTTATCTGCTTACCTTCTCTAAACCTTAGGTTTTCCCTGTTAAAATAGTTGTGCCCAGCCGGCATGGCTCAGTGGTAGAGCATCAACCAGTGAAACAAAAGGTCACCAGTGGGATTCCTGGTCAGGGTACATTAAGTATCGCAGGCTCCATTCTCAGAGTGGATGTGCAGGAGGCAGATAATCAATGTTTCTCTCTCATTGATGCTTCTATCTATTTCTCTCCCTCTTAAAAAACTCAATAAAGCATATTAAAGAAATAGTTGTAATAATGTCTGTCCTGGCATTATTACAAGGGGCCTGGTGGTTAGCAAATGCTTCACAAATATCAACTCTTTATGACTGTCATTCTTATCATTGCTCTTATTATTGCAGGTCATTATTTCATGATTAGGTTTTTGATCTATAAGAAAACAAATTTTTGCATGAAATTTTAGTTTATTGTTCTACTTATTGCTAATGAGAATTTTTACTCATAGTTTTGTCCTTTATTCCTTAACATGTGTTACATGTATTGTATGCTGGACACCTGAACAAATGACCTCTCAAGGGAGAATTGGCAGCTATTGATAACGACTCTGTAAAAACAATCTCAGGAGTTAAATAGTCAAGCAATATTAAACAGATATAGCTGTTTACATGTGAAGACATTGGCAAAGCATTTGGTTAGAAATGAATAGTCATCTGTTCTTTACTGAGCAAAAGTCATATCAGGGCTGCCTGATGGTGAGAAGCAACTTGAGTGACTTGACCAGATATTTGAGTATTGTTAGGCTACAATTATAAACAACATTAGAACATCATCAGTCATCTTTGCTTGGTCTACCATCATACGTTATTTTTCTTAAAAATCCTGCGGAAAGACAATTTTTGCTCTTATGGTTCCTACTTATCAAAGACAAATACCCCTGATGAAGTAGAACAGTTAGTGAGGAAATGTTAAAATAAATCTAACATTATTTAACCTGAATAAATGTTATCAGCTGCAGCATAACTTCAGAATTGGTCAGGTGAAGAGAGTGAGAGCAGTTTACACTGGGTAACCCAGCAAATCAGCTGATGTGGGAGTATCCTAGCAAAACTGCCAGTAAAAAGAGATATACTTATAAACTACTTTATCTGGAGCAAGTTTTAACAGATAGGCTAGAGGAAGTTCATATAATTTATGGGCTTAATAGTAGGGTAGGCATGAAAATATTAACTACCACACTTTCATTATATTAATGTTAGAATTCATTGAAATTGTCTGCTTTATGAGTTCTACTCAATGAGTTTTGTAATCATGTAAACAAGCTCACTTTATAATACTGTAGCTGTGCTTCATTTTTATAAAAGAAGGGGATGGAGAAGGCATTTTATGAGAGCTTCTGTCCCTTCTCCCCACAAACTAATGAGGGAAAGCACTTTGTTGTGTAAAAAGAAAGATTTAATGTTAACTTCACTTAACAAGAACATATAACTGTTGCTAACAAGAGAGTATGAATTCTGAAGCTTTTACACTTTAATGTTTCCTGATCAGGTTTTGTTTGGCATGAATTCTGAATATAATCATTCAAAAAACAGACGCCTTATTGAAACTCCCCATCCAGACTGCAGGTAACCAAGCTTGTTTACCTAATAGCACTGGCACCTCCGAATTCGAGATTAATTGTGTACTTTCTGCTAACGAGTGGCAATTCTTTTCTGAGTGGTTTAGATCTTCAGAAAAAGATGTCGCTCTTATTATCATTGAAATGAAAGAGTAATATAAAGTACATTTTTATTTTATTTTATTTTTTAAAAAATATATTTTATTGATATTTTACAGAGAGGAAGGGAGAGAGATAGAGAGCTAGAAATGTCAATGAGAGAGAATCATCGACCAGCTGCCTCTTGCACACCCCCCACCGTGGATGTGCCCGCAACCAATATACATGCCCTTGACCGGAATCGAACCCGGGACCTTTCAGTCTGCAGACCGAAGCTCTATCCACTGAGCCAAACCGGTTTTGGCTAAAGTACATTTTTAGACTCTATAGTTGGTTGTGAAATAAATTTCCTGATTATATATCTTTAGAGTAAAAGTTCCCACTTGAAATTTTTTGTTGTTGACTCGGTTATTCTATTAAAGCTTTTTTTAATAACCAAATTTTCTATTGTCTGTAAATGCTCACACTTCCTCATTTTCCTGAAGTAAAACCCTAGGGAGTAGGGAGCATCCTTGTTGAAGCTTTGCAGGAAAGGAAATGGAAACCCTGGCGTGGCTCACCATGGTCCTTCCATTGACCAGTGTGAGTGGAAGAGCAGTGCACATGGTAGCGAGAGGCGGGAGTGGTGAAGAACAACTCTGGTCTGAATCAGATGACCAGCAGTGGAGTTGTCTTCTGCCTTTTCCTAGTGGATGAAGTTGGTCACTTCAATGAACTTCTCTGACCTTCTGCATAGAGTTTAAATAAATTTTAAGGAAAATACTACCTCTTCGACTAAATGTGTCCATTAGATCATATTATGAATTGAATTTATTTCCTTATTCCTTATGTTTCTAACAACAACAACATGCAAAAATGTCTGGTGGGCCAAAGTAGGTTAATAATAACAATAAATAATGTAATAATAAATAAATAAACAGGAAGAAACTGTGTTTCTCATACGAACAACTGTAAACCTACATTTGCCAACCCCCGTATTATCCACATACTAACAGATATCATTGCTGTTCATGAAATTTAGCTTTATATTGTTACCATCAAAATTCATCAGTAAGGCTCTGAGGTAAGGTTGAAGTTTCTCTTTAGTGGAGATGTTTACAATAAAATCCACATTTTGAAAGTTATAAGCCAATTACACTACAGAAAACTAGATGAAATAGAAAGTTTAGGTAAAATTCTGACGTTTTCCTGCTGTTAATAGAAACATAAATATCTCATAATATTCAAGAGATTTACTGATTCATCTTTTCTGAACATCTATTAGTATCTCAAAGTGATAAAGTTGGTTACTAAATTTGACAATTTCCCCTCCAGTTGCAAATCAAATAGACAGCCCAGCTGGTGTTGCTCAGTGGTTGAGGTATACCCATTAGCCAGGCGGTCATGGTTCAATTCCTGGTCGTGGCACATGCCTACATTGTGGGCTGGATCCCCAATAGAGGGCATGCAGGGGGCAGCCAATTGATTTTCTCTCGTCATTGACGTTTCTGTCTCTCCCTTTCCCTTCCTCTCTCTGAAATCAATAAAAACATTAACTAACTAACTAACTAACTAACTAAATACATCCTATATAATAAAGAGCTAATATGCTAACGGTCGTATGCTATCATGCTGTAACGACTGATCAGCAGGAGGCTGTGTGTGCAGCAGGCACGCACTGGTGGGCAGGGCTGCATGCTCGCGAGGAGCGTGCAGATGGGAGGGGACTTGATGTTGTGTCCTTCTGGACAAAGATGGAGCGGCTGCTTGAGGCTCAGGCAAGCCACAGTTGGTGGCTGCTGCTACCCAGGGCCTGACGCTCAGGCAATGAGGGCCAGGCTGAAGCTTAAGGCAAACCATGGTGGCTGCAAGGGCTGAGGCTCAGTCAGCTGCATGGCTGGCAGTGGCAGCAGCAGAGGGGTGATGGGGGCATTGCCTTCCTCTGATCTCCCAGTTGCCTCCCACGGAGGGAGGCCAGAGGCAGCAGCAGTGGGGGTGGTGCCTTCCCCTGATCCACCATGGGGAGTGAGCCTAAGCTGTCAGTAGGACATCCCCCCGAGTTCTCCCGGACAGAGAGAGGAGGCAGGCCAGGCTGAGAGACGCCACCCCCCAACCCCAATCTCAGTGCATGAATTTTTGTGTACTGGGCCTCTAGTAAATACATAAATAAATAAGAAACAGCTGGTAGGAAACCCTGGCCATTTTTCCTGACTAGTAGAATAAAAACAGAAACTAAATTACTATGGTTACAGAAAGTGGAAATGTTTAGAATATTAAAAGATGTTTACTTCAGGACTTTCCCTATAAAACATTGAAAATTGTAAGAGCTGTAAAATGCTAATCTTAAATTTATATATTTCACAAAGAGAGAATACAAATGGAAATGTAGAAAATTACCAGCTAAGGAAATTTGGGAACATTGATTCCTTAACTATTTTTCTAAGGGCTTTATAAGTATTTTATTTAAACACACACACACACACACACACACACACACACACACACAGCTTTTATTTAAAACATTTTCACTTTTATTATTGAAAGCACAATTGTTTAACAACCTATCTGAATCATTTAAGCCTGTATCTTGCTACAAAATGGGATTATATGTATCTTTTTATTTTACCCTCAAAAACATAGTTTAGGAAAATAATAAGTTGTGGAAGAAATAGATTCTAATATTGTAATAGAATCATGCACACTAGACATGTTTAAGTATATTCATAATGTTAGCATTGCTAGGCAGTCCTATAGATGTATAAAATTTAAATGAAATTTGGATTCCTTCTTTTGTTATGTACCTGTTTCAATCTTTTGCCCATTTTCTGCCAGTTATCTGTCTTTTCCTTATTGATTTGTAGTCCTTCCTATAAATTCTATATGTAAGATAGTTCTTAGTTATGTGCATTGTAATAATGTTACTCAGTCATTTGGTCTTTTTATCCTTTAATGGAGTCTTTTGAGTAACAAAAAATTCTTACTTTTAATAAAATCAAATGTAACATTATTTTTAAGTTCCTTTTTGCTATGATACTAAAAACATTTTGTTTTCATCTTCTTTAAGATATCAAGATATTTCTAGCATATATCTTAATAAATATTTATTGTTGGAAGTAGGATATATGTCCCTTTATTACTCCCATTGTCCTTCTCTTCCCCTACCCCCAAGCCTTCACTACCCACTGTCTGAGTCCTTGGGTTATGCATATACTCATATAGGTTTACTGATTGATCTCTCTCCCCCAACCTCCTCTCCCCTGCCTTCCCTCTGAGATTTGACAATATGTTCAATGTTTCTATGTTTCTGGGTCTATTTTTGTTCATCAGTTTATGCTGTTCATTAGATTCCACATATGAGTGAGATCATTTGATATTATGTCTCTCTGAGTGGCTTGTTTTGCTTAACACAATGCTCTCCAGTTCCATCCATACTGTTGCAAATGGTAATAATTATTTTTTCAGCTGCATGGTATTCCATTGTATAGATGTACCATGGTTTTTTTAGTCCATTCATCTGCTGATGGGCACGTAAGCTATTTCCAAATCTTAGCTATTGTAAATTGTGCTTCTATGAACATAAGGGTGCACAAATTCTTCCTGATTGGGTTTTCTAGTTTCTTGGGATATATTCCTAGGAGTGGGATCACTGGGTCAAATGGGAGTTCCATTTTCAGTTTTTTGAGGAAGCTCCATACTGTTCTCCACAGTGGTTGCACCAGTGTGCATTTCCACCAGCAGTGCAGGAGGGTTCCTTTTTCTCCACATCCTCCCTAACACTTGTAGTTTGTTGATTTGTTGAGGACAGCCATTCTTACAGGTGTGAGGCACAGCAAAAGCAACCATCAATAAAATAATAAAAGTGCTCATTCTATGGAAGTACATATTTTCCAATGATATATCCAATAAGGTGTTAACCTCTAAAATCTACAGGGAACTCATACTACTTAACAAAAGGAAGATAAATAACCCAATTAAAAAATGGACTAAGGACCTCAATAGACCCTTATGCAAAATGGACATATAGAAGGCCAAAAGGCATATGAAAAAGGGCTGAAAGTCACTGATCATTTGAGAAATGCAAATTAAAAAGATGTTTTCTAATACTATTCTCTAAAAACTATATTTCCCATTCTTCTAGTAATTCAATATGACATTCTTCTACTTCCTTGAAAATGTAAATGCCTTCAAAGAGCTAATGTCCCGTCTCAATCCCTCCCCCAAGCCCATGATCTATATTTACAGTTGTTCCCTTGACCCAGCTGTGGGCAAACTACGGCCCGTGGGCCGGATCTGGCCCGTTCTGCTGTTCTATCCGGCCTGCGGAGCGGAAAGAGCGGAGGGTTCTCTTGCTCTCCCCTCCACTCCTTCACTAGCAGCCCAAGATGAGAGTGCCAGCATAGTCAGGTTGCTTTTGTTCCGGCCCTCTGGTCCGGTCCAGTTTAAGAACCCACTGTGTCTTTCGGGTCAAAAAGTTTGCCCACCCCTGGCTTGACCTGTTGGTTTGTACATATCAATGTAGTAGTAGACTCAGAAAGGGACTCTTGACTCTCCATCCCCAAACTTGGTCCTCCTCCCAAATTTTCCTTTCAGTTGTTCAGGCTTAAAAGTTGAGTCAACCTTGATCTCTCCATTTCTGTCAGCCCCTAAATGTAGTCTATTAAAAATTCCTATGGTTTCTTTTTAAAAATATGTTCTGAATTCTACAATTTTTCACCATTGTCACTGCTCATGCCTCAATACAAGCCAGACCCATTGTTTTCCTGGATTAATGTGTCTCCTGACTCATTTTGAGCCTTCTACTTTTGTCCTCTTGCAGTTCTTTCCTTTTAGAGTAGCCAAATAAATCTTTAGAAAATGGAATATTAATCACAAAATCTTGTCTCAAATTATAATAATGAAAGGCTAATATGCAAATGGTCATTTGCCATGATGCCGAAATGACTGATCAACAGGGACCTGAGGCTGTGTGGCACCAACTGAGGTGGGGGACCTAAGGCTGTGCTCCCCACTCAGTGGGGCTTGATGGGGGACCTTAGGCTATGTCCCCAACCTGGTGGGGTTTGACAAGGAACCTGAGGCCATACCCTTCCACCTGGTGGGGGCTTGACAAGGAACCTGAGGTTGTGGCCCCCATCTGGTGGGGCTTGATGGGGGACCTGAAGTTGTGCTCCCTGCCCAGCGGGGCTTGATGGGGTGAGGCCAGCTGGGTCTGGGTCTTGCCCAATAGGGGTGGGGATGGCTGGGTCTCGATCTGGAGCAATTTTGAGGCACACATGGGTGGGCAGGGACTTGATTCTCTGGGTCCCATAGTGCATCCCAGACTCTGAAGGGAGGGAGATTTTCATACACATTTTTACTAGTTTTCTTTCATCTCTGACACTTCTAATAGAGAAAGGGCAAATAGCAACATTAAAACACTAGAGGCCCAGTGCATGAAATTTGTGCACCAGGGGTGTCCCTCAGCCCAGCCTGCACCCTCTCCAATCTGGGACCCCTTGTGGGATGTCCAACTGTGGGATAGGGCCTAAATTGGCAGTCAGACATCCCTCTCACAATCCTGGACTGCTGGCTCCCAACCGCTTGCCTGCCTGCCTGCTTGATTGGCCCTAATAACTTTGCCTGCCAGCCTAATCACCCCCTAACCACTCCCCTGCCAGCCTGGTCACCCCCAACTCACTCTCTTGCTGGCCTGGTCACCCCTAACTGCCCTCCCCTGCTTGCCTGATTGCCCACAACTGCCCTCTTCTGCAGTCCATCTTGTGGCAGCCATCTTGTGACCACATGGGGATGGCCATCTTGTGTGAGAGCATAACAGTCAACTTGCATAATACCTCTTCATTATATAGGATTCTTTTAAATTAATTTTCTTTTAATGTGCATGAATTTTGTGCACTAGGCCACTAGTTTAGAATAAAACCCAAACTTCTTCATAAAGCCCCTAAACCCATTTCTTCAATCTCATCTAACTCATCTCTCTTTGTTTTGTCCCAGTCACATTAACTTCGTACAGTTCTTTGAACCCTCAGACTTGTAATCACCTCAGGACTTTTGACCTTGCTTCTTTCTCTGCCTGGTTTCTCTTTTTTAGAACTTGTTTGAATAATCCAGAATACTGCCTGGTACATTATAAATGCTCAAAAGCTATTGGTAAACAAATGGAAGGATGAAAGAAATGTGAATGACTGCTTAGATGGATGACTTTTTTTCATAGGAAAAACATTTATTAATGTATAAAATGTTTTATTTTTTATTGCTCTAGTAATTTCAGTCTAATTTTGATGTTAGGAGGTAGATTACATGTAGAGTTAGCCCTGGAAAAATTCCCGTGAGCTCTGGTTTGCTTAGAAATTAATTCTTCAATTTCATGCTGTGCTTTTTTCTCCAAAATAAGTTTCTATTTAATTTGAAATCTGATTGGTTTGATTTCTTTACTTTAGATGATTTGTTTCATGGTTGTGCACCAGGTTAAACAAGGAAACAAGTGTTCCAATATTCTGAATTTACTTCCTCACAGAGGTCTTATGCTTCCTCCAAACTATTTGTGTATCATGGGGCAAATCTTAGATCTTAAAAAAGGGACCATAGGAATGATCTACTATTAGGTTGAACCATTTCAGAAACCTTCTAAAACATTTCTAGAGGAAACAATCTAGCTTTTGAATGAATAGCTCTCATAATAAGGAGCCAGTTTCATTAATATATTAAATATATATATGAATATAAATAAATATATATATTTAATTTTTTAATTGATTTTTTTACAGAGAGGAAGGGAGAGGGATAGAGAGTCAGAAACATCTATGAGAGAGAAATCTCGATCAGCTGCCTCCTGCACACCTCTGACTGGGGAAGTGCCCGCAACCAAGGTACATGCCCTTGACCAGAATTGAATGGAGATCTTTCAGTTCACAGGCCAATGCTCTGAGCCAGATCAGCTAGGGTGGGACCAGTTTTTTTTTTTTTTTAAGACAACTGGTTGTTTTAGAAATAAGTCACTAGAAATATGTGGGGGAAATGACCTGTTTTCCCCATTGAAGATTAATCAAATTGACTGATTAGAAATGGAAAGAGCTGGGTTTTGAGATTTGGATTATGTACACATATGAAAAACACAGATAATCTATTTTTATATGTTTAGACCATTTATTATTTAGCAAACTGGAAAATGGTAATTGAATTATATAAATTAGAGCCTGTGCCAGTTTCAGGTGAATAATCTAAGTTCTTAGATCCCCTTTCTCTAACCACAGAGTAATTAGCATGGTTCATGGCGAATTGATGTTCTGGAACACTCACTTTTGATATTATAAAATATTTTCCTTGAGTCTTCTAGGACCTTCTCCTCCTTTTGTTATTCTGTAATAAATATCATACTCTTTACCTTTGCATCCATTATGTTATAGTTTTGTGAACACCACTATTCTCTGAGTGTCTTAAGGGCAGGGACTAAGGTCTTACTTATCATTGTTTTATCAGTGTGTAGTAGAAAACCTGAAACATAGTAGGGCTTAATAAATATTTTAAGCTATTGATTGACCACTCTATAATCAAGACCTCCAAGTGCAAGAAAAAGTCAATTGTTTGCTCTAAATTTTCTTGGATAATTCTGACTCTTTTTATTTTATTTTATTTTTTTTTTAGCTCTGTTCATCATCTTAAACTCAGAAGGTTTCAGGTTTTTTTTGCCATGTTTTCTTATTGGTTTGTCTGTGTGTTTTCTATACACTGAACAGGATTCTCCTTGGTATATCTAAGTCTTTCTGGCCCTGGATTAGGGTGCTAGAAAATTTCTGCTAGCATTTCAATAAATAATTGAGTTTTCTTTACATTCTTTCAAATAAGTAATTTCTTTGGTATAGCTTTCAATATGTAGGAATAAACAAAAATGCATTTATGTTTATGTGACAGCACACACGCTTCCAAACATACCAACACAGGTAGAAAACCCAGTCCCGTTGGGGCATACTCTAAATTACCAGTTTAATGCTGTCCTCACAGGGTGGAGCAAGGGAGTGTCCAGCTGGACGCTTGTCTCAGTTATAGAGCTTGATTATAAGGCAGCAGAAAGTGCCAAGCCTTTAGAGTCAAGTTGGCAGTTCTCTTACCTGAGAACCAATTAAATAAATTGTTTTGGATTGTCCTCCGTAAATCATAACTTCCATAAATGCTTAGGCAGGGAACTGATTTTTAAGATTTATTTGAAATAAAGTAAGCCAACAGTTTATTTATACATTTCACCAGGAGTTGGTCAAATTTTCAACTTCTTTTCTTTAAAAGTACATGACTTCAACGTAGAGCTCACAGTTTTACATGAGAAATTATAAGGAGTTTTTATCATAACGCATGTGGTTTCTCTGGTACCCATGAGTTAGCTTTTGGAAGGAGGAAGCCCTGACACAGAGATGACCATGCATAACCACGCTTTAGCTATGCTAGGATCCCATAAAAATTCAGGAACATTCATGATGCAGATGATATAAATTGCTGTGCCATTAAATTTTAATATATCTTATTTAATTTATGTTTGTATGTGTATGAGAGGGAAAGAGAGAAAGAGGGAGAGAGAAAAGTTCCTTTGTCTCTCTAAGATCATGTCATTAAAATTAAACTTCCTCTTTGCAAACCAATTCTTCCCATTTTTTCCCCTCATGACTTCCAATTCATTATTTGGGTTTAGTTTTTTTAAAAAAATATATTTTATTGATTTTCCACAGAGAGGAAGGGAGAGGGATAGAGAGCTAGAAACGTGTATGAGAGAGAGAGATCGACCAGCTGCCTCCTGCACACCCCCTACTGGGGATGTGTCCGCAACGAATGTATATGCCTTTGACCGGAATCAAACCTGGGACCTTTCAGTCTGCAGGCCGATGCTCTATCCACTGAGACAAACCAGTTTCGGCTATTTGGGTTTAGTTTTGAGGATTCTTAAACTCTAAAAAAAAAAACTGACACCTATGTTCTTAAGTTCTTAAAATTACCCTTATTTAATTGTAAGAAAGCTCTATGTAGTTGTAAGTTACCCAAGATTGTTGTATAGGTATATTTCTTAAATTTATCTATGGAGGAAATAAAATCTCTCCTTCACATAGATCAAGAATATAGTTAATAAAAGTTGTCTTGAAAATTATTTTTAATTTTTTGGGGTCTTAGTTGAGAAGTGAATATTTTAGCTTTGATCTTAAATGCCTTCTATTCATCAGTAAGCTCTTATGGGATCATATTCTTACCGGATAATTAAGATTGCTGTAGGGCTGTATGATGAGTTTATCTATATTTAATTTTAGGACTTAACACCACCCATCAAAGTAGGCAGAAATTTCAAATAAATACTATATCATCTGGCCTCATGTTGTTCTTTCTGTCTTGAATGCTATTCCACCACTTATTTTTTTGCACGTTTTGATACTCTACCTACGTATCAGCTTCAGCGAAAACTACTTAGAGAAGAGGCCCCTGATGCTGCAGATGTGTCTGCGTTTCTCCAGTTTTGCCTCTTGAAGACCCATTTTCCTCACTGCCAGCAGTTACCACAACTGTAATACGTCTCTCACCTCTGCCTGGCACAGCACTATGTAACATTCATATGGTTTTCTTTTTTTAAATATATTTTATTGATATTTTACAGAGAGGAAGGGAGAGAGATAGAGAGCTAGACACGTCGATGGGAGAGAAACATCGACCAGCTGCCTCTTGCACACCCCCCACCGGGGATGTGCCCGCAACCAATGTACATGCCCTTGACCGGAATCGAACCCGGGACCTTTCAGTCCGCAGACCGACGCTCTACCACTGAGCCAAACCGGTTTCGGCCATATGGTTTTCTTGAGGAAAACATGAAATCCATAGTAATACGGAAAGATTAAATTGCTAGTAAAACCATATTTATGTAAAGGGTGTTAAATAGGGACCTTGTAGTTTACTTTGCAGTTGAAAAGTAGAGTCTTATAGTTTTAGACAGGCACAGCTGTATAGACCTTGCAACAGAGAGGCATTTACTGCACTAGACCCCGGTTTGCTCGGTGATCCAGTCACGGTAGGAGGTCACGCGTGTATACACTCCTGGCTTATCTGGCAGACCACATTGTTCCCCCCAGCTCACTATCCCCACGAGGAACCAGAGCCGCCGCGTGTCCTGTTGTACCAGCGGGCCACCAGAGTCACCCTGAAGGAACAGAAATAGAATAATTATTTCAGTGTGAAGACAACTCCAAAGCATGAAGGAGTTTATTTATTTTTTTTATGGCAGTGGAAGAAATCATATCCATTAGAACAATACAGCTAGTCTTACATTTCCTGGTAAGATATTATACCAAGTCATGCGAAAATCACCAAACTTTTCCAAGCACACACATTTCCCAGGTTCCTTCAGTTGCCTGGTTGACTGCTGCTCAGCACAAGCTTTACCTCCCTTAGGAAACCTTCCTGACCACCTGTGCCTTCCCTCCCCACTGCCACCCCTCCCACCTTTGGTCTGGATTAGTGTGTCACTGTCTGTGTTCCCCTATCTTGCGTGTATCTTTTTCACCGCTTCATCATTATGTTACACAAGCACGTTCGTGTGCCTATTTGAACTTACTCCCACTGGGTCAGTTCCTCTCATTGTGGCAGCTGCCCATCCCTGCAACCCTCCTTGCATTTTCATGATACCTGTTCAGTGTCTGCTTTTCTGGTCATTCTGTAAAGTCCTTCAGGGGGAAGGGGCCTACCTATTAGAATAATCTAATCTAGCCCATAGGAGATACTATGAAAACATTTGATGAATGGGTTTTTAGAAGTCTCACTTATCCTTCTATTCAAAATACTCTCTCTGCATGGTGTCATTAAATTTATTTTTATTTTTTTTATCAGACATATGCTGTAACAATATCTTTACTCTAAAACTCTAAAAAAATATCTTTACTTTAGTTCTGATAGAAAATAAACAAATGGGACTACATCAAAATAAAAAGCTTCTGCACAGCAAAAGAAACCATCAACAAAACAAAACAACAAGAAAGCCCACGGAATGGGAGAACATATTTGCCAATGTTATATCCAATAAAGGCCTAGTCTCCAAAATTTATAGGGAACTCATACATCTTCACAAAAGGAAGATTAAATAATCTAATCAAAAATGGGCAAAGGACTTAGACACTTCTCGAAAGTGCACATACAGAAAGCTGAGAGACGTATGAAAATATGCTCAAAATCCCTAATTATCTGAGAGATGCAATTCAAAACAACATTGAGATACCACCTCATACCTGTCGGAATGGCTATCATCAAAAAATTGATAAATAACAAGTGTTGGCGAAGATGCAGAGAAAAAGGAACCCTCATGAACTGCTGGTGGGAATGCAGACCTGTGTAGCCACTGTGGAGAACAGTATGGAATTTCCTCAAAAAACTGAAAATGGAACTCCCATTTGACCCAGTGATCCCACTCCTAGGAATATATCCCAAGAAACTAGAAACACCAATCAGCAAGGATATATACACCCCTATATTCATAACAGCACAATTTACAATAGCTAAGATTTGGAAACAGCCTAAGTGCCCATCAGCAGGTGAGTGGATTAAAAAACTTTGGTACATCTACACAAATGGAATACTATACTACTATAAAAAAGAAGAGACTTTTACCATTTGCAAAGCATGAATGGACCTGGAGAGCATTATGCAAAATGAAATAAGCCAGTTGAAGAAAGATAAATATCACATGATCTCACTCATTTGTGGAATTTAATGAACAACATAATTGATGAACAAAAATAGAGCCAGAGACATAGAAGTATTGAACAGACCATCAAACTTCAGCAGGAAGGCAGGGGAGGCGGCAAGGAGGGGAAGAGATCAATCAAAGGACTTGTATACATGCATATAAGCATAACCAATGCACACAGACACTAGGGCGGTGTGGGGGCATGAGCTGGGGGATGGGCGTGGTCGGGGAGAGGTCAATGGGGGAAAATATATGTAATACTTTAAAAAAAAAGAAAAGAACGGGAATTCCACTGTATGGGAGAACATATTTAGCAATGATACATCTGATAAGGGTTAATCTCCAAAATATATCTACTCATACAACTTATTAAAGGAAGACAACAATCCAATTAAAAAATGGTCAAAGACCTAAATAGATACTTCTCCAAAGAGGACATACAGATGGCCAAGAGACATATGAAAAAATGCTCAACATCATTAATCATCAGAGAGATCTAAATTAAAACAACCAAGAGATATCACCTCACAGCTATCTAAATGCCTACCATCAACAAATCAACAAATGACAAGTCCTGTGAAGGCGTGGAGAAAGGAAACCCTAATACACAGTTAATGGGAAGGCAGATTGGTGTAGCCGCTATGGAAAACAGTATGGAGTTTCCTCAAAAATTAAAACTGGAACTTCCATTTGACCCAGTGATCCCACTTCTAGGAATATATATGTCCTATGAAACCTAAATCACCAATCAGAAAGAATATATGCATGCCCATGTTCATAGTGAGGTTACTTACCATAGCTAAGATCTGGAAATAGCCCAAGTACCCATCAGTAGATGAGTGGTTAAAAGGCTGTGGTACAACCCATATAATAAAAGGCTAATATGCAAATTGACCAAATGGCAGAACAACTGGTCACTATGATGTGCACTGACCACCAGGTGGTAGATGCTCAATGCAGGAGCTGCCCCCTGGTGATCAACGTGCTCCCACAGAGGGCGCACCACTCAGCCGGAAGCTAGACTCACCTCTGGTAAGCACAGGTGTAGGGACAGGACCCTCTCCCACCTCCATGGCAGTGCTAAGGATGTCCGACTGCAAGCTTAGATCTGCTCCCCCTGAGCAGCAGACCTAAGTTATCAGTCAGATATCCCCCAAGGCCTCCTGGACTGCAATAACCCGGGAGCCCAAATTTTGTGCACCAGGCCTCTAGTTTATAACATAGAATACTATGGAGTTGTAAAAAAGAAGGATCTCTTAGCCTTTGAGAGAGTATACATGGTAAGACCTGGAAAGTATTATGTTAAGTGAAATAAGCCAGTCTGAGAAAGGCAAATACCATATGATCTCACTTAGATTTGGAATCTAATGAACAAAAGAAACTGACAAACAAAATAGATCCAGGGACATGGAAGTATGCAACAGACTGAGGATTCTCTGGGGAAAGGGATTGAAGAGGGAAGAGATGAACCAAAGAACTTATAGGCATATATACATAACCCATGGAGACAGACAATTGTGTGGTGGAGGCCTGGAGAGGGGTGGGAATAGGTTGGAGAAGGTCCATGTGGGAAAATAAGGGACATTTGTAATGCTTTCAACAATAAAGGTAAATATAAAAATTCAAAAAAAATTATTTTTGATGAATAAGCAGAAAGATATTTATATGGCAATGAGTAAAATGCTCCTTGAAATACCAGCCAATTATAAAAATAAACCAACCAACAAATATGTGCATATGCTTTCCAGTTGGGGAGACAAATTTAGACAAGTGTAGGTCTTAAATGCTGCATGATGGGGGTAAATCTGTGAGTTCTGGAATTAGATAGCCAGCATTTGAATCCTCCACTAACCAGCAACATGACCTTCAGTAAACTATTTAATAGCCCCTTGTGCCTCAGGTTTCCTCATCTGTAAATGTTTTTGAGTGTTTAAATGAGGTTAACATATATACTGCCTGGCATATAGTCTAATAAAAATCAGCTATTATTACCAAGTATGCTTCTAGAATAGTTTGCTATTCATTTGACTGCTCTTGGTAGCTAGTACTTCCATACCTACTTAATTACTGGTCTAGATGGGAGGATGGGTCAGTGTGTGAATCACCAGAGGCACCACTGCCTCTTTCAGATTATGCTTCTGTGCTTCAGTTAACCAGTTCTCAGCACGTTTTTCACCATTGCCTTTTTGCTACTATTTCCACTATAGTAAGAAAATCTCCTGTGTAATGTCTTACTAAGAATGCACAGGCAAATACTAAACTAAGAAGGACATGGCATTTCCCCCTGTATCTAGCCAGCTTCACTGTCCGATTATGCAGACATTTGAGCTGGTGGACATTGCTTTGCAGAGTGCAAGGAACTTGTTGTGTTAGCAAATGTCTGATGCACAAAAATTAATTCATATATTCCTTTGCATGCATGCTTGCACGCATGCATGAATGAACAGAAATGAATAGAACATCATAAGCTCTTATGTAAAGTGCTATTTATTCTTGAGGCACAAACTGTATGCATTATAGTATTTCAGCTGAAAAATTAATGAGGCCTGGAATAGAAGGCACAGGAAAGTTCCAAGATGAGTTATGGCTTCAACTAGGCTTGGGGGAAGAGCTGAATTTTTATATGCTGCAGGTAAAGGGCATCATGAGTAAAGCATGATAACACCTGTTTGTACTCATGTGTGTCCATAAGTCAGCTTGTATTAATGCCATTAGATATGAAATTGTCAGTGCAGAGGTGTGCTGCTTATTAGATTAGCGAATTATCTGGAAAACTACTGTGAAAGTTGAGAATTGATTGTTAGCAATAAAAAGAAGCTGGTAGGGGAGAAGGAAGAAGTCTCTACCACAAAGTCACATCCACTTAAACCGGGAACAAAGGGCCATGAGTAATTAACAGTATCTTGAAAGTTAATAAACAACCCCTCCCGCTCAACTACACACAACTTACAATCAATAAAAATGTCTCATTTTGGGGAAAATGTGTATGAGTTGGGGTCTTCACAAAAGTTATGTAAGAAGTGCTTCTTATTCACTTTTAACAAACATGTGAACTAAATATAAAAGTCAGAAATGTTTGGGGAAAGAATAAATCTAGTTTTTCTGCATACAGATCCCAGGAAAATAGTATCAAATTCCTCAAGAAGACAGATTGATTTTTTTTTTAAATTTCTGGGATGTAATTTCTGATACTGAGAAGTTGTTATTAATATATGAAATTGGATTTCCCATAAAATATATTAAAAGATATAACCACATAAATTGTTTAGATAACTTAATTAAACATTTTAGTATCAAACTATTATTTTAATGATCTTAAAAGGAGAATTTCATATTTATTGTTTGCATTTTTATGCTTGGCTAAAAATTATAGGCTAGATCTAAATTTCTCTCTCATTTGTGCTGTTTTACAATTTGAGAGCTATTGTAACTCAAGTAATTAAGTTTTTAAAATAAATTTTCTATCTTCAAGGTCTTGACATTGAGGTGTTATTTAATCTTAAAAGCAATTATTGTCTTTGACCCTTAGATGAGTAATTAATTTACTTAAGCCCTCATATTGGTTAAATGGTTGAGATTACAATTATTAATGCCAGTGATCATGATTCAGGTTAATAACAATAAAAATAGCTGGTATTTTTTTTTTGTTGCTTAGTATGTATCCTACATATTTAATCTCCATCTATTCTTTAGTAGGATATAAAAACATTAGATCTTCTTCTTCTTCTTCTTCTTCTTCTTCTTCTTCTTCTTCTTCTTCTTCTTCTTCCTCCTCCTCTTCCTCCTCCTCTTCCTCCTCCTCTTCCTCCTCTCATTTTATCGATAAAATAATTGGTTATAGAGGTTAAGGAATTCAAACTCAGGCCTGTCTGGTTCTTGAGCTTGGATTAACCACTCTGCAATCTGGCTTCTCAAAGTTAGTATTTCATGACAAATCAACCTCATAAAATAAATTTTATCTCTAAAATCTAAATCTTACATTTCTAGAGGACCAGGACTGTGTATTACAATTTATCTCTTTGCCTATCATGGTATCACATGCTAGTAAGAACTTAGAAACTTGAGTGAAGTCATTGATAACATTGTCTTGAACTTACCCGGCATGCATCCACTCCACCTCCAGGCACTCCAGCACATAGCATTGAAGGCAAGACTGCTCCATCATAACTATTTGGTGCATTACATGCATTATTACTTATTATGAAGACCCGTCCTTGTTCTAGTACTGGAACTGGGGTGGCTGTTAATTATAAATTAGAAAGAAAATAGACTCAAAATAAGGAAATGAATCAAAGATTCTACATTGAATATGAGAAGGAATAACTGTACTCTAAATCTTATCTCTTATTCAGAAAAAAAGGCTATTAAGATGTACTTAGGTGTTTCTTCTCAGTAAAGATACTTTTTTTTTTTAACACAGATCAGTCTCTCTCTCTCTCTCTCTCCCCCCTCCCTCCCACTTTAACATTGTAATGCCCTTTAGAATTTAAGAGGAAAAAAATAAATCTGCTTAAAACTGATGAGTAGCATTTAAATTATCTTCTGACTGACTTTGAATTGGAAAATTACATGATGAATAACCTTTAATCTAGCAACAAAAGAGAAACTAGTCTGTTTTCAAGGTTAAATAATTTATTTTATATTGATGTGCCCTCAAAAAACAATGAAATTTTTGTGATTCGCAGAAATTTTTATATACTACACCAAATTACATTGGACCACAGAACACAATAAAACATTTCCTGGACAATTAAATCTTTGTGTTATTCTGGAGAGACATCTACAACATGGGTAAAACCCATGAAAACTGTTAATGCTATCTTTCCACTCCTTAGTTGGTGATACTCTTATTTTCCCCTTGGCCCTATTTGCGTTCTCATATTGCCCTCATATTTATTTCCATGTTATTCATTCACTAAATAAATGTGAATGATGATTATGTATACATAGAGTGTCTTGCTTGAGGCAGGATTTATTTCATTCCAGAATATCTTAAATGGCTATTCATACCTTAAAGGGTGTTAAAACCCTTAGATACTATCTAGCCAAATTTTCCTTTTAAAAAATATTATTTTAGTTTTCTTCTTATACAGGAGCCATTTGAGTAATATGGAGTCTCTGCGTTATTGAAAAATTAATGTATTTTCATCACTTTATCTTATATTTCCCTATGAAGAACTCATGTTTCTTTATCACCTTATTTTACATTTTCCTGTGCATTTGGGAATTCTCCGGAGTAGAGAGGGGCATTGTTCTGCTTTGCTGAGGAAACTCAGGAATAACTACAGTTTAGACTGACCAGAATATAGTATGGTTATGTTTGTAGACTCTATCTTCCAGGTGTTCCATAATTTAAAAATATTATATAATAGCAAGTACCAGGAGATTTTTTTCCCCCCTGACATACTTACTGTCATAAGATCGTGATCCCCATCCTGTTACATAAGCCACGGAACCAGGTAATATAGTCTGGGTAGCCTCTGGGAGACATATCCTATGGATATTTCTGGTAAAGGTGACACCTTGTACAAGTTTCACAGCTGCAATATCATTTTCATGAGTTATAGAGTTATAATTGTTATGGATCACAATAGTATTTACTGCTTTTCTCACTACAGGAAATGCTGTGGAAATACCAAAGGTGGCAGTCCATCTACGAGGATCAGAGTAGCTAAAAAATATAAAATCAATGAATAGGGAATTTGAAAACATTTTAAATATTTGCATTTTTTTTTACCCCCCCATCACCATCTAGAAACTGTTTGGTCAACTTTTCTTTGTAATATTTCTGTATTACATAGCTAGCAGCTGAGTTGAACTCTTCACTGACACAACAAAGAAACATAGAAAGATTTCAGAAAACATATCTTAGGTTGGTGAAATCTCGGTAAGCATATTCTGATACTTTGATATGCCTTCATTTATATTTTTCTTTCTATGTCCTCCTATCCAAACAACTAAGAAGTCTGAAGGAATCTCCATTTTAGTTTTAAATCATTTCTTCCATCTTTATTTTTGCCTTGTCTTGCCTGTAGCCAAAAGCTTTTTAAAAATAGTAGTTATGAATAGGGGTTCCTATCTTATTAGTTGATACATTATTTTTCTGTACTGTGAGGCTTGTTGAAGATTTCTGTGCACATGTGTACAATGTGTGTGTGTGTGTGTGTGTGTGTGTGTGTGTGTGTGGAGAGAGAGAGAGAGAGAGAGAGAGAGAGAGAGAGAGAGAGAGAGTAGTAGACGGTGTGTATGAAACCACTCACTAATATAAAAAAATATAAGGCATTATCTTTGTGACCTAGAAATTTGGATTTCTTAGTGAAACTCCCAAAACACAAAACATAGGTTAATAATGGATTAATTTCATGGAATCAAATTAAGTATACTATTGACAAGTTTCCTAGATGGATGAGAAACCATGAAAAAATACCTGCAGTGTTTAATATCTAAAACTTTTGTGGGATATATAGAAAGAAACCTGTAAACCAATAATAAATATGCAGTAAAACTATTATAAAATGGGCAAATTATGTGAATAGGCAGTTAATGGAAGGTGAAAGTCAAACAACTAGTCTAGTGGTTGGCAAACTCATTAGTCAACAGAGCCAAATATCAATAGTACAATGATTGAAATTTCTTTTGAGAGCCAATTTTTTTAACTTAAACTACTTCTAATACCACTTCTTCAAAATAGACTCGCCCAGGCCATGGTATTTTGTGGAAGAGCCACACTCAAGGGGTCAAAGAGCCACATGTGGCTTGTGAGCCACAGTTTGCTGACCATGGAGCTAGAAGATATGTAAAAGAATATTCAAATGAACTAGTAAGCTGAGAAATGAAAAATATAACAATAATAAGCACCTAATGTATATTCATAAGGGTGACAACAGTTTAAGAAGAGAATAATAGAGTGTTGGTAAAGAGAAGTTCAAACTCTTTTGCATTGCTGGTAAAGATGTAAACTTCTGGAAAGCATTTTAGTGTGTTGGGCAGACTGCATACATACCTTTGGGTACAAATTTCAGATTGAGCAAATGCTCTGAAGTGGGAAAATGTAAGCAGAGTTCAGGGGCAGAGAGTAAGGTAATGTGGTTGAAGCTTAAGCTTTCTCATGCTTTGAGAAATAAATCTGAATTACTAAAATTGGAGTGCTTTGGGGGTGTGGTAAGGAGGATGGATTTGAGACAGGGGTTATTAAAAAGAGAATAGATATGGCTAGAAACACATGAGTTCAGATCATCATCACTTTCTAAGTGAACTTGTTGAGTTTATTTTTTTTCACATTGTTGTGTCTAGTATAGCCTAATAATAAGGTAGGTCTGAATCTAGAAGGTTTTAGTCACACTAAAATATAAAGTTCTTCTATTATGAGCAGTAGGGCTTTTTCTTTATGTCAGTAGAATAATTTTATGTATCCTACTACCCACTGGCAGCTTATTACTCTAATTATGTTAACAATACTGTATTCACATCATTGAAGAATTCTCTATAATTTGTTTAAATTAATTTATTTATGTTACTCCATGTAGTTGGTCATTACTTTTGTGTTAGAACTTAGGCTCCCTTGAAGAAGGGGCAGTGTTTGTTTAATTGGCTTCTAAAATAGATAACACTGTTAATGGCTTAGGCAGTTTGAGATCAGCCATCAGTCTGTTGATTAGCTTACCAGATACAATGTGCAAATGTTTTGCAACGATCTATTGTGCTAACATTTAACATGTTTTCATTAGCATATTTAATCCCCTCAATAAAACTAAGACATAGATAACAGTATGTTCCTATTTTGCCCTTAATTTGAAAAAGAACACAAATAAAAACAAGGCTTGTGGAGGTTAAATAAATTTCCTAAGTTTTGTAGCTAAGATTGAAATTAAACATCCTCTATAATAAAAGCCTAATATGCAAAGTGACCGAATGGAGGAATGACTGGCAGAACAACTGGTTGCTATGATGCACACTGACCACCAGAGGGCAGATGCTCAATGCAGGAGCTTCCCCCAGTTTGCAGGCCTCAGGCTATCCAAGGTGAGTGTCCCCCACCCCCGATCGCCCTGTCGGTTGCTCCACAGGCAGTGGTGGGGAGGAGGGCAGCAAGTAGGTGATGCCAGGCAGGCCAAGGTGGGTGCCAGTGGACCTCCCACCCCCACCCCCTGATCGCTCCACCAGTCATGCCACAGATCGGCCCTAATCACAGCCAGGCCTAGAACCTGCGGTGCACTGGGTCTCTAGTTATGACATATAAATCTTTCTATTTACCATGATGATATACAATTACCTAAAATACAGGAATAAATCAGCTAGCTGAAGGTGAAAAAATATTTTTGCTATCACAAATAGGAATAAAATGCTCAACCTTTTTTGCATTGAATTATTTCTGACTCAATCTAATCATGTTCAGTCCTTAGGGTATGGGTGGAGTCCTCATGTCTCTCCTAGTTGTTCCGGATGGGTAGGTAGCTGTGGCCTCACCTTCTGAAGCAGTGAGCTGCTGTCAGGATCCATGTGTTACTGATCAGAATGCCACCACAGTGGTGCACGCCATTCAGCTGTAGACTGACTTGCCACGGCCAGTCTCCTTCCTCAGCCTTTGTGCCTCCCACGACTCTCTCTTCAGACAATGATATTAGGTTCGGATGGGCCCCGCATTCTAATGAGAAAAGGGCATTAGTGTTCTGGGAATATCATGATTCATTCACTTTTGGGAGATGTTGCAAGAGTTCATCATTTACAACTTTTATGTATTCTGTCTTTTATCTATTCTTTCCCAAAACATGCTAGCCTTTCTAAAAACATGATCAATATGCTATATTTTTAGAGTACTTATATAACTACTGTTGCTTCTAAACTGAATTTTAGAGAACATTTCTGAAGTTAATTGGTGTGTCGCTTCAAATTCTGGAACAGCTTCACAGTTCTTTAGAATTCCTCATGAGCTGGGGTTGGTTATGATAGGTCACTGTTGGGTCCACTAGGACATTTCTATCTTCTCTGTAGCCTCACTACTCAGACTATTGTCTGTGACCTGCAGTATGGGTATCTCTGGGAGCTATTAAAAATGTCGGTGCTGTGTGGAAACAACCTAAGTGTTTGTCAGTGGATGAATGGATTAAGAAAATGTAACACTCACGCACGTGCGCGTGTACACACACACACACACACACACACACACACACACACACACACAATGGAATAATTGTATAATATTTAGCCTTTAAAAGAAAAACATCCTGTCACTTGCAACATTAATGAACCTTGAATGTGCTGTGTTAAGTGCAATGAGCCAGGCAAAACCAACTACTGCATGGTATCAGAGAGTTGTTGTCAGGGGCTGAAAGGGAATTGAGTAGAGTGGGGTGGGAGTTGGGGGGGGGTAAGGAAAGTTTGGTGAAAAGGTACAGACGTTTAGCTATAAGATGAATATAGTCTGAGGAGCTAATGTAACAGTGATTACAGTTGATAATACTGTATTGTATAATAGAAATTTTCTGAGAGAGTAGATCTTAAATGTTTCACAAAAAAGGTGGGGAGGGGTATATATACGAGGTAATGGATGTGTTAATTAACTACATAGGGGAATCTTTACACTGTATATATAAACTGGACAACTTGATGTTGTTCAGTTTATATTTCAGCTTGCAATTTTATTTGTTAATTATACGTCAAAGCTGAAAAAGGAAAAGGAATAATGACTCCAGGGAACAAATCAGAAACTACATTTCCCCTTACTTTGTTGAGGAATAACTGATCAATGTAATTGTATATGTAAAGCATACAATGTAATGAGTTGACATACATGTACATTATTGAATAACAAAGATCAAGATAACACTTCCCTCCCCTGACATACTAGTAGTTAACTCTTTCCTATGTGTGTGGTGAGAATACTTAAGATCCTGTCATTCTCAAGAATATTTTGTGGATCTAAAGTAATTTCTTTTGAAGTTTCTTTTCAAATAATTCCTTAAAAATTGCTGAGAGTCTATCTTAAACATTCTCACCACACACACACACACACCCACACACCCACACACCCACACACACACACACAGGTTTATTTAAACATGTTCAGCTGAAACTAACACAAAATAATATTAAATATTGACAAAAATTAAAAATTTTAAAAAAGAATGAAACAAACAAATAAAAGTCTTAAGAGAGCCCATGATCACCGCAATGGCCAAAGCTGAAATAGACTGAGGTTGGCCAGTCACTCAGTTCCTCTCAGTTTCCATGATTTACTTCCTCTTGTTTATTATTAAGAAATTAGAGGTAAATCAACACCACAAACTTCTATTGCTGGACCAGCTCTAAGGCGGTGATACTGGTTCAATATGACAACCATTCAAAGGCTTTTTTTTTGTAACAGACTTATCAGATAGAAAAGGGCTAGACTTCGATTAAGAATATACATGGAACATATATTCCTTGGTTGTACCTCTAACCAAACCCTCTAGAAATTTACTTAAGTACATTTTCACAAAAAATGAAGAAACATGCATTAAATATATAATAAAGTTAGACAACACTCAGAGTATCAATATCTTATAACATCACTTAAGTAGCTGAAATAGGCTAGTTATTGAGGTATATTAAACTACTTTCTGACTACATTCTATCATCAGAGAACTGCTGTTTTTTAGTGATTAGATTTCAGCTATCCTAGCCAGAGAGCATACAGAATGACACTGGAAAGTAGTGACTTTCTCTAGGCTATCAACATAAAACTGGCAACACATTTTATAATTTTAAAAAAATTATACTTTACAATTAACATAATTCCACAACAAAACACACTATTCTGGTAGTTAGGAGAAGCCATAATGATGTTACCCAACATAATTTACAGTTCTACAGAAATGCAACTATAGGATCAGGGCAGGAAAAGCTACTCAAAGCTTCCAAGAAATTTTTCATGAGGTCACACTTGTTACAGATTGGGAGGAATGCCACTGCTACCACTTCTTTCCTCAAGGAGGGGGAAACCTGAATCGCCAATGGAATCAGCAGTGACTTATCTCAACAGCATCCCAAGTGAGTAAACTAAGAATAAAGGTATCACCTCAATAGACACTGTCTTGGCAAAGGGCACAAATGACCACTTACTCTGGATAGTCTGGTAAAACATATTTACAAAATAATTTTAAAAGTTACCTTCATTGAACATATTTACTGCTTCTTGGTCATCAATAACTGGTGACAAAAAAACAAGAAGACCGAGATTAATACACATAATTTTATTATATAAAATTATTCTCTCCATCCTTTTGGTTATTACATTAGTTCATGCTTTCATCACCTGACACCTATACTATTTTATATCTATATCTATATCTATATCTATATCTATATCTATATCTATATCTATATCTATATCTAGATCTAGATCTAGATCTAGATATATAGATATATATAGAAAATTGATTTTTTTACAGAAAGAAGGGAGAGGGAATAGAGAGTCAGAAACATCAATGAGAGAGAAACATCGATCAGCTGCATCCTACACACTCCCCACTGGGGATGTGCCTGCAACCAAGATACATGCCCTTGATCAGAATTGAACCAAGGACCCTTGAGTCTGCAGGCTGATGCTCCATCCACTGAGCCAAACCGGCTAGGGTGACACCTATACTCTTAAAATAATCTTCAAATTGGGTTCCTTTGCCCTTTGCATGCCTCCATCTCTATTTTAGCAGGTTGATTTTTCTAAAAATGTGTATCAGGTCATATCCTTCTCTGATTGAAATCAGCTTTGCTTTTCCTATCATCTAAATCTAAACTCAGATGGGTTATCATGCTCTCTAAAATCAATCTATGCAAATTTATTAGCTGCCAGAAGTTTCACAGGGCTTTGGTATCACATCTGCTGTGTAGTGTCAGAAGAGCTAAAAAATCCTTTTGAAGGCAAGAAATAAAAAGAGCTGACCATTGCTTTTCCTCTTTTGAACAAGAGAGATTTGACTTTAAATATTAACTCCCCTACATGTTGGCTCAGTGACCCTGAGTAATTATCTAGCTTTTCTGAGTGCTAACAATAAAAGCATAAGATATGATTGTTGTGAGGATTAAACAAACTGTAATGTCTGAGTGTGGGCCAGTCAGAATGGACATGACCAGCCATGGAATTGGAGCAGTGTCTTGGAGGTCTGTTCTGTGCCAAGGATTAACTCTTTACTTGCTGGCAGAGGAGGTGGGAGTCCAGGGTAGAACTAGGAGATCTTGGAGGGAGGGGCTGGGGAGAAAACTTTGTGGTCCTGGTACAATGATTGTTTACCAACAGATTTCAAATTGCTTTTCTCTCTGTTGGTTAACAATGAGATTAAATAGCAGTCTACTGTGGGAGCCAGCAAAATCCTTTAATCTTGAGTTTATGGTGAGGGCATTATGGTTTACTAAACGTGTTATAAGACAAAGTTGGAGGAGTGTCCTTAAATTTTATGCATATATTTAATGATTCCTTTTTTTTGAGTCATGCAACAGTATTAACGGAGTATTTATTATGCTAATACAGAGTAGTAGAAGGACAGTAGGGTCAACAAGGCAGACTGGTCCTTGCCTTTTGGAAGCTTACAGAAGAGAATGAAGACAAACAGTACAAAAATCATATAAATAATCTTGTAGTTTCCTTTGAGATAAATACTATGAATTTAAATGAAAGAGTCTGTGACAAGGGTAGATAATTGAATAATGGAAGTTAGAAAAGGCTTGCATTAGAAAGTAATAATTCTTTTTTAAAATATATTTGTTATTGATTTTTTACAGAGAGGAAGAGAGAGGGATAGAGTTAGAAACATGGATGAGAGAGAATCATCGATCAGCTGTCTCTTGCACCCCCCCTACTGGAGATGTGCCCACAACCAAGGTGCATGCCTTTGACCGGAATCAAATCCGGGACCTTTCAGTCTGCAGGCTGACACTCTATCCACTGAGCCAAACTGGTTTCAGAGAAAGTAATAATTCTGATGAGAACAGACAGATTCTCAGGGGGTGATCTAGGGAGTGTTATAACAAATGGGAACAATGTGTGCAAAAGTCCTCAAGCAGGAAGAGAGGATCTTGGCAGTTGGGAAAAATGAAAGTATGGCCAGAATGAGCATGAGAGTGGTATAGTACGAGGCTGGAGGGGTGAGTATGAACCAAATCATGCAGTGCTTTAGATGAGGTGGCAATATCCTTTATTGTCCAAACCAGGACTCTTAGGGGGCAATAATTATCATGGTTCTTGGGACAACTGGCATGAACTGAGACTGTCCTGAGCAAACCAGAAAATATGGTATTCCATTTAAAGGTGTGTGTGTGTGTGTGTGTGTGTGTGTGTGTTGTGGGAAGCTGTGGGAGGCTTGAAAGCAAGATCATATTTGTATTGTAAAAGATTGCCTTACTAATTTTGTGAAAAATAGATTGGAAGGGGCCCAGAAAAATATATAGAAGGAAGCAGTATGAAGGCTGGTGTAGCAGAAGTTCAAATGAGAGATGATGTTGGCTTGAACCAGAGAGGTAGCAATTGGGATGGGAGAAAATAAACATAGATTCAAGAAAGATAATTTTCAGAGAGAATATAGGGATATTCTTAAACTCCCAATGTCCTTCCTTATTCTACAAGTATTTACTAGAAATCTTACAGACACATGCTCTGTTCTGAGTGGGGATCATTAAATTGGTCTCTGACTTTGAGAAGCTACTTACTATTCCTGTAACATACATACAATTGAACACCTGACAACATTCCTCACAAGGAGTATTGAAAGGGAAAATTAATGAAGAATTTTTGGCAAATGAAATTTACTATATGAATTCTAAATGATTTTTTAAACTTTAGAATGTTTCATATTTGAAGGCTACATATTGTACCTAGCTTTATGGTTTTCACAAAGTTTAATTCCAAGGGGCAAGTTTCTCATTAATTTAAAACATGGGTTAGTTACATTGAGGGATATATTGAAATAAAATGGTAACAAAAGGTACTTGCCTGATACAACAGTTGAGGGGTTTATTTCCAAGTTTCCAAACTTATTCAGTATTTGACGTAAAACAGACTCAATTCTTCTTTTCACTGATGCTGCATTGTTATTTCTAGAGAATTTAAATTTCATAACAGTATCTGCCATCACAGCACTGCCTTTTTGCCTGAAAACCATAAAGATATTTTTAAAAAAATGGATAATTATGATATTTTTCTGCCACAGACAGAGAGAATATACTTGCAACTCAGAAAGTGACAAATGATTGGTACCTACGATAAATATAGAACTTCTACAAATCAATAAGAAAAAGACTAACAGGAGAAAAAATAGATAATATGTAAATATGCAATTCAAAGGAGAAGGATCCTTAGTGAAAGACAAACATGTAAATAGATGCTCACACAGGACAGTGTGTTATACTTACTAATTTATTTGATCTTCATAACAACCCTATCAAAGAGTCATGTCACTTCCTCTTGGGAACTGTAAATAAAAACTGGCTTTTCAAGGGTAATCATCTTTGATGTGTTGGCTTTCTGTACCTCAAATTCTCGGTTAACACACTATATTTTAATACAGAAGGGAAAAAGTGTGTGTATTTTGGGCAGAGGGAATAGCTTATATAAAAGTCTGAGTTAAGGAGAATGAAGAACCGAAAGAAGTTTAGTGGTGAGTAAAGAACAGGGTGGAAAGTAGTAAAAGATAAGCTCAGAGATGAAGATGGTAAGAAGTCAGAAAAAGGAAGGTTTAGTAAACTTTTTAATACATATATGAATAAAATGTCTCAAGGATATATATATATATAAATACACACATAGTGTGGATTGAAGGAAAGACAGAAATTAAAAATGACTCATTTTTCTTTCTCAAGCAACTACGTTAAACTTTTGCTATTAATAGAGGTATGAAACACTAGAAGAGTAACATTTGGTGAAGGAGAGATGATAGGTTCAGGTTTGGAAATAGCTTCAGCTGAGAGGAAAGGGAATAAAGGGAGAGGAAATACAGATAGCTCATTCAGTCCTACATGTTTGGAGAGCTGGTGGCTAGTACAGAGGACTGTCACAAGAAGGTACTAAGGCGATTGTGCCCTGAAGTGCATTTTGGAAAATACTTGTTTCATGGGTTCTGTCCACTCCTCTAAATTTATCTGCCCAGAGCTCTATTTCCATGGCTTATATTAGGTGACTCTACAGAGAATAAGAAAAATTAATTTTCTTATGGGATTAGTATTTGAGAAAAAAACTGAGTCATCTTTCTTTCAAAGAACTTTTGCATACTACTTGAAGGATTGAGCAATGTAGGCATTTGAGGCATTTGTGATAGGGTTAGTAAAGCGTGAATGCTTTTATTGGTGAATGCTTGTCTTATCACATCATGTAAATAGGTACACATTCAATTAAGGCAGGAATGGCAAATAGCCAGCATGCATGCTGCTACTCCCTCTATTATTCATTCAGGACAGACACACTTGCATTTGCCTCAGCATCTTTATATGACAGCATTTCAGGCAAACAAAAACCCAGTGCCACTTTTGATGGCTATCGTGTCCTGATCTTGGATGTATAAGGCCAGGACCTTATTGCACTGCATAACTCCAGGGATCCCTGTTTACACAGACTGCATTGTGAAGGGTATCCACTGAATTTATACAACAGGATAGCCCTGTTACTGTGCCCGCACCCAAAGCTCTCTCCACCTGTTTCTCTTTTTCCTACCAAAAATTAAGTGTAGTTATCTATATTAGTAAGTAAATAGGTCATATCTGACATGTTTAGTTTTTGTGTTGGCATTGTTTTTTAAACCATTTATGATACAATTCTTAAAACATTGCATTGAATTCTGTGAAAGTTTCATTCATTACTCATGCTGTGAATAAAAGTCAAATGGGCTAAATTGCATCCAAGCTCCCATTTTTTTTTGTATTGTTCCACTCACCTCAGTTTGACAACATGAGCTCGGATGAATTGATTTCTTAAATCTGATTCTTTAAATGTTGTAGTGATCTGTAGAAATAAAGGGGGGGGGAACTCTCTGTAATTACAGTTCTTCTTCTCCTTAGTCCTCGCTCCCATAGCATGAGACTTAGGTAAATGAGATATAGGGACTTGAGTAACTAGTTCAGCTCAGTATAGTTTCATTACATTTCAGAACACATGGGATTGATTTAGACAGGTTACATAAACTTTTGATGCAGGCCCATTTCTTCATTTATTGCACAAAGATGATAGTGCATAGGACGTGTCTTCACCAGAAGCTATTCTAAGCACACTAGATGCTTTACTCAATGAGAGCCCTTGTTATGTGACTTGGTGGCTCTTCCTCGGGGTGGGAGGTGGGGCAGGAACCAAGCCAACATTAGGGAAGTCCACTGATACAACTTACATTGTGTAATTCTTTTAACAACAGTTTTTAAAAGGGTAAAATCAGATTAAAATGGGTAGCAATGAAGATCTTGAAGAGAAGGGGAGAAAGAAGCAAAGGGCAGTCTTTTCCTTGATATTTCTGATTAATGTGTAAGCATCAGAGGTATTTTTAGCATAAGTTGGTAATTTCCAGCCCTGCCCTTAGCTATCTCCCCGAATCACTGCTCAGTCCCAGCAAGGATGGCCCTCTTGAAGTTTAGCTATTTACAGTGAACAAGGAGTGGTTCTAGAACTGGAACAGTTTCCCCAATTTGCAAGGTTAGATATAGTAAGGTTTTGTAATTGAGAGTGGATTCCATTCCTTTATACTGTGAGGTTGCACCAAGGTGGAGTTGGATATGAAAAGATGAAGGTAGGAAAATAGAGTAGCATGCTGAATGCTACAGTAAGCCAGATTTTGAAGCCAATTCTTGTAAGTGTAAAGTTTGCAATCTCCATTCCACCATCTTGTATTTTACTTTTTCAGTATCCATTCCTATAGGCAGATATCAAACCAACCAGCTGTTTGAAAAAAATGATAATATATATTTTATTGATTTTTTACAGAGAGGAAGAGAGAGGGATAGTTAGAAACATCAATGAGAATCATCCATCAGCTGCCTCTTACACACCCCCTCCTGGGGATGTGCCCACAACCAAGGTACATGTCCTTGAGCAGAATTGAACCTGGGACCTTTCAGTCCACAGGCTGATGCTCTATCCACTGAGCCAAACCGGTTTCGATGGCCTTGAACATTTTAAGAATGAGACTAGTATTTTATCAGTTAGCTTGTTGAAGAGGATGGAAAACCTCCCAGGTGGAGTGAATGGAACATGCAAAGTTCTGCAGTGGGAACAAACAGGTTGTGCTTAAAGAAAAGAAGGCCAGTGTAAGCATGTAGCATAAACAGCAAAGGGGCTAGGGTGGTAGGAAAGGTCAGACCTTGCAGCATTATCTTAAATAATGGGAAGTCACTGACATTTTTTTTTTTAAGTAAGAGGAAAATAGAACCAGACTTGCAATTTGAGAACAGTATTTCTGGTTGCATATGGATAATCAATTTTGGGGAAGAAATAATGCCAATTAGTTATGGTCCTATTTTAGTACTCTAGAGTAGAGGTGATGGGTGTGGTGGTAGCACAGGAGAGATATGAATGGATTTGAGGAAAATAATGAGGATAAGACCTACAGGAATGAATTTGATATTTGGAATGACAGAGGACAGTATGTCAAGGATGAGTTCTAAGTTTTTGGTTTGAAAAACTGAATAAATGACATTATCATTAATAGGGATAGGATTATTAGAAGAGGGGCTAGGATGGCATAAAAAGATCATAGATTTGGTTTAGGGACATAATATATTTAATTTTTTTTTAAAAGTCAAGTCAAGTAGAGATATCAAGCTGGCAAATGAAACTTGTAAGTGTAAGGTTTATGCAATCTCTATTCCACCATCTTGTATTTTACTTTTTCAGTATCCATTACTGAAAGTCTGAAGTACAAAAGAAAAGTCTGAGCTGGAGGTAGAGTGAGTCACTAGTATATACATTTTGGTTGAAGTCATGCTCATGGGTGAGATCATCTAGAGACAGAAAATAGTATGAGAAGAGAGGAGGGAATAGGCCAAAGCCTTGGGGAAGTCAACATTGAATGTCTGTGTAGAGGAGCATGAGTCTGTAAAGGACATAGAGGAGTGGCCAGAAAGGTAGAATAGGAAAAACAGGTGAACGTGTGGCACAAATATCCCTCATAGAAATCACAAAATCATAGACTTTTTGAATTAGAAAGTACTATAAAAATCACCTAGCTCTACAAAATTTTTTTACTTATGAGTAAAACAGAACCAGAAAAGCAAAGTGAATTGCTTAATATGACAAACAGAAGTTTCCAGGACTAGTTCACTGCTCATTAATATAACAATGTTGTCTATGGGATAAGGATAATGAGGGTGCTGATGTTACCATTGGGAAATTATATGATTCTTGGATTTGTGGTCAGGAGACCTTAGTTTAAATTCTGGTTCTACAACTTTCCAGTTGAATGGGCTTTGATGTTTCTTAATCTCACAACCTTTGCTTACCAGCCTATAAAAATGGTTTATTAATTCATATGGCTGTTATGAGTTGAAGGTTAGATAATATATGTCAAAATGCTATGTAAACTATAAAGCACTATTTTAAAATTTTATTCATATTATGTTTTAAATGTTTTATGTCTTTTTACAGAAGAATAAATATGTGATTACCAAAATCATACATCAGGAGAATTTCACAGGAGATCTTGCTTTGACAGGTGTTTAAATAGATTCTAAAGCCATAGTACTCTAAGTAGTTTGGTACTGTGTGGCAAGATTAATCAGTGGTAGGGAGTGGAATACAGAAAAAGTAAAAAGAAGAATTTAGTGTATGTCAAAGGTAGCATGACAAATAAATCAATTACATTATTTAACATATAACATATATAATATCTTTAGTAACATCTAGTTTTGGTACCACCACCTAGCTATTTCTTAGGGGAAAAAACTGTATCTCTGTCTTACTATAAAATAAATTCCATATGAATCAAAGATAAAATCACAAAACTGAAATAGTTAAAGTACAAAAAGGAAATGTGAGTGAACATATTAGAATATTTGGAGTGGAGAAAGATATGTTTAACTTGGCACAAAAGTAAGAAATCATAAAAAGGATTGATAATTTTGGTTACATAAAAAAAAATACTGAATCTATTGGGTATAAAAAACCCTACATATAAACAAGGTTGAAAGTCAAATCCCATATCAGAAAAATATATACAACATGAATGATAGATACATTTTAATATTATAATGAGGAAATCACTCCCAGGTTATCTAAAAAAGACAAATGCTCCATTAATAATAAAATGGGCATGCTCGTGACGAGGAAATTAAAAAATAAAATAATAAAAATGACTTATTAATATATGAAGGCAGATTAAATCATAATGGTTATCAAAGAAATGCAAATCAAAATAATGATATATTTCTTTCTACTTATTGGTAACAATGAAAAAGAGTTACAATGCCTAGTGTTAATGCTGTAGGGAAATTAGCACAGTTATGTGTACTGATATACCACTGGTGAGAATGTAAACTGGGGCCCCCTGGAGTGCAATCTAGAAATTAAGATAAATGTTTACAATGCATAAACTACACTCTATTGGTATAAAAAGGTGCTTGAATAGACACATACATGGGGAAAACAAGGAAATAGAAGAATTTTAACTCTTCAAATATCCAAAGCATAACTCTCCACACTTTTATTCTTAGTGTGTGGACTGCACATAATGTTTTCCTTCTGAAGAGTATAGTGTGGAAAAAGGAGGGAATAACTTTAGTGTTGAGACCTGACAAATACTACTTCAGCCAGGTGATTAAGGTCAACAGTGAAAAATCATGTTGCTAATATGCACTCCCTTCAAATGATTTAATAAAAATGACTTTTTTCCTCTGTGGTCTTCATCTTCCAAACCCATAATCCTTGTTTAACCATGAGAAAAGAAAAAACAACAACTCAGAAATACCTCAATTGTGGGACATTCTATAAAATACCTGGTCAGTACTTCTAACGATGACAAGGTTATAAAAAAGAAGAAAAATCTGAGGAATTGTCCTAGTTTACAGGAGCCTAAGTAGTATTCTAAATGGGATTTGGGAACAGAACAGAAAAGTACGTTAAGTAAAAACAAAGGAAATGGAATAAAATAAGGATCTTGGTTAATAACAATGTATTAACATTTGTTCATTAATTGTAACAAATATACTATTGTATGTCAGTGATAATAATAGAGGAAGCTGGGTGTGATGTATAAGACAACTACATATTATATTTATAACTTTTCTATAAATCTAAAATGCTTCTACAATAAAATTTTTAGTAAAAACAAAGAAAACATTTGAAAATATCTAGAAAAAAATTTTAAAATACATAGATCCCATGCTCTTATAACTCTATGTCTGGGACTATATCCCTAAAATAGAATCATGCAAATGTGTAAGGATGTGTGAACAGGGTGGTCATCAGGATGCTGAATATAACAGTGAAAAACTGGGAACAATTTAAAACTGTCAATAAAGGGCTGGTTATCTAAAATACTCGAGGCCTAATGCACGGAATTCATGCAAGAGGCTCAGCTCTCACACCCACGGTGGCTTGCTTCGGCCCTCACAGCCCCGGCTTCATCTGGAAGGTCATCCAGAAGGTCATTCGGCTATCCAATTTAATTAGCATATTATGCTTTTATTATTATAGATTATATATCTACACACTATAACACTGCTTAGTAATTTAAAATGGTACATTTCTAAATTTATTAATATTTAATTCTATAATATAATTTTGAGAGAAAAGAAGATAAATTAGCATGTATAGTCTGATTCCACTGACAGATAATTATGTGTCTGGGCATGTTTGATATATGCAATTTGCATAGAAAGGTACCTGGAGCATCAATATCTTAATAGTAGATATATATGAGTAGGAGATTTTATGCATGTTTCTTATTTCTTTATATTTCTTGAACACTCTGAATTTTCTACATGTTTGTATATTATCTTTATAACAAGAGATAGTGCTAAAATACTTTGATTTTTATAACAAGATTATATATATATATATATATATATATATATATATATTATATGTTATCAAAATGTATATAGAGGCATGGTGCATGAAATTCGTGCACAGGGTGGGAGTCCTTCAGCCTGGCTTATACCAATCCTGAACTCCTCGGGGGATGTCAGATTGCCTGTAGGATCAGACCTAAATCAGCAGTCTGACATCCCTCTCACAATCTAGGACCACAGGCTCCTAACTGCTCACCTGCCTGCCAGCCTGATCACCCCTAGTCACCTCTGCCTGCAGGCCTGATTGTCCTCTAACTGCTCCCCTGCCAGCCTGATCGCCCCCTAACTGCCCTTCTCTGCTGGCCTGATCACCCCTAACTGTCCTCTCCTGCAGGTCTGATTGCCCCTAACCACCTCTTCCTCATCCCTGCCACCGTGGCTTTGTCCATAAGATGTCCAGTCTAATTAGTATATTACCCTTTTATTAGTATAGATTATGATTCACTTTATAAACAATTTTTGAGAATAAGAATAACAAGCTTAAATTAGGAAATACTTAATACTTTTATTTTAATAATGTTTAATTTAATAATTTTTTTTTGTCATTGGGGAATGGGTTCTAAAAACTTATTGAGTATCTTCCGAATGTGCTGGTAGGGCTTTTAAAAAGAAATTAATGTAGATTCTAGTTTTTAAATTGTTGAACATATGTTTTGCTTTATTATGCCATTTCTCTTAAAATTAGCCTTTTGTAATTTTACATATGCTTTACTGAAGATGAGCTGAGCTAACATACCTGGTCTATCTATCAAGGACCGAGTGACCTCCTGAGGGCTGAGGACCTCTAGCATCTTACAGTAGTGACAAATAATGGGGTTCCATTCCATATGATGAAGCTGGGAGTCTATTCAAAACCCACCTTGCAGTTTTCTTCCTTCACTGAGCTAAGGACACAGCTGAAGCATTTCAAGATATCTTTGTGTGGATATGAAAACTTCATTATGAGTAACTGGCCTCCTGAGATGTATATCCATAGTAGCATCTTCAAGAAATTTAGGAATGTCCATTAGCTTGAAGTCCAAATAATGGGATCTCATGATATAAATGATACAACTGATATAAATGATAAATATGTCTGTTGCTTTTATCATACAGATTGGGGGGAGAAAGTAATAAGTTGGGGAGGAGAGTTGCTGAGATGGAAGTTTTATCTGCATTTCCATATTTTCTGAAATATTCCCAAATTCAAGCTCCTGACTTTTGGATCTTTTCTGGACCACTGTTATGGCCTTCTAAATAGTCTTAGTATACAGGCTCTTCTCTTCATAATCTAATTTTTACATTTCTGAACACAAATCTGTTGGATCCTGTTTCCATCCTGCAACCTCCAACTGAAGATTTTTGCCTACAAAATAAAGTCCACAGTTGTTAGCTAAGCACCTTCTCCCCTCTATGCCTTAGCTTACATTTTGACTGTAGTGCAACTTACTCATCTTTACAGACAACCTGAGAAGTCATCTTTATAAGAAGCCACCTCTGATCTCCATGACTGAATGTAATTTATCCTCTCACCACAAACTCAAGTGTGCCTTGCTCTCATGTCACGTACCCATTATATATCTTGTATCATAAGTATTTTTTTGATTTGTTTAATCTTCCATGTTAGACTTAACTCCATAAGGGCAGGGTCCACTATCCATTTTTGTATGTTCACAACGTTTGGCAGGATTGATGTTTAATAAATGTTCATTGTAGGAACAGGAGGTTCCCATTCCTGACATAATAAACTGATGTTCTCAATGTTAATCCTACATCTACCTCCTGAAATATTTTCTCTTCCCAAACCATTCTAATTCTGATATTTTTTTCTGATTTCATTAAACATTGAAATAGTATACCTAATGTTCCTTGCTCTAATTCCATGCTCACCAAGCAGTTGTCTCATAACTTGGCCCTCAGTGAAGTTTGCCTCCGTGGGGAAAATGTGTTAAACAAGAGGACAATTCAGCCCTCCAGCCACGATAATTTTTATTGTGGGTTTACTCGGTGGTTCCCAAAATGTGGTCCTTGGATCGCTAGCATCAACATCACCTGAGAACTTGTTAGAAATGCAAATTGTTGTACCCACTCCAGATGTGCTGAATCAGAAACTCTGACGTTAGGGCCCAGAAATCTGTTTTAATACTCCTGCCAGGTGATTTTGATCAAGTGTTAGAACCATTGGATTAATTTATATTCTTAGGATTTTTTTTTAGAAAGATAAGGGTTAAGTAAGCAACTCTGAGACTGATCATCTCTGACTCTGCAGGGTTGAAGGCCAAACCCTGTCTATGGTAATAAAAAAATGCTATGGGTCCACTGGTGAGCATTTCTGATACGCAGCCTGTGGGCCTCTGAAACTGAAAGTCCAAGTTTGCTTTGCATAATTACTATGTCTATCATTGAACCAAAGTGTGATATTGACCAAACTACCGTGTTTCCCCGAAAATAAGACATCCTCTGAAAATAAGACCTACCCACAGGTTTCCTTCTGAGTGAAATATAAGGCATTCCCCCCCCCCCCCAATAAAGCCCCAGACTCTGTCTCAGAATGAAAATTAATTTACTGTAAACTTGTCGCTAGGGCCGCCCCGACTGGCGTCTAGCAACCAGTGACATTTTACGCTGAGTCCTGGCATCACTGCTGTGTGAATGGAGAGAAAGAAGTGTGGAAACTTTGTGAAACCTAAACTGCAAGAAGTTGTGACTTGGGTGAAGAATTCATGGGAGAAAATCACTGACAGTTGCATTGCAAATGCACTGCGAGCAGGCTACCTTGACAAGAAGTACTCATTTAAAGACAGTGCTATTGCTAAACATGAGATATTTGGCCAACTGATTCTGAAAGAAATGGAGTCACAGGAAATTCAGGAATTGGATTGTTATGATGATGTTCCAGAAGATGATGACATGATTGTCATTGAATAAATGAGTAAATTCTTGATACTGTAGGATTCACAGTTTGTCTGGTTTGTTTTTGACAACTACCGTAATACCGTACCATATACAGGTAATAAATTTCCTTTATTTCCATTTAACAATAAATGTGTACCGTATTCTTCTTCATGGAAAAATAAGACATCCCCTGAAAATAAGACCTAGCACATCTTTGGGAGCAAAAATTAATATAAGACACTGTCTTATTTTCGGGGAAACAGGGTATGTTATTCTTGATATGCAAACTTGTCTTTTAACACCTATCACCTATGTATGTGTTTAGTTGGATAAGAAAAAAGGAATAAGGTAAAAGGGTTTAACTGTCAATCTCAGGAGAGCATAATAAATGCTCAATTTGCACAAATAATGGACTTACAGTCTTTGAAGAAATCATAAAAATATAAATATGTATTTAATTAGACCCTTCTAACATTTTTCACTCATGACTTAAGAAATGTGGATAATAATCAGTATACTAACAGATTAACTTAGAAAAAGCAGAAACACATCTTTTACCTTTGAAGAGAGAAAAATATGTACAGCACCTATCAATTGCAAATATATTACAAAGTAATAGATTCAGTTTTTATGATGGAATAAAGAACAGAGGTAATATTAACTTACCACAGATTCAATTCTTCCAGTCAAATTTCTATACTCTTGTGTAGCTGGTGAATTTAACTTGTCATTATATTGAACATTTGGGATTTCAAAGCTGCTAGAGTAAAAATAAGACTTTTTATCTGTAAAACAAAGAAAAAGCACATTACTAAGTACTTTACTCTCTATTTTATTCAGGTCTATGAGAGGATATATTACATAATTTAAAAAATTTGCTTCTATTAAATGAAAGAATACTTTAAACTTAATATAAATGTATTTATAATAAAACTAGAGGCCAGGTGCACGAATTTGTGCACAGGTATTATCCCTCAGTCTGGCCGGTGACTGGGGACAAATGAGGCTGGCTGGCTGAATGGGAGGAGGGGCAGCTGCTACTAAGATCGTGTTTTCAGAAGACAGATCATAAATTAACAATAAATTTAATAAAATTTCCCCCAATTTTAGAATTGAAATTTAAGGTTATTTTGTTTTGTTTTAAGTGTTACAAATAGTAGTACATATGTCTCCTTTTTTCTCATTGACCTCCCCAGGCCTCTCCTACCCACCAGCACGTGCCCTCTCCCTTGCCCCCCAGTGTCTTGCATCCATAGGTTATGCTTATATGCATGCATACAAGTCCTTTGGTTGATATCTCACCCCCCCCCCCAACACTCCCCTGCTTTCCCATTGCAGTTTGACAGTCTATCCAAAGTTTCTTTGCATCTGTATCTATTTTTGAAACTTAAGGTTCTTTAGGACATTCGTTTTTACAATCTTTAATAATAAAAGCATAATATGTTAATTATACCAGACGGCCTTCTGGACGTCCTTCCTTCCAGACTAAGCTGCAGTGAGCGGGGGCCGAGGCCAAGGCAGCAGAGGCCCCTAGCTGCAGCAGAGGGTGGGGGCTTGAGCCAAGGCCCTTGCATGAATTTCATGCACTGGGCCTCTAGTTTCATAAGATTATTAAATGGAAAGAGAAATCATGGTATTAATTAAAAAACAAAATAGGCAAATTCTAGTATCAGAAAAGTACCAGGAATTTTTTTTTCCTTTGGCTGGAATACTTTTGCCTGGGTAATAATGTTTATTAGACTAGAAAAGGCCAAAAGAGAAAACAAAAATATATAGATTGAGGGAAAATATAGAAACAAATATATATGAGATTATAAACAAAAAATACAGTTATATTAGAAACTAAAAGTGGCAATTAAGGCAGGCCCAATTTTTTAAAATATTAGTTTCAGGTGTACAGCATAATAGTTAGACAGTTTTGTAATTTACAAAGTGATCCTCCTTATAATTCAAGTACCCACGTGACACAGCACATAGTTATTACAAAATGTTGATTAGATTCAAGATGCTGAACTTTACATCCCCTTTGACTGTTTTGTAACTACCAATTTGCAACCATCATTTTATTCTCTGTATCTCTGAGTCTGTTTGTTTGGGCTGCAGGTGGTACAGCAAGTGCTGTCAAAACAAAGCTTGATGGAGTTCAGGTGCAAGTAATTGAGTAGATTTGAAGCCCGCAAGAACATCGTTTGCTCATTTATTTCATTCTTTAGGTTCCGCATATAAGTGAAATCATATGGTATTTGTCTTTTACTAGAGTTATTTCACTTAGCATAATACAATCTAGGTTCGTCCATTTTGTTGCAAATGGTAATATTTCAAGGAAAGCCACATTTTTAATCTGAAAGTATATTTAGTTATTTAGGCTGAAAAGTGGCACTTTTAATCTTCTGGTACTTACCAAAAGCTAAAAAGTGGATCAGTAGACCTATCGTCACTGCCAGGATTAACACCACTGCGATAACAACAAAGAGCACCACATATGGATTCAGGAATCTTGAGGTCGATGACACTCGTGCTGGCCTTTGAACAAGAGAAAAACATCACAGGCTACTCATTTCATGCAGAGAAGCTGTTATTTTAGTGCTCATGATCATATTCTGTCTTCTTAAACCTATTAGCTTGCACATGGTTCTATTTATGAAAAAACAAGTGATTCATATATATATGTTTATTTTTAGAGAGGAAGGGAGAGAGAAACATCAATGATGAGAGAGAATCATTGGTTGGCTGCTCTGCATGCCCCACAAAGGGATCAAGCCTGCAACCCAGGCACTTGCACTGACTGGGAGTTGAACCATGACTTCCTGGTTCATAGGTTGAAGCTCAACTAGTGAGCCAGGCCAACTGGGCTGAAAACCAAGTGATTTTTTATGGGATTTTAGTGCTGGAAATAAACATGACCTGGACAACATTCTCCTTAATGATTTTTCTTTCAAAAATTTTTTTCAGCATATTTTGACATGTAATTTGCTAGAAGAATAAGGATATCTAACCTATGGTTTGCACTTGTTTTTCCTTCTTCCAATTGGTGAAATTCTCAAGAACCAAATTATTCTCTGTTTTGCTCTAACATCTCCCAGGACCCTATGTGGAACACTTACTATAGTAATCTCCCTCACCTGGGCACCATCCCCAGGATTATACAGAAAGAGATCATTTTGAGCGGGGCACGAATGGAGGGAATCGGAACAGTAGTATTTTTCACTGAAATATTATCCTGATTATAAAAATGGGGATGTGACCAGAGGCCAAGAGCTGAGGTCCAGGAGAGAAGCAAGCTCCTGAAGTGAATTAGAACTGCACCACAGCAGAGGATTTGTGTGACTTGTTCTTTTTTCTCATGAATTTGTCAACTGCAGTGTAATCCAGTAGTATCTGATATTGCATTAGGCATACAGCCCAGGTGCTATCTTTTACACAGCCTCCCTCTTACTGAACACACATACTGGGGAGGTCGTCAGAAGAGCTGAGTGTGAATTCCTGTTCTATTTCTTGCTTGATTAGTGATCATATCGTCATTTATCTGAGACGTCCTTTACTTGAAAAAATGGGAATAATAATACCAGCCTTATAAGGCTGTTTGGAAGATCAGGAAGGTTATATTAGGTATATATTTCTGATTAAATTGGTTATTTACCAAGCTGTGAGCACCTTGAAAGTAAAGATGCTAATCTTGCTTATGTTTCTGAAACATAAGGGAATAATAAATATTTATTACTAGAAGTCCAATGCACGAAGATTCGTGCTGGAATGGGCTTTCCTTTCCCTGGCTGCTGCCACTCCAGTGCAGCCCCTTTTCTCTCAGGCTCCTGAGCTGCCTCTTTCCACTCTGGCCCTGCCTTCCCATGCTGCCCAGAAGCCCTGAGAGATGGGGGTGGGGCAAGTATCCTGCCCAACCCCAGTAACTTGGCCCCTTTGTATATAAATTAACCTCCATCTTTGTTGGGTTAATTTGCATATCACTCCTGATTGGCTGATGGGTGTAGTGGAGTGATGGTTAGTTAATCTGCATGTTTCTCTTTTATTAGGTAAGATATTTGCTGTATGTGTTAACACCTGGCCATGTTTCAAATTTTAAGATCTTAACTAAGCTGAAAAGCAGTTACATTTCGTCTGATTTTCATTTTTTTCATTTGTTTTGTCAACATTTTGATCTACATGTGAAGGCAATGCTCTGAGATCAGATATTTCCAGATATTTTAGGTTTCACAGCAGAGTTGCCTAGTGGTATCTGGGCTCTGCCCAACTCACAGACTTATGGAAGGGGACCTCCTGGTATTTTGCAATGTACCCCCTCCATATCATATGTTATGTGTCTGGGGCTAGTAACATGTCAGATTATTGGAGATGGACAGAGAATTGCCAACTTTCAATTTTGTTGAATAAACACACTAAAAATTGACCATGCCTGCCAGGCCAGTGTGGCTGTCCAGTAGAGCATCAACCTATGAATCAGGATGGTTTGATTCCAAGTCAGGGCACATGCATGGGTTTTGGGCTCAATCCCCAGTAGGGGGCAAGCAGGAAGCAGCAATCAATGATTCTCATCATGGATGTTTCTATCTCTCTCTCCCTTCCTCTTTGAAACCAATAAAAAAAATACGTTTTAAAATATTGATTATGCATGCTCAAACATTGTCATTTAGTAAAAGGGCATTTAAATATGTAAAAGTAGGAAGGACATAATCTCAGAATGGTAAAAGAAAAAGATGATGAATAATTAGACTTCAGTTTTAGGATGTCTTTTTACTCCATTGCTCCCATTTGTTCATTTTGCTCTACTAGTGAAAAAGATGCTCACTGACACTGGTCCAGAGTCCAATTCTTAGGAACCACTAGTGGTAATTTCCAAGTTGGAGAAAACTGGCACTTTGACATTTGTTGACTTTTGATCCTATTTGCTCCTGTTACCTTATGGGGTTGTTGTGCCAATGACAAGCAATTACCAATGCACATGGTGTTTGACATTTGTGAGTTCAGTGAATACTAATGGCTTTCCAGCAGTAGGAGAGCCAAAAGGAGACAGCATTGGAGACAAAGGCAAACCTAAAAACCCAAATAAATTTCAAATTGATTGGAGATCCTCCTTAACCTGGGATTAACTATTTCCAGAGGTTCACATGTCAAGATTTATGGATGTAGAGAGAGAAGTACTGAAAAACAAAGTTTAAGTTGGAGGTCCAAACCCCAGAAAGCAAAAAACATAAAAGCTGGAGTCAGCATATGCTTTAGCTTGGATGAGCCTCCCAGTGGAATGACTGTAGAGCCAACTTTGCTTCAGTTCATAGAAAACTTCTTAAATTCAATGACTGAAAAGCATCATGAGACATATGACTCAGTAAACAAAGGGTGTGGAGCTCAAATTATATTAATCTCAGAAGCCATAGTTAATTGCATAAGAATGGATTGTTCCACCCTATACAAAATAGCTGAAGAAGTGTCTGCTCTTTTTTTAGTGTGATTTATCCCACTTTGTAAGTGGCTGGCTTTAAAGCTTATGACAACACAAACTTAATTGTGGACAATATTCACTTTGAAAACTATTAGAGAAAATGTGTTCCACACACTGTCTGAATTTATAACATATATTTCAGAAAGGAAGAGAGAGAGAGAGAGAGAGAGAGAGAGAGAGAGAGAGAGAGAGAGAACATCTATGATGAGGGAGAATCATGGTTGGCTGCCTCCTGCATGCCCCCTACTGGGGATTGAGCTGGCAACCCTGGCATGTGCCTTTTGCCAGAATCAAAACCAAGACCATTCCATCTGCAAGCCAATGCTCTATCCACTGAGCAACACCAGCTAGGGCCAGTGTCTGAATTTTGACTCACAAAACAATGGACCTGGACTGAACTGGAGTGAGCAAGTTAGGGGTGAGGATACATCACAAGGGAGATAAAGTGAGAAAGGCAGGAGTAGGGTGTCGGCAGGTGAGGGGAGATCATTCAGGGCTTTGTATGTAAGAGCATTGGAGGTGGTGATAAGTGGTCAGAGTCTGGATATGTTTTAAATTTAGACCATGGGAGATTTGCTGATGGTTCACTTATGAGATGTAGAAAAAAGGATCTAGATTGAATCTGATATTTGTTTCTTTCCAATCAATCTTTTAAAATCTTGCAAGGGTTTCTTTTTTAAAAAATTTAAATTTTTAGGTTCTAACTTTCCCTTACCTCATTTGAAATTTATCTGTAGCTTTTCATTATCCTCAGGATGGCATTCAACCCTTTCACATGGCATTTAAAGTCTATCACAGTCACCTCTGGAGCCTTATCTTCTGCCACATACACATTTGCTCACTTATCCCCAGCCAGACAGCTGGCAAAGTCCCATTTTATTCTTAAAATAACTCAAGCATCTTTCTTTTCCCTTCTTGTGCTCTCATTGCTCCTTATCTGATCTCATATGCCCAATGAATTTCTCTATTCTAGTCCTTATACCTTTATGTGGTAAACAATGATTGTACTGCCTGCACCCACATCTAGGTTGTAGCTCATGAAAGGTAGAGATGCATGGACATATCTCATCTTTTGCACAATACCCATTATGAATCCATATTGGGCCTTGTTTATGGAAAAAATTGAGTTTAAAAATAACTGCACTATAGTTTGGATGGACTTTAAATACAATTGTGTACCATCTACTCTTGTTTGAATACTGACACAGTACAGATAGGAGAACAATGTATTTAGTGCTCAACAAGTATGTGGCACTGGATTGAGTTTTTCTACATCATTTAACTTAATCCTTTGTAAATAACTCTGGTTTATAGATGATGAAATGGAGGCTTAGTTACTTAGCTAGTAAGTGACAGAACTGGAATGTGAATCTAGGTCTGCCAAGCTCAAACTGCAAAAAATGTCCACCTAAGATGGGAGGAAGTTTTCTGCTAATTATCACATCGTTGTTACTAATTTCTGTCACACTACCTTACTCTTGATGTTAAGAGATGAAAAGTTAAAAAATATTTGTACAAACCTTTTATTATAGAACTAGAGGCCCTGAAATTCCTACAGAGGTGGGGTCTCTCCACCTGGCCGGCAATTGGGCTAATCAGGGCCATCTGGCCCAGTCTCCATCAGGGCCAGTGTCTGGGGAGAGACTGTGGGAGGGCTTCAGGGTGTGTCTGGCCCTGTCTCACCCAGTCCCGATTAGCCAAACCCCAGCAGCAAGCTAACCTACCCTGGTGGTCAGTGCAAATGACAGTGACCACTCAGACACTTAGCATATTAGGCTTTTATATATATATATATATATATATATATATATATATATATATATATAGATAGATAGATATGCACACACATACATTTTAATATGTGTGTTTACATTATATATTGGAGCACTGGAGTTATGGAGAATATGAAAATGGTTCCAAAGTGAAGGGACAAATTTTATTTTAGTCAGTTTCATGAACTCTTGATGGTTACCATTGGGCAGGCAGCAGAGATGATCCAACGCAATGGTTTAATATTTTGTTTTTAAGTTGAGGAGCACTTTAAAAAAGGTCTTATTTTGAAGCTCAATAATGAATAGAAGAAAATGGAGTAGCTTTTTTGTTTGAATTTGAGATGGGAGAAAATGAACTATTTTCTCACTGAGTCAGTGTAATACTTTTATTTATTTCTAAATTTTTCGTGTTGATAAACTTATTATGTCAAACTGAGTTGATGCCAACTCAGTTTATCAGCTTGTTAAGCTTGGGTACACTGTGCAAGGAAAGAGACACAGGATTCATTAGGATCATAAGACTGGATGGTGGCAGAGTCAGGGCCACGGGTTTAAGACTTCTTGAATATATTTATTTTATTAAATTATACATTACGAAAACTGGGCTTATGTGGAAGGTAAGAATCCTATCCTTTGTAACATACAGCATAGGGAATATAGTCAATAATATTTTAATAACTTTTTAAGATGGATACTAGACTTATTGGTGTGATCACTTTGTAAGTTATATAAATGTCTAATCACTATGTTGTACCCCTGAAACTAATATAAATTGTATGTCAACTGTAATTGGACAAAAAATAATCCTGTCCTTGAATCACAAGCATTCAACACTATATGTGTGTGTACCTTTGGAATACACTACATGACATTTTAAAATATTCAATGGTTTACTTTCATTTTATTTTTTATCTTGGGTAGCATATACATAAGCTTATATTTCTTGAGGATATAAATCCCTTTATACTTTCTAAGGATTTAGAGGCTGGGCAAATGGTGAGGGACCCATGCTAGAATGCTTTTTAAAAAAATATATTTTTTATTGATTTCTTACAGAGAGGAAGAGAGAGGGATAGTGAGTTAGAAACATTGATGAGAGAGAATCATCGATCAGTTGCCTCTTGCACACCTCCTACTGGGGATGTGCCCGCAACCAAGGTATGTGCCCTTGACCAGAATTGAGCCCAGGACCTTTCAGTCCCCAGGCCAGCGCTCTACCCTTTAAGCCAAACCAGTTTTGGCTAGAATGCTTTTGTGAGAATTAGGACAAGGCAGCTTCTCTGGCACAGACAATTATAAAAGGCTGCCCCTCAGGCTGCATGCAGCTCTACTCTGGGACAGAAAATTTGGCACAGAACTTAGGATCCATATCTCCTTCCAATCTTCCCCTGAATTATCCATTTTTGTATATTGCACAAACTATACAACTGTGTATAGCAGTCCAGTAATGATGTGTCAAAATTTGGTAATCTGCTACTTGAAGGGAAAGCCAATATAAGATTCAAATTCTTCTCACAAAATTTGCAAGTTGATATGAACAAATGATGAGTATGTATGTATGTATGTAGATAGGTATGTATATATGTATATATGTAATGGCTAAGTTGGGAGTGCTGATGATTCATGAGAACCTGCTGCCAATGAAGCTAAGAATGTGGGCTCAATTGTTTCACGAGCTGCTTAAGTTTGTCTTTGCTGGGACTCAGGATCTTTTGAACAGGTCTAAGTCCTAGAGTCAATCCCACGAGAGGGTGTGGCCACAACAGGGCAAATCTACCTTTACTGCTGGGAGAAAAATAAATGCCTTCCCTAGTGATGCTCTATTCATACATTGTCTAATTGGTTCTAAACCAGAAGAAATCATTTTTATGTATGGAAATCCATGGGCATTTTTCTCCATTTTATTGTTGTTATAACTTTGAAATATGTTAAAAGTTCACTTATAACAAGTATTAACTGATTTTACAAGTTTTCACTGGGTTCTAGTAATTAAAGGCATACTAAACAATTATTAAAGAAGATAAATATTGTAGATTATGCCTCATTGTAATGTATCAAACCTTATTTATTTGGACTCTACTAAATTGAAAAATACTTCCAGTTAGTAATATAGTCGATAATGTCTGCTTTTATGTTTCTTAAAAAAGTAAGGCAGGTGCTGAATTTTTAAAAAAGTGCTCATTTCTTCTTTTTGAGATTTCCTTTGTTCTTGTATCAGTTATGTTTTTGAAATGAAAGATCTGAGAAAAATTTTTAAAAGAGGGGAACTCATAGATATGGATAAAAGTATGTTGATTGTGGAGGGGGAGAAGGTGGATGGAGCTGGAAGAGGGCACAGAGGGGCTAAATGGTGATGGAAAAATTAAATTAAATTAAAAATATAATATCATGAGAAATGTAAAAACAATTTTAAAAAGATTTGGTAATTGGCTTTAAACTGATCACACTGCTTAATTCTAGAATTTAAAAGACAGTTAAGGGTATGTGGAAAGAGAAGTGAGTTAGGAGATTTGCATTGTAGAAGTAGCTTTGAGTAACTGTTAATAGATGTCTGGAGACTACTGACTGACAGTCAAAGACTTAGCGGTATATTCTGGTTACTGAATTACTAAACTTATGGTATACTTGCTTTTAGAAGAAAGGCTATCTTTGCTAGAACTGTACAGTTGCCCAAAGGGTGGGTTCTTGCATATATATTTGAGATTATAGAGCCTTGTTAGTGTGCAAATGAGCACAATGTCAATATGGTAGGTGGTGGCTCTTCTACAAAGGTGAGCCTACCTAGGTGATTTGAAAACAACACAACAGATGGAAATACTTCTTTTGGGGCTTCATGATGCTGATATTTTAAGTATATTTCTTTAGGAGTCACCAAATTCACAATATGATGAAAGCAATACCTTGTTGACTTTACCATTGTTGAAAGATGTGTACCTAGTGTTATAATAACATCGCCTGGCACAAGTTATTGATCTCCTTGCTAATTAGGGTTAGGGAGAGGCCAGCAGGTACTCCAGAGGTCACTGCTATTGAGTGTTAGTTTCATTTTGTGCTCTAAAAAGTTAGCTATTGACAGAGCCAGAGTAAATTAACAGAGCAAGAAACTGTTAGGTTGAAGTTTTGTTTCATTGTCCACTTTCCTCCAAATAGCACTTTTTCCTCAGTGGATTTCATTTTAAAACTTGGTTTTCTTTCTCCTTTGCCATTTTTAATCCTCTCCCTTTATTTATTTTCCTTTCCTCTTAATTAAAGAGAATCTTTAACATTTACTGACACCAATATTATTTTAGTAACTTTCTTCAAATTACAAAGCTCTGCCAATGATAATCTAAATATGATATTTGGCATTGTGTTATCAGAATACTTCTTGGAAATGAATACTTGAAATTGATTTTTGTAGCTATTGAAATGATGAAAATGTTTTGAATTTAGATTTCGGTGATGGTTGCACAATTCTATAAATGTGTGAGAATGCACTGAATTAATTGTACACTTAAACATGAGAACTTTTTGGTATGTAACATATCTCAGTGAAGCTGCTAAAAATTAAATTTATCTTTTAATGATTATTACTTACTGTAAAAACAAAATTATCAAGCTTTTTGCAAAGAATTATCTCTAGGGTAGACTTAAACTCACAAAAACTTAAATGGACTCAATAACCCGTTCAGTTAAAGTTTCAAGGCCATTTTCTTAAAAAAAAACAATTCTCTCAGGTATTGGAATACTGTGGTGTGTTATTGTTGATGGCAAGCCATTTGTTATAAATAATAGTTAAAGCATAAGTTTTGAAATGATTTACTTCCTACAGAATTTAGAACAGTTGATTCTAATATAACATTCCTCTCACTCATTTCCATTTTTTTATTTTTGGTGGGGCAGTGTTACAAGTAAGGCATTTGGGATTGCTTATAATCTTGGTCAGATCCATGGCAAAGAGTGATTTTTAATTTTTTTAAATACTCATCTAAAGATATGTTTTACTGATGAGAGAGAAAGAGAAAGAGAGAGAGAGAGAGAGAGAGAGAGAGAGAGACATTGCTGTCTAAGAGTAACATCTATCAACTGACTCTGTGCATTCCCCCACTGGAGTTCAAACCTAAAACCTAGGCATGTGCCCTGACCACGTGCCCAGGCAACCTTTTGGTGAATAGGACGATGCTCCTACCAACTGAACCACAGTGCACAGTGGTCTGGGCCAAAAGAGTGATTTTATTGAATGCTTCTGATTTCTCTTCTTTCTAAAATCCAAGTACATAAACAATCTGAGTCTACTATAAGTTGAGTATGAAATGTTCAAAACCTTAACTTATCACTTTGTCAAAATATATTTACCATCACACAGAACTAGATACATGCTTGCTTTCTACAGAAAATAAATAACAGATTTAGGGGTCCTATCTTTCAGCTCAACGTGACCTGATTTGTAATACTAAACTGCAAGTGTCAGGATATGTCATTCATTGGCTCTACAAAGTGTGTCCCACTGAGGCGGGGAATTCGGTATATCACACGCCAGAGAACACAGGCAGCGTTATTTCCCACCCAAATGTGTTCATCTTCCAATGTTTGATTTGACTGTGACAAGATGCAAATGTAAAAAGGACTCTAACCCTACCAAGGAAACAATCCTGCTTAATTTGTATAGAAGGATATGTAATAGTTTTTAACATTGTTTACTTAGGTAGGGGAACAGGGGGACAGGAAAGGAGGTATTATGCATGATGGAGTATAAAAAAGAAAAACATAATTAAATGCACAATTTAAAGAAGTAAATATCTATTAGTAAAGGATCTAAAACAAGAAAAAACATTTCCTCACAAATGAGATGGGTTAAGTTAGCAGGCGCAACATGATAGACAAGCCAGAAATTTCCTGGAATTATTCTCAGTGCAGCTAGAGGAAGACTAGATTCAGAATCTCATATGTATTCATTATGGTTAGTTCTATTTAACTGTACCTAATAAGTGATGCTGTTCTTATGTGGAAAAAAAAGCGGCTGTTAATGAATCATGGACCAAACCCAAAGTTAGTTGTCTTAAGTACTCTTGAGTAATATTTAGTTGCATCAATATATTTTTTAAAACATCTTGTATTCAACCTCTTCTGAATTTAATCCTACTGGCTTTTTGCCCAGATTGCCTACAAAAGCAGAGGGAAGAGTTGAGTTTCTCAGTATCCACTGTCCAGGATGATTTCATGTCATAAGAAAATGAGCAGAGTTTCAAGATCTATGGTACTTATTATTTTTTTTTTTTGAGACCTACACAGTAGAATGTATTCCTTAGAGCTCAGAGGGAAAAAAAAAGCAGATATATATCTCACTTGGGGTTAAATTTTTGAATGAATCTTGGGGTTAAAATTGTTGAGGTGATAAGAAAAGTTGTTTGACATGAGGCAAAATCACTTCTCTGGACTTTTGGAAGAAGTTGATTCCAAGTCTCATGGATGACTTTGAGGGGTTTAGGGCTTAAGAAAGAAGTAAGTGCAGGTGTGGTGGAAATAGCAAGAGAACTAGAATCGGAAGCAAAGTCTGAAGATGTGCCTGAATTGCTGTAATCTCATGGTAAAACTTTAATGAATGGGGAGTTGGAGAAAGTGGTTTCTTGAGATGGAACTAATTCTGGTGAAGATGCTAAAAAGATTATTGAAATGACAACACAGGATTTAGAATATTGCATAAATTTAGTTGAAAAAGTAGTGGCAGGGTTTGAAAGGATTGACTCCATGTTTGAAAGAAGTTTTACTGTGAGTAAAATACTATCAGAGAGCATCATGTGTCATAGAAAAATCATTCTGAAAAGGAAGAGTCAATCAATATAGCAGAATTCACTGTTGTCTTCTATTAAGAAATTGTCACAGCCACACAGCCTTCAACCACCCTGATCAGTCAGCAGTCATCAATATTGAGTCATCTTAAGATAGTTACTCACTCAATGGTCTGAGGTTTGGGATGTTTTTACTTTACACATCATGAATACACGCTAAATTTATACTTAATACTTTGGCCCTACCCAGTTTGGCTCAGTGGATAGAGCATCAGCCTGTGGACTGAAGGGTCCCAGGTTCAATTCTGGACAAGGGCATGTACTTTGGCTGTGGGCACATCCCTAGTTGCAGGAGACAGCTGATCGATGTTTCTCTCGAATTGATGTTTCTAACTCTCATCTCTCTCCCTTCCTCTCTGTAAGAAATCAATTGAAAATATATTTTTTAAAAGAATACTTTGAAAAACTTAAATAATGGCAAGTTTTATGGTGCTTTTTTTTTTTTAACTCAAGAGAAAGATCCTCCAAGTTGGAGTAACACCTTTTAAGGAATTGGATTGGATATCTTCAGGTTTCATTAAGACAATAGATATTGATTCTTGTCTTCATGTTTTATTTTAGGGGTGTCAACCCTAGCCATCTCAGGAGCTGGAATGGTATAAGAGTATGGTAAGTAACAAATCTCTGAGAAAATAGCGTGGGAGTGCATTCCGGAAGACTAATTGATAGTGGAGATGGGAGAATTTGCTAGAAAATGTATTATCGTGCCGAAACTAGTTTGACCTGAAAGGTCCCAGGTTTGATTCCAGTTAAGGGCATGTACATTGGTTGCGGGCACATCCCCATTAGGGGGTGTGCAAGAGGCAGCTGGTCAATGTTTCTCTCTCATCGACGTTTCTAGTTCTCTATCTCTCTCCCTTCCTCTCTGTAAAAAATCAATAAAATATATTAAAAAAAGAAAATGTATTATCCTAAGTGACTGATTGCAGCTGACCATCTTATGTATTACATAACCCTATCGCCACTCCTTTATTAGTAAAAGTTTGTTAACCAAAAATAATATAACTTCTTTTTTTATCACCACCAGTAGTAAAACATTCTGGCCAAATTCAGCAACTGTTTTAGTATGTGGCCTTGAGGATTTTGTGGGCAAAAACTTATACTTTATATGCATTACTTAAATACACTTGCCTAGTTTCTGTTAAGATATATATCTTTTGCCTAATTATTTGCAATGTTGAGCATGGTTTTTTAAAGTTAAGATAGACAATTATAAACCAGAATTGAGTTTGAAATTCATTTTTGACAGATAACCATCTCCCCCCTTGCCTCGTGTTATCTTGGACTGTTGGGGGCAGGGCACATGACTGACTGTCTTTGGCATGTCCATGTAGTCAGTTAATTGCATTATGAGCACAAACAAAGGGAAGAAAATGGAAATAAGATGTGTTATGGTGAGAGTGTCACTAAGATTTCTCTGTTCCTAAGCTGAGATATGCCCACTTACCCCAAATCTTCATCCTATTGTCCAGACATCATCTCACACTTTTACTGTAATTCAGTGGATATAGACACCCCCTTAATGGACCTGAGACATCTGGAATATCCAAGGATTTGAAAGGAATGATGATTAAAAGAAATGATGGTTATATCGTGATAATATAGCTACCCAAGTTCCTGGGCCCTGTAATAGGATTTTCTTTTTCAGAGATGGGAAGCACAGGTGGGGGAAAAAGAAACACACCATCTCTGGAGTCTTTAGGAGAGGACAACCTGGAAGAGGTGTGACAGTTAAATTTATACATAAAAGTAATCAAACCATCCAAGAGAGCCTATTCGCAACCAAAAGTATTTTAGAATTACTTGGAAATTTACCTAAAACTACTTTAAAATGATCTAGAATTATCTACGATGTATTTATTAGTTTTCATTTCACTTCTCTTACCTTATTTGAATACCCTGCTCCCTGAGAGCGTATGGAGGAATTGTGAAAGAGTGGAATTTAGGATCTTTTAAAAGATTGTGTTTCTTTGTGCTGACTGGAAGATTTCAGCAGAGAAGGAAATTTTATGTTTTAATTCATTCCTTGCAATATTAAACTCATGCAGATGTACTGGCTTAGAAGTAAGATTATTAGAACAAAAATACATCTATGTTTTTTTTAACACCCTAAGCCATTTGAATATACTCTCCTCTGCCCAGTGAAAATTCTGCTCTTTATTCATGTTGACAGAAGGAATTATTTCCCAGTCACAGGTCTTCAAATTGATGTCTAAGGATTTGTAAGTTATTTTCAAAATTTCATCAATTTGGTATAATAAAAAAAACCAGCTAACCAGTATATAAATTACTTCATAGATTTTGATTTATTTGAATGAATTCTTTATATCCGTTGCATGAATATAAAATAATTGATATTATTTTATTTTTGTTACTGGTAATTATTAATTATTGTTTATTGCTGGAAACTTAGGCTACCAATTTTCACTCTTTTATGTAGATATTTAAATACACACTATTGTACATATATTTTTAATTTATTTTTAAAATTTTATTTTCAATTATAGTTGACATACAATATTATATTTAGTTTCAGATATACAACATAATGATTATACATTGCCATACCTTATGAAGTGATCACCACTATAAGTCTAGTACCCACTTAGCACCATATATAGTTATTACAATATTATTGACTATATTCCGTATGCTGTACTTTATGTCCCCATGACTACTTCTATGACTGGTAGTTTACTGGTATACTTCATAATCCCCTGCACATATATTTAGTTATTAAAATAATTTTTATTTTGATTGAGCTTTCTAACGTTTGGGATTTTTAAAACAAACTCATCTATACTTAACATAGCCAACATACTATTCATGTTTTGATTTATCCCCCTTTTAAAATCACATCAGTATCATATTTTTCTTTGTCATGACAAAACAAAAGAAACAATTTTGTAAGCTCATAGATGCACACAGCAAAAACATCAAATTATATAATGATTTTGGCTGTACTGTTTGACTAGATTAGGCTACAACTTGTTTTTTATGTGAAAGTGTATAAAAGGAGATATTTATTAATTGAAAACAAAACTAGATAAATACTATTTTCTTCTTAAGTTTCAATAAGAACTTACCTGAATATAATGATACCATAAATATGTAAAAAGTAGACAAGTAATGTCTTTACTTTCTTAAAGAAAACTTCAGGATTTATTGCATATTTAATAGCTTACTAATGACGCTGCAACAGGAGTAAAAATACAGAATTCTAAAAAAAAAATTGAACAACAGAATTGTTTTTACAGATTCCATTTAATGCTAACATATCACTTTTTGAAAAATTGAACGTGAGAAAACAAAAACACTTCACTTCCGTATTTAAAGACCTGCTGTCATAATGCCAAGCCATCTCTGTAGTTTTTTTCATTTCATAAAAGAATGCAGTTAAGCAGCCAACAACCTTATTTAAACAATACCAAGCATATTATCTTAAAATATCTAAGAGTGCTGATGAAGTTTCCAAAAAAGTAACGAGAAGCTTGCTGTTAGACACCCCCCGAAAATTTAAGCTTCTGTATATTTTCCACAGGCTCTAAGATATAGTAAAACTTCTAAAACTACAGAGTCAGAAACAGGACTTACCTATACATTTTAATGCTGAATAATGAAGAGTTGTTTTTTTCCTGCTGCTCTGAGGTTTTCGCTCAGATGAATGACTGTCATGCATTATGTGTGATCTATGAAGGCGCTGAGGTTAAAGGAGGAAATCCCATGTGATTAATACCCAACTTGTTAGACAAGTCTGAAGGAATCAACTTGAACCAATAGTATGACTGTGGAACCGAATTAGAAATAGGCAGGGGATTTTACAAACCAGGAAGAATTTCGTTTCTCCTGGTTAAATTGTGCTTCAACACCATACGAGGTGACAGGTATTTTATGGAATCCTACAACGATTCCACACACTGTGGAGTATTTGCTTTTCATTTAAAGAAGATGTAACACTGTGTGATATTGTCATAGAGCTTGTTCTTTGCCACAGTATGCCAAGGACTATCAGAAAATACTTTCCATATGTCAATGCATTGTCCTTTCTGAGAGAAAACACTGTTTTTCTCACTCACATATAAAACAGAAAGTCAGAGAAGTAATTTAGTAGGTGTACAAAGTTGTATAATAATCATGTAGAATAGCTTAAACTAAAATTCACTTTGTCTTTTGAAAAAGTATTCTAACTAATTACTTCTAATAAATGAATGGGCAACAGAGCACAGTACGAGTGTGTGTGGGGTTAGCAGCCGTGGGCAAACTATGGCCCGTTCGGCTGTTCTATCCGGCCCGCGGAGCCAAAAGAGCTGAGGGTTCTCTTGCTTTCCCCTCCGCTCCTTCACCAGCAGCCCAAGATGAGAGTGCCAGCATGGTCAGGTTGCTTTTATTCTGGCCCTCCGGTCCAGTTTAAGAACCCATTGTGGCCCTCGAGAGAAAAAGTTTGCCCACCCCTGGGTTAGAGTAAGGATGGAGTGTAGGGAGATGTTTGCAGGCAGGGACTATGACCAAGAAAACATAGAGTCTAGAATAATGTGGACGTGAGAAGAAACATTCCTGTTTAGTGTGTTGAAAATAAGTAGAAGATACATTTGGAAGGTTATGCTCAGATTACTTTGTGAGGAACAATGAATGCTCAAGAATTGGAATGTATAACAGAATTAGATTGGGTGTTAAGTATTGATTGAATTCTAGTCTCGGCTTTTTTACCAATTAATGGGAGACTAAGGGGGAAAAGTCACTTATTTCTCTGAGTCTAATTTTTCTGAGAAATGAGAAGCTGAATCAGGTTGCCTTAGACGTTTCCAAGCCTAAAGTCCTATGATTTTACCTTGTAAGTCACTGGTAACTGCTAACCAATAAATACACTCCAGACTGCCTTGCTTTCCCTTATGTATTTTCATTCCAGATATTCTTATTTTTTTAAAGTAAAACAATGAAAGATTATTTTTAAAACTTTTTTAAAAATATATTTTATTGATATTTTACAGAGAGGAAGGGAGAGATAGAGAGCTAGAAACGTCGATGAGAGAGAAACATCAACCAGCTGCCTCTTGCACACCCCCTACCGGGGATGTGCCCGCAACCAACATACATGCCCTTGGCAGGAATCGAACCTGGGACCTTTCAGTCCGCAGACCGACGCTCTACTACTGAGCCAAACCGGTTTTGGCTATTTTTAAAACTTTTGAACCAAGTTAACTAAACAAACTATATTCATTTCACATGTTAACTTTTAAGTTCTTTTCACATGTTCAGGTATTTTCTACACAGTTATATAAATAATTTTGTATTATGTTTTTTATATTTAATGTCATTTCATAAGCATATCTTTGTATTGTTAATTTTTATTTCTAGTAGCTATGTAATTATTAATATAAATTAGTATATATTAGTATATATAATTATTAATATATATATCACTGCGCATGAATCTGTGCGCCAGTAGCTCCTTGCTGCCCTTCAGTAGCTCTCCACCCGCTTCCCCACCCTCCTGTAGCTCCCCCCACTCCTCTCCTCCTGCTCCTCCCTCATTGCTCTCTGTTGCTGGCTTGTGGTTTGCTGCTGCCCCACCCTCCTGCTGATCCATGATCTGGTTGTTACATGATCAGTAATTACGCTTCACAGTGTAACAACCATTTGCATATTACATCTTTATTATGTAGGATATATATATATATATCCAAAAGCTATATAAAAAGTATACTATAACTTTTTGTTTTGATATAATTTTAAACTTACAGAAAACTTTCAAATATAGATTCATCAAGAATTAACTATATTAATGGCTGCATTTTAAAGGATGAGTCATATTACACTGACTAGATTCACCATCAAATACTGAAACTATCTCCTGATATGAAGTGTTTATATCTATTTTAATGTTGTTGATTCATTCTTTCAATGACCACCTGCACAAACATAAGTTTTTTCCCCCCACCCTAATGCTCAATTTTTCTTTGAAATAAATAAGAGGGAAAATAATTTATTCAGCCAATTATTTAAATACTTTAATAGCTTTTAAAATTTTACTTTTGTTTTAATAATTTTTTTCAAGGATGTGAAGTATTGTCCTCTGGTTTTTGCTGACAGCACTTTCCCCCGAATATGCGTGCTCTTTCTCCTCCATCTTTGGGTTTCCTGGAGTACTCAGCAAAGGCCTTTTTAAGGAGTAGGTGTTCAGTCAAAATATTTGTTTGGATGTCCAGTAACTGAATGCATTCATGCAGGTCTGGTGCCCCATCACTATTCACAACAGAACTTGGGATGAGTCAGGGGAGTGGCATGGGGAAAACTGTGCTCAGTCTGAAAGTGACTTCCTGCTTGCCCGGAATGAGCTCCATACAAAGAGAGCTGGGGCATGAAATTATGGTTTGTGAGGCAAAGGATTTGCTTTTAACAGGGAGTGCAAATGATGTTGACTCCTTAAAAACTTATTTTTAAATTGCTCAATTACAGTTGGCATACAATATTATATTAGGTTCAGGGGTATAGCATAGTGATTATATATTTATGTAACTTGTGAAGTGATTACCCTGAGAAGTCTAGTACCCATCTGACATCCTATGTAGTTAGTATAATATTACTGACCATATTTCCTAAGCTGTACTTTACATCCCTGTGACTACTTCTAGGACTGCCAATTTGTACTTCTTAAATCCTTTACCTTCGCAGCCCTTCCCCGATCCCCTCCCATCTGACAACCATCAATTTGTTCACTGTATCTATGGGTTTGCCTCTTTGTTGTTTTGTTCATTCATTTTGTTTTTTAGATTCCATGTAAGTGAAATTGCATGGTATTTGCCTTTCTCTCTCTGACTTATTTCACTTAGCATAATACCCTCTTCATCCAGGTTGTTGAAAATGGCAAGACTTCATTCTTTTTTTATGACTGAGTAATAATTTATTATACATTCGTCTATCTGTGAACTCTTAGGTTGCTTCCATATCTTGGCTATTGTAAATAATGCTACAATGAACATAGCTGTATGTATACCTTTTGAACTAATGTTTTTGTTTTCTTCAGATATAGACCCAGAAATTTCTGGGTCGTGTGGTAGTTCTATTTTTAATTTCTGGAGAAACCTCCATACTGTTTTCTACAGTAGCTGCACCAATTTACAATCCCACCTAAAGTGCACGGGAGTTCCATTTTTCTATATATCCTTGCCAATGTACAAAGATATTGACTCTTAATCTTAAGATCCTCAGAAAGTGGCAGGGTAGGCCTTGACTTTTTCTGTTTGTGAGAGGCAGCATTACAAGAATAAGGAGCATAGAATGACATACAAAAATATCATAATCCTCTTCTCTTTCATAAGCTTGGTTTTATTCCCCCAGTTGCACATTCACAAAACCAAAGCAGCCCGACTTAAGAGGACTAACAGGTTTTTTTTTTTTTAAATAAAAGACAAAATTATTTTGATGAAGGGTAAACTGGCAATATATGTGATATAGATACTGATTCTTTCACCTGCCTAGGCTGAGTGGGAGAGACCATAGTAAAGAAAATATCTTTGAACATGCAAACAATCAGTTCATAGACTTAACTTTGATAGAAATATGAATTGCTCAATGGAAACCGTCATAATAATACAAGCAGAAAAACAACAACCAAAATGCAGATGATCTAAGAGGGTGTGGGCCAGTAGTGATTTCTTTGAATTTGGAGTTTGATTACTCAGTTTTGAGCAGTCCAGTCATATGGCTCTGGTTGGCAATGAATTTGTCATTACTCACAGTTATTATAAAGGTAGAAAAACAAAGATAATAGACATGCTCACCATCCTATATAATAAGAGCCTAATATGCAAATTGTCCCCTCAACCAGAGTTCGACCAGGAGTTTGACTGATCTCTATGATATGCACTGACCACCAGGGGGGTGGTGTGGAACATGGCAGGTGCAGGAGACATGCTGCCACCTCTTGCTGGCTACCTGGGGGCAGGGATGATAGGGATGGAGGTGAAGTGAGAATGCAGGGTGTGCACCGAGCTCACTCGCACTCCCCTTGCTAACCTCCCCTTGGATGCCAGGGCGCTGGGGAAGCCCCCATGCTCAGGTGCCAGGCACCTGTGAGGAGCCCACCCCACAGCCACGCAGCCTCTCTGCTGGAACTGCAGGGACTGGTCAGGCTTCCTGTGGGTTTGTGCAGGAGCCAGTCTATGAGGCTGGTTGGGAGAGAGTGCACTGCCTGCTTGACTTCTGTGTGGTGCCAGTGGGCAGCCCAGAGGCCCACTCTGCATCCCAGCCCATGGTGTCTGGCCACACTCACCGCATGTCTGTGTGGGGACCTGGGTGGCATAACTCAGATGGAGGGGGGCACATGAGTGCTCAGGGGCCCAGGTGCTCCCCAGGACACAAAGGTCAGCTGGGACCTGCCCTTCCATGCTAGATCCAGCAAGGCCCAAGGATTGCACCCATGCATGATTTGTGTGCACCAGGTCTCTAGTTTAGTATAAAATTTTGTTTGTTGCTCTAGCCAGTTTGGCTCAATGGATAGAGTGTCATCCTGTAAACTGAAGATCCCAGGTTCTATTCTAATCAAGGGCACATGCCCAGGTTCCAGACATGATCCCCAGTAGGGGACATGCAGGAGGCAGCCGATCAATGATTATTTCTCATCTCGTTGTTTCTATCTCTTTCTCCCTCTCCCTTCCTTTCTGAAATCAATAAAAATATATTAAAACATTTTTGTTTGTATGCAAGTTTTACATTTATTATAAATGTACCTTTAAAAAAAACTTTATCTGTTGCATTATTACAGGTGTCCTTCTTCCCCCCTCGCCCCCCATTGTACCCTTCCACCTGGTTTCTAACCCATGTTAGGCCTTTGCCACCCTATTGTCTGTGTCCATAGGTAATGCATACATGCATATAAGATCTTTGCTTAATCTCTTCATGCCTCCCCCACCCCCCTTTCCTCTGAGAAGTGTGTCTGTTCCATTTCCATACCTCTTATTCTATTGTATTCACCAGTTTATTCTGTTTATTAGATTTCTTATGTAATTATTTTGGTTTTTAGATTCAATTGTTTGATGGGCATGTATTTGTTGCCATTTTGTTGTTCATATTTTTTATCCTTTTTTTCCCTTCATTTTCTTAAAGAATACCCTACAGCATTTCATTGGTGGTGATGAACTTCTTTAATTTTTCCTTGTCTGTGAAGCTCTTTATCTGACCATCAATTCTAAATGATAGCTTAATCTTGGTGGTAGGTCCTTGCTACTCATCATTTTGAATATTTCTTTCCACTCCCTTCTGGCCAGCATAGTTTCTGTTGAGAAATCAGCTGACAGTCATATAGGGATTCCTTTGTAGGTAACTAACTATTTTTCTTTTGCTACAGTACCAGGGAGAGGCTCTGGGGGACACAAACACATACGAGGAGGAACTGGATTGTCTGGCATCAGGGAAAAAAGTTGTGGTAGTTTTCTACCAGACAAAGGTGCTCCCAGGGATCACTGTTCCTATGATGGGACCTCTCCAGTTGGAGGGATGACTGGCAGCCATTTTCCTACCGCTAGAAAAGTAAAGAAGAAAGCACACTGTGACTGGTAGGAGAGGCAGCTTGGGTGGAATTATAAATTGAATGAGGTGGTATTTTAAGGAATTATCAGAGCAGAGCAAACAGAAATGGCTGCCGGTCAGCCCTGCAACCTGGGAGGTCCCTCCACAGAAACAATGATCCCTGGGAGTACCTCTGTCTGAGAGAGAGCCATCCCCAAGTTCCTGCCCTGATGCCAGAGAAATTTGTCTTTCAGATCCTTGCCCTGGAGCGGGAACTTAGAGAAAGCAGGACCTTGTAAGTTCACTTAATGATGCTGGCTTTTTAAGAGGAACATCTGAGTCTCTAGCAGCCTCTGTGTCACTGAGCCCCAATCTGCACTTGTTTTTACAGCCTGTGATTATGGGGACTTCTTTTCACAGCTCTGGGACCCTAGGATGAGCTTCTGGTATGGGGTTGGGACCCCTTGCTTCTCATGAGCAGCCTCTACAGAGATGCTCTCGCTCCTGATAAAAAAGCAGCACTTGGGGGGTGCCCGACCAGCCCGTTCTGCACCTCTACCTCTCCTACCAGTCACAGTGTGCTTTCTTCTCTACTTTTCTAGCGGTAGGATTTCCATTCAGGCAGCTTTCATGTGGTTCTGGATGATGGTTGTTCTGTATTTTAGTTGTAATTTTGATGTGGTTGTGGGAGATGACAAATACAAGCATTTATCTACGTGGTCATCTTCATAAATATACATTTAAAAATTGAATGATAATTGAATTTTAAGTGTAGCCAAGTTTAATTTTGTGGGTTATTGATGTAGGTAGTTGGAAGAAAGGGAATAAATATATCTGACCATGTTTCAAAGGTTTTTGACCATTCAGAAGACATGTTGTAATGAAAATAATAATTTTCAATTCTTTTGGAGTTAAAAATACCTAGAACCAAATCTTGGCTCTTCTATTTACTACTCAGCAGGGTTTAGAAAAGTTGCTTATCTCTGAAAGCCTCGTTTTTCTTACATGTACACGTAAAATAACCTTCTCATGGAATTGTTAAAATTAAATTCAATAAGATAAAATAAAATGAACGAATGAATTTAGTTCAACAATATGTAAGATAGCCACTCCTCAGTGCTAATTCTCAAAGTAGTTTGGTGTGCATACATGTAAGAGTTACAGTGCTGATAGGTGGAGAGCATGTAGTTTGAAAATGACCCTGGATGCTTCTAGAATATTCACCTCCCTAGATTCATACATGTGATTTGGCTTCTCTAAGCCAATATTTTTCCTAAACCATTTGTTCAAACATCATTTAACAAATCCAAAGCTCATGACACACAACCCCTCTCCTAAGTTCTCCACCTCTGTCTCAACATGTTAGGTTTGTTTCTGAGTTCCCAGTCAGTCTGGCAGAAATCTATCAGATGGACATTCCCATTCGATAGCTCCCTTTACCCATTTCTGCTTCCTTTCTTTTCCTTCAACAGGTGGTACTTTTCAACAAACCTCTGTACCTTTACTTTGTCTGCTATCCAGAAAAATCAACTTGTATTAGCTAGGACTGAGCAAGCTCCAGGAGAACAGGTATTCAGATGAGAATGGGGACTGATTACTCACCACCCAGCTGGTAATGAGGACTTGGTGGTGATGGCATGCCAATAGCCCCTAGTACCCGGTGGTGATCTGATTATTAAAACCCTTATAAGTAGTGGCCTGGGCCAGCATGCTAATAGAGGTGAATGCACAGGCCAGTACAATGAGATGGGTATTTGAAAGGTATAGGGGAAAGGGATGATATACATAAGGACAGTGCAATTGCATAGTTGCTATTAGGTTACATGTATAACCAAGAAGTGGATAAAAAGTTGAAGGCAATTGTCATAGTTTAATGCTGAGTATGAGATTCAGAAATTTTCTTCAGCAGATTAAGAAGCCTTCATCTCATGCAGTGGATGAGAAGGAATACCAAGTACAGGAATGGATTGAGTGGCTGAACTCCAATGGTGGTTGAAAGACCTACAGAAACAGGTCTGTTATTCCAAAATCAGAGCCCTCCTTGGGAAAGAAAACCTGGGACCTGACACATGAGACGTGGATATCCCAGATGTCCCTGAAGATTTTGACTCTGAAGGCTTCTTTTGAGGCTTTGAGTCTGTAGGACTGAGTCCTCTCTTTCCTCTATAGAGACACTGCCAAGGTCTCTTTCCAACAAGGCAAGAGCTATTCTCTCTAGGGGCTGCATCCATCTCTTCTCCTGGGTGCTGGGTCTATGACCAAAGTTAAGGCACAACATAATCATTTGGGACCATACCAGGCCTAAAGAGAAAGGAAAGACTCTATATATCAAAAGAGCTGCAAAAATAAGCCATCATGTACCAACAGGGACTGTGGCAGTCCTTTCTGTGAGAGGAGATTCCAAGGGTACTTGATTAAAGTGTTACCAGAGAAATTAGGGGGTCCAATATCCCCAACACTAATGGGTGTGGGGTGGATCTTGTAAAGTTCCATGCCCCTTAAACCAAGTCCTGAAAGAGGAACAGCTAGGGTTTCAGTAGAGTCCAAAGCAGGGCCAGTGTCCAGAGTTTCCATTCCATGTTGCAGCTGGATCCAGTTAAGCATTAAGGCTAATTATAGACCATTGGTCCATTGTATGGGTCCCACATGGCTGTGAGCATATGGGGAGTGCAGAGGAGCATGCCATATGCACCTATGCAACAGGAGTCATCATCGGAGCACAGACAAGCAGAAGAGACAAGAGAGCACACTCATTTGTCTAGGAGTTAAAATATTCAGGATTTACACCCTTGTTGTAGCCATGCCTATTCTGGTCACTGACTCACTTCCAGGTGTGGCTGACAGGTAAGCATCTTCCCTCATCACTTAGACCTTACTGGGCATGTGTCCAAGCTGCCTTTGTCCAGTCCCTTCCACCATTGATCAGTGAGGAACATATTTGGAGAGTATTAAATTAGCAAACCTGTGTAAATGGCATGTATATATTATTTACTCTTCCTTTTACTCCCTTCCTGTTAGTAATGACCAAATTATTACAACGATATCAAAAGAGGCTGGAACATAAGGCTGGATAAGAAAGGGTTTATTGACTTTGGAGCAGTCTGTCTGTATACAAGACTTCACACCTGACAAGATGCCCAGGAAATGGTGTAAACTTACTGCTAGAGTGGCTCCTAGAGACCTGGGAAAAAAGAATTATCCATGCTAAGCTAAATTGAAATGCCAGAATTTTTGTGGGAGACAGTAGATATCAAAGGATTAAAAAGCTCAAGAAATGAGCACAATGGATTGAATATATTATGTGAACCCAGGAGACCCATCAGAATATTATGTTCATAGGAGGGTCTAGATAATATATCATTCACTGAGGCCATCAGGAATGTGCTTGTGAGAGGGGCACCATCGCCCAAAATTTTCTAGGCTTTAAAATGGAAAGTCCAGTGTTCTGGGAGCCTCCTCAATCCTAGGCAAACTGCACTGTTGGTCACTCTAAACTAGAACTATTAAATGTTGGCATGGTGGATACATAACTGTTATGGCTACAGTGGGAGAGATGGAGGCCAACAGCATAAATTCTCACTTACCAACACCAATCTAACTAATCCCTCCTCTGAATGTTCAACCTATTATCAAAGACTGAACTGACAGCTCCTCAAGCTGTTGGCAAGCCAGCTACATTGAGTCTCTTCCATCCTGGAAAGACCAGCCATTTTTTTCCCATAGGAGTAGACATATATTTTGGGTGTGAGTTTGTCTTGCTTACCCAGAGGACTTTAGCTAGCAGTACTAGTTGGGTTGTTGTGAATTCTAACTGGTTAGATTCCTCATAATTAAGAGTAGGATTTATTTTCTGGGGAAACTCCTTTAATAACTGCTTTCATTGTGATTATTACAAGTCATTAAAAGTATTTTATATTGTCTTGCTCATTTGGAAGTAGGCTAAGAATATCTGGCAATACCATCTGCCATTTATTTTAACTTTTTTGATATGTAGAGACAAAATTCAGAGATGTCACAGTTGTTTTTTATGTTTCCTTTTTCTATAAATTATGTTCTTTTCTGGTTATGACTAAGTGTAATTGGAGTATGATGTGGGTTATTTTTTTTACAGTGTTATATATTTTGTAACTATCTTTTCATTTTAATAGTATTGTTGAGCAGTAATAAGACCATGCATTTGTACTTAAAATGTTATTAAAGTGTATCAAAGACAGTATAAAAATTTCACAAGCACTTGGACATGGTTCTTGCTTAGTATTAAGAAAGTATTATTTAGAAGATTCTTTCTAACATCAATTCATGTCATGAAAGGTAGCAAAATAGGATGATAAAATAAAAAAATTAATAACAATCTTAATGTTAGAGACAATACCGTATCATATATTGACTTCAATATATGGTAATATTATTAAAGTAGTAATCAAAATATATATATATATATCTCACCCCACCAGTGTGGCTCAATGGTTGAGTGTTGACCTAGAAACCATAAGGTCCTGATTAGATTCCTGGTCAGGGTACATGCCTGGGTTGCAGCTTGATCCCCAGTGTGGAGTGTCCAGGAGGCAGCCAATAAATGATTCTCTCTCATCATTGATGTTCCTATCACTCTCATCCTCTCTCTTCCTCTCCAAAATCAATAAAATATATTGCAATCAATGTAATGTTATATTTAAAGAGCTTTAGGACTCATTAAATTATATGGATTCCCATGGCAAGTGTTCTTCTTAATATGGGGAAGCATCATGGCTTTCTCCAAGAGCACAAGCCAGGCCTCTGACAAAGAGGAATTTCACTGAGAGGAGGAACAAGTGAAAGTATTGTGGGAAATAAAATTATATTAAATATTAGCATACAAACTTCTTTTTCACTTCTGCTCGTAGGTGCTTTAAAAGAAACAACTTATGTATGTTTAAAATAGAGTGATTAGACCATCCTATATAATAAAAAGGTAATATGCAAATTGACCATCAGTCCAACACACAAGATGGCTGCCCCCATGTGGACACAAGATGGCCGGCAGGGCAGGCCAATTGTGGGCGATTAGGCTAGCAGGAAAGGGCAGTTGGGGGGGGGGACCAGGCCTGCAGGGGAGGGCAGTTAGGGGCAACCAGGCTTTCAAGGGAGGGTAGTTAGGGGTGATTGGGCCAGCAGGGAAAGGCAGTTGGGAGCAACCAGGCCTACAGGGGAGGACAGTTAGGGGCAATCGCGCCTGCAGGGGAGCAGTTAGGCATCGATTAGGCTGGCAGGGGAGTGTTTAGGGGGTAATCAGACTGGCAGGCAGAAGTGGTTAGGGGCAATCAGGCAGGCTGTCAGATGAGTAATTGGGAGCCAGCAGTCCTGAATTGTGAGAGGGATGTCTGACTGCCCATTTAGGCCTGATTCCACTGGGATCTGGCAGTTAGATACCTTTTCAGGGGTCCCAGATTGGGGAGGGTACAGGCTGGGCTGAGGGACACACACACACTAGTGCTGAATTTCATGCACCAGGCCTCTAGTTATGAATAAGATGTAGAAAATTTCCCACCAAGGCTTCTATTGCTCTGGGGATGGGTGCATGTTTGAGAATAAAATAAAGGTTTTGGCAAAAGTTGGTTTATAGTTGTTCATATGGAAAGTAATAAAATAATAAACAGTAATGCAAGAATAAAATAGGTGTGTTGCATACTCAGAATTAAACACCTACATTTGCCACCCCCATAAAAAGAATTTAGCAAGAAAATAGAAGAAACAAATGGTACAAAGAAAGTTAACACAAGTATACCAAACATAAAAGTTATTCCAATATATGTAAATGGTTTCAACAGATATACTAGTAGAAGGCAAAGACTCCGTTGATGGTTTTAAAAAGAAAATCCAGTTATAAGGAACCTATACATTTTTAGATACACAACTAAAACAAAAAGAATGTTAAAGAGAAAGAGAACAAAAACAATAGAAAAATACACAGAAATACAAAGCAGCAACATTAACTATGATAAAGAGTGAAATTTGTATTGATAAAAAATATGCAAAAAATATAATTATGAAAATGAGAACAATAATGTAGTAACAAATATAGAAAAAAATAAGTAATTATATGTGAAACTATTCTATAATATTTAGTCTCAAGAAAATAAATGTCTGGGATAAAAAAAAATTATTGAAATTGAGTTAAGAGCTAGGAAAATTCAACAACAAAAAATAACCACAGGAGAAATAAAAAATGTATTAAATTTTTTTTCTAAAAACATCTGCACTCATAGCATTCCCAAAACAGTTATTGCCTATGCTATCTTAACTGTCCCCAAGTATAAAGCATGCTAAAATCTTTTCAGTGGATTTTATAATGCTGAGATGACCTTGGTTAATACAAATTTTGGTAAAACACTAAGAAAAATACCAATATAGCTATGAGAAATTATTAAGTTATTTGAATAAGTAAACTCATGGTTCTATTTTTTCTAGAATAAGCTACATAGGGTTGCTTACATAGACTACAAATCAAACCCTTGTGATAAAGTGTTTGCCCTCATAATCTTCAATTTTGGGTTTGCATATGAAAATGCTGTTCTTGGTTTTTCTTTACTTATAATATATATAACATGTCCTATTAGCTTTTTAGTTATAGAGACCTTTCATTGAACTTGGGTTCTTCCCACTTTGGTGATGAGAATTGTCCAAGTAAATTTTTTTTAATTTTGTTTTGTTGGATTTGCTGATATTTTGAACAGGTTACTTTCCCCACTTATTTTTCTGGGTGTTTACAGCTAAATTAAAAAAAAATCTACTTATTTTCCTCCAGCTTTAGTGACATATACTTGACATGTAGCATTGTGTAAGTTTAGTGTGCATAATGTGATGATTTGCTACACAAAATTGTAAAACGTATACCACAATAAGGTTAGTTAAGACATCTTTCACATCACATAATCACAGTTTTATTGTGGTTATTGTTATGAGGTCATTAAAGCTCTACTCTCTATCAACCTTCAAGTATGTAGTACAGTGCCATTAACTGTAGTCAGCATACTGTACATTGGATCCATACTTTACATTTGGTACTTATAAGTTTGTACCCTTTAGCCAACATCTTCATTCCCCCAACCCCTGTCCAGCATTGTGGCTATAACTAATGCTGTATTGTAAAAGCGACTATGTGATGTGGTGGGTATGTTAATTAGCTAATTTGGCAATCATTTCACAATGAATGTATTATCATATCATCATGCTGTCCACTTTAAATATATATAATTTTCTTTGTCAATTATATTACAATAAAGCTGGAAAATGTTAATAACATCTAAAACACGTTCACAAAAACATCTAGAAATATTTAGTCACTTATCTGGGCCCAGTGGCCCAGTCAAGATGACATGCAAAACTAACCATCATGAAGTTCAAATAACAGACTGTCATTCAGTGGTAGTTTGTGGAGCTGGGATTCAAATAAATTCTGTTTAACTTCATATTGTTTACTCCTATGTCATATTATCCATCATCTAGCAAATGTGTGATTTGGTAGTGTAATGTTTTACAAATATTTTAAAAGATTATTTGAACCTGTATTCAATAATCCAATTGGTCTAGCTAGCCATCAATGGACAGGTATTGTATTAGTGTTTTACTCTATTACCAAATTCTGAAACTTGTGACTGTAGCCAGGTACTTGAACTAAGTTTGAGGTCATTTGGGACCATGAAGATGTATTATAATACCCTTCTGAGGTAATAGTTCTCACAGTTAGAAGAGCATGTACTTCTATTGGTTTTTTTTTTTTTTTTTTAGTAATACAGGGGCCTTTCCACTGACTCATCCTTATATTTGTTTCCAGAGCTTTTGGACAGGAACACTTAACACCGTGGTTTTCTGGGATTAGGGATAGACTGTAGTCATAGATCAGGAAGAAGCTATTAAGGTCACCTTGAAATCCAGTCTGTGGCTTTCTTTTGTTTTTATTATTTGTCCTATGCTATAATCTGTTGAGCTCATTTTTCAGACGCATCTAAATGAGAAGGACATAAGGAATATGGATACAATAGGAGCTTGTGTAACCAGAGTATGTTGTTAGGTCCTTAAATGGCCCAATGAAAGGCATGTGAGGGCTCTGCTGTTTTTCAGAGTGTTTGCCATGAGTAGCCAGGGATAACGTTTGTGCTTTGTACCAGGAATTATTATATTTCTTGCCTCAGACAAAGTCAAGCAAAGAAAACAGAGCTGTGGTTAGCTGTGAGTCAGACTTCTGACCTAGAAGGGGCTTCTCCATGCTCCGTCCTATTCCCTAGTTGTCCAACAGAATCCGGGAAAGCTGCCAAGCTCTGGGTGTTGCAGGCACAGGTAAAGCCTTATGCTGGACCACCATGGCGTTGTGTGCGACGGAGCCAGATTACATTAGCCCTTTTAGAACAGTTTCAGGAAGAGCAACTGACGGGAACACTGAGTGCTCTCTCCACCTAGTACATGATTCCAGCAAGATAATTGACAACAGTTTCATCATTGGGAATCTTCAAGGTTGGTAAAAAATTGTAAAGTTCTCATTGATTCATTTCACACTTCTCTAAATACACACAAACCCCAGGAGACAAACCTTTATGTGGGAAGGAGGTTTGTCTGGAACTGTAGAGATTGACTGTAGTTCCTGCACATAGTGACAGGATCAACCCAATCTCCTTCCCTAAATCAACCCTACCTTCCGTCATTGAAACAGTACCTCTTCTCCTCTCATATCAAATTCTCCAGGAAAGCATTCTCACAAAGATAAAACGCCTTATGTCTTCAAGACCGAGCATGCTTTTAAGATTGAGAAATATTCCTTTGTGGGGAGCCAGCGTCGTGGACTGATGTGACCAGATACCTGTGGCCTGCACTAACATGGTAACAGCCACTGCTCTTTCAGCTGTGTTGTGTTCACGGGAGTAGAGTTTCAAAACTGCCAGACAACTCCTCCCAACCCAGAAGCCAGGTTACCAGGGAAAGGTCAAAGACACGTCTCCTAGGAAAATATAACAAACTTGAGAATGTGGATGTCCTCTAGCCTCCAGGTTCCTACTAAGGTCCCATAAAGGGTAGCAGAGAACTCCTGGACAGTAGGGCCCAGCCGAATGCCAGAGCCTCCTGAGATGGCTCTGGGAGGCCCAGAGAGCATCTGTTCTATGAGGGCAGTGACCTCATCTCTCAGTCAGGGAGGCACTCATCCTAGGGCTTTCTCTGTACTACGAAGCTACTCTAGTTCAGTGGTCGGCAAACCGAGGCTCGAGAGCCACATGCCTCAATCAGATTGAGGACGCTTTTAGCAAAGGCCAGCTTAGGAGTACCCTAATTAAGTTCATAACAATGTACCTACCTATGTAGCTTAAGTTTAAAAGATTTGGCTTTCAAAAGAAATTTCATTCGTTGTACTGTTGAGATTTGGCTCTGTTGACTAGTGAGTTTGCCGACCACTGCTCTAGTTGATCACAACAGCCCATGCAAAATAGTCAGGTTTACAGGGATCTCAGTGACCCTGCATAACCTCTAACATGTCCAAACCCAGAACATGTATTTCAAGGCTACAAGCATTAGCATCATACTATCCTGGAGGTCTCCAATACCCTCCTGAAGGTATTAGTCCTTGCCTGTACTGGCCCTTCATCGCCATCAGTTTACACAGAATTTTAAGCTGCATAATATTTAGCTTTTAGTTCCTGTTCTCTGCCTAAACATATTGATAAAAAAAAAGATTCTCATTGGCAATGAGGAAATATCATATTTTATATTTTCTGCTACCAGCATAGTTCAGGGTGCTGCTAAATATTCTACACCGCATAGGATAGCCCTTCACAAGGTATCTAGGCCAAAATGTCAAAACTGCCAAGGCTGAGAAACCCTGCTTCAGCATGACCCAAATTAGTGATTTACAAGAAATGTAGCTCTGGCCAGTGTTGGTAAGTGGTTAGAACATCGGCCCACACTGAAGGGTCTCAGGTTTGATTTCTGGCAAGGGCAGGTACCTGGGTTGCATGTTCCATCCCTGGCCTCTGCCAGGTGCCTGCAGGAGGCAACCAACCGATGTGTCTTTCTAATTGATGTTTCTCTCTCTCTTTTCCTTTCCTCCTTTTCTTTCTTCTCTGCCCCCCCCCCCCCCTTACTCCCTTTGAAAAAGCAATGGGGAAAAATATCCTCTGGTGAGGAGGGAAGAGAGAGAGAGAGAGAGAGAGAGAGAGAGAGAGAGAGAGAGAGAGAGAGAGAAGAAAGAAAGAGAGGCAGGCAATTCTTAAGAGCATTTGAAAGAAAGATTCATACTATTGGCCTATCACAGATTAAATGGTATTTATAGAATGCTCTGACCACCAACTTTATTATTGATTTAAAATGACATAGCAATATTTGCTTACACATGTCCCAGAATGAAATGCTGCACCAAACAGTTTAGAAATACAAAGTTCATAATTCTAAGATTGTTTTGAATCTTAACATTGAAAGTCAGAATTACATACCACCAAAATATAGAATAATTTACATGTCTGTGTATATTTTTGCCTATAAACAAGCAACTTTATCTTGAAGGGAGTTCAAAGAATTGGCAGCCAGCTGCCTGAGTGAATTTCATCATTTAAAATTAATTTCTTAAGAGTTTCCTAATTTAAGACAGATTCCATAATAGCCCTTGTTGAAACTTTTATAGATCTGATGTTAAAAAAAAGATAGAGAGCATGTGAAATTGGTACCTGGGTTCACGGCCCTTGCTGGATACAGGCTGCTAGGCCTCACCAAGACATTTATGCTTCCTGGCTTCCAGTCTCTGAACCATGTGTGCTGACCTACATGACTTATACAGTCTTTTCTAATTTTTAAACTTTTGTGAGTCTAAGATATGGATCATTTAAAAAAATTTGTGAGTAAACTGTAAATTTTCTTTCCATTTTTTTCCAGGGTCATTTTCATGCCTTCTCAATAGGACATTAGGGAAAATTATTGTAAGGTAATTCAATTTCCCAATGCTTTGGCTTATATTTGGACTACATGAATAAATGACACCATACTGCAGAACTGAAGGTTAGCTGGTGTTGTCACAAGTTCCCACAAAACCTTCTTTCAATTGTATCATGGAATACATGAGCCTGACTTTCCCAATGTCTTCACAAGGCACTTGATTTAGAGAGCATGTCTGTTCTTTCAGATGACATTGTTCATGAGTTCTGTGTGGGAGGTCTTCAAAATTTATATTTATTTAAAAAAATTTTTAAAAACTAGAGTTTCATGGCTGGGGTGGTCAGACTGCCACAATTGTTAGGGGATAATCGATAATTGGCTGTAGCAATGCAAAGACATTTGATTTCTGTCTAGAAAGCTGATGATGCTTGTTGATTCTTTAGTGTATTGGCAAATTTTTTATTTTTTTCTAAGCATTTAACCTTACAGTGATAATCCACAAGTCACCTCTTGTTGGTCCAGACATATAAATGCATCTATAAAATGTCAAAATGTCGTGCCACTGTTTTGGGTCTGTTCATAAAGTTATCACATTCCCCCAAATTTCTTATAACAAAAATATATTTTTGATTAGTTTATATATATATATATATATATATATATATATATATATATATATATATACTTATTCTTTAATCAGACTTTATCTGTGGGGTAGGGATAGGGGTGTGGTGTGTGTGTGTGAAAAATCATTACAAATTAAAAAGGTAAGATCTCTGGCTTGATTTATCACAGAATTTTGTTTCCTAGATATAACTTTCTTTTATGAAGATCCCTCCAATGAGTTTATAAGTAAAAAACAAAAACAAATAGTTTCTTATGGTGGAAAATCTCTTTGGAAAACCTGGAAGAATGAGAAAAAAGAAAAAAAAATAGTATTTGTGAGTTCTGGAGATTATATAGTTTCCTGAACTCTCTGAGTGTTTAAAAATTTACTCACTTAAGGTGACACTCCTGACAAATCTCATGGATTATCCTCAATAGATTGCATTGTTCCTCTTTTATGCTCCACCTTGTGTGATTTTAAGAACTGAGTAGCTCTGATGTATTTTCAAGCCAAGCTAAATTGACCCACGACTTTACAAATTTAAATTCTTTATGAATTGGCTATGGGTTATTGGTTGATTAGAGTGATTCTAAAATAAATAGTGACATATGTTCTATGTTGCTAGGTCCAGTCATTTAACCCCACTGAATATTTGGGTTCTCATACATGTGTTGCCTGCATGCAGCTCTCGATATTTAACTCTTACAGTAATTTAGAGGCCTGTTTTTGAAGCAATCCATTTTCGGTAATAAGTCACCATTGTGTAGACTCCAGGTTTGTTCCTTTGACCACAGTTATCTCCCCAGCTCACAATCCCAATGAGATACCAGGTATCTTTAAGATCCTTTATGACTAATGGTCCCCCAGAGTCACCCTGAAGGAAAAAAAAAAAGAGAGAGAGAGGAAGAGAGAGAGAGAGAGAGAGAGAGAGAGAGAGAGAGAGAGAGAATATTACTTAAAAATAAAGCTTATTACTTAAGAATTCTGATGAAGCACATATTTTATTATTAGGCATATGTATAGATTACCAATTATAGGATAATGAATTGAAACATATATTTTAAAAGTTATAAAACCCTTTAAAAAGTCTATAAAATTTCAATGTTAATATTTTAATTTTTTCCTGCTTTATAGATATACTGGAGGCCCAGGGCACAAATTTGTGCACTAGTGGGTCCCTTACCCTGGCCTGAGGGATTGGGCCAAAACCAGCTACATCCCCTGAGGGGTCCCAGATTGAGAGAGGGCACAGGCCAGGCCGAGGGACCCACTGGTGCATGATCAGGGCCGGGGAAGGATGCGGGAGGTTGGCCAGCCCAGGAGGAACCATGGGAGAGCTCCAGGGTGTGTTCAGCCAGTCCTGCTCAGTCCTGATCAACAGAATCCCAGCAGCAAGCTAACCTATGGGTCAGAGTGTCTGCCCCCTGGTGGTCAGTGCACATCACAGCGACTGATAGACCAGTTGACTGCCCCTTGGTGGTCAGTACATGTCATAGTGAGCAGTTGAGTGGTCTTAGCATCATTAGCATATTATGCTTTGATTGGTTGAACCGACAACGGGGTGACTGGATATTTAGCATATTAGGCTTTTAATTTTTAGGATAATTGACAGATAAAATTGTATACATTTAAAGCAAACAACATAATGATTTGACATAATATACTTTGTGAAATGACCATCAGATTAACTAACATATCCTTCAGGTTAATTTACACATCTACCCCTCACATAGTTACTCTGTGTGTGTGTATGTGTGGGGGGGGCAGGTAATGCATAAAGTCTAAACAATTTCAAATACATAACACAGAAAGTCAAGCTGAAGTTGCTTTTCTTCTGACTCTAAGTAGAGTGCTTGGACTTCTGTTTTCTCAGACAGACTAAGCCCCCCACCATATACCCCAGAACAATTTCTGTATTTTTGTCTTGGACCCAGTGCCTGAGTCCCCTTCTTGATAACTTTCTCACTTTTTGTATAACTCTGGCTTATTACTCACTTGCACAGTCATGGGTTACGAATCTTATGTCGGCTTCCCAATCCAGGGAAGGCTCTTCATGAGCACCAATCCTTCCTGAGGCTTATCATTAATCTCAACGTTTGCCCAGATTCCCATATGCTGTCTGCTCCTAGACTCCTGTTGCCACCTTCCACTTATCTGTCATGGCATGGGCCTCTCTTTGGATTTCCTGAATTCTATCTGCCTTCCTCCACATTCTTAACAACTGAGGCCGGATGTGTGACAGACTGTTCCTGCCCAGCCTATATGCTACTTGTACATGTATGTAACATACCTTTTATGACAAAGGCTTCCCATATTTTGTAATCTGTGGGACTCTGGGAAGGGCTTGCTGCCACCTGATATTAATAACCCCATCATTTCATCAGGTAGAATCACCTCGTTGGGATTTTCAGGGATCTCACGTTATAGAGCAAGTGCCTCCAGGAAAAAACACACTTTGTACCTTGTCAGTACACATAAATGCAGGATAGATATTGGACAACAGAGAGGGACATGGTAAGGGCACTGGGTAGTCACAACATGGTCTAATCCATCTTTTGTGCATTTGCTACTTCTCACCTCTCATCCTCCTATGTGAGACTCAACAGGTTACCTGGGGTCCCCTCAAATATGAATTGTAACTTCACACCTTTATAATTGTGGCTATGCTCTTCCTCTTTCCTATAATATTATTTTCTTATTCTATAATTCGGCAAGGGCTATTTATCCTTCAGACCTCATTTAAATGTGATCTTTCTAGTACTTGCTGTAAAAACATTTGTTCTTCAACATTTATAACATCACATCATTGTTCATTGTTCCTGAATATTTCCTTTCTATATTTGAGCTCTTTAATAAAAGAGAGTTTTATGAATCTTTGGACTTCTAGTATTAAGGACATTTAATTTTATTATTTATTTTTCTTTTTAATCTTCACCCGAGTATATTTTTCCATTGATTTTTAGGGAGAGTAGAAGAGAGAGGGGAAGACAGGAACATCAATGTGAGAGAAACACATCGACTGGTTTCCTCCTGCACCAGCCCTGGGCTAGGGAGGAGCCTGTAACCAAGGTACGTGCCCTTGACTGGAATTGTACCCGGGACCCTTTGGTCCACAAGCCGATGCTCTATTACTGAGCAAAACCAGTGAGGGCAAGGACATTTAATTTTATTGGTTAGTTTTTTTGACAGTATCAAAGGAACTCTGCTTATTTTGTGCAACAAAACATCTAAAAATATGTATGTTGTGAAATTTGCATTTAGAAATTTTTGAACTGATAAGATATCTATAGTTTGTACTAGTATAAAGAACATAGAATATTTCTTAATTAAGATAAAAAAATTTGAGTTAATGATATAAAAATAATCTCTCTTCACTTACCCTGCAGGCATCATAAATGCCTTCCAGATATCCAGCACAAAACATCCCAAATTTTATATCACTGCCATATACATCTGGTTGCTTGCACACATCATCACTTATCATCTTGAGTCTGGCTTCTCGAAGCTCATTTTGAGATTCCCCTTAAGGAAAAACAAAATAAGTTTAGTGTTTGCGGTCAGCATTCTTAGTTAGAATTAAGTAAGGAGACATAATCCTAATCTTTTTCATACTAAAATTTTCAACACAGTATGAGTTTAATGTAAGTAGTTTATAGAGGAAAATGAAATTCTGTTTAAAACCTGGCACATTTAAATGATTTTTATCCATATCACATTTTTTTTTAATCCTCACCTGAGGACATATTATATATATTTATTTATTTCAGAGAGGAAGGAAGAAATATTGATAGGCTGCCTCCTGCACACCCTACATTGGGGATTGAGCAACCCAGACATGTGCCCTGATCTGGAATTGAACCGTTAATGCCTGCTTAATAAGTCAATTCTCAACCACTGATCCATGCTGGTTGGGCCTGAGAACATGATTTTATTGATTTGTAGAGAAAGAGGAAGAGAGAGAGAGAGAGAGAGAGAGAGAGAGAGAGAGAGAGAGAGAAATATCAATGAGAGAGTGAAACATCAACTGGTTGCCTCCTACAAGTGCCCTGACCAGGGAATGAACTCTCAACCTAGACATGTATCCTAACCAAAAATAAAACCTGAGACTTTTGGTGTATGGCATGATGTTCCAACCAACTGAACCACATGAAAAAGGCCCTTATCACATTTTGTTAATCCTCACCCAAGGATATTTTTTCATTGATTTTTTTAGGGAGAGAGGAAGAGAGAAGGAAAGGCAGAGAGAAACATTGATGTGGGAGAAACACATCAATTAGTTGCCTCCTGCATACACCCTGACCACAGCCTGGGCCAGGGAGGAGCCTGCAACCCAGTATGTGCCATTAAACGGAATTGAACCTGGGATCCTTAGGGCCACAGGCCAACATTCTATCCCCTGAGCCAAACTTGCTAGATGGGGAGCCTTATCATATTTTTATAAATAGCTGTACTAGCAAGAAATACCATTTTGTTTCTTTCCCTGGAAAAATCTTTGTATCTTTCCCTTAAAAATGATGCAGATATAGGGGTATCAGGCCTACATCTCTACTCAGCCACCCCTCGAATTAAAAACAACAACAACAAACTATGGATAATCATTTCTATGACTAGTTATATTGCCTTAAAGAAAGCAACACACTTCTCAGCTCATGTAATATCGAATAAAACGACATGGGACATCTATTTTGGGCCACATTAGTGAGAGGCATCCTTAGATCTTAGTAGAGACTGAAACTTAAAGGTTTATTCTTTAGAGTTTATTGTATTTAAATTGTATAGAGCTCTGTGAATGAATTTTGTCATTCTTAGAAGGCCCTTTCTCATGTTCTCATGCTCAGAGTTAAAGAAACCCTCTAGCTGTTGTACGTGTATATGTATGTACCTGAACCAGATTTTAGGATCCAGAGTCTGTCTAAGTATGGCCCCAAAATATTCAAAAATAAAATCATTTTTACTTGTTAGGAGACCAACTTAGTATTATTAAGTTAAATATTCTTAGAGAGGGGTATTGCATCGAGAACGGCACACAGAAATAGATATTGTTGAAGGAACTCCTTTGAAGTCTTCCTTAAAGCCAAACTGCCTCTCCCTCATTCCATGTGATGCTAACCAGGCTACCACTTACACAATCTGAGTATACCTGGACACAAACCGGGTCAAAAGAGGTATTTTCAGGGGTTAACATAGATTCTGGCAAAGAGAGAGATGTGTTCTTCCCTTGGTATCTATAGGTGGAGAGGAGGTAAATCCTGAGCTACTGTTGGCCACTTTGGAGCTGGAATCCCTCCATATAAAGGGGGAAACAGAGTGAGGAAATGGATTGATTCAGACATTCAGAAATTTACTGACATCATAAGAAGCCCTGAATCCAGTTGTGTCTGAAGCCAGAGTCATTTCTTTTTTCTTTTTTCAAAAATTTATTGATTTCAGAGAGGAAGGGAGAGGGAGAGAGAGATAGAAATATCAATGTTGAGAGAGAATCATTGATTGGCTGTCTCATGCACACTCCCTACTGGGGATTGAACCTGCAACCCATGCCCTTGACTGAAATCAAACCCAGGACCCTTCAGACTGCAGGCCAATGCTCTATCCACTAAGCCAAACCAGCTAGGCTAGCCAGACTCACTTATTCTTGATTTCCAAATTACAAGGGCAAAATTTGCCATTTCATCATTATCCTTTGCTTTAGCTAATCTGAGTTGAATTTTTGTCACTTGCAAAACAGGAGCCTTATCTAATCCAACCAAGTTATGGAAATGGCTGGCGATATTGATGGAAATTAAATCACACCCTGTGATCATTTTTTGAGATACCCACCACCATATTCAAGTGCTCCAAATCCTGTGATGTAGACAGTTGAATTTGGTCGGAAGGATGCAGAAGCTTCTGGCAAACAAACCCGGCGGATGTCATCAGTAAAGGTGACTCTGGGAGAAAACTGCACAACAGCGATGTCGTACACTCTTGCTGGGGAGTGATACTTCTCATGGAGAATAATCCTTTTGACATTTCTTTTCATTAGCGGAGGGTTGATTGTTGTTCCAAAGCTAACAGTCCAGTCACGTGGATTTGCATTCCTAGAAAAGGTGAGCAAATGAACAGAATATATAAACTGCGCTACAATAATTGCACTAGGCTAATAAAAGAGAAAATAGCATCCTGAAAATACTTGATTGCGCCAATAACTTTCTTTTGACTATTTAAATGGGATCTACTGCTACTATTTTGAAGGATAAAGCATATACAAAAAGCATCTTAGACCTGAATCTAATACCGAGTTATTAGATTTTAGAACTGCAAAGGCACATAAAATATCATTTATCTCTTCAGCCAATATTTATTGAACATCTATGTGCTGGGTCTTATTCAAAGTACCGAGGATAAAGTGGTGAACAAGACAGAAAAAGTTAGATTCTAATGAAGGAAAAAGAATGAAACAAATTAACAAATCCTATATAATAAAAGGCCAGCCACCATAAGCATAACAACGGGAATGACCAGAGACCAAAACCATCACTGCCCCTTTTCAGGCTGGCCCCACTCCCAAAGCAAGCGGTTAGGGGTGATCAGGAAGGCAGGCAGAGTGGTTAACGGTGATCAGGTAGGCAGATGGCCTCTTGCTGGGCTGATCCTGCCCCCAACCAAGCAGATAGGGGCATCAGATAGGCAGGCAAGTGGTTAAAGGTAATCAGATAGAGGTAGAAGGCCCCTAGCACAGCTGGCCCCATTCCCCAGCAAAAAAAGAAGGAGGCCCAGGCCATCTGTGGCAACCCTTTGGTAGATGTGCGGACAGCCAGTGATTGCCCACAGAGGGAGACCCGGGCCAGCCAAGCCATCGCACCCCATGCCTGCCCCCTGCAGAAGGAGGCCACCAGTGGCAGGGGAGGGGACATGCAGCGCTGCACAGATGGCAAGTAGTGGAAGTGATAGGGATGGGGCCAGCTGCCTGCAGGGGGATTAGTGAGGAATGACCAAATGACTGAACAGCAGGCTGCGTGTGGTGACCAGGCTGACAGAGGGGGGCAGTGAGGAGTGACCAGGTTGGTAGGGGGGCAATAGGGGCAATCAGGCTGGCAGGAGGGTAGTTGTTGGTGACCAGGCTGGCAATGGGGGCTGTTAGGGCCAATCAGGCTGGTAGGCAGAAGCTATTAGGAGCAGTCAGGCAGGCAAGCAGGTGAGCAGTTAGGGGCCAACCATCCTGAATTTTGAGAGGGATGTCCAGCAGTTGGACATTCTCTGAGGAGTCCTGGATTGGGAGGGCGCAGGCTGGACTGAGGGGACACCTCCTTGCATGAATTTCTTGCTTCAGGCCTCTAATGTGAATATAACTATTTATCATCTCTGACAGATGTGCAAACAAATAACCTGAGGAGCCAATTAAAATGCAGCTCCTGATTCCATATGGTGGAGATAGGGCTTGAGATTCTTACATTTTAAACAAATTCTGTAGTTATGTCAATGCTGCTGGTCTATGAACTATGTTTTGAGTGGCAAGATCGTATGGATATACCAGCACCTTTTTTTTTTTTTTTTTTTATCACCAAGGACTCAGTACTACTCTAGGAGCATTTTGTTTTGTCAAGTTCTCTTTAACTGTATTGTCCAGGACAGAATTCACTATTTTAGGCAGGATCTGACCAACCAAGAGTCTGATATCTCATTTATTATGGGTTCTGCATTTCTTTTAATGCAATCTAAATCACAATTGTAGTTTTGTGAATTGACTCTTGGTCGGTTATCCTCCAACAGAAATTTCTAAGCAATTTTCACAAGTTAAAGCATATCATGTAGTTCTTGCTATTACTCTAACACTAGAGGCCCAGTGCGTGAAATTCATACACGAGGGAGGGGGGCTCTCAGCCCAGCCTGCATCCTCTCCAATCCAAGACCCCCTGGGAGATGTCAAACTGCTGGTTTAGGAATCGGGCCCAAACTGGCAGTGGGCCATTGCCTCTCACAATCTGGAACCACGGGCTCCTAACTGCTCGCCTGCCTGCCTGCTTGATCAGCCCTAACCCCTCTGCCTGCCTGCCTGATCACCCCTAACCATTTCTGCCTAGGCCCCACACCTGGGACTCAGGATTCCTTCTTCTGGCCGCCACAAGCACCTGGAATCCAGGCTTCCCTCCCTCTGGTGGCTGCAAGCACTCTGGACCTGGGCCTGCTTCCCTGAGCCTGCCACAGCCACAGGTGACTGGGGATAGATGGCTTTGTCCTCTTCCTGGCTGCAGCCGGAGGTGCTGGCACCCGGGACCGCAGGGCAGGTGTCTTGTCCCGGGCCCAGCTTTGTCAGGAAGGATGTCTGGAAGCCATCAGGTCTAATTAGCATATTACCCTTTTATTAGTATTAATAAAGGCCTTTTGAAATTTCTGTTTTTCTTACCAGGATATTTGGTACTTGGGGAAGGTTATAAAGTGAACCTAGTCAGAAAGAAATCTGAGGATCTGATCAATGCCTATTCCAACTTTTCAAGTAAGTATGCAAATGTAACATTGTTTTAGAGAAGAACCCGAGTTTCTCATTTTACCTCAGGAATATTTGGGGGCATTGATTATTACTCAGAACATAATAAATCTCAGAGACATTTTTTTTTTTTAGCAGCAGTGGAGTCCAACGTAAGGTCTATAACTTACTTCTTAAAGCAGTGTGCAGCAGTGACGAGCCACGTATTGCTAATCAAGGTGGCCCCACACTGATGTACGTTATCACGCTGCAGGGAAGCTTGCCAAGGCCAGGCAGCCTTGGCCGCAATTTCTCCGGACATGATCCTGTTGACAATTAATGGAACAGCCCGTTTACCACAACCTGAAAGAGACGAGACTACTACTGAGTTTTAAGAAACGTGTTCGTCTTAATGCAGAGAACCTCTAATAGAGTACTACAATGCAATATTTTCACCTATCATTGTATAAACATGTACAATATTAATATCCCTCCTCTGTATTTACCAGTGTGTTGATGTTTTATTATTTCCCTCCCTTTATATTTGTGGAATACATTGCCTGTGGAATGTACAGCTGTGGAATGTACAGCTGCAAAGGGTTGGCACACTTCAAAGTGTGTATCCTAAGGACCTGTGGTATCAATTATCTACATGTCCTGGGAGCTCATACTGAGATCACTGTTTCTCAATTTCAGGTGATTCAACAGTGTCACCTTGACATGAACTCTCACAAGAGAACTGACCAGACAAGTAATTGCCTAAGTGTTGGAGCTCCTTCTTCTTTGTATTTTTCTGAGTGGCCAGTTCTTAAAGTGTGCGTGAGGTAATGTATTGTGATCAGTCTCTCACCCTGCATGATGGAGGTTCCAGGTTTCCACATAAACATCACATTCACTATTGGTGGGAATAAGTGTGTACTCTGCTATGTGCATCAGATCAGAGGTTAGTCTGCTGCTTAGGGTTCCTGATAAGAATCAGCCTTCTTGTTGGAAATAAGCTAGCTTCACTTCTTGTAACTAATCAGGTATCAAAAAATAAAACTGATTTTATAGGCATTGATTACACTTCAACTGTGGCCAGTCATTTAAGAAGTCTCCATCACTCTGCCAATGCTCTAGTTTACAATTTTTCTCCTCTGGAAGACTTCTATAGTGTCCCAGTGTATCTCCCTGCCTCTAGTCTTGTCCCTCCAATCTGTTTTCCACATTGAAACTGAGTGATCTTTCTGATCTGAGTAAAACCCTTTAGTGATTTTTCAGTGCCCTCCAAATAAAGTCAAAATGTGTCAGCAGGATTCTGGTCTTTGATCATTATTAACCATGCCTCTTTCTGATACCTTCAATCCCCATTCTGTGTTCCAGCCACACTGACATTTTGCAATTATAAGACATGACCATGTCCTTTCTTTTTAGAAGACATTTTTATGTACTACTTCCTCTGCCAGGACTCCCATCCCACTCGTCATTTGGTCCATGGTCTCTCCTCTTTGCTGTCTCAGATCACGTTCTGACTGCACAAAATGAGGTTAGCTAATTCTCTGATTGACTCTCATAGCAGGGTGTACTTTTTCTGTCATAGCATTTATCACACCATTTTAACAATTCCTGATTTATTTGTGTCTTCCCTTAACTTCAAACTCTTAATTTTAGAAACAGTGTTGTGTCTTATTCACAATGATATTCATTTCCTGGCACTTAGTAGATATTAAAATGGTATTTGTTAAATGAATTAATGAATTAATGAATTAATTAAAATGTGTAGTGTGGCTTGTTTGCAAGGCACATAGATGAATGTGTTAATAGCTTTGCTCAAATTCATTACCACTTTTATAAAATCTTTCAAAAATTTGGTTACACTGATATAGAATAAAGAAGTGGAGCTGTTGTCACCATAAAGGTAAGATATATTAAGCAAATTGTATAGATCAGTCACAAATAATGGAATCTATCTCCTCTCCATCTCACGTTCTCATTTTATTTCTCAGCAGAAAGCACATTTGATAGCATTTAAAAATTAGAAAAGCAAGTCCATTTATTCCAAACCAGAAATATATATATTGTATACTTAACATCTTCAAAATGCTCAAAATTTCAATCATGTAAAATATTTCCTTAAAGATGAGAAAAGATCAATCTCAGGGCTAGAAATAAAAGTATTTCCATCTTGACCAATTGCTATTCTCTCCCAAGAAAAGTGGGACATGGATGGGAAATTATTAGCTAATATTTGAAGATACTGTTCTTTCTGATGTGGAAATAGAACTTGTTTTTATATGCTAACTAGACTTACATGCTTGGACAGTTAACTTCCCTGTTGATGAGCTCATTGCTGAAAAACAAAATAGAACAAAGAATAATAATTTGACATTCTCCTGACTGGCCTCCAAGACCTGAAATTATCAGGAAGTGTTGACCATACATGGATTCTAGACAGTACTCATCAGTCAGGAGAATGACTACCAGATGTAACAGGATATGTGCACAATTTTTGTAGAGACTTATAGGCAACCTCTAATTAGGTGCATAATACCTCAAGTAGTGGGTGTTTAGGGCACAAATAGTGAAGATTAAAATTCAAAAATAGTTTATATTATGACAGAACAGTGTTTTTCCAATGGTGCAGAAAACACCCTCTTTGGATTTCATCTTAGAAGATAGAAAAAGTGAGGAACTAGGGAGCAAGTAGGTGGGGTTTTGAGGCTCAAACCCAGGTCTGCTTTTATCTCTTCTGTTTAAGAGTTCACATAAGCCTTTCTTTGGTAAAAGGGTTTAGGAATAATAATAATAATAATAATAATAATAATAATAACAACATATTGAAAACACCTATGTGAACTGTACTTAAAATACTTCTAAAACATAGTCCCTAAATTATCAAAATGATTTTTTTCTGAAGAGTAAAAACTATTGTGCATTCTTATCCAATATCAATTATTGAACACATACTAAGATTAAATTCTGCTTATTTCCAACAAAGTTAGGGATCTGATACAGAAAGCATGAATACTTAAAGTTAAGTTGGTGGAAGGTTTCCTGCATACTGATGATTTTCAAGAACAAATTGCTTGCTGAGTAGAATAAAGATAAACTTTTATAAATTTCCACCAGTGGTATGTTTAGACCAATGTTTTCTGCATTTAACTTCTCATTGTGCAAAATAAAAAATTTTCTCCACCTTTTATAAGTCCTATTTGGAAAACTGGTGATGATGAACTTTGTAAATTGGAGTTTTGAAAATATTGAATTCAAAGATACCCTTGAAGGCATGCCCAAATTATTATATGGTAAAGAATCAATTTCTCAGGACACATTCTCAATGTTTACTCTATGGAAGGAACTCAATTTTCTATCAAATACTGTTTTTAGTAAATTTTTTATTTTACTTAAAAATTTTAATATATATATTTTAAATATATTTTATTGATATTTTACAGAGAGGAAGGGAGAGAGACAGAGAGCTAGAAACATCGATGAGAAACATCAACCAGCTGCCTCTTGCACACCCCCTACCGGGGAATGTGCCCGCAACCAAGGTACATGCCCTTGACCGGAATCAAACCCGGGACCTTTCAGTCCGCAGACCGACGCTCTACCACTGAGCCAAACCGGTTTCGGCTACTTAAAAAAATTTTAAATGCTGCACAGTAGTAATACACTAAAATGGAAAATAGCATAATGTTAAAATTCTTCAGTTAAAAATTCTTCAGCTTAGTGTGAGCACAATGCAAATATCTCTTTTCCAGGAATGATACCATGTTAAGTGTAAAGGTTGTAAGTGTGATTGGATTTTTAAGGGTTGACTTTTTATGGAGTATGATTATACCTAGACGTAAGCTACCTATATACAAGCCATTAGCTATTGAAGGTTTCTAATTTGTATCAATATTTTGTCTTTCCACATCTAGGAGCACAAAGAAACATGAACACCCTAGTCTTGAAAGTAACCCTGAGTCGGGAGTAATGTACCGGTAGTTAGTATTCTGGGTCTACAGCCTACAGGTAACATGATGGGAGCGGGAGCACTCCCACTGCAGGCAGGCAGTGAGCTGCTCTGCCACAGCCATGGCATTTGCAATGCCAAGATGTTGACTTTGGCTTTGCTTTCACACACTGCATCACATGAAGGACCCACACCACACACTTATTTGTCAAAAAAACCTCACATATTTTGGCAAATTTATGGAATAATTTGGGCTGCAGTTTTTTATTCCTTGGAACTCCCCCAAATTAAGTGTTTAGAGCAACATTTTTGCTTGTAAGAATAGCCTTGAGGTTTCTTAATGAGCTTTCCACTAAACAGGCCTTTCCTAAGTGCTAGCAAACACTGTTCTTTTTACATTTCTAAATTTGGAAACCTTCAAGTTTCTAGCTTTTTCTATTACCCATCTCTCACATTAATGCTTTCAGTTTCCAAAGTATATGCACAATTTACTAGTTTTGTACATGGTAATAGTCTATATATTCCATAGTGTGTGTATGTGCGTGTGTTTTTCTCCCTATATCCTCATGGTATTTCTATGATTTCAGGAAGAACAAACATTATCATTACAATTTTATAGATGAGAAAATGAAGCAAAGTCCTGGGCCAATTACTTGGTTGGTCCTGCAGTGACTCAGTGGGGTTAGAATTAGTCAGGTAACTCATAAATCAGGTTCTCCATCAGCACATCCTACCCTTAATCTACTCCAGTCATTAAAAACAAACTGCAGTGTACAACCTGAGTCTGTAAGAAACAAAAAGATCAAGCAATCCATGACCATTTCACACCTCATTTCAAGTTTCAGATAGGTCAGGCTTTTAAATTCCTGCCAAGTTGACTGGTTATTGGGAATTAAATAGAACATATCATGTAACTTATCAGGATTGCCACTATTTCATAACCTCGATTCATTTGCTTTTCCACCTGACAAAGAAGGTGGATTAAGCGCTTGACAGTTTCTTCCCCCTCCGGTTGGGAGAGGTCCACAGCTTTATTCCTTGAGTAGCTGACTCTTTGCCACATCAGCAAACTCCTGCCCATCCCATTCACTCAGATTTTTGCTTCCTGGTCAGGTTTCCTCTTGAAGAGTCAGTCAGACCCTTACGAGGGCAGGGCACCCTGTTTCCCATCTGATATTAATCACTCTGATTCTCTCTGTGACGCCAAGGATGGTGTCCATTGGAATTTGTAGGGAAGTCTGCATTTGTCTGCCGGAAGTTGATGCAGCTTAATGTACAAGAGTAGACAGGTTTTTGTCTAGCTGGACTCATCAGGGTATGCTAATAAGGAATGGATTTTTAAGAGGTAAATCTTAAAAAACAGAATTTCTATAATGTGTTTGATCACAGAGCCATTTTAAATAGATACTCTCAAGAAATTAGAGATCTAGATCTGAACTTTACCTCCTTTAAACAATTAGAGTCCTTAATCTTTTGAGGCCTTCGTTCACATCTATAACATTTGCCTACTTCATAGGGATCTAGAAATTAGACGCAGCATATAAAGGGCATAGACAGGGCCTTGATAAAAGTTGATTCTCTATTTCAGAGAAGTGATAATGGTATAATTGTTTTGATAATTTTTTTCTAGGTTAGTGATTTTTACTTATTAATTATAAGATTACTTTAGTGGCTCCAAGGTGGTTTACCAACTTTCCAAATGCCCAGAGGAAAAAAGTTAACAAAAATCTCATAATTGCCCTAGCCAGATTGGCTCAGTTGATAGAATGTTGGCCTGTGGACTGAAGGGTCCTGGGAGCACATGCCCGGGTTTTGGGCTTGATCCCTAGTAGGGGGCATGCGGGAGGCAGCCAATCAATGATTCTCTCTCATCACTGATGTTTCTATCTCTATATCCCTTTCCCTTCCTCTCTGAAATCAATAAAATATATATTTTTAAATATGTAATAATTTCACTAAATACAGAAATCATCCATATCTTTGAGAGGCAACACATGAGTTTATGTTTAGGAAGGTCCCACCAGAAAAGCAGTTGTTGCTAAATGCTTAGTATTTTCACTTACTTAATCATGGAGGCAGTGGTGGATCAGATTAATTTTCTATTAATGGTAAAGGTTGGCCTTAATTTTGGGATGAGCAACAGTCACTTGACAACTAACCACAGACTTGCTTTCATCAGCGAATAATAAAGCCTTGAAATATTACCTTTTTAACTGAAAAAAATTAATCTTGATTCTAGCTATTATTTGGAATAGAAATATGTATGGCATGTAAGTTTAAGATGAGACACAACATGAGCCTAATAATTTCACATCACATGGAAAGGTGCCCACTTACCTTTAACTTGCACTGATGAGGCATTTATTGGCAAGGCTCTTGTGTTCCTTATCTTCTGGTGTAGGATGCTATGGATTTTCTTCTTCCTTACCGCCCTTGGCTCAGCAAAGGGGAACTGGAACACCATAACGACATCTGCTTTCACACCGTCGTGCTCTGGACTTTGAGACATAAGAGAGAGGTGACTATTCGAAGCAATAATCTGGTATCAACTAACACTCTTTCCTATATTTTCTTCCCTGGAATTATGCCTCAATTGTTGGGTTCACACAAAAATTAATTGACAATGGCTACAATTTTAAAGGAGTTTGTAAGATTATGATAACGTTGCTTGAATATTATGGCAAATCAGAATTTCAAAATAAAAAGCATGAAGTCCAGACATTTTCAGCAAATATGTTCCTTTTATCTCCTAAATATTGTATAATTTACCCATTTAATAAAATCCTTCTGGTGGTCACTAGTTAGTCAGCAAAGTTATAAGGAATTTGGAGTAAGTCGGTTACTAGGCATTGGTCTATGGGTGAGAAAAGTGGTTATTTCCTTCAAATAAATCTGTCTAAATATATTCATTTTCTTTAAGGAGATGAGTCATACAGGCCCATATATTTGCACCTATTATGTATATGTCTTGCTATGTGCTTTCCAAATAACACAATAGAAACCTCTGAGCAATTCCTGCTACTGATATGAGTCTTCCCCATCCACTACAACAAACAGAACATTTATTAACACAGAAACTTCTTTTTGTTTAGGTGTGCCTGCTGACACTGGGGCTTTATTACAGGTAAAACTAATTGTCCCAAACTGTAGTCAACTTTTCATTCTTAATATTTTTGAAATGACATATTTGTAAAAAAACAAACTAACAAACAAAAAAACCAATGTAATGCCTGCAGTGTTTTCCCCTGACACAGATTCTGGTAGTTCCAGATGTTGAATCCTGATTCTGTTTCACTTGGGAAACTTTGAACATATCACTGAACTTCCCCCTGCCCCAAGTTTTTGTTTTCTCCTTTACAAAATGGTGATCAGTGCTATGTCTTGAGACTGTTGTAGAGATGATGTTTACAAGAACCAAAGCCAAATCTTGGCTCCTAGAAATGCAGAATATATGAGAGTCTCTGTCCCCTTGGCCCTTTGTCCCATTAGGCTGTGACTCCGCCTTTGCCCAAACATACTTACGTCAGTCTGACTACTCGGTTCTTGATATAATGCTTATTCAAGGCCGAATCAATAAATATCTCATCCACCTGTTATCACAACAAGAGAGAAACTTTGTGTTAATAAAGGATTTCATAATAAGAATATACTCCTGATTAAATACTAAAGCAGTAGAAAAACGATTTAACATGAGTAATATCATTATTTACTCTACCCTCACAGTACAAAAGAGTAATTTGCAGAATTTTTAAAAATTACAGATGCTGGGGTTTAACTCCCAGAGTTTTAGTTAAAATTGGTATGGAAGGGACCTTGACATTCATATTGTAGGACTTTGGCCAGGTGATTCTGAATGTGCTGGTGTAGGTATCTTGGGTAGAGGATGCCTAAACACCATGGAAGGTAAAGCAGAAAATGACAGAGCAGCCACCGGGCATGAAGGTAGGTGTTGAGAAGTGCTGGAGAGAACTTGGCTCTTTCCTGGGTTTGAAGCCTATTCTGCTGCTCACAAACTGAGTCCATTTGAGCCTTACTTTCTTAACCTGTAAGACAATGACAATGCATGCTGCTCCCAGGATTTCAAGATTAAACACATATGAGATGTTGAATATATTATGGGAGTCAACTACTGATGGTTTTCTAGTCTCTCTCTGGGCATTTCCCGTCTCAGATTTCTTTGCAGGTCTTCAGCTGTATGTACACTACTAGTAGGAAAAAGGGACTAGGAATTTAGAAGAGAGATAATGATTTTTAGTAAGATTGTGTTTCAGGTCAGATAATAATTGTGTTACTCAGGTTATGTCACCAAGGAAGGAGAAGAAAAGCTACTGTTTTTAGTTGATATTCACAGTTTGAATTGCTTGTCTTCGCACTATTATGTTGTGGTTTCATCATGCCTAGATTTGGCTTGCAGTACCCTATCATTACCACTTGGTGGCAACAGTGTCATCAAAATGCTGGCACTGCATTTCTCATTGGTAGATCAGCCACACGTGCAAAAAACCATCTCCTACATCCTTATGGAAGGAGCAAGAAGACCAACTATCGCTTTGAAAAACACAAAAGATAGAAATAAATGGAAGGCTGTTTTAGGGATCAAGGAATACGTTATGACTTCCTTACCATCATTAGACATCCCTGCGAACTAAGAATTATATAGTTTCTCATTTTCTATAATAATAAAATCATAGTATGCTAATTAGATTAGATGTCCTTCCGTATGTCCTTCCAGAGGAAGCCAGGGCTGCGAGGGAAGCCCGGATCCTGGGTGCCAGAGGGAAGCCGGTGCCAGCAGCTGGGGGAAGGAAGGCCTACTCTTGCACAAATTTCGAGCATCAGGCCTCTAGTATTTAAATATAAAACTAAGACTCAGAGACATCATATTAATTTCTCTGGAATCACGTGAATAATAAACTTGGATTTAAACCCAGGTCTTCAGTCTGTAGGTCTTTTCTCATCAAATACACAACCACCCTGTTAAATGTGATATACAACTTACTTTAATTTTTTTTAAAGAACATATAATAGTGAATTATAAAATAGTTAGTTGGTTGACTTTAAAAGACAAAGTATAAAAGATGTAAAGATATACATTTGGTGATAGCTGTTCATTTAAGATCAAAAGCAGCACTTGGAAAACAGAAATTGCTAGGATCCAGAGTATGATTTTACTTGTGTTTAAATAAAAGCTTAAAGAGACTGAGGAGGTAAGGTTTATTTACTAGCAATGAAACAGTTTTTGAAAGATATGCTTTTGCAAGAGTGACATTATTATAATCACTTCTTTCTTGTAACCCACAACAAGTCCTATTACTCTGTTTTCTGGGGGAAATCGAAAAGAAAAGCAAGGACAAACTAAAAAAACACAAGAGAGATAAAAGTGAAAAATATTAAAAAGAAGAAAACTTAATAGCAGTTGGATATCTTTCAAAATTTGATTTGTAGTTATTCTATGAAATCCCAACCACAGTTGATCCCCTGGCCCTTTGTAACTTGTTGGTGAAGGCATTGAAGTAAGCTTTTGACGCTGGATGACATCATTCATATGGCAACATGCCTACTGAAAGACTATCTACACCCAGCATCACCTTCATCTTTGAATGACTCAATTGTCTGGGAAGATAGGAGCTGAAATAATAACAGAAGGAGAATCTGGGGAGCAGTAACTTCAGTAATCATAGAAATAAAGGACTTTCTTCCTTATAACTCAAATCCCAGGACCTAGCCTCATTGATTAGGTCTGGGGTGAGGCTCAGATTTCCAGGTGATCAGGTAGCTCGAGGAAAGCACTTTGAGAAATGCTAGGGCACAGGCTGGCTTAGGAGTATTGCACTAACTAACTTTATGATGGGAAAAATTAGAGAAAACACAAACATAAACTTTCTTGCTGACTGGCATTTACTAGTAGGTATGAACTAGCTTTCAAGAGACCCCAAATCATGTTTCCCTGGTAGATGGAGGCCTACCTCGTCAGAAACACTCCACCAACACTTTCTGGCATTCTACATTCCCAGAAATGTTGGAGGACACTTATGTTGTGTGCCAGCTTGTTATAAATTTATTATTTGTACCACCTAATAGAGTGAGTGGTTTCTAAATCTATCCTACTTCCCATCTGGGGCACTTGCAGAATTTTGTAGTTGGAGTTACTCTCCTAACGTTGAATAAGGACCCCCTTTCAGGGTAGTACCTCTTTGGGTTGGATGATTTTGAAATGCTAGTAATTGCACTGAGCTTAAGTTCTAAGAGGGCAATTGGAGGTTAGTTGGGTGTTTAATGAAAGAGTTAGGGAGAGGCTGTCAACTCAAACAAACAGACCTCACCCAACCATTCAATGATCATTCCCAAACTAACTCTGCTTACACACGTAGCCTCCTTTCACTGTCTGATGCTCCCAAATGAATCCTCTCTCAGCAGCCTTTGTATTCGCATAGGGGGAGTTTCAGGACCGAGAATGCAAACTTCAGATAGTTAAGCCACTGAAGATTGCCCAGTGAGGTATAAAAGCAGTTCCTTCCATCATCACACCAGATGAGCCCCAATGAACCAAAATATGCCATGAAGAAAACTTCAGATTCTGTTGATTTCTCATAATTATAACAAGACTGCCGAAACTGGTTTGGCTCAATGGTAGAGCGTCGGTCTGTGGACTGGGGGATCCCGGGTTCGATTCTGGTCAGGGGCATGTATGTACATTGGTTGCGGGCACATCCCTGGTAGGGGGTGTGCAGGAGGCAGCTGGTCGATGTTTCTCTCTCGTTGTTGTTTCTAGCTCTCTATCTCTCTCCCTTCCTCTCTGTAAAATATCAATAAAATATATTTTAAAAAAGAATAAAAAATAAAAAATAATTATAACAAGACTACCACATAAAGGGTGAATAAAAGATGCTTTTTAAAAATATGCCACTAAGCCTTAGTAAGGCTGAATGGATGTTGCTTGCTACAAGGGTGGAACTCAAGGTAGAAACAGAGAACAGAACACAATTGAATCGGAGCCTGCAGTCATAAAGTCAGACATTCAAGGGCCTCACCATGTGCCAATGGCCCCGACCCCCTTCAGCACCACCACTATATTTCAGGCTTGGCTATGCCCTTGCCCTTCTCAAGCTATTATTTTGGTCATAAGCACCCTCCCCCATTCTGCTAGCTCTGTGTTTCTGAAGCACAGCTCGCCTTCAAGGTCTGTTTCAGATGATACCTTCATTGGGATAATTCCTTGAACCTCAGAGTAATCATTTTTCCTCTTGTCTAATTTTTCTCATCCCTCTTAAACCTTCCACTCCTTAATGTAGTTAGTTACTTATGCAAATATGTTACTTCCTCTGCTAAATGGAAAACCCTTTCTCAATAGGCACTGTGATTCATCTTTTCATGCTCTACAATCTATAGGGATGCAGCATGTTTTTGTTGAGCAAATTAATAAAAGAAATTTATTTATCAGAAAGTCTTGGACATTTATGAGTTTTTAATGAGCTTTACGTCAAATTGTGATTAATGCTCCCAGAGAAAAAAAAATTGCCTGTGAATTGTTTGAAACATTTTCCTCCTTGTTGGCATTTTCAGATAACGTGATTCCTTGTGGAAAACGCCTCCATAATGAGAATACACTAGTTATGATAGAAGACTAGTATGACTGCTGTCTTCTACCTGTGCACCAGGCACAGACTCCATTGTATCATTGTATCTGAGCTCATTTGCTTTCACACCAACCTCTGAGGTAAATACTGTCCTATAGGTAAGTAAGTGAATTGCCCAAGGTGACACAGCAGTGAGCCAGCTGACCTCCGTGTGAGCACACAGGTGGCTCTCACTGAGGGTTCCTATCCATTTACATGTAGCAATAAGCATGTTGGGAGGGGGGGACCAGACATGCTGTTATACTCCTTTCCGAGGGCAGCCTGTTTTCTTTGCCCCCCCATAATAAAGGTCATATTACAATCTTTTAAAATTATTGTATCCAGATTTTTGGTGAAACCCAAAATTCAATGAGTGAATCATTATTCTAAGCATGTATAAAGCATGGCTAACCTGAGCATTGGGGGGGCTCCCAGGATTTGGGGGCTTGTTGACCTTCTGGGAATCAAGTCACTTCATTTTCACAAAAGTCCTCTTTATAACTCCCACAGCTTTGCACCCAGTGCGGTGTCTTTTGGAGAAGGCAGTTGGGTCCATTGTTATATGGGATCTGTGGGTGTGCGAGCAATTTCCTTGGAAGTGAGACATTCTGATTATTCTCAACCAGGAAGTAAGGATAGCACCCAATGAGTTGTATTGTTATGTGATGTTATTGCTTTTTATTGTTTCTTTTATTGTACTACTACTTCCTCAGTGTTTCTTTGTAAAATGCCAGAAGGAAACAGATATCTGTGACTAACCATATATCACAAGTAGCAATACATTGGATAAACTTATCTCAAATTGGTTTATATTCCTGAGATTGACAGGCAAAATAAAGTCATGGAATTAATATTTTTGCAATTAAGGGTGGTAAAGACATTATTAAGCATAGTTCATTTAAGTATATTCAAAAGCCTAGATCTCTGAGTGATCGTTTTTTCAAAGAGGAAAATATATAATTAGTCACTGTTTAAAGTTGTACCAAAGATGTTTAAACCTGAATGCTCAAAGCAAGGGATGATCATTATTTAGAAGATTCATTTCCTCTCCAGGTGATTGTCCTCAAAATGTCTAAATTTGATTATTCTTTCAAAAGGAGAGAGAGAGAGAATGAGAGAGAGAGAGAATAATTTATCTTAGACTCTCTTATAGTGCATGAATAATGAATAATAACATAATCAGGTTATCTAATAGAATGAAGATTGTGAAATATTTACATCTTTGTTAGGAAGTTTAGAGATAGCTAATATTGCTTCCTTTCACACAAAAACTTCCTCAGAAAACACATCCTTTCTCCAATCATAGATTGTTTATGTCCTTCTCCACACGCATACATTCTTGATAGCTCAATTGCTAGTTCTTCCTTTTCAGATTTAGTTCATTGGCATTAATAATAATTTAAAGAGTGTATATATGTTTTTTTTTGGGGGGGGGAGACACACCCAGTAAATGCAAATATATCCACTAACCTCCTTTCTCTATTACAATTGCTATCCACTTGGGAGTGTCATGAATTACTGGTTTCTGGTTACTGGTGTCTTCTCTGAAGAACTGTATGAAAGAAAGATGAGATATGACTGTGCCACTATCTCAGGGACCTGAAGTGTGTTTTAGCAGTATCTGAGCATGTATCCATTTTACTTTTACATCTCCATTTGCATCCAAACAACTAAATCCCAATTTATGAGGAAGAACAGGACTGCAGCCTGTTTGGCCTAGCCGTCTAGTGAGCACCCCTATGGGGCAGAGAGAAGAATCTGGTTTTATTCATTGGAATTTAGCAACAATAAATAGGAGTGGCTCGGGATGAGGCATGAGCCTTTCCTGTAATTCTCCTAGAGGTAACTTAGTGGGGAGTGGAGGGAAAGAGACACCTGCCTCATTTAAAGAGGGCTAAGACAATGCAAAGCCTTCCCTGAACATTGGAACCCTAGTTGATCTTCCTCTTCTTTGAAGTCCTTCCGTACTTACTTCCTCAACATACAACTTAATCCTTAATTATATCGTGTCATGCTATTGAATTTCACGTGTGTTACTCTCATCCCTCCAAAGGGATTCAGAGCAGCTTTAGGGAACAGATCATGTTTCCTTTCTTGTTAAGACTCAGATGCCGAAAATGTAAAGAGCTGAATAACCATGCCATGTGTTGGGAAATTTGGGAAAACAGATTGCTTAGTTCAATTGGGAAAACTGGCTCGCTGTATGGAGACTAACACCTGGGTCCCTGCCTAACATCACACTCAGAGGTAGACTCCAGATGCATTAAAGACCTAATGTAAAAGACCAAACTGTAAAGTTAATGGAAATTATAGTAGAAGGTGTTAATATAAAATTAGAGAGAGGGAACGACTTCATAAAAACCTTTAAAAACACAACAGTAAGGCAAAGAAAATTGATGAATACGATTATTTCAAAATTACAAATCTCTATTTTTAGGAAGTATGGCCCAAATTAATAGCAGGCAGAATGCATACGTATAATGTCCTTAGCCAATGGGTTGTTTACATCACAACACAAGGAACTCCTGCAAAGCAATGTTAATAAAGCAAAACAGCCTTAAAAGAACAACAGGCAAAGGAAAGGTACAGACAGTTGATGGAAACGAAAGCTCTAAAGGCTAACAAGTAGATATAACAATGCTCAAACTCATTAGCAATCAGAAAAATGCAAACTAAATCACAAAGACTGGTAAGATACAACTTAATGGTTGGCAGAAATTAGAAAGCTAACTAATGCCAGGTGTTAGCGAAGATGTTGGGACATGGGGATCCTCACGCATGCAGATGGGAGTGCACACTGATGCAGTCACTCTAAAGAGCAAGCCAACACCAATTAGTTAAATTGAGTGTATGCACACCTAATGACCCAGTAATTCTGCTTCCAGAAGAACTTGCATGGGTTCATAAGGGGATAAGGAGGAGGCAGTTTAGGGCAGCATTTCTTGGAATAATGGGAGGAGGTAAAACATGGTAGGTATATACTGTGAATCATCGTGTAGCTGCTAAGAGCAATTAATTAGATGCACATAGATTTTAACAAATCTGAGTAAAAATGTATGAAACAAAATATGATATAGTGGACTGAATATTTGTTTAACCAAAAACCTTCAAGTTAAAGATATCAGGAAGTGGGCAGATATTGGGAAGCAATCCTATCTAATAAAGAGGGAATATGCAAATTGACCATCGTACTGTCACACAGATGGCAGCGTCTGTAGCCACAAGATGGTGGTGCCCAATCCCCTCAGCCCCACTGGAGTCCCCCAGTCCTCTCAGCCCCGTCAGGGAGGGTAGCAGGTGCATGATGCAGCCGGATCCACCCTCAGCTCTCCAGCCACCCAGGGCCAGCCCAGATGCAGGCAAGCCTTGGATGGTGGCTGCCCAGCTGCCCAGAGCTGCCCAAGGCTCAGGTAACTAGGGCCAGCTTAGGCTTGCACTGCCTGCAGTGGCAGCATCAGATGTGTGATTTGGGCATCTTCCCCTGATTGCCAGGTTGCCTCCCACCCCTGAGGGCTTCTGGAGTGTGAGTGGGGGACAGGCCAGGCTGAGGGAACCCCCTCCAGAGCATGAATTTTCATGCGCCAGGCTTCTAGTTAGGACATAAATGAATTGGAGCCCTTACAAAAGAGAATCCAAGGGCTGTTTAGCTCCCTGCTCTCTGTCCTGTGAGATACCCCAAGAAGTCTATGGTCTGGCCTGAAAGAGGGCCCTCACAGAACCTGGTTATGCTGGTGCCATGACTTTAGACTTCCAGCCTTTGGAGCTGTGAGAGATGACTTTCTGTTGTCTACAAGCTACTCAGTCTGTGGTACTTTGGGAAGCAGCCAGACCTGACTAAGACAATGATTAATTAAAAGCATGTGCATACAAAACAACAAAAAAGTATTTTTTTCAAAAATGAATACAAACAGCCCTAACCTGTTTGGTTCAGTGGATAGAGCATCCGCCTGTGGACTGGAGGGTCCCAGGTTTGATTCCTGTCAAGGGCATGTATGTACATTGGTTGCGGGCACATCCCCAGTAGGGGGTGTGCAGGAGGCAGCTGATCGACGTTTCTCTCTCATTGATGTTTTTAACTATCCCTCTTCCCTTCTTTGTAAAAAAAATCAATAAAATATATTTTTTAAATGAATACAAACAAAAGTCTACTCATGAAATACAGAATGGTCACCTGCAGGGGGAGATGAAAGGAGTGTACTATGAAAATAAAGCATCATAAATAATGATACCTAGAGAAGGCCTTGCATGTACTCTGGATGACAGTGGGTCATTACCTAACTTAGCCTTTGCCTCTAAGGCTTCTCTATTCCTAGAAATGCATGCTGTATTGAAATGTAAAAATCTACTTCCAAACACAGTTTCTTTTATAGATGTATTTTATAATTTCTTTTGCTTTCTTTTAAAACGTCTATTACATTCTTGTCCATTCATTTCAATACAACCAATATTTTAGTTAGCCTAAAGCAACAACAATGTTGGGCAGAAAACATAAGATAAAACACAAAACACAGATTTTTAACTGTCCCAACATTTACTATAACATTTCCCATTGTTCAAAGAATTTGCATACCATTTTAACTACAGTATACTCACATTTTTCATTGAGGAAGTTATGTGGAGTTTCTCAGGATTAGAGGAATAAAGGAAGTACTAGGGTTTGTCTATAGTTTTTAACTGATATTCCTCAAGAACTGATTATAAATTCTATTTTTTAAGGTGCCAAGAACATAGAAGAATTTAAGGATGTATATCAATATATAAATGATTATTAATTTGGGGGTGTGTGAAACTTCAATATAGAATAAGTATGCATGATTTAATGATAATTGGAAAATATACATTATAAATCTCATCTCTATATTTACCATATGCTGTAATTAAAAATGCCTAGGACAAAGATTGGATGGTGATATGGAAAAATATAAATTAATTTAAGGAAAAAAAGAAAATACTTTGAGAGTAAAAAAAGGTTCTTTGACTAAAACAAACCAATACCAGTGTTATTTTTACATCTTTAAAATAACTATACGTCTGTGTTAACAGGAAAGGTAACTTGAGCTCAGTGTCTAAGTGAGCATTCACAGATATCCTGAGCAGAATTATTGTACAGCTAGTTTTTTTTTCTCTTTTAGGAGCATTCTTTAATTTTAGTTTTAAAAATGTGTTAGAATTTCATTGAACTAAATTGTAATAAGTCTGAATATTTTAATTTTATTACTATGTTTATAAGAGAAAATGAATATTTATGATCATATTTCCTCATATATTTAAAAATCTTTAAAATTTTAAAATGTGGCCGAAACCGGTTTGGCTCAGTGGATAGAGTGTTGGCCTACAGACTGAAAGGTCCCAGGTTCGATTCCAGTCAGGGGCATATACCTTGGTTGCGGGCACGTCCCCAGTAGGGGGTGTGCAAGAGGCAGCTGATGGATGTTTCCCTCTCATTGATGTTTCTAACTCTCTATCCCTCTCTCTTCCTCTCTGTGAAAAATCAATAAAATATATTTAATAAATAAATAAATAAATAATAATTTTTTTAAATGTGGTCTCCCAAAACAAGCATGTGTCTTACAAATATCCACATTTGATATGATTAAGCTTTCCCATTTAAGTCATATTGTGGCCTCAGTTCTCTCACCTTTAGATGAAGTAGTTGAGTCAGAAAGAGTAGTTTATCAGAACGACCCATTTGTTAACATGCTGATGCCCTTGCTCCCCTATCCTGCCCTTCCTTCCCATCACGCACTGATTCAGTGGGTCTGGAGCGGGACCTCGGCATCTACAAGAGGATTCTGGTGCAGGTCGAAACTTACATTTCAAAAAATATTGAGTGAAACGATCTACAAAACCCTTTCTACCTGCATTATTATCCTATGATAGAAATAATTGTATCTGACTTACCAAGCTTTCACTTATCTCTTTCAGGTCCTTAAGTTGGTATACGCCATTGTGTCCAGAATTCCCATTGGTTCGTGCATCTAAAATTTTAAAGATACCATGATAATACTCCGTTTTCTGGCCTGTGGTGAGAAGAAAAAGCAGAAAATGAAGTGGTTTGGGCAAAAAACAAATTCAGAATCCAAGTATAATGAGCTATATGGTCTTGAATATATTGCTGAGAGTCTTTCTAATTTAGTTTAATAAAAAGTATAGTGAAAATAATGATTAATGCTGCTGATTAATAACAGTAGCTTATATTTATTGAATGCCTATTATGTGCCAAACCCCATTCTGGATACTCTACCTATAATATTTTCTCACTCCAGCTCTCTAAGATTATAATCACCTCCATTTCACCAATGAGAAAAGTGACACTCAGAGGTGGTAAGAAACTTGCTCTATGCTATGGAAGCAGTAAGTGACCTACCTGGATTTTAAACCCAGACAGTCTGGCTCTAGTCCTGGAATGTTTAATTACCATATTACCCCTTATGAGGTGAAATGAATGAAATCTTATATTCTACTGGAAGTAGATGTAAATAAAAAATTATGTTTTCACTTATTTTTTCATTAATTTTTAAAATAAAAATATTTATATATTTAATTTATAATGTGAGAACCAGACACACTAAGAAATACATGAAAAGAAAGGCAGGGGGAACACTATCAGGCTGGTAGTGAGAACAGTGTGTAACTGGAATGAATCAGTAGGAAAGGAGAGAACACAGAGAACTGTGGAAAGTACTGAGGCATTTGGTAATCTTAGGACCAAAGCCTTTAGGTGGAGGGCAGGTGGGCAAGAAAGCCATGAGAAAGTTAGAAATTGAGCACAGAGCAACCACAAAACAACCTTCTCCTCGGGGAGCCTGGCATAGAGAGGACACGATGAGGGTTTCCCATGGACCTAGGAAAGAAACAGGGATCTCGGGATAGTCTCTCTCCTAAGTGGGCCATCTCTGGATATGTATGGAATGCTTTTTTAGTGCCCCTGACACTTATCTATATAATCCACAATGATCAATCTTTTTAATCATAGCAAAGGAGTTTTTGTGCAATTGAATTAACTGACATAAAACTCTTTGCCAGCGTGTAAACTATAGGTTGGATTGTTATATTGGAGCCAGAACTATGTTCTTAAGCCCTTTAAAGCTCATAGCAGAGTCTTCGGTCCCTCATCAAGTCTGAGGAAAGTAACAGCAGATAAGGTCATTCAAGTTAGCAACCTGAACTAGTTGTTATATCACATAATCTGGGTCGCATTGTAGAGATTTGTCAAAGAACGTAAATGGATTTCATTCTGTGTGAAGAAAAATGTCATGTTAGAAGAGACAATTCTAAAATGCATGTTTGTGTGATTATAAATATATTAGGCAATACAAAAATCCCTGAATATTATTTTGGATTGTGCAATTAAAAAATTAATAAAAACATTGCGTCATATTTATAGTTTACCAGTCATTTCAAAATCAATTATTTTCTTGGACATGTGCTTTACTTTTAGCTTTGAAATGTTGATGGACAAAAAAAAAAGATGAGTAAAAAAGCCAATTTTAGTTACTAATTTAGTCAACAATTTATCATAGTTTTTCCCTTGAATGTACAATGATGATTAGAATATATTATGATTACTATCTTTGATCTTTTGTGTATTTCTCAAAAGAATACTAGATTGTGAGCTCCAAGGATATAGGAAATTGGTTGCTTTGCTTAATGCTCTATCTTAAATACTCAAAAAAGTAGTTGCATATAGTAGGCATTCAGTTATCAGTTGTTGATGAAATAATTGAAAAAATAAAAATATTCAGAATGTGGACATTTATGGGTAAAAGTACAAATGTCTTTTGGATGAAACTACATTTACATAGTATGCAAATGAAGTTTTACAGAAAGATGAACTCAAATGGAGTGAAATTCATAATTTTACCTACCAGAGACTAAGAAGTGAGCCAGAAGACCAATGGTCACTGCCACCACAATCAGCAATAACACAACGAGAAGGGCAATCATCCATGGTTTCAAATCTCGGCTTCGGGTGCCAAATCCTACTGCTCTGCATGAAGGAAAACTCACCAGTAACTCTCACATGGTCATGGTTACAGGCTTTCTGATACTCCTTGAATAAGTGCAAGTTGCTTTAGCTTACCATTCCCAGCAAGAAGATATTTGTCTTCCATTTTGGTCAAGGTCATCTTGGTGTGAGGGGAGGTGTGGAAAAGATAAAAATTTGGGAATCCATAATATTGCTTCTGTTTTCTATTTCTAGAGGCTATTGATGGCTCTCTGTGGTGGCCAGATCTGACTTCCCTCAACAGTGTGGTCCAAAGTAGCATGCATGCTTGAAAAAGGATCATTTCTTCTTTCTCCAGTATTTTAAAAACCATCTCTAAGGGTATTTGTCTACCCTTTTAGAGTTTACAAAGTGATTTAAAATATATAATCCCATTTACATTTTTTAAATTTATCTTTACAATTGAAAGAATTACAGGACCAAACCAGAGACGGTCGGACATGCATTACCACCATTTGTCCACCAACCAGATCTGAAATATCATGGCTGACATGTACACACTGAAATTGGGACTCAAAAGAACTGTTGGCCCAGAAAGGAACTCACTACAGACTGATTCATTTGCCTCTCAGCATAACCATTAAGTCTTGTTGCAGTTTAGGTTCTTACAAGGGTACTTCTTGGATCACATGACCTCACACATCTAGAGGAAATAATGAACAGCATGGACTGGTGAACAAAAACAGACCCAGAGAAAGAGAAGCAGCAATCAGACTCTCAAACCTCAGAGGGAAAGTAGGGGAGGGTGAGGGTAAGGGGAAGAGATCAACCAAAGGACTTGTATGCATGCACCATGGACAATAGGGGGGTAGGGGAATATGTAGGGAGGGGTTTGGGATGGGAATGGGGGGATAAGGACAATTATGTGATACCATAATCAATAAAAATAAATTAAAAAAAGAAAGTATTACAGATGTTTCCCTTTCCTCCCCCGCTTTGATCCAATCTACCAGCTCCTACCTCCTCCTCAGGTCTTCCCGACAATATTGTCTATCCATAGGCTATGCATATACTAGTGAGTTCATTGATTAATCTCTTCCATATCCCTCCCCTTTTCCTCTGAAACATGTCAGTCTGTTACTTGCTTTAATGTCTCTGGATCTTTTTTGTTCATTAGTTTATTTTGTTCATTAGATTCCACATATAAGTGAGATCATGTGATACTTGTCTTTTTTTCTGACTGGCTGACTTCACTTAGCATATTACTCTCATGTCCCTCCATGGTTTCTCAAAGGGTAATAAAGTACCCATCCATATCAACAAACAACCTAGTTAAAAAATGGGCAGAGGACCTGAACAGACACTTCTCCAAAGAAGACATACAAATGTCCAAGAGACTGAAAAAAATATTCAGACTCACTAACCATCTGAGTGATGTAAATTAAAATGATGATGAGGTACCACCTCACACCTGCCAGAATGGCTACCATCAACAAATCAATAAACAACAAGTGCTGGTGAGGATGTGGAGAAAAGGAACCCTACTTAATACACTGCTGGTGGGAATGCAGACTGGTATGGCCACTGTGGAAAACAGTGTGAAGTTCCTCCCTCCACTACCCCACCCACCCCCCCCCCAAAAAAAAAAAACGGAATTGCCATTTGACCCAGTAATCCCACTTCTAGGAATCTATCCTAAGAAGCCAGAAACACCAGTCAGAAAGAATATATACACCCCTATGTTCATAGCAGTGATATTTACAATAGCTAAGATCTGGAAACAACCCAAGGGTCCATCAGTAAATGAGTGGGTTAAAAACTGTGGAAGGTAAATTGATATAGTGTAAAAAAGAAGGATATCTTACCCCATTTACTTTTTATATTTTAATTTTAGCTGGCTGTGGAAAGGCAGTGTGTCCTCTGATGGACAAGAACTAAGGTGATAGGGAGCTAAAAGCAGAAGGTCCATGGGGGAGCAACATTACTTATTCTTTTAAATGGCTTAAAATCTAAAAATTCAAATGTGAGGGAGAACTTAGAGACTACTTAGTATAGTTTCATGCATTTTCTAGATGAGGAAACTGAAGCCCAGAGAAGAAAAAGTCATTTCTCCAATATAATAGAACCATCAATAATCTTAAACTCATGAATTTTCACTCAACCAATTTTTCCCCCCAGGGCCAGACTGCTTTTCCATTGGTTGCATTTTAATTTTTAAATATGTTTATTATTTATATAGTTATTTAGTCACTCACTCATTTATTCTTTATACATTTGACCATTCATTTTCTCAGAGAATCTTATCAATATGTCCCAAAGTCATTCAAACACACACACACACACACACACACACAAACACACACACACACACACACACACACACACACACACACAAAGAAATAAGGCTAGAAGTCAAGTTTTATGAACTTTGAAATCTATTTTTCTGTCATTTGGCCCACTCTATTTTCAAAGCCAGTGATAGTGAAATCTCTCTCATTTTAAACTCTCTCATATTCTGAATTTCTCTCCAGGTAGAGCCTTGTCCTTTTTAAATCCTTATCTGAGGATATGTTTTTATTGATTTGAGAGAGAAAGAGAGAAAAGGAGGGAGAGATAAGAGAGGGAAACATGGATGTGAGAGAGAAATATCCATCAATTGCCTTCCCTACATATCATGACTGGGGATGGAACTCACAAACTAGGTAATTGCCAGGAATCAAACCCACAACTTTTTGGTGTATGGGATGATGCTCCAACCAATTGAGCCACCTGGCCAGGGTGAGCTTTGTCCTTTTTTAAGGAATTGCCTGATTAGGTTAGGCCCACAAGAATAATTTCCCCATCTTAAAATCAACCGATTCAGACTTTAATTATATTTGCAAAATTCCTTCACAGCAGCACCTATATTCATTTGAATAAATGGAGAAGGAATATGTGCATGCAGGATTAAGAATCTTACAAATTTATTACAAAATAGGACTTGTATGAATGCATATAGGTACAACCAATGGGCACAAAACTCTGGGGAGGGAGGGCATGTATTGGAGGTGGGGGGGCAATGGTAAGATATGTACACAGATAATAATTTAATTAAAAAAGATTAAAAAAACAAAATATTATGGACAGAAATCTATAGACTTCATTAAAAAGCATGTGAGATTTAAATCTCAAATTGTGGGTATGATGAAGAACTATTTCATTACAATGGAATTCTTTGTTAAGCATGCAATTAGAAGATTAAGGGATATTTTCCCAAGCAATAATTTGAGGAATGCAATGGGAACCCTTGGAAACTAAAATGGAAAGAAAGCTAAAATTAATCCGTCATATTCATTGGGATGAGGCAATCTACATTCCATGAAATCCTGTTTTTCATATCCATTATACCTTCATTAAGCTTGATTATTCAGTATATTCATGGCATGATTTTCCCAAAGATGTTGTCAATGAAAATATGTGATAATTTGAATAATGTGGTACTTTTGCTTTTTGAAATCTTTCAGATTGAAAGACATGTGTCTTGAAGAATATTTAGAGCAGTATGAATTGTTAATGATCAGAGTTGGGATATTCATTTCCTCAGCCACCATGCTCTAATCTAAGGGATTCTATATACATGGGTTCTATATATTTGAGTTAGCAAAAGCCCCCCTCCACTCCACATGGATCTACCTTTTTCTAGAAAGGCCTTCCCTGAAGGCAGCAACTTTGGCTCACTCCACAGTTAACCACATGCCCTTTATAATTTTCTCTACAAGCTCCAAATATTTCCTTTTTCAAGATTATTTTTCTGCTTTATATTTTTATTGATTTTAGAGAGGAAAGGAGAGAGAGAGAGAGAGAGAGAGAGAGAGAGAGAGAGAGAGAGAGAGATCAACGACGAGAAAGTCATTTTTTAACTGCCTCCTTCATGCCCTCTCCTGGGGATCAAGACCACAAACTGGGTGTGTACCCTTGACCAAAATCGAACCCAGGACCCGCAGTCTTCAGGCTGATGCTCTATTCACTGAGCCAAGCCAGCTAGGGCTTTGTGCTTCCTTGTAGGTATATTTATACAAATGCAGGTAGAGACATGTGATTGTTTTACAGGCACCAATTTACAGATAGATTATGGTCTCATAACTCTTCATAAAGACAGTTTTTGAAGTGTAAAGTATACTATCTGATTTTAAAAGAAATTATCTGTTAGCTTCTGGGCCAACTAAGATGTCTATTTTTACTCCTAATGTAACTGAACAAAGGTGCTAAATGCACTAGCTTCCTGGGAGCCATTTGGTGCAGAAAACTGCTCCTCTTTCTCCAGCCTGGTTCCCACCTCTGGAGGGAAGTTCTTATAGATCCAAAGTGCAGAACTCTCCTTTTATCAGTGAAAATCATCGTTCCCTCTGAGCCACTAATGTCAGGCATTTGTCACAGAAAAGCATCCTTTTGTGGGGTCCTAATGCATGACTATTTCAGAATGACCATTTAATACTAAAAGTAATAAGAACAAGGGCTACTATTTATTAAGGTCTGAGTTTGTAGGAGTTGTTGATAGCTTGTAATCTTTCATCTTCTAAACCAGTGGTTCTCAACCTTTCTAATGCCGTGACCCTTTAAAACAGTTCCTCATGTTGTGGTGACCCCCAACCATAAAATTATTTTCGTTGCTACTTCATAATTGTAATTTTGCTACTGTTAATGAATCGTAATGTAAATATCTGTGTTTTCCGATGGTCTCAGGCTCTACAGCAGCGCTTCTCAACCTGTGGGTCATGACCCACAGGTTGAGAACCACTAGCAGGGTTGACATCAGAAAACACAGATTAACATTATGATTCATAACGGTAGCAAAATTATAGTTATGAAGTAGCAACGAAAATAATTTTATGGTTGGGGGTCACCACAACACGAGAAACTGTATTAAAGGGTCATGGCATTAGAAAGGTTGAGAACCACTGCAAACACACTTGTCAGTAAAATTATTTATCTTCATTTTACAGGCAAGTAATTTGCTCAATTCATACAGTCAGTAGGCGGAATGATAATCTAATTTTGGACACTAGTACTCAGAAGCCCATCTTTCTCTGAGATATCAAGCTTCCCTTTGAAAGTGGTTTTTTTTTTCCAGACCAGGCTTCTTATTAACCCAGATGAATAATGTGTGAAATTTCAAGCAACATAAAAATAAGGTGAATAGAAACCCAGAAGAGGAGTTGGCATCTGAAGTGGGGCCAGGATAGCCTGAAGGGGATGAATCCTTCACCCAGGGGATCTGTGCTAATTCTGATTACTGTCAGAACTGAACTGACTTGTAGGACAGCTGGTGCTCCAGAATTGTTTGGGGGAAAAGCCCCATACAGCCTGTGTCAAAGGGTTGTGAATGTGGTAGTAGTGTGAAAGTGAAGAAAGACACAGAGTTTTTTTCTGAGACAAAAGTTTTAAAAATTCCTTTAAGTCTTCACCTGCCTTGACAAATGTTCAGAAGGCACCCTGTATTGTAGATATGGCCTCATCTTTCAGAATACAAGAATTTGGCTTCAGTCCTGCTAGTAACTCTTTAACATGTATCATGAGAAATTTATGTGAATCCTCTGAATTTCAATTGTCCCATCTTAAAACAGTGACAATAAATACTGCCCAGAGGTGTGAAGCAATGAAACGAGTAATGAAGGACTCTAGCACATATTAAATTTATTCTGTGGGTCAGGAGCTTTCATATGGGTTACCTCGTGTAGTTGTTGCCACAGCTTTGTGGAGTTTTGAGTGACTAACAATATGGATCTTTTATTCAAATTTTAAGTTAAAAAAACACAAGTTATTTTGGCTTGAAAATTATAAACAAACAAATCAAAGAACAAAAAGAAAAAAAAGAAAAATCAGAATATTTTAATAGTTAAGCTCTGATTCTGGATTCCCTCAAATCCCAACTCTTCACTTTACTATCTGGGATGATGTACTGCCAGTTACTTTTTCATCTATGAAATGGAGACAATAATAGTATCTAACAGTATCTAAACACTATGAGATTGCTGAAAAATTTTAAAAAAACAGTAAAATTGATAATTTTCACAAAGCTTAGTAATCAGTAAGAAACATGAAGGTTTTACTTTGCTCTTTTGATATTGATTCTGGTTTTTTAATATATTAGGGAATGGGCTTGGCAAATTAACACATTGTTTAAAATAAGTATTCAGAATGAAATTAAAATATAAAATGCAAATGTTTGCAAAGACTTTTCCAGGACGATCTTTTCCTCTAAAGAATAAAAATGGAGAGGAGGAATCTCATTTTTGCATTTAGTTAGCAATGCCAAAAATAATGTGCTATAGGAAGAAAGAGATATGCAGATTTATGGGAAAAGGACAACAATATCAGATGGAAGTCATTTGGTATTTTATTTATACAAGGGAAATAACTGAGACTTTAAGGGAATAATTCTCCCAATTAATACATTTTTAAAGAAGAGTAGGGATTTGGATATTGCTAAAGGCAAATGAATATTCACAGCAAGGTTCAAACACCAAAGATATCTCTGAGATGTAGAGAAGAGGGTCACTAAACCCATAGAGAAAAGACCTAAGGTTCCATAGAGCAGAAACAGTGAATATATGGGTCAAATATATTTGACAAGGGTTCCCATTGTATTTCTTGTTCACTGAGAAGCAGGAATGGTGAGTGTGATTGTAGAACATATTGTAGACTTAAAGTCTACAATATGGTTTTCCCCTCTCTGAAAGTGGAGCATTCCTATGACACCTCTGGTAAGCATAAATGGCAAAAAGGGGAGAAATACTTATCATTAATTTCTATGGAACATTTGTTGTTCATTCCCAGGCCCCCAAAATAACTTACCAGATCATACCAAATGACACATACTTCTCAAAGTCACACTAACATGTAGTAAGGACAGAAATGACAGTGGTAAATACATGGCCGGTACAAACTACATTGAGCTTGGTGATGCCGCTTTCAACGCTCACTGTGCTTGCGGCCTCTGTAGCAGCTCACTGCAAAACAAGCACTGAGTGCTATTTTCACTTTTCATGTTTTTCTTTTGTTTTTTTATAAAAGCGAAAGTCCGCTTTGGGTTTCTTTCAGTTAACAAAAGGAGATACTATTGTAGATTTTTTTTTTTTTGGAAAGTGAAGTGGTGTAACATGATTTTTGAGAAGTGGGAATACCAGAAATTATTAAGCTTTTGTTTTGCCTCAGTCCTTAGATTCACCTGTCAGAGTGACCTGCCACCTCCTGCAAAGCCCCTAAATCCTGGATTAGTGTTCCTGGAATTTATCTTAAAGGAACCATAAACCTTTGCTGATTCCTATTGTCCCCTTTCTTTAACAACAAATATCATGGGTGCCCTAAACAAGAGCATTACTTTCCAAAATTATTCCTATTATTTACTTCCCTAAAACTGAACACATTCTCATAAACACAGATATTCATTAGAAAAAATGATTTTGGCTATCTATAATCACGAGACTTCATATTCTTAAAAGAATAATTTGGGGAATGTGAATATGAAAGGTTGGAACTACTGCCTTACAACATCATGCTTTCAATGAACATGGGATATACAGTTTCGGAATCAACGAAGTTTAATAAGCAAAACATCAATGCTAAACAGTCACATGTGTTTACTCGTTCATGTGCTCACCAAATATTGACGGAGTGTCGATTATGTGTGAAGCCTTTGAGACCTGTTCTCAGCATCTCAGAGAAGCTTTGACAATTGCAATGTGCTCACTAAAGTGCTGATACAAATGCGGGTTTTATTAGTGGGGAAGGAAGCCCAGGGAAGTTCATTAACTTAGTGGCCAATCTAGAGTCAAGTTCTCATCTCTGAAATGACCCCGGTGGAACCCGGGCCACCTGGAGCGCCTGCAGGAGTCCGGGAGGGCTGGACTCGAGGAGCTGCGCTTTGCAGCTCTTGGGCTCTGTCATTACACAGCTCCTTAGACCTGGTCGGCCGCTTCGCCTCTGTTCCCTCAGATTTCTCACTTTATTTTTTATTTTATTTTTTTTTTTATTAAATTATTATCTGTGTACATATATTACCATTGCCCCCCCCCAAAAAAAAACAAAACAAAACAAAACCAAAACAAAACATTCCCTCCCTCCCCGGAGTTTTGTGTCCATTGGTTATACTTATACGCATGTGTACAAGTCCTTCAGATTTCTCACTTTAAAGTCAGAGTTAACAACACCTCTTCTACTGACCTCACAAGAGTGTCCTGGCTATTAAATGAAATAACATAAATATAAATGTTTTGAAATGGCATAAATGGGGGTGTATTATGGATGTTTAAAGTCCCTGTTTTAGTTAAGTATAGTTATATCAAGAAATCTTATTTTCCCTCTCCTTTGCATGTAGCAAACCCCATTTGAAAAACAAGAAAACACTTGAAATCATAGTTTTCTTTGTTCTTTATATTTTATAGAAAAACTTTAAGAAAATAGACATGCTTTTCCCCCTATCCAGGTCTCCTGTTGTCTTTCTCCCCCCCCAAAAGTCCTGAAAGTTCTATGATGAAGGCAGGTGCCTCTCTAGTTACTGACCCCCCAATCTGCATTAGTTCCCAGGGACTGACTTTAAGGTACGAGGAAAAGCAACTAAAGGGAAAGTGCCATAGAAGCTACATTTTGTCAGATTGCTAAAACAAATGAACACCTTTTCCCCTAACCCCAAAACCAGAATCAATCAGGAAGCAAGGTGATTCAGTACCCATTCACTTCTAAAATCCCAACTCTTTGAAATTGACAATGTGCAGTCATGCTCACAATCATCTTTAAATATAAAAACACTGATTTCAAATACAGAGATGAATTAATCCAGCTGTTACAACAATTTCAGACATCTCACAAAATCCAATGGAGATTCAATCCACTGAGGACGTGCCTCGTAGGAACCCCTGACAAACCAGGAATCTAGCCACTGACACACAGCAGAGCACACAAGCCATTTACAAAACAAAGCTGAACTTACCGAAACATCATTTGCAGGAGAAAAATATGCGCTTGGAAGCATGCACCCACTGAACTCGACTTCCTCGTCAACTATATGACATCTCTAGTATATTAAAGGTACAGCTACAAGAAATAAGGAAACAAATTACAAGTAGTTGAAATGAAACTAGTTCGACAAGTCTGAGCAGAGAAGTCTCAACCCATAGAAAAGTCTCAACCCATAGATCAGCTTGAAGAGCTCAGAGACAGCATAGTCCCAACAAGAAAGATATCTTTTTTTTCTTTTTTAGTATTGACTAATTTCATCAAAGGAGAAGAAACTGGTTGGAAGGATTTGAATGAGAAACACCTAAGGAATGCACTAGGATTAAGAGTTTAAAGAAGATTACTGGTAGGTATACAGATATCTTTTTAAAAAAGCCTTCACATAAAAGCTTTCAATAAAAACAACCAGATATTCTTAAAACTTATATTCATAAAATAACTCAAGAAATACTCCTTACATTTTTTGTTGAAAAGAGCTGTCTCCATGTGTCACAGGGACATAGTGAATTTATTAACACATAATCATTTTTCTTTTAAAGTATCTACTTCTGAGAGCTTTCAAATAAGTGTATATCAAATCAGATTTCCCCCAAAATGATTTTACATAATAAATATATATTACAACTTACATTTATGTTTGTAGTAGTATATATTACACAAATACGTCTTTCTGTATATGGAAAGAGATTTATCAGCATAAAGAAAAAAAGAGATAAGAGAAACAACATTTTTGATAATTTTTAATTAGAGCATTAGATAAATAACATAAATACCTGCTCTTTGTGAATAGTGAAACATTAGAAATGAGACTAAATTCCTGTTTGATCTTGTCCTAAAAAGAACTCTCTTTTTACAGAGCATACTAAGTATTTACTCACACACTTATATCTGTAAAAACACATGAAAATAAATTTAAAAGCATCATATTCACCCATTTTTTTGGATCTCCCCACCCCAACCCCCCCCCCCACACACACACACACACAAACTTAGTATTTTGAAAATCTTCTTATGTTAGGAAACACAGATCTATCTTCTCCTTTTTTTAAAAAAAAATCTTTATTGTTGAGATTATTACAGATGCCCTCCCCCCGCCCATTGCCTCCCTCCACCCAGTTCCTGCCCCACCCAAGGCCTTCAGCACCCTATTGTCTGTGTCCATAAGTAATGTATATATGCATATAAGATATTTGTTTAATCTCTTCTGGCCTCTTCACTCCAATTTCTCTCTGAGAACTGTCAGTCTGTTCCATGTCCGTGCCTCTGATCCCATTTTATTCTCCAGTTTATTCTGTTCACTAGATTTCTTATTCATTTATTTTGATTTTTAGATTCAGTTGATGATAGGTATGTGTTTGTTGCTATTTTGTTGTTCTTTTTTAATCTTTTTCTTTTTCTTCTTCTTCCTCTTCTTAATGAATACCCTTCAATGTTTCATATAATACTGGTTTGGTGGTGATAAACTCATTTAGCTTTTCCTTGTCTGTGAAGCTCTTTATCTGACCTTTAATTCTGAATGATAGCTTTGTTGGGTAGAGTAATCTTGGTTGTAGGTTCTCGCTATTTGTCACTTTGAATATTTCTTGCCATTCCCTTCTGGCCTGTATAGTTTGTGTTGAGAAATCAGCTTGACATTCGTATGGGTATTCCTTATAGGTAATGAACTGTTTTTCTCTTGCTGCTTTTAATATTCTCTCTTTGTCATTAGCCCTTGGCATTTTAATTATGATGTGTCTTGGTGTGGTTATTTTGGGTTCCTCTTGTTTGGGACTCTCGGTGCTTCCTGGACTTGTAAGTCTTTTTCACCAGGTAGGAGAAGTTTTCTAACATTATTTCTTCAAATAGGTTTTCAATATCTTGCTCTCTCTCTTCTTTTGGCATCCCCATAATGTGAATGTTGGTATGCTTAAAGTTGTCCCAGAGGCTCCTTACACTATCTTCATATTTTTGGATTCTTATTTCTTTTGCTTTTCCGTTTGGATGTTTTTTTCTTCCTCATATTTCAAATCATTGATTTGATTCTCAGAACCCTCTACTCTACTGTTGAATACCTGTATATTATTCTTTATTTCAGTCAATGTATGCTTCATTTGTTCTCACTAAGATCATTGAAAGTTTCCCCAAGTCCCTTACCGATTTCTAGAATATTCTTGAGTAACCTTACAACTGTAGGTTTGAACTCTTTATCAAACATTTCTTCCATTTCTTTCATTTGTGAGTTGTTTCTTTGTCTCCACATTTTGGCTGCTTTCCTGTGTTTGTTTCAATGTACTGAGTAGCTGCTAAGTCTCCTTGAGTTGATAGAGTGGCCTTGTGTATAAGGTGTTCTATAGGGCTCAGTAGCTATCAGCCTCTCCAGTCACCTGAACTGGGCACTCTAGGTGCACCCCTTTCTGGGCTGTGAGTCCAGTCTTGTTACAGTTGAGCCTTTATTGCTATTGGCATCACTGGGAGAAATTGACCTCCAGGCGAATTGGCTATGAGGACCAGCTGTGACTACAGGGCGAGAGCTATCATTCAGGAGACACCCCTATGGAGCAGGACTTGCTTCAGTGGGGCTTTGGTGGTCACTGAGTCTTCCCCTTGAGTGTGCCGCTTATGGATGTGTAGAGTTATAATCTGGTATGGTCTGACATTGACCACTGGGTACACTGGCTTTGTGTCTCTAGAGAGGTGCAAAGTCAGCCCCTGCCTAGGGTCACCCAGTAGGAGCTACAGAGAGATCTACAGATTCTTCCTCTTTGTATTGGGTGTGGAAGTGCCCAGAGGAGGCCCAGCTGTGAAGCAAGGCAGGCTGGTGCTTGTTCCGGTTTTAGGCCTTTTATTGATAGGCTTGAGGCTCCCTGACCCAGCTGCAGCTTGTATGAGATTTTCAAGGACAGGCCCTTTATATGCAAAGGCTGCTGCAGGCAGCTTGGGTGGAATTGTAAATTGAATGAGGTGGTATTTTAAGGAATCACCAGACCAGAGCAGAGCAAACAGAAATGGCTGCCAGTCAGCCCTGCAACCTGGGAGGTCCCTGCACAGGAACAATGATCCCTCGGAGTACCTCTGTCTGAGAGAGAGAGAGCCATCCCCAAGTCCCTGCCCTGATGCTAGACAAATTTGTCCCTCAGATCCTCGCCCTGGAGCTGGAACTCAGAGAAAGCAGGACCTTGTAAGTTCATTTCATGATGCTGGCTTTTTAAGAGGAACAGCTAGGTCTCCAGCAGCCTTTGTGTCACTGAGCCCCAATCTGCAGTGGTTTTTATAGTGGATAGTTATGGGGACTTCTTTCCCAGCTCTGGGACCCTGGACTGTGGGGGTCTGGTGTGGGGCTGGGACTCCTGGCTCGTGGCCTTCGCAGAGATGATCTCCTTCCTGATTAAAAAAGCAGCACAGGTGGGTGCCAGACCAGCCTGTTTCGTGCCTCGCATTCCTACTAGTCTCAGTGTGCTTTCAGCCAGCTTTCCAGTGGTTCCGGATGCTGGTTGCTCTGTATTTGAGTTGTAATTTTGATGTGGTTGTGGGAGACAGTGAGTACACTTGCTTACTGATGCCACTATCTTGGTTCTCCCTACCTTCATTTTTTTTTACAACTGTATGAAATATGAACAGCCTGGTTAGCCTTGATTATAATCTCACAACTAAATTGTCCCCATTTAAAGGGAAACACTACTCAAATAAAGGTTTTCATCAGTCATTGCTTCTAACATATAGGGAGAGGACATTTGAAAAAAATTTATTGCTGTGGGTGTCGTGCTGTAAGGGACAAACTCTTTATAATTAGAGTGCCAGCGTTCAAATTGTAGTAGTCTATAAAATAGAAATAATACTAGTGACTTCCTTATTGGGCTTTTTGAAGTACAAATGTGTTAATATAGGTAAAATGCTTGGATTGGTGCCTTGCGCAATGGAAGCATTACAGAAATATCAGCTAATATTGTTAGAAGTCCATAATTTATTTGTATATATTTCTTAGCTAATGTTTTTCAGATAAACCCTTAGTGAAACTCATTTGATTGAACTAACAAGGAAGGAGCACACATAGCTACATCTTCCAATCCTTTCTGTTTCCTTTCCTTCCATCTTTTCTCTCCTTGCCCTTCCCCCCACCCCTCTCCCACCAACATAGTGCTTCAAGGAATTGTGAACAGAGGCATGAGTTCAGAATGGAATTCTGACTTCCTAATAGTTAGGTGAACTTTGACAGGCTACATAAACCCTTTTCAGCATGTGCTCGCCTGTATGAAATGAGCTGATACCATTTATGTACCACTTTTGTGAGAATTAAATAACATAATGTATGTGGCACTGCCTAGCACATTGTCTGCTACTAAATGGCAACTTCCACTGTAGGGGGTTGAAGGCCTGGTTCCTTTCCTAAGCCCAGACTTTGGAGGAAAATACACATTAGTAGTAGTATGCCGGTTAATTCCCAATTATTTGAAGATTTTCCAGTTATTATCTTTCTGCTTTTGAGCTCTAGTTTAATTCCATTTTTAAAGAATATAATTTATATAATGTCTATGTTAAAATTTGTTATTTTTTAATGGACCTATTGGTGAATTTCCATGTGAATTTGAGAGTAAAGTAAATGTGTATTTTTAAAAAAGAAAAAGAAAATACCCTTGTCTGTAAATCCTGGCTCCCCGACACTACTGCTGGTTGGCCCTTCCTGCACCTAAGCTTCCTCCTCTGGGCATGGAATTCATAATAGCTTTCCAGACTGTTATAAGAATTAAGTGAAAGAATGCATGAAAAATGCTCCCCACACTAGTGGCACATCTAAGAACTGAATTGTTAATGGTATTAAGATAACATGGCGACTGCATCAAGTCAGCATGGCAAACATAGCAGGAAGTTTGCTTAGACAGCCTCTATTGGTCCTGATGTCTGTCTTCTTAGCTTTCTGGTCTTTGTTTGCAGGAGGGTAGAGGACTAAATGGATAAATTCAAGAATTGGTAGTGAGAGTTGTATAAGCCATCAGCCAACAAAAGGCAATATGGAATAGTGAACAAGAAACATACAACTTTGAAACAACTGAAAGCTGATAGATCCTCCCTTCCCCCAGTTGATTGATAGATGTAAACCCCACCTGTGGCCTGACATTTCCTGAGCTCTGAACCACCAATCAGCACCTGCCAAATACCCTAAGCCCCTCATTCCTAAGACCCTAGGTCTCTAATCACCAAGCAGCGTGTGCTGAGTAACCTAAGCCGATGCTTTATCCACTGAGCCAAACTTTTTTTAAAGAAATTTTAAATAAATCTATAGTTTTATTAAAATAATACTGACAGTGTTATATGAAATTTACATTTAAGCAACGTTTTCACAGAAATCTAACACGTGCCTAAAAGGATTTTACAATGAAGTTCTAGATGTAGGACTGGATGATGTCAATAACTGACGGAGTTTATGAGTCAGGACAGCATTTTGGGTATTAGTTAATTCTTAGGATAAAAAAAAGAAGTTTCGTTTTGTGTCTTAAAGTGAACCACTGCCCCAGTATGAAAACGAAAGTTTAATCTTCTCCTGAGACCAGGGCTTTTGAAATCCAACTCTTGAACTGATTCAATGAACTTGTGCTGTCAGTGACTGAACCCTGCCACCAACGGTTTCAGAGTTCGTTCAAAGTTCAAAAAAACAGAGAGGCTCTGAGAGTTTTTCCCTCCTAAAAACACGGGCCCCTCTCTGTACTCTCACACCTTCTATACCATCCTCTTTACCTCCCCCCAATTACCTCAGTTACGAGCTTGGATATAGGACAAGCTAGTAACTATGGCTTCATCATTAGAAAAGAAAAGGTCTTATCAATTTCAAGAGTCAGCACCTCTAAGAAAGAATGATCTGCCTATATATATATATATATATATATATATATATACTCCAATAAAAGACTTTCCCTTCTCAACTAATTTCCACCCCCTCCCCCTCCCCTCCGCCCCAAATGGCAGCTTTGGTAACTTATCAACTGGCTTAGTCCTGTGTTAGGAACAGAATTAATCTCAGGCAGGGAACACCTTTGGCCTGTAAGTTTCAGGCATTCACAGCTTTTAAACAGTCTCTTAGAGTCCTCAATTAGATTGCCATTACATTTTTTTTTAAAAAGAAAATATTCTGGACACTAAAACTAAATCATTAGCAGTTTCTTCTTTTCAGCGTTTCACTATTTGTGCAACCAGGTCCCACATTTTAATAAAAAGAACGCTACTCACATCCCTTCCTACCCTGTCCCTCCCACCACCAAATAATACAACAGTAATAGCAAACAACTACACACATGCTGCACTGTAAAAAATGCAGTTAACACTATTGGGAAGAAGGCTGCGGGTTGTGGAGATGCTCTTTGAAGATCTACAGTATCTTTTTGCTCTCACACATACCCATTCTGCAAGTTCTGTCCTTCATAGAAGGCCCTTCGCTTTTCTCAGCAAACTGCAGAGTGAATTGCCTTGAAACACTTATCCTCCTTCCCCTCCACGTGGATGTGTGTGCAAACTATACAGCATGGAACGGCTTTAAAGCACTTGGGCTGCTGTAGGGCACAGAAACTATACTGTCTCTTCAAAGGACATCTTCTCAAGCCACTTCTATGGTATCAAGACAAGTAGAACTCCTTCCCCTCCCCCTTGAAACCCACAGTCAGATATGACAGGGGCTCATCTTATTGACTAAGAGAGTTAATTCTTGTCATCTTTTTTTGTCGTCATCCTCTGAGGGATAGGAATGCCACGTCAGCCCAATAGGACATAGAAGTGTATGACAACCCGGGGGCACTTGACATTGACTTCCTTGGCTGGGACCAGGTCAGCCTCACCTGAGGTTTTCCGTTTCATCAGGAACATGAGCTCTCCACTGGAGCCTGTAGCTCCAATGATCCATTCTGGCTCCAAACCCCAGGCAAAGCCTCGAGGCTTTTCTGGATCTTCCTTCTTCTTTTTTGGTTTGCTCTCCTCTCCCTTACCTTCAGAATCAGAGTCAGCTTTGGGCCTGCCTCCCTCTGATGTGTCTGTCTCTGTTTTCTGTGACTGTAAGGGCTCAGCAGTGAGGTCGGGGCAATCCAAGTTCTCTTCTGGCTCCCATGTGTGTCCTCATCTGAGAACCCCCTCCACTCCTCCACTTGAGGAGGTGCTCCACTTTGCCCTTTACCACTCAATGGTCCAGAACTTTTCCCACCATATATTCCTCTCCCTGCTCTGCTAGCACCTCCTCCACTTTCTTCTTGTTTTTTTTTTTTTTTTTTTTTTTTTTTTTTTTTTTTTTTGTGTGTGTGTGTGTGTGTGTGTGTGTGTGTGTGTTTCCCCCTATAGTGCCTGCCAGTTTTCTGGTATAAAGGGTGATGCTGCTCAGAGCAGTGCCCAAAAGCACAAGAGGAATCAGTGCTGGGCTACTGGTGCGTCGTGTGTGTGTGTGTGTGTGTGTGTGTGTGTGTGTGTGTGTGTGTAAAGAGCCTCTCCTTGAAAGAATTTTTAAAAATTGATTTCAGAGAGGAAGGGAGAGGGTGAGAGAGATAGAAACATCAGTAATGAGAAAGAATCACTGATTGGCTGCCTCCTGCATGCCCCCTACTGGGGATTAGCCAGCAACCTGGCCATATGCCCTGACCTAGAATGGAACTGTGACCTCCTGGTTCATTGGTCAACACTCAACTATTGAGCCACAATAGCCAGGCCCTCTCTTATTTTACTGTGATAAAATGTACACATCATAAAATTTACCGTTTAAATCATTTTCAGGTGTATATTATTCCTTGGCATTAAGTATATGAAAGGTTATCCCCCCCTCCCAAACTGGTGGGTGGAGTTTAACACATGACCCCTTAAGGCTCTCCCCCCCTCCCAAACTGGTGGGTGGAGCTAACAACATGACTAGCACCTGCCACAGAGACATCTCCAAGACACTGAACCACCAATCAACACGGGCCAGAGTGCCCTTGGGGCCCATCCCTTCCTGTTCCACCCTGGGCCCAACCCCCTCCCTTTCCGTCCTTTAAGAAGGACCCCAGGCAAGACACGTGTTGCTGTTGGCTGTTGACCACCATCAGCCCTACTGGGTCCGATTCCCTGTCCCCTCTCCCTCCAATTCTGATCTCTTTACCTCCGTGATGGCTTCCGCCCATTACTGGGGAATAAACTTTACTTTAAAATTCCCCGTTGTTCTGTTTCCTGTTTCCTTTCAAACCTAACAGTATATTCACATTGTTCTGCAACCATCACCACCATCCATCTCCAGAACTTCATCTTCTAAAACTGGAATTCTGTACCCATTACACATTAATTCCCAATTTTTCCTTTCCCCCAGTCCCTGGAAACCACCATTCTACTATCTGCCTCTATTAATTTGACTACTGTAGGTACCACACAGCATGTCTTTATTTCACTTAGCACATGTCCTCAAGGTTTATCCATATTGTAGCAGGTGCCAGAATTTCCTTGTTTCTTAATGTGGAATAATATTCCATTATATAAATCTACACCACATTTCGTTTCTCCATTGGTCTGTCAATGGCTTCTTCAGTTGCTTTTACCTTTTGGCTATTGAGAATAATGCTGTTGTGAACATGGGTGTACAAATAAGTATCTGTTTGTCCCTGCCTTTAATTCTTTTGGATAGATACCCAGAAGTGGAATTGTTGTTTCATATGGCAATTTTATGCTTAATGTTTTGAGGAACCATCAGTAGTAGATTGAATATGCCTCTTCAAAATCTTTATGTTGAAACCCTAGCCCTCAATGTGATGGTATTAGTAGGTGGGACCACTGGAAGGTGATTAGATCATGAGAGTGGAGCCCTCATGAATGGGATTAATGCCCTATTAGAAGAGACCCCAGAAAGCTCTTGTGTCTTCTTCCAGGTGAGACTACAACAAGAAGATGGCCATCTGTGAACCAAGAAGCATGATCTCACGAGAAACCAGATCTGCTGGTGCCTGATCTTGACCTTCCCAGACTACGTAACTGTGAGTAATACATTATTTGTGTTTAAGCCACCCAGTCCATGGTATTTTTGTTATATTAGCCAAAATGGGCAAAGGCACTGCCATACCATTTTCTGTAGCAGCTATACCATTTTATATTTCACCAGGAATGAATGCATAAGGGTTCCACTATCTCCACATCTCTGCCAGCCCTTATTTTCCCTTTTCAATCTACTAATGGGTGTGAAGTGGTATTTCATTGTGATTTTGATGTGTATTTCTCTAAGGATTAGTGATGTTGAGCATCATATTGTGCTTATTGACATATCTATGTCTTCTTTGGAGAAATATCTATTCAAATACTTTGCCCATTTTTAAATTTTGGTGTTTTATTATTAGTTATTGAATTGTAGAAATTCTTTAGATATTTGGCTATTCCTTATCAGATATATGGTTTGCAAATGTTGTTTTTTTTTCTATTCCATGGCTTGCCTTTACACTCTGTTGATAGTGTCCTCTGATGCAGAAAAGTTTTATGTTTTGATGTAACCCAGTTTATCCTTTTGTTTTCTCTCCTTTCGGTGTCCTAGTCAAGAAATCATTGCCACATTCAGTATCATGGGGTTGCTCCCTATATTTTCTAATCCACTGCCACAGATTCAAATATCACATTCAAATATATGCATTTGGCCCACAAATCTCTTTACACATTTGTTATAATTCTTCTGCATTAAAGGCCTGGCTCTTGAAGTAGTCTATGTGCTGTTTCTGACACCTCAAATTCATTGTACTCAAACAAAATATGGATCTATAATTCCCTTCCATCCATTCCAGGGTCTCCCATATCCATTGAATTGTAATGACCTGCATTGATTTTTTTTTTTTAGTTTCCTTCTCATTTGCACAAGAATCTATAACCCACCTATCTTCCTTTGTCTATTGAATTGGGTCACAAAATATAACAAATGTCAACCTAAAGCAATGCATTAGAGCACTTATTTGAGGTGGAGGTGGGTGAAGCAGTGGAACCATTCATTCTAACTGAATTTTATGCTGAAGCTAAATACACGAAAGAAATTACATTGAAGTAGATCTGGTTGAAGTGAGCAGAGCATACCCAGAATCCTACTTACTAGAAATGTCCTTTGTGAAAGCTTTTGTCTTAGAGGTTTCAGGAAGAGACTTTTTATTCTGTTTCAAGGTAAAGAAAGGTCATGGCTTGGATAATGATCTAGGAATAACATAGGCATAGCTATCATACTTCCCATACTTCTAATTAAATAGAGTGTATATCAGAGGCAGCCGATAGATGTTTCTTTCTCACTGTAAGGTTTGAAGGGACACAGGAAACTGACCACCAAGGAATTTTAAAGTTATGTTTATTCCCTAGTAATGAGCGGGACTCCTTACGGAGGTAGAGAAACCAGAATTGAAGGAGTGGGGAGAGGGCAGGGGACCCAGCCAGGCTGCCTCCTGGACATGGAGGAACAGCAGCATGTGGCTGACCTGGGGGTCTCTTTAAGGGCAGGAACAGAAGAAGGTTGGACCCAGGCGAAACAGGAAGGGGTGGACTCCAGGACACTTTGGCACATTCTGATTGACGGTTCAATGTCTTGGAGATGTCTCTGTGACAGGTGCCAGTAATGTGGTGACTCCGCCCATCAGTGGGAGGAGGGAGAACCTTACACTCACAACATTTATCTCTCTATCCCCCTTCCTCTCTCTTTCAAGCAAAAAAACCAACCAAACAAAAAAGACATATTCTTAAGTGAAGATTTAAAAAAGAAAACGAAAAAGAAGAAAAAAGAAAAAGTAAAGAAAAGCCCTATGTGTCGTGGTAGAGAGCGGAGAAAGAAATAAAGAGGCTGGATATGTTGTGTAAAGCTGGAAGACCCATCAGGGGACATGTTCTCTGGGGTGGCCCAGAGGACACTCTACTTATCAAAGCCACTAGATGAGCGGGTGATTGGGGCGAGAGCATAACTGAGAAGCTCAACACTGGCTCTGGCCACAGGAGGAGCAGCTCAGGGGCACTAGGATGAACCCATAGCAGCCCTGGAGGTCTGGAGGATTGTGCGCGAGGAAGAGAATATCTGCAAGTAGCTGCTTAGTTGTCACCTTTTGTAGAAACTCCCCTCCTTAGTAGACATTTGCCTTGATACTTTCCAAAATTGGCAGTCGGGATTGCTGTGACTAGTTTCTGGTATGAAAAGCAGGAGAACATTGATTGTCTCAAGGCAACATTGGGAAAGGAAGGCTGTTGGGGGTCGGGGTGAGGGATGAAAGAGTAAAACTTTGAAAGTGTTCCTTTAATATTCTCTTATTCCACTCTAGGCTTCTGCCACCCACCCACATACTCCAGTTCAGGACAGCCTCAGTCTCTCATCTCTCACGTTTATTATAATTTCCTGGCCTAGAATTCATGTTTACTTCTTTCTTCTATAGTTTATCTGATTGGATTGATTTGGAGGGAGAAGGTATGCTATGCTAGTTCACCATTTTGGCAGAAACGAGAGAGAGGGGGGCAGATAAAAAGATATAATTTTTAAAAGTGGATAAATCCTTTAGATGATGTTTATAAAAACAAAGAAAACCATGAAAGGATATACAAAACTGGAAACTTATTAACTCAGGAGAAAATTTGGGAGAGATTGCCAGATTTTTCTTTGTATTATTCTATGTTGGAATACAGCATAAATTGTAATTTGAAATGTGATGACAATAAAATATATTTTAAAAATAACATTAACCAGGAGATGGCAGCATAGTAATACATTTGATCTACGTTTCTTAGTATCTTGCAGCATTGTTTTTTTTTAAATTAAGTATAGTTGACATAAAATATTATATTAATTTCAGGTGTACAACCTATTTAATCAACAGTTATATATTTATGAATTATCAAGTTATCTCCACAATGTCTAGTAACATGTATCACAATTTTTATGATATCATTGACTGTATTCCCTGTGCTGTACATTATGTCACTATGACTTATTTTATTCTACTTTATTTTATAACTGGAAGTTTTGCCTCTTATTCCTCTTTCCCCTTCTTACTCATCACCACCCTTCCCTCCTCTCTGGCAACCAAAATGACATTAGCATATTGCACATACCAATCCTTGTTTTATTTGGGTTGGCTTCTTGCTTAAAACATCATTTAATATTTTTAACTTTGTGACTCTGCTACTTCTCCATTATTTGATACTTTTTTATTTGGTTGCATTATATATCTTTTTGAGTTATAAGCAATATCATGTTTTTTTTTTTAAAAAAACAAAGCAATGAAAAACATTTTTTTGATTCTTTAACATACCATTAATTGGGAAAGTTCTGGGATCTTTGGAAGGTTGAAAAGTGATTTCTGATCACTTCCATCTACCTGTGGGTCTCTGGTGGGCTTGCTGTACTCATATAGAGATTCACCTCTCCATTCCTAGACCAGTTCCCGAGGAAGGAGAGTTTGAAAGGAGACACACACCCTGAGGGTTTGCTACTTTCACCATCAGTTATCAAACACATTTTTATCTATCTATCTATCTATCTATCATCTATCTATCTATCTATCTATCTATCTATCTATCTATATTATTGATTTTTTGCAGAGAGGAAGGGAGAGAGATAGAGAGCTAGAAACATCAATGAGAGAGAAACATCGACCAGCTGCCTCTTGCACACCCCCTACTGGGGATGTGCCCGCAACCAATGTATATGCCCTTGACCGGAATCAAACCTGGGACCTTTCAGTCCATAGACCGACTCTCTATCACTGAGCCAAACTGGTTTCGGCACTTTTACCTTTTTATGTGATCTTGAAAACAAGACTTGGCTTTGTACACAATTGTATAGCCAGTGTCTAGAGTACCCAATGTCTGACACATAGAGGTTCAAATAATGTTTATTTGATGAATAAGTGATTATGCAAGTCAGTGATTTTCAACCTGTGTGCTGCAAGAATTTTTAAAACAAGCAATACCCATTTAGTCAGGGCACACTGACCTCTTTTCCCTTAGAGTATCATATAAAAATAGGATACTGGTCAACACAACAATAACTGTCCAGTGTAAAAGAATCAAACTTATACCAATTTTTCTATCAGATTGACAAAATATATAGTGTATGTTTAGGTTTGCTGCAGAATTTTAGTAATTAGTTTTTGTGTGCCATGAGATGAAAAAGGTTGAAAATTACTGATTTAAGTAGTTGCATAGAATGTTTTAGGTCAGTAAAACATTAAATTTTAAAATTTTAAAATAAAATTTTCTGCAATGATGGAAATTTTATTATCCATACTGCTCAATATGCTATAGGTAGCTATTTTGTGTTTAAAACATGAGTAGTATGACTGAAGAAATGAAATTTTAATTGTATTTAATTTAAACTAATTTAAATCTAAGTGGCCCCATCTGGTTAGTGCCTACCATATTGGACATGCAGCTTTTAGTGTCCAGGGTTGCTTTGCAGTTTTCTAGTCTCCACTCTACACTGTTAGTGAGTGATGGAGTGGATCATGCTGTCTCAGTCAAACACATAATGCTCTTTCAAGTAGTGTCTCTTTATGCATTTTCAAGATACTAAATAGCGTACTTATGTGCAATTTTGCAGAATTAAGGTATTTGAGAAATATCTCTCTTTGTAGATGTCTATTAGAGGCCAGGTGCATGAAAATTTGTGCACTCGAGGTCTGGCGCGGGGGCGGGGGGGGGGGGCTCTCTCAGATCAGCCTGCATCCCCTCGCAGTCTGGAACCCCCTGGGGGATGTCCACCTGCTGCCTTAGGCTCACTCGCCAGGGCATCGGACCTAAACTGACAGTCAGACATCCCTTTGGCAGCCTGAGAGCCCTTGGGGGATGTCCAACTGTGGAGCGGGCCTAAGCCACAGTTGAACATCCTTAGGGCTGGCGAGGAGACAGGAGAGGCTCCCACCACCAACTCTGCGCTTGTCGCCATCAGCCCAGCTTCTGGCTGAGTGGAGCTCCCACTATGGGAGCACACTGACCACCAGGGGGCAACTCCTGTGTTGAGTGTCTGCCCCCTGGTGGTCAGTGTGCATCATAGTGACCAGTTGTTCCATCATTAGGGTCAATTTACATATTAGTCTTTTACTATATAGGATATAGATTTCTCTCCATATAAGTCTCTGTATAGGTGATTGTATAGATAGACAGATGAATTATTTGCCCAAAGCTGTTCAAACTTCAAACAGCCTTCTTCCTCCAGCCAGGTCCAGTTTCTAAATGATCTTAATTTAGCTAGAGTTGTTTAGATATATGGGTATGATCATGATGGTCTCTCAGCATCCTCGATATATCAGCGTTATAAAAAGAGGGAGAAGAGCCCTGACTGGTGTGACTCAGTTGGAGCATTGTCCTGTACACCAAAAGGTGATGGCTTCAATTCCTGGTGTATGTTCTATTCCTTGATTGGATCAATGTTTCTCTCTCTCTCTCTCTCTCTCTCTCTCTCTCTCTCTCTCTAAAAAAAATCAATTAAAATAAAAAAAATGAAAATGGGGAGGAGAAAGATATTCCCAAACTCATGTAAGAAAATTATGGTGCAAGATTTTTAACAGTGATTTTTTTCCTTTTGGCTATTGATCCCATGACAGAAGTTCTCAACTGAGGATGATTTTGCCACTCAAGGGACATTTTGCAATGTCTGTCTGGATTCATTTTTGTTTGCTGAAACTTGGTAGGGTTGCTGCTACATCCAGTGTGTAGAAAGAAGGAATGCTTCTAAACTTTCTACAAAGTAGGGAATAGCTGCTGGCCCTCCATGCACCGCGTCCCCCAGAGATTTCTCTCTGACAAAATGACTATGGTACCAAGGATGAGAAACCCTTCAGTATAGTGATGACCAAAAAGAATGAGTTTGACTTTATTATTATAAATATATTTTAATGTATATAATATAATATTATGCAGTACAAGAGAGACTCTCTCTTGATATAAAACTAAAAAAAATCTTAGCATTGACAGTTATTTCATTAACTAAATTAATTGTAAAAAGAGTGGGTAAGCAAATTAAGTTTAGATGCACAGAAAAAGTTTGAGTTTTGTTGAATATTACTCATTGTCATGTTGCCATGTACAGTGACACAAAAATGCATTTAAATAAATATAAAATGGTTTCATTTCAAAGATGCTTTCTTAAGTTTCTCTATAAATACCATTCTTCAAATAATGCCTAACTTTTAAACAGAAAATTGAAATATTATATAGTAAGATATTTCACAAAATCTTGCATCAAAGTATCCATGAATGTCTAATTTTATACTGGCTTCTTTAAATTATTTATGAATATCTAATTTACATTGACTTATTCTGTGGTTTCTTTAACAGTTCTGAAGTTCATTGAAAATATTTTTTTTATTAAATAGAACTGAAAAGTACATTTCACTAAGATTAGAACTTCTCCCATTGTTAGAAAGACAAGATGCTCATTCTGACCCAATCCTTGTCTCTTCTCAGTCCCACCCAGTGAAAAGGCTAAAAACTTTTCTTTTCTGACTATCAAAATAAATTTTTAGATAATTTAAAACAAAATCCAATGATAGGCAATATTTTCAGTTCTTCTGCTGTCTGATTCAAATATTTCATTATTGTTCAAAAGTAAAGATTAGTGTAGTTGTTTAAGGAGATTAAAATCTGGGTATAAATATAAATGACAGTTTTTCTTCAAGTTTCAAAAAGAGGTAAAATATGCATCTGAGGGCAAAGGGGAAAGAACACACAGTAGTGCCATCTGTTAAGTCCTGGTTTTACGTCTAGTGCCCCTCCATCATTTGTGTTAGCATTGACCAAAAGGAATTACTTTGATTTGCCTAGTACCTGGACCTACAGATTCCTAATGAGAGCTATTTGATGAGGAAGTTAAAAACCGTGGAGTCAGGAGAAGGACAGTGTGATCGGTCAGTGAAAAAAAAAGAAAAAAAAGAATGCTTAGCCAAGTGGCACTTACCTACTTAGACTACTGGATTATGCTAAACTGAGAAGTGTGTAGTAGGGATAGAAAGGTGAACAAGGTCATCAGAGACACAGCAGCAATGGCGGATCTTTGAGGAGATGACAGTTTCTAGTGTGTTCATGGTCAGCAAAACACTTCAGATTATGTGAAAGAAAGCCTACCTTCTCCTCACATCTAAGTGGGGAAGAGTTGTCAGATCATGCTTGTTTGCATCTTGACCTCAGTGACAGCATACATGGCAAACACATACTGGACACAATTTCCTAGGCACCATACATGACATTTACACTTGGAGGTAGAAGGTTGTTGCATCAGATATTAATTTTAGATTTAATCCAGTCCCGATAATGAGTCACTTTTGTATAAATTCCAGGGTTGTTTTCTTTACCACAGTCTATTCCCCAGCTTACTATTCCGATAATATACCAGATGTTTCCATCAGGTGCTATAACCAGAGGTCCCCCAGAATCACCCTAGAGAAGAAGAAAAATATTGTCAATGTAATAAATGAGTGTCAGAATGACAGTTAATCAGCAACTTAATTATCTAACAAATTAATATTTTAAAGCATCTAAAACTAATTCTATTCTTACTATTAATATTAATATAATACTTAAGCTATTACTTATTATCTTATGTCTGCTTATGTCATATTAATGTCTTCACCTGAAAGGTGATAACAAAGATAATGTTTCAGTTTTATCCTTGTATAGTTTTTTAGTTTTGCTCTATCTAAATAAAGTGCAAACTGTATCTAAATGTAGGCGTCCAGTTTTTACCACTTTAGCTCTCTTTTCTTAGCATGCTTTTTCGTACATTTCAGTGCACAGTGGACAGAATGTGAAAACCTTGGTCTACCAAAAGCTATCCTCCGCAGCTCCATAGCTCCTTTCCTAAGTTAGCCCACATCCAAACTTAGGTATTCAGTGTGCTAGTGGTGAAGGAAGCAAGAGAGCATAGACCAATAGAAAGAGGAAATCTGCTTTCTTATGAACTCAAATACAACTTTCTATTCAACAGATTCATTTTTGTGGATTTGAGTCTATTCTAATTACAGATTTTTTTTGTGTTTTTCCTCAAAGGTCATGTGATCCAGTTCTATCTTGAAACATGCATGTTGTTTCTGCTTCTTAAGAATTAAAACTAGTAGAAGGAGGCCTTTTATTCCAGAATATGTAGCCAAATCCTTGTCTTCTGTCCATTGCTTTTAGTTATCTACTTATGTGCTGTTATTAGATTGTAAATTCATCATGGACTCCTGATTTTTTAAGTGTTCATGTAATTGCCATAGTACTTTGCAATTAACAAAAAAAGTGAATGAATAAGTGAATGAATATTTATTACCAATGGCCGATCAATGGTGGCAACTTGGCATATAAAAAAGCACTCATGTGTAAAAATCTCAAAGCCATTCCTCCTTCAAGAATTATGAAATGTTGGGCTCAGTTTCAAATGTTACAGGTAAAATCTTTATTAAGTTTTATATTCATTTTTCTTCTTTTATATAACCAGACTATAAAAGTGGCAGCATGAATGGACTTGGAAAGCATTATGCTAAGTGAACTAAGCCAGTGAGAGAAAGACAAGTACCATATGTTTTCAATCATGTGTAGAATCTAATGAACTAACAGGCAAAACTGAGGCAGACTCATAAATAGAGATCAAGCTGACAGCAGTTGGAGGGGTGGGAGTTGGGACGCTGAGTGGGAGAGGTGGAGGGATTGAGCAAAAATTTTTTTAGAAATGAGAAGAAACTCATAGACAGGCACACAGGGTGGTGATTGCCAGAGTGAGGGAAGGTAAGGGGAGGTGGAGGAAACCATAGGAGGAATAAATGATGGAAAAGAATTTGACTTGAGGTCAACACACATTTGAGTATATGGGTGATATGTTGTGAAATTGTGCATCTGAAACTTATATAATTTTGTTAGCCAGTGTTACCCCAATAAATTTTTTAAAAGGGAAAAAATAAAAGTGATGTTATCTTTAAATGTTTAATGATTAAGACAATTTTTCTAAATAGTATAATTATTTATGGATGTATTATTTAAGGTCAATGGCTCAAGCACCCATAGAATGATACTGCCAATCCCATCTCAAAATGCCTTACAACTAGTAGGGATTAGATATCTAACTATCAACTGTAATTATAGCTTGAATCACTGACTGTGTGGCTTCCTGACTTAGTTTCTCTTATCTGCTGCCACTCCTTTTCTCTAATCAGAGCACTAATGTGCATCTGATGGTCATTTTTTTTTAAGTTTGCATGGAGATAATAATACTAGTATTTCTTATGGTTCTTCCTTTTCCTCCTTTTACACTCCGCTCTCTCCTGCAGAACTTAATTTTGTGGAGATCCATGAAGTGTCATTGACATGGTCAGTGAGCTCATCTCTATTCAGCAGATTCATTTTTGTGGATTTGTGTCTAGTCTTACCTCACAGGCATCGAGTTTTCCTGTCAAGAATCCAGCACATATCATTCCTGATGACACAGCACCACCATATACATGAACTTCATTACATATGTCATTACTTATGATCTCTACTTCAACTTGTCGGAGAATATTGGGAAAAGGACCTAAAGAAGAAAAACACACACAAATAAGTGAAGAATTTCCAAATTCTTTTATTTATAATAGTTAATTGTGTCTTGTAAAGGATAGATTAATGATAAAATATATGTCTGGAAGTTGTGGGACTCTGGGCTTGATGACAGCGCTTAGGAGTCGAATTATATTTCCTGGATGCCCTTTTGTTTTCTATGTGTTAGGTATCATCCTTGGCACATTTACTTCCACTGTCCTACTTCATACTTTTCACAATTACTAAAGGTAGATATGTATTTATTTTTTTCAGATGAGTAAACCAAAGCTCACTTGGCTTTGAGTCTTGCAATGATCACTTAGCTAAATGGGGATAATATTTGATTTAAAGTCAGGGCATTTATCAGTACCTGGGAAAATCCGTCACAGTTTACCTAATTTATCAAGAAATCTGGATTATCACTCTTCTAATGACACACTTATATTGGGAATTGAGAATTCTTTAGAAAAAGCAATATAGAGCAAGTCTCTACTATCAGGAATTAACTTCAATACTAAATAAATGAAATACTATTGTTTCATAAAAAAGACCAGTATAATAGTTAACAATAAAGATTTTTTTTAAAAAGGATGCAACTTATAACAATAGCTAGGTCAATACACAGTAATCTACACACTTTTGGGCATTAAGTGATTCATGATGAACTTACAAATAACCCTTAAACTAATACTCTAGAAAGGGTGATGTTAAGGTTAATTAGGTTCTAGAGGAGGTGTCATGTCCCTGCCCTAGTGGTCAATGCTATATATTTCTACTCCAATCAGTGAGCAGCTTGCCTAATTCCAAAGGATTTAATTATCCTTCATATTTATCAGCATCCCCTATATAACAAGGCCGATCCCTTAGTAATGAGGAAAAGGACTCACAGTTATAACAACAGTGTGTCAACCCGGGCCCCATGTGAGCATTTTGGAGTGCATACTGAGAGAGAGCAGACATCTACAAAAATCAGCTGATGGAAGAGTCGGTAGATAAAAGCTGTACTTTGAGCAAGAATATAATAAGACTACAACTTCATAATAAGAGCCTGGAATGAGAACCAGTAAGTCAAGGACAGATTAAACCATATGTAAAAAGTGCAACTAAGAAAACTGGAGCCAAAACCGGTTTGGCTCAGTGGTAGAGCGTCGGTCTGTGGACTGAAAGGTCCCAGGTTCGATTCCGGTCAAGGGCATGTACCTTGGCTGTGGGCACATCCCGGGTCGGGGGTGTGCAAGAAGCAGCTGGTCGATGTTTCTCTCTCATCGACGTTTCTAGCTCTCTATCTCTCTCCCTTCCTCTCTGTAAAATATCAATAAAATATATTAAAAAAAAACCTGGAAACTTATATCAGTATCTAAATGTCTATCAGCTGTTTATTATATATTATTAAACACTTATCACCCTCATAAACTCTCAAACTCAAAAAACACTGTTTTATAGATACATGTGTCAGGAATGGCATTCAAGTTGCTCTCTTAAGACTATATCTGTTTATGACCCATTACTACTGCTCACAAATGACATACTTTAAGAATTACATAGCCATAACAGAATCTTTACATATGAAAGAGCAATGAAAGAAAAATCATATGAAAAATAGGCTTGAAAAAGTTGTAACTAGTTTTTAGAGAAACCCATAAAGAATACAATAAACATAAATACCATGCAGTAGCAATAGCCCAAGTTTTCAGAATTCACAATATCTGGTTTTTGTTTGTCGTTTCTGCCATAATTTTCACGGGACATCCCGGGTTCATCTCTCATTTTCTGTATGTTGAGTTGGTACCTTATTTTACATCTCCACTCAGATGGAGGTTTTTATTGTTTCACTGAGGCACTCACCGTTCACTTTAAGTGCTCCCCATCCAGTGACAAACGCTTTACTCTTAGGCACGACTTCAAACGCAGCGTCCGGGAGACAGACTCTGTGCACGTCTTCGGAAAACAGGATGGGAGTGGAGAGCCTCACCAGCGCGATGTCGTCCTCGTGCTTGTGGGCAGCATAGTTCTCGTGAAGGATGATCGACTGCACCCGACTTCTCATTAGCGGTGGGCTCAGAGTGGTTCCGAAGCTAGCCGTCCAGAGTTTGGGGTTTTTGTAACTGATCACAGATGAAAAGGATTATGGTTGGTTCATTTCTGATCTAAAGTTACCCGGGACTCTGGATGAGCAGAGCAGGGCACATAGGGTGAGAGAAGGGCAGATTGTTTGAGGTGATAATAGATTGGGAACCTCCCACCTTTGAATTTAAGGCTTCTGCCCTAGGGCTGCTTTGTGTTGATTTAGCTGATGACAAATCCCCCCATTCTCATGTAGCTTAAAATATACTCTTTCAGATTTGTAAAATATACTCTTTGTATTTTTTTAAAGAAACCAATGTATTATTGCTATTTTGTGAAGAAAATATAAGTGAATAAAAATTAGAGATATTATATATATACATACATGTATCATAGTTACATAATATGCATAGTCCATGCATAGTTATATAAATGAATGTTTGTATAGTTATATATAGAGAAAGGGAGGTGAGGAGAGAGAAAGAGAAGAGAAGAGGAGAGGAGAGGAGAGGAGAGGAGAGGAGAGGAGAGGAGAGGAGAGAGAGATTAGAGCCACAACTGATTCAGTGTTTTCTCATCCTTTCTTTTCTTTTAGGTTAAATTTTATCCAGAATATTTTCACATTTTATGTGAATTTCACTAGAGCTACTCCTATCTCTTTATTTTCTCCAAGTGTCCCATATGTTAAATTCAATGAGTATATAAATAATAATAGTACAGCACCAAAGATATCCATGTGGGAAAATCAAATGTAAGTTTATGGGATAATCAGATGTAAGTTTGTGGGCTGGGATATTATTAGCAGAGTTTGTAAAAAGCCACAATATATCTCAGAAAAACTGGCGAGTGTGTTTAAATTTTGACAGTGTTGGCTTGTTCTTAGTTAAAATTGAGGTTGCTGGAAAATATACGGTACATTCAGTTAAAGCTGAACATACTCTAATATTTTTCTTCTGTTCAGTAATTGTCACTTTTTCTCAGCCTGCCAGGAAAATCATGAATACTATTGGGAGGCCTAAGATGATTAATGAAAAAGGGATACAAATTAAAGCAAGTGAAGGTGAGAAGAAGTGCAATTGGTGACCCTGTTGGTACAGCCTGAGGACTTACGTGTCAAAGCAATGCGCGGCAGTCAGCAGCCACTCCTCACTGAGCAGGGAGGCCCCACAATAGTGGACGCCATCCATCTGCAGGCTGGCTTGCCAGGGCCAATCTGCTTTCTTGGCAATATAACCATTAGCAATTTTTTCCATGGACGGAGACTCCCTCCCTAAACCACAACCTGTCATAAGAGAATAAGATGATTATTTCTAGAGTTATCAATGTGTATATTTGGCACATAGTAAAATATGAAAACATTCATGGGTTTGCCTGGCCTTAAAATTTTAATCAAAATTACATGATAAAATGATAATTTACACTAAAAATGATTAATTTAAGACATAACATATTTAATACACTCCCTGATGTATTTAAAGCAATTTCACTTAATTTTTTTCTTATATTTTGGGGTTATGTTCTTAGGTGCAGCATTTACCCCCATGATAGTTGATGGTTTTGATTGTGAAATGTACACTAATTATTGCAGAAAAAATATTATTTGTACTATTTTATTTAAATACTTGTCTAATATTAAAACCATTGCATAACTTAGTATAAATATCAAAGTTTACATATTAAAGTTAGTGGGTGTCATTTACTTCTAAGGAAATTTCCTACTTTAACAAAGTGAACCAAATAAGAATAAATAAGATAAAATGAAAGGGAACTGTTAAAAGAAGCCATCAGTGAATCCTTCTCTAAAGAAGAGCAAGTTATTTCCAAGGATCCCATGTGACATGAATTCCAAATTATTACTAATAATTCTTTTCCTTTGAGAAGAGTTAAATCATGAATCCATTTAGAGATATCATATACTTTTGGAAATAGAAAACATAGAGTAAAGAAACTTCTCTCTCTCTCTCTCATTGATTTCAGAGGAAGGAAAAGGTAGAGATTAAAACATCAATGATGAGAATCATTTGATAGGCTGCCTCCTGCACATCCCCTACTGGGATTGAGCCCACAACCGGGGCATGTATCTTTGACTGGAATCAAACCTGGGACCCTTTAGTCCACAGGCCAATGCTCTATCCAGTGACCCAAACCAGCTAGGGCAAGAAACTCTTAAAAAGTGTTTTAAGTTTTCTTATTTGATTTATAAAACATCTCAGTGACATTTTTTGAACTTACCACTGTTCAGAATGTGCTCTGCTTGTATTTTATTTACATCTGGAAAAAATACAAGATGATTGCTCAGCAATGGAACAATTATCATTTAAAACACTGTACCCATGACATGAATATTTCTATTTAGAAGAAACTGAATCAGTCAGGAAATACTTAATTTAAAGGCAGTAAAATAAAATCCTATGAAAAGGGGAGGTTTAGATATAAATTAAACTTTCCTCTGACTACTCTATGTGGACTCCAGGAAAATACTGGTTAATGGTTATAAAAATATTGGCAGAGAGGATGATATTGTTTGCCATGAAGGCAGATAGCATCTAATTAACACCATAAAACATAAGTGAAACTGAAGAGAACCTAAGACCACTTTTACATATGTACTAATATATTTGGACAGCATTCTCCTCCATCCTCATTCACACAGTAGTGCTACTGTAAAGCCATTCAAGAGTCTTAGACAGCTGGCACCTAGGGTTGGTCCACAGATGCTCCCTGTGGAATCAAACCCCACCAATATTCTAACAAATCCTCAAATATGTTAGTCATTTTTAAAAAATGAAGTAAAATAGAAAACAGCACGCTCAGTTGTTCCCCACAATTACATGAATTCTTCCTTATGCCAGATAGCATAATGAGCAATCTAGACCCACATTTTGCTACAATGAAAGCTGTGTGAAATTTCAGTAAACCTGCAAATTAAGGAGTCTTTAAGGTAGGCCAGACTCTAACCGGGAACATGGAATGCATCTGCAGATAACTATGGGTAGGGAGTTTGTTAGAGTAAGTCCCTTAGAATTAGGTTTTTCCAATAATTATAATCTCAAAGTATATAAAGTGTAGGATTCCATTTATGTGACATTCATGAAATAATATAATTACCTAGACGGAGAATGGATTGGGGTTGCCAGGGGCTAGAGATGGGCAGAGGGTGTGGGTGTGGCTATAAAGAAGGAGCACAGGAGTCTTGTCATGGCACAGCAGCAGAGTGTAGGTGTTTTGATTTGTTTTTTAAGTCATATCCATGTTTAATTAATTTAAACAATTATACTAATATCTCTTTCAAAAAGGAGGAAATAATATTATATTTGTGTTATTATATGATTATTATATAATTATTCTGTCATAATTATTTCCATATTAACCAAAGGAATATTTTGGTGTTGATTGGGTTTTTGCTTATTATCAAGTAAATGAGAAACATAAACATGAAAAGCAGTTTTATTTTATTATGAAATGAAGATCCTTTCTCTGTAGATGAGAAAGTTGTAAAATTGTGAACTATAGCAAGGAGAGAAAAATGGTATTTCTTACCTTTAAGATAAGGCAATGAAGTATCTATCTTCAAGAAGCTTTCATTTAATTTTAACTTCTCATGCAAAATGTTAGCAGCTTGGCCTTTTACTCTTTCTACATTGTTAGAACCAAAGTGAAATTTAAGCAATACATCTGCTTTTAATCCATTATTACTTGACCTGGAAAACAAAAACACCAGAATAAGTGAGTGAAGTCTTAGCCATAATTATTATTTTAGAGCTTATTATTTAAATATTAGTTATATCTTTAAAAATACAACATAAATATTTTATACATTTTATAATCATAGATTTTCCCTTTCTTTGATCATATAGTGTTAATACATGAATTATTCCCTGCTTGTAAAATTTGATCATATTCAGAGAGGAGAGAGTAAAATTTCAGAGTTTTGAAATTTTTTTTCTGGAAAAATAAATCAAAAGTACTTGCTAAATCCATCAACAATTTTTTTCTTGATTTTTAAAAATTCTTATCTGTTTATGTTTGAAATTTAGGTAAAAATTAAAGATTAAGCCCAGCCAGGTGTGACTCAGCAGTTGAGCATTGACCAGGAATCAAGAGGTCACACACCCGATTCCGGTCAGGGCATATGCCCAGGTTGCAGGTTTGATCCCCAGTATGCACTGTGCAGGAGGCAGCTGATCCATGATTCTCTCTCATCATTGATGTTTCTATATCTCTCTTCCTCTCCCTCCTCTGAAATCAATAAAAATATATTTTAAAAAATTAAGTAAAAGTATTTAATGATTGTGGGAACCTTTAACTGAAGGGCAAGGTTTTTTGTTTTTTGTGTTTTTTGTTTTTTTTTAATCCTCATGCATGGATATGGTTTCATTGGTTTTATAGAGAGTGAGGAAGAGAAACATCAATAGTTTGCCTCCTGCACATGCCCCAACTAGGGATTAACTCACAGCCTAGGTATGTGACCTACCAGAATCAGACCCACGACCTTTTTTCTGCCATATATATATATATATATATATATATATATATATATATATTTAAGAGAGAGGAAGGTACAGGGAGAAAGAGAGAAAAATTGATGTGAGAGAAAAACATCCATTGTTTGCCTCCTGTACCCACCCTAATGTGGGGATGAAACCTGAAATCTGGGTATGTAGCCAGATGGGGAATCAAACCAGTGACCCTTCAGTGCATAGGAACATGCTCAACCAACTGGACAATGCTCAACCAACTGAGCCATTCGGCCAGGGCTGAAATGCAAATATTTAAAAGAACAACCAAAGAATGTATTTAATCTCTACCCAAGTCAAGAAAGTGCCCCTTATAGGTACTCTGTAGAAGAGGAATAACAATTAAATTAGTAATATTAAATTATTTTTGCTCTTGGTATATCTAAGATTTTTTTAAAAAATATATCTTATTTATTTCAGAAAGGAAGGGAGGAGAAACATAGAAATATCAATGACAGGAGAGAATCATTGATTGGCTGCCTCCTGCATACTCAATACTGGGGATCAAGCCCAAAACCCAGGCATGTGGCCTGACTGGGAATCAAATCATGACTTCCTGGTTCATAGGTCAATACTCAACCACTGAGCCAGGCCAGCTGAGCTATTTAAGATTTTTACATCCTGTCAACAAAGCAAACAAAGAATCTACACTAATAAAAGAGGAACATGCTAATTGACTGTACCTTTGCTACACCCACAGCCAATCAGAGCGAGTATGCAAATTAACCCAATAAAGCTGGTGGTTAATTTGCATACTCTGAGGGAGGGAGGAGTGAAGACTGAAGACATAGAAGGTATAGAAGGAAGAGAGAGGGAAAGTGGAAAGCAAGGCAGCTGTGGGAGGGAAAGTGCGGGTGGGGTAGGTGGTGGAGGCATTAGGAAGGGGTGGCAGGCGGTGGAAAAGTGAGGGACAGCAGCAGAAGGGAAAGCACAGGGAAGTGGTGGTGGGAGGGAAAGTGCAGCGGGGAGGTGGCTGTGGGAGGAGAAGTGTGGGGTAGGGGACAGAGACGGTGGGAGGGAAAGCACAGGTGCATGGTGGGAGGGAAAGTGAGGAGGGTGGGGATGGCGGGCAGCGGGAGGAAAAGCATGGGTTTGGGGGTGAGAGACAGAGGTGGCAGAGAGAGCGCAGGGGCACGGGAGAGGTGGTGGTGGCAGGATGGAAGCCCACCGGAAGCCTGTTCTTGTAGGAATCTTCCTGCAGCGGGCCTCTAGTAGTTAAATAAAACAAAATTGCCTTTTCATTGTACAAATTGATTAGTTTTGATTACCTAAAGTTGATGACATGAGACTCGATGAAATGATGACTTAAACTGGAATTTTGAAATATCTTATCTATCTGAGAAAAGAAAAAAAACACACAGCATAGAACTTTGTTAAATATAAATTTCACACATTTCAATATAATACAAAAAAGTTTGTACAAAACCTGCAGTTATTCAAATAGAATTTAATTCTGTGTTGTTTTATACCGATCCCCACTCAGAAAGCTCAATGAGGTAAAATCTTGTTATCAGAAAGATCCTACTATTAATTAGATGTTGATATTTAAACAAATTGTCTCAAGGTTAAAGATGGCTGATAGAGAGTTGAATGAAGCTAGCTGTTCAACAGCCAATGTAAAATATGCACAGAGTTGGAGGTTCAAAGACTGAGGTTGTTTGAAAACTTGCTACGTAAGGACTTAAAATCCTCTGTCATTCAAGTTCAATTATCATCCTCATGAAGTTGATTAAAGAATGAGTCTTTTAGGCTTTTCTCAAAATTTTTAGGCCATATTTTGATTCTGTGATAAATGGGGGAGAGGAAAAGAATATATATTTTTGGGTACTTCTTTTAAATGAATATACTCAGCAAGAAAAATCATGAAATAATAATAGAATAAGACAATGCTATTTATGTATCATTTTAGACTTTTGTGGGATTATTTCTGTGTAATATTAATTCCTAGAAGAAATCATTTCTTATTAAAACCACAGATTGATACAGCATCTGTGGTTGCATTAACCCAGTGGTTGGCAAACTCATTAGTCAACAGAACCAAATATCAACACTACTACGACTGAAAGTTCTTTTGAGAGCCAAATTTTTTAAACTTAAACTTCTTCTAATGCCACTTCTTCAAAATAGACTCGCTCAGGCCGTGGTATTTTGTGGAAGAGCCACAGTCAAGGAGCCAAAGAGCCAAATGTGCCTCGTGAGCTGCAGTTTGCTAACCATGGCACTAACCTCTTCATTAACATTGATTCCTCAATTTGGCTTTTCAGAAAAAAAATGACAGATCCTGTGCCAAATATTACATGAACCTGAATCTCAATAATTACTTCCTCAAATCAGAAGAGAAGAGCTGCCAAAAATGTGAAAGTAGGCATGTGCTGAACAAGTGCTTTTCACTCGTCCCATTTCATTTATGAAATTTCCTCTGGTGAGGCACCATGTCATATCCTATTAGATAGGATGGTATGCATATAGTTATTGAAAAATCAACAGTTATTAAAAAGAAGAAAATTCAAGTTATTAATAAAAGCATTGACTATATGATTTCCTTTAACAATAATAGAAAATTTGTTTTTCTAAGGATATAGTTTTATATACACACATGTACATTTATATGACAAAACCTAATATATATTCATTGTTGTTTTTTTAAAATATATTTTATTGATTTTTACAGAGAGGAAGAGAGAGGGATAGAGAGTTAGAAACATCAATGCGAGAGAAGCATTGATCAGCTGCCCAAGGTACATGCCCTGGACCGGAATTGAAATTGGGACCTTTCAGTCCGCAGGCCGACGCTCTCTCTATCCACTGAGCCAAACTGGTTTCAGCCTAATACACATTCCTTGTAAAAAGTTATAAGAAGCTAGCAAAACAGCAAAGCATAATGAAAAGCATTAAAATAATTTCTAAATCACTGCAGAGAACCTGTTATTTTCAATTTGGGCATATGTACTTCCAGATTTCTACATAGACTTTTATCAATTTTATTATAAGTTTTTTGCCTATTTTCATTCCCTTATCTGTTTCATTATTTTTTTGTTGTTTCCTTTAAATTATAGCTTTGTGAACCATGTTAATTGAGAATATAAACAGACTAGATTATTGAACTTCAAAAGACATCTCTAAATTTCATTTTAGGTACTAATTTTAGTAACTTCTTCTGGGATAATGTTTCCTAGAACTGTAGCTCACAGTCTAAATCAGGGATCAGCAAAATTATAGCCTACTAGAATTCATGCACAGGGTGGGGTGGGCCTGCCCACCCCATGTTGGCAGGACCAGCATGGGGGAGAGGACATGGAAGGTTGGCAGGCTGCTCTGGCCCTGATTGGGGGTGGGGGCTGGCGATTGGGGGCAGGGCCAGCTGAGGGGAGGAGCCACAGGAGGTTGGCTGGTTGGCTTGCCACAGTGGGCATCGTAGCAACCAGTTCTGGTTGTTCTGGCATTCGTGTCAGGGTATACGCCCAGGTTGTATAAATAGATAGGAAAAATCTAGCCACTCACTCGTTTTTGTGGGCCCATTATCTAAGAGTGGTCTTCACATTATTTTAATAGTTGAGAAAAATCATAAAAAGGGTAATGGTTTGTGACCACTAAATATTTTTTATAAAATTTAACTTTCAGCTTCCAGAATCAAGTTTTCCTGGGCAACAGCCACACTGCTTGGCTGATGTATTGTCAATGGTGGAATTGCACAACAAAGACAGATCTGAGTTGCTTCAGAGGGGCTGCATGGCTTGTAGGGCTGAAAATTTACTATCTGGCTTTGTACCGAAAAAAAAAAAAAATGCCAACTCCTGGTCTAAATTACTGTACTTCTGCACTGTACTTCTTAATTATGATAGTTCTCCTATGTAGTCACCGTTTGTATTCTAGAGGACAGGGCCACTACTAGTAAATTCTTTTTTAAAAAAAAATATGTTATTGATTTTTTACAGAGAGGAAGAGGGACAGAGAGTTAGAAACATCGATGAGAGAGAATCATCCATCAGCTGCCTCCTGCACACCCCCCACTGGGGATGTGCCCGCAACCAAGGTACATGCCCTTGACCGGAATCGAACCTGGGACCTTTCAGTCCACAGGCCGACGCTCTATCCACTGAGCCAAACCAGTCTTGGCTACTACTAGTAAATTCTTTATCCTCTAGTCATTTGTTTGATGAGTATTTTTATGATCCTACCATGTGGCAGACACTGTGACAGGCACCAGAATTATAAGAATAAGTCGAATTTAGCCCTTCACAAATCCAGAGGGAACTAGACATAGAAAAAAATAATAATGTCACAAGGCAGTAAGTGCTCTAGCAGAGGTGTGTGAAAAGTTCCGTGAGAATACAAGAAACTGATAATATTCATTCAGACATTGTTTTTCATACTTTTTATTCTCAACATAAACTGATTCTCAGAATAACTCAGAGGTGGCTGTGATTATCGTTATTCTGAAGGTGGAAACCTTGAGGGGTCAAGTAGCTTCCCAAAGATGAGAAGCCTATTGAAGATAAATGTTCTGACTTCAAAGCTTAGTCAGTCTTCAATTCCTATAATAAAATGTTCAATATCCTGCCAATGCCACTTAGTTGTGTATTTCAATTCATTTCATCACCTTCTACTTTTGGTTGGGAAATGGCTAAAGAAATATTTCTGAAACTGGCAAGAATGATCTTTTATCTTTGGCCAATGCTTGGCTCAGTAGAAGCTGTGTATAAACTGAAGTCTTCAGTGGAAGTCTATATGTTTCTGTGCTCTATTTTTAGGAACAAATGTTCAATATAATTGCCTAATGGGAAATGTATTAGGATCATACACACTATAGGTGTATAATAAATATTATATGGTAATGTTGTTTGTGCCTGAATGACTGAGTTATATTTCCAAATATACTATTTTTTTGTACTTCAGCTAATTTTATTTCTTTTTGTTTAGTTTACATTGTTCAGTCTTTGGTACAATGATCCTTTCTCCGGTGTACCTGAGACAATGTTGGTTAGAATTGCCAGGAGTAGCAAATAAAAATACAGTTAAACTTAATTTCAGATAAATAATAAATTCTTTTTAGTATCAGCATGTTGAAAATATTGAATGAAGTATATTTTCAGGAAGATACAAAATTAAAATTTAGCTGGGCATTCTGTATTTTATCTGGCAAACATAACATAGATATAATTTTGTGTGTTCTCAACTCACCTCTTACTTTATTTTAATCTCTTTCTCCCTAACTGTATTTTCAGGTAGAAATGATGCCAGCAAAACTTAGACTTACCTCATCATTGATTTTTTGTTTCAGGTCAGTCCTAACTTTTGAGTGCTCTACTGAAAAATCAGGATTATACTCAATACTGGGGATCTGGAAGGAGGTTTGGAAATAGTGCAACTTTTTCTGATCTGGAGGGGAGAACAAATATGCATGGTTTTTCTTTAGTTCATATGAGCTATATAAGTAATGGAAATCGAGGGAATAGCATGCAAAAAATCACATAATTGATGAACTCCTGAGAATTAATTCAATAGCTGTGGCCAATACTTCTCTCTTCATTTTTGAAGATTGTACAATATCTTAGTTGTGTAATTTTCAGTTGAGTCCTGACACAAGTTGACCTTGAATTTAGAATTGCTACTAAAATAATTTATAATTCTCAATAAATCTTATTGATAATATTAAGTCATACAGTAACATAAAGTCAGTAACATATAAATCTATGGCATTGGTCAAGAAATAGTATTACATGAACCAAGCCAAATTTTAAAAGCTAGAAGCATTTTTATTCATAAAAGATTATAATTTCTGAAATGTAGATAAATTTATGCAAATAACTATTACATTATGCAAAGTATGTATACATTTAAGCAAATTATTGTTGCAATGAAAATTGTATTCTAAAGTACTTAAAATATTAAGGTTTTGTAATAAGTGAGTCAATATTTAAAATTAAAAATAAATACAATGAGATAGATTCTTACCAAATGCCAAAAAATAAACAAGGAGACCGATGATTATTGCTAGAACCAACACAACACCTGCAACAATAAGGGCAATCATCCATGGTTTCAAGGAATTTGTTCTTCTGCCTCCTATAGGTGGCCTTTGGAAAGAGAGAGTTGTATATTAAAACAAACAGAACTAGAATCTCAATTTCACACAGTTTTGGCATAGAATGTGGGTTTTTTAATTTGTTGTTTACTTAAAAATTTTTTATGAGTAATTACCTTAATTTTTTAATTGTTTAAAATATTACATGTCTCCTTTTCCCCCAATTAATCCCCCCACCACACCTACCCCTGAGGGCAAGCTTCCACCACCTTATTGGTCATGCTAATAACGCATGTAGGCAAGTCCTTTGATTGACCCCCACCTTTTCCTCGAGGTTGGACAGTCTGCTCAGTGCCACCTTGTCTCTGGATCCTTTTGGTTCATCAGTTTATGTTGATCATTATATCCTACATTTGAATGAGATCATGTGATATTTATCTTTCCTTAACTGGCTTATTTTGCTTAGCATAGTGATCTCCAGTTCCATCTATGCTGTTGCAAATGATAAAAGTTCCTCCTTTTATATAGCAGCATAGTATTCCATTGTGTAGATGTATCACAGTTTTCTAATCCACTCATCTGCTGATGGGTACTTAGGCTGTTTTCAAATCTTAGCTATTGTAAGTTGTGCTACTATGAACATATATCTTTTCTGACTGTTTTTTCTGGTTTCTTGGGATATATTCCTAGAAGTGGAATCGCTGGGTCAAATGGATGTTCTGTTTTTAGTTTTTTGAGGAAACTCCATACTGTTCTCCACAGTGGCTGCACCAGTCTGCATTCCCACCAGCAGTGTATGAAGTTCCTTTTCTCCACATCCTTGCCAGCACTTGTCATTTGTTGATTTGTTGATGATAGCCATTCTGACAGGAGTGAGATGGTACCACGTTGTCTTTGTGATTTGCATCTCTCAGATGATTAGTGAGTTTGAGCATGTTTTCATATTATTTGCCTTCCTTCTATCCTCTTCCAAAAAAAATGTCTATTTAGGGCCTTTGCCCATTTTTTTTATTGGATTGTTTATCTTCCTTTTGTTAAGTTGTATGAGTTCCCTGAAAATTTTGGAGTTTAAACCCTTATCTGAGATAGCATTGGCAAATATGGTCTCCCATGCAGTGGGCTTTCTTGTTGTTTAGTTGATGGTTTCTTTTGCTGTGCAGGAGCTTTTTATTTTAATGTAGTCCTATTTATTTTCTGCTTAGTTTCCATTGCTCTAGGAGTTGTATCAGTAAAGATATTGCTTTGATATATGTCTGATATTTTGCTGCCTAAGGAGTCTTCTAAGGTTTTTATGGTTTCCAATTTTACATTTAAGTACTTATTTTTGTGTATGATGTAAATTTATTATCTAGTTTCATTTTCTTGCATGTATCTGACCAAATTTCCCAGCACTATTTATTGAAGAGAATTTCTTGACTCCATTGTATGCTTTTGCCTCTTTTGTCAAATATTAATTGAGCATAGTGGCTCAGGTCAATTTCTAGGTTCTCTATTCTGTTCCATTGGTCTACATATCTGTTCTTGTGCCAGTACCAGGCAATTTTGAGAACCCTGGCTTGGTAACACAGCTTGATATCTGGTATTGGGATCCTTCCAACTTTGGTCTTCTTTCTCAGAATTGCTGTGGCTATTCAGAATCTTTTTTTTTTAAATTTCAGATGGATTTTTGGAGTTTGTTCTAGGTCTTTGAAATATGCTGTTGGCATTTTAATGGGGATTACATTAAATCTATAAATTGCTTTGGGTAGTATGGACATTTTAATGATGTTGATTATATCAATCCATGAACACAGTATGTTCTTCCATTTGTTTAGATTTTTAAAAAAATATATTTTATTGATATTTCACAGAGAGGAAGGAAGAGAGATAGAGAGCTAGAAACGTCGATGAGAGAGAAACATCGACCAGCCGTCTCTTGCACACCCCCTACTGGGGATGTGCCCGCAGCCAATGTACATGCCCTTGACCGGAATCGAACCCGGGACCTTTCAGTTCCCAGACCGACGCTCTACCACTGAGGTAAACTGGTTTAGGCCATTTGTTTAGATTTTTTTTTTTTTACTCTAGAAGTCATGGTTAGCTCATATTACATTTAATAACATTTGAATATGTTTTTCTATAAAAATTAGAAAAAATACTGTCAATAAAACTCATTGACTAACTTTATATCTTGATTTTAAAAAGTCAGAATTACACTATATTGACTACTTTTTCACATATTACCCAGTTTATTACCTAGATTTTCTGAAATAGTTTTTCTTTGTAAATGAACTTATACCATATAATGGGTTCATGTGCTTCAAATCACAATGATCCTTAAAGAGTGAGGGGGAAATGGGCCATTCCTCTCATTATAGCATGAACAGACAGAAGTTCTGAGTGACTACTAAAACCTGGAGGAGCTAGAATACAGACTTGGTCTGTTAGGGCTCTTTGCACACATCTGTACATAAACCTATAATCTCCATTTATAGAAGAAGTAATCTATAATGCGTACAAAGAACACCTAAAGCAGGAAGTGTAGAAGAAAACAGAAAAAAACAATAAGGAAGAAATAATAACACAAAAAGAAATCATTTACATAATGAACAAACAAATAAATAGTGATAGATCAGGACTTTGGACCCAGAAACGTCATGGCATGAGAACCATTGTGGGGATATAATGAATAACCATTTCATCTATATATATATATAAAAGCCCAGCGACTGAATGGTAGAATGACCAGGATAACCAGTCAACCAGTCACTATGATGTGCACTAACCACCAGGGAGCAGACACTCAAAGCAGGAGCTGCCTCCTGGTGGTCAGTGCATTCCCACAGTAGGAGCAGCCACTCAGAGGGCAGGTCCATAGCCAATTGGCTGACTGGGATGCGTGGTGCTCCCTCAGCAGGCCGATCCCCACAGGCCACTGCCTCTACCAGTGCATGAATCAATACACCGGGCCTCTAGTAGAATTCTAAGATTCAAACATGTGATTTTTTTAATAGATAATATTGTGTAGAATAAGGCCATATTTACTTGAGTAAATAATGGATCAATTTAAAGAAAATATTAAGATAATAGTACCAGTAGCATGCAAATATGAGGAAAAAAAAGTAATATGCAAATGAATGACATTTGGCAAACCTTTGTGGAAACAGGAAAATGTGACAAAGCTCTCCCCTCATCTCAGGCTCAGAACCCACACTTAAGACTAAACTTGAACACTTATAGAATCAAGGCAGTCTAGAAGAGGACCATCAGGGATTGCCCAGGAAGATCTAACAAATTAGAGAACTGGACAGGAATATTGTTCTGATAATTATAGATACTGCTTCTTTTTATCTTATGAGTACACATGGAAAAGAAGAAAAAGGAATTGCCTTCTCTGGGATTGATAGCTGATGGTGTTAAAGTAGAAAATATAGACCCTAGCTAAATAATTGAAGATATAACTGAGGTGTGCCTTTTGTTATCGATGATCTTGAAGGAGTAGGGATGCTCCTGTATGCTTGCATCTGGGCAAAGAAGCTAGAAGCAATTTTCCTACTCTATAAATTATAACCTAAACTCTGATAAATACCTCAGGTAGCATTAATTCTGAGTTCTGCTATATTTCTGGAAGGATCTAGTCTGCTACTCTTTTGTTGATGGCAAGACAAGAGTACCTGCAGCAATCTGCAGATATCTGAAGTATTGTTAGAAAATTTGGGATCCCATTGGGGCATAGACAAAATCTAATGAACATATTTATCACCTTTATTTTTAAATATATTTTGTTGATTTTTACAGAGAGGAAGGGAGCGGGATAAAGAGTTTGAAACATCTATGAAAGAGAAACATTAATCAGCTGCCTCCTGCACACCCCTTATTAAGGATTGAGCCCACAACCAAGGTATTAGAATCAAACCCAGGGCCCTTCAGACCACAGACTCACATTCTATCCACTGAGACAAACTGGTTAGAGCTTATCACCTTCATTAATAGAGGATTATGTTCAATCATAAACTTACTCAGCTGGCATTTGCTGATTTTTTTCTCTTTGCCAAACACTTTTTGTTTGAGATTAAAAATTTAATAAGGCATAGTCTCCCATCTACATGGATGTGTTATTTAGAGACACATTATGTAAGGACTATAATACAAATGACAAATGTCATAATGAAATATGCCCAAGAGAGGTGTGTTGATTTTGCTATGAGAGGTAAGTGAGTTACTTTTGTCTTAAAGAATTCGTCCTTTGAACTTGGCCATGAAGGCTGAGGATTAGAAATTGGCAAGGATGACATGTACCACAGGCAGAGGGAACAACATAAAAAAAGACAAGGAAACATGAGGCAAGGAGAAGGACTTAGGGCATACTTAAGAAAGTAGAGTTTATGAACGAGAATAGAGGTAAGCTTAATGCATGTTTCCATTAGTTAACTTAGTAGAAATTTATTGAGCATTAGCCTGTACAAAGTAGGGAAATGTAAAAAGCATCTTAAGTATAGCCAAAACCGGTTTGGCTCAGTGGTAGAGCGTTGATCTGTGGACTGAAGGGTTCCGGGTTTGAGTTCTGTCAAGGGCATGTACACTGGTTGCAGGCACATCCCTGGTAGGGTGTGTGCAGGAGGCGGCTGGTCGATGTTTCTCTCTCATCGACGTTTCTAGCTCTCTATCTCTCTCCCTTCCTCTGTGTAAAATGTCAATAAAAAGCATCTTAAGTATAGCCTCCTCTGAAGGTGTAGTCTTTTTAAAAAAATATATATTTTATTGATTTTTTACAGAGAGGAAGAGAGAGGGATAGAAAGTTAGAAACATCAATGTGAGAGAATCATCGACCACCTGCCTTCTGCTCACCCCCCACTGGGGATGTGCCCACAACCAAGGCACATGCCCTTGACTGGAATCGAACCTAGGATCCTTCAATCCACAGGCCAGCGCTCTATCCACTGAGCCAAACTGGTTTCGGCTGAAGGTGTAGTCTTACAGAGGAGAAGGAGCACAATGCACACATATTGCTGTCAGAGTCACCGAGAATTTCTAAGAGAATCTTGGGGGGAAAAAACTAATTATTTCTCTTTGGGAGAAATAATGGCTAAAAATGGTGATAATTTTTTAAAGCTTGAAAATGCTGGGTCCATTTTTTACTATCTTCTCTCTGGGTCAGATAGGAGAAACCACCCCTGAAGGGAGAGCTTGTTTTGCAACAAAGTTTTCATCTTCAGAAGCATATTGTTCCCACTGAACTGTTATATTTCTAACACCAGAAACATTGTGACTGAATTACAGACTTAGGTATGCGTAAACCAAAATTAATTTTAGACTGTAATAAAAAATAAAAAAAAACATTTATTTGAGCAAATGGAGCTGCAGCCCAAGAGACATTCAGGTAGCAACTTAAATTGTGTTCCCCTGAGACAGGGTGGAAGTTGCTGGCCATTTATAGTGAAAGTTCCCACCCAGGTTCCCCATTAGGTCTATCTACCTAATAAAAGAGTAACATGCTAATTGACTGTACCTTCACAATGCCCACCAGCCAACTAGGAGTGAGTATGCAAATTAACCCAACAAAGATAGCAGGTTAATTTGCATACACCAGCGCCAAGCAGCAGGGGGCGTTCCGCACCACCCAAGCCATTCTAGGCCTCTGGGTAGTGTGGGAAGGTATAAAGGTGGCTCCATGCCAGAGCAAAGGCGGTGCCAGCATTCAGAGGAAGTAAGGCCCATTCTGGCACAAATCTTTGTGCATTGGGCCTCTGGTTTTATATAAATGAGCTACCAAATTGCGCAATTCTGATAGGATGGGGTAAGTCTCAATTTTTAAAAAGACAAAACCAGGGCTTCCCCTGCATTGGTTGACTAAAGTGACTCATTCGTTGACTCATGTGGGGCATAGGATCGGAAGCTGAGAGTTCAATCTGAGGTCCTTCCCCATTTTTTTGCAGTACATGAGGAGGCCCTGCCAGCTAATGGCTGCTGGACTCTTATGATTTATAGAATTTAGACTCCTGGTTGACTAAGGGGAATTCATCTCAGCAGATAAATTCCATTTTGGGTTTTACATTAAATGAATCTTTCTTTTTGGGGGTCCACATATGAGTAATAAGTAAGAAATGTACATTTATTTCCTTAACCGGGCAGCCGTGACTTACAATATTTATTTTGGATATTAAAAAAAAAAAAACTAAAGTAAGATTTAATTTTCTCCCCAGTTTTTAGTATTGATATAATTTTAACTTACACATTGACTAATTTCAATGTGTGATTTCAGTGGTTATTCTGTATTGGTGAACCTTGCACTTTACCCTATTAGTTAAATGTTTGTTCACTAAATAAGAGAATGTGTCTCCAGGTAGTAGGTAACCCTAAATTATTTACAACACAAAACTACTTTTATCAAAGTTTTGCTAGAGATGACTTTTTTGAACATAGCAGCGGGCGGCGGGGGGGGGGGGGGGCGGGGAATATTAAGCAGTTACTTGGAATAGAATACAAGTTTTATACTTACACATTGCTAAAGGACAATTCTCTTTTCTTTCTTTCTTGGCCTCTTTCTCCCTCTAACCATTCCAATTTAAAACTTTTAATTTGGTCAGACTATCCCAGCAAGATGACCAAACAGGTTCATTGTAGTACAGGAAAATGCAGCCCGAGAGGAACTTTTGACATTCAACCAAAAGAAAAATATGTGACCTCATCTTTTTAAGCATTCCTGCCAAAGCAAATATGAGCAGTGATGAAAGCTACCTACTCAGCAGGTCAGTCTAGAAATTTTTTCACAAAGAAGAGAAGCATTTTGAAAAGTGTCTTCTATTTAATCTCTGCCCTGCCTTTGTGTAAATTCTGAGTGGCTCATTACCCAGACTGTCTCCTGGGGAGGTACTTCTGGGCTCAACAGAATGGAATCAACTCCTCTGGCTCCTTTCAATGTACCTTTCCAAAGGTACATCTTCAGGGCCTTTTCTCTTACATAGCTCTCCTAACATATGGGTTTGTTTGTTTTTCCTGGTGCTTTTAAAATTATTTATATTATAAAATGTTGTCACTCAATGAGTCAAGAATAAGGAATAAAAGGATTTCTTTTTGCCACAGCAGTGGCCACATGAAAGAGGTTTCTCAGCAGAGTGGTTAAGAGGGTGAGTTCTGCATCCAGCTGAAATGAGTTCCTATCCCAGCTCCCCTACTGTGGGACATCAGCACTCATTCAACCTATTTATGCCTTAGCTTCCTTATCTATAAGATGGAGATAACATTACCCACCCTATGGGTATTGCACCTTCTGCAGAGACAATTGAGTTAATATATGTAAGAACACTTAGAACAGTGACTAAAGCATGGTGAGGACGCAGGAGCTTTGTTTATTTTATTATTTTATTTTTTATTATCAAAAGCAGCAGAGAAATGATAGCCAAGGAGTGCAAGGGGTGGGGTGAGTTGGTGGAAAGTGGGTCCTGGATGGTAGATGTGCTGCTGTTGAAAGAAAGAGGAGGGAACTTGTGCCTAGGATCTTGGGATCTGAGTGGCAACACTGTGTACAAACTATGCACAGACTGGGGAGCAATTTGGGAGCCCAGCAAAGCCCTGATGATCTCCAAGGGGCATTCTAGTAGATAAGAGATTTAAAGCTTAGGGAAAGGACCACTAGAGCCTTCAAGAGTAAACAATCACATGGGTCAGAGGTAGCCATCACGTGGTGAGCACATTTTGGAGCATCCTTGGGAAAGAATTACTGGACAACAATAATGGGTATGAGAACATGTAAGACAAGAGAAGATGGGTGAATCATGTAGCAGGGGTTTTAATCTACTGCCTAGAAAAGACTGAGAACTCTGGAAAAAAGTTGTTAGGAAAATATCAGGAGGTGGGGGTGTTATTATTTATAATATCAGTGTCTTAACAATGATGACAATGATTAATTGTATCACCAGATATGATGAGACTTTTACAGAATTTATGATGTGAGCAAGAATACTAAAAGTTGTGCATAAGATTAAATTGACGTTTGTGCTTCCTTTTATGTTTCATGTTCTGGTAAGCTGTGTGACTTGTTTCTTTAACCCCATATTATGCAAATAAGAAAGACATGTTTCATCAGTGAAAAGTTGATTGATGTCATAATTAAAATAACCGGTGTTTTAGTTGTGAAAGAGTTCAAAAGGAAATAATCAAGGTCAGGGGAGTTACTCTTCAAATCTCTGTTAATTAATACAAATTTACATGGTGAGGTTCGATGAGAAGCTGTTCCTGGAAGGAAATTTTAGTTTTGAGGTAACTAACACACATGTGGACAAAAAAAAAAATTGACCTGGGCTATTGAAGATAAGGTGAGTGTCCCAAGCAGTGCTTCCACCCACTTTGGCCAATATCCAGTCAGTTTTATTGGTACATTTTCCTGCTTTCTTACTAATGTTTTCAATTAATCATCACTTATCCTTAATCATGTGGCTTCCTACCGTGATTTAACAACACATTTTGACCTTTAGAAGGAAACGGGCTTGTTTTAACTGTTAATACATGCAAAAATGTATTAGCTACAAATCTTTTCTAATGAGCAAGTCCTACTGTCACTTGTATGTGACAGTTGGGAAATAGTTTTAATCTAAAAAAATAAAATTTGAAATGTGAAAAGAAAATTCAATAAGGCCTTTCTTGAGCCAGAGAGTACTATTTGATTCTGCTGGAGGTGTCACATGAATGCCAAAGAGAAAGATAACGATAGTTAGGTGACTTGGACAACTTCAGTGAACAATAATTGTCAGGAGCTTTTACTTTTAATTAAAACTCACTTTTGAGCTTCCAGAGTCCTTTGATGTCTCATTTCTGCCTTTTTTCCTGCCTTCCTTTTCTCTGTTTCTTTAATGTCTATATTGATATGTAATTAACATGCCATATATTTCACTCATTTGACAAAATGGCTATTATAAATATATATAATTCAATGGCTCAATATGTTTAAAGTTGTAGAATGATTACCAAAACCCATTTTCAAACATTTTATCTCCAACATATACCCATTAATAGTCACTCTCTATTGCCCCAAAACTAAGCAACTGCTAATCTACATTATGTTTATCTGGATTTGTTTATTAGGGACATTTCTTATGAATAAAGTCATTTAATATGTGGCCTTTTTTACCTGTCTTCTTTCACTTAATATACTATTTTCAAAATTCATCAAGGAGATATCATAGGAGTTAAGATTGCATGCCTTTTTTTGCCAAATAACATTCTATTTATGGATATAGTATATTTATATATTCATGAGTTGATTGGATTGTTATATACATTTTGGCTATTATAAATGCTGCTGTGAATATTCATGTTTAAGTTTTGTATGGTCATGTGTTTTCATTTCTTTGGCATGTATATCTGAGAGTTGGATTTCTGGGTCAAATGATAAACGTATGTTTAACATTTAGAGGAATTATTAAACTTTTCTAAACTGTCTACACCATTTTATATTCACATCAACAATGTAAAAATGTTATAATTTGTCAACATCTTCACTAATCTTTTTATTTTTCTTTACTGTCCCATAGTGAGTTACTCTTTTTTTTTTCCTTCTACTTGGTTCTTCCACCTCATTTTTATTAACACTCTCTTTCTACCTTAGTCTATTCATATCTTATTCCTGTCTCCCTATATATTTTTTTAATCATATTAAAAAAAACAAAAATAAGAATTAATAAAATTATCCATAATTTTACAGTTACTCTCTCTGAACCTTCAAATCATATGATAGCTCCCTCTCCACAACTCCCTGAATTGTCTTCCCTATTGGTTCATTTTCCTAACACCATGCTGCCTACCTTAGGCATTCAATGTGTTTTATCTGGACAATCACTATAGCCCTTAATAGATCCTTTATCTCCAAGTAATTTCCCCTCAAATAGGGAAATTACCAGAGTTATCTTCTAAATATACTTTTTTTTAAAAAAAAAAAAAAAACCACACACACACACAAAAAAAACAAACACCCCAATTTCATTGAATTGATTGGGGTAGGCATCCTATATAATAAAAGGCTATTATGCAAATAGACCAAATGACAGAATTACCAGTTGCTATGGTGGGCACTGATCACCAGAGGGCAGATGCTCAATGCAGGAGCTGTCTCCTGATGGCCAATGTGCTCCCACAGGGGGAGTGCTGCTCAGTCAAAAGCCAGGCTCATGGCTGGTGAGCATAGCAGTGGTGGTGGGAGCCTCTTCCACCTCTGAGGCAGTGCTAAGGACCCTCGGAGGAGTGGCCCTAAGCCGGCAGATGGACATCCCTCAAGGGGTTCCAGACTGCTAGAGGGCACTGGACCTCTAGTTGGTTAATAAAATTGCATAGGTTTTAGGTGCACAATCCTACAATGAATCATCTGTATGTTGTATTGTGTGTTCACCACCCCACATCAAACTAAATATATAGTTCTGATAATGTGAATCTCTGGCTCAAAAACCTTCAAATAGTTCTCTTTACAGAGACTATAAACTCTTTAGCTTAGTATTCACTTATTCAAGAAATATTTAGCGAGATCCCATTATGTGTTAAAAACTGATTCTGTTGCTGAAAAAGCTGTGGTAAATAGTTTAGTAGAAGGAAACTGAAAACAAACAAACCATGGAAATTTCACTCATGGATATAAAATACATCTAATCTAATAATAGAGAAATATGCAAATTTGCTGGGACTCTGTAATGTCACAACCAATCTACAAGCGGGTGGCCAGCTGAGGCAAGTGGCAGCAGGCTACTTGTACACGGATTCGTGAGCAGGGCTACTAGTTAATGAATAAAAAGTGATTGGAGGCCTGTGGTGGGGTCCTTAACTGGATAGCAGGAAATCATCGTTGAAGAAAGGCCATTTGATCTTAGAGACAAATTATGAGGAAATAACTTTTAGAACTGGCAATGAACAACCAGGTGGCATCAAGTTTCTAGAGCTGGAAAAGGAGTAGCTTGCTGTGTTCCTGAAAGGAATAAGGCCAGTCTCGCTGGAGCCCTGTGGATCCAATAAAGACTAGAGCAGATTAAACCAGAGAGACAGGCAAGGACCAAATCATGGGACCCTGGAAGGCCATGGCAAGGTGTTAGTAATTCTAAGAGTATTGGAACCCAATGGACCATTTTAAATATGGGAGGGCATGACATATTTTTATTTTTATTCTTAAAAGAAGGGCCTTTCATTGGCTACGTTTAACCTACCTTTGGCTTAATGTATAGTACTTGCCCGCACATGTGCTCTTCTGTCCTTACATTTACCCACCACTGTTCTGCTTACAATAGCCTCTGTTCAAAATGCCCCCTTCCTCTGTATTTCTAACTTCCTTTCCCTAGGCCTAGATGCTGGAATTTCCTTTTCTGGAGATCTTTCACTGGGTTGCTGTAATGCTTTCTTCCTCCCTTAAGGGCCAGTTCATCTCACAGGTGTCCCCGCCTCCCTCATTCCCCCTAGCAACTGCCTTCAAGTTTCCTAACTGCTTTTCTGCTGTCTATTTTGTTGTATTTTGTCTATTCTATTTCCTGTCTTCATTATTTGTGCCAACAACCTTGTTCTCTCTACTTCAGCTGCCCACTCTCATACTCCTGTTTTTTATACTGTTATTCTCAACAGCTTCAATTTATCCATAATCTAAATTTTAATCATCCAACTCGTCAACTACCACCACTCATCTTTCCAACTCACTGCCTTTATACCATGACTTCAATCCCACTGGCATTTATAATTGTTTCACTGTCTCCCGACATCCTCATGCTGGTAGTGCTCAATTCCCCAGGATAAATCCCATGGTCCATCATTATACTCATCTCCTGCCATATACCCTCATTCCTGTAATCCTCTCTCAGTCATAATCATGTAGTAAAACTCCAAAAACAACAGATACATTGTGATTATACATCTGTGGCTGGGGAAAAATGATCAACTATGCTGATGAATTTCATTTTAAATGTAGGACCATTAAGCGTATGTTGGCCCTCAGTGTCATCATACTAACTATTATTCTCTCTTTCTCCTAATGTGAGAAATAAACAGTTATTTCATATATTTTCTTCTCAAATCGCCAATAACTCCTCTTTCAACCTCACCCTCAGCTAATGATCTTGATTCCATTTTACTGAGAAAATAGAAATAATCAGAAGAAAGCATCCACAAGCTCCCACTAATTCATCTGCCACCCATCTGCCTTTTTTATGGCTTATTTCTGTGCCCATGTTCTCTGCCTTTCTTCTTGTTACAACAGGAACACTTAAAAGACTGCTTGGCCCAAAGTGGGCAATACATTCTTCTAAATTCATTGAACTGACAACTGTTTTCTGCAAAGATAATGAAATTTAAGTGAAGGGGTCATGGTATAGGGAGTGAAAACATTGGGTTATTGTCTTATCCTCCTAAATTTTTTTAGACTCACTTTGAAAAGAGGAAGTAAAGAATTTAGACAATTATTTCAATAATTAAAAGGAAAATTGCTAATTTCTCTTAATTGCACAGATGGATTTTTCAGGATATCAGTTATCTGTATAATCTGGTCTGTATGTGATCTATCAAATATGTTGTTGTCTCATGAACAAGAAAGAACCTGAGAATTGCCTATTTTTTATTATTGCGTTGCATCTAATGTATGTCTTGTACAGCATTATGGGTAAGGATCTTAGGAAAGTATATAAAGACAATGCAGCAATTGTGCATTTTTATGATATTCCACTTCTAGCCAATCCGGCAAACTCACATAGACTTGAACAGAAAATAAGCAATATTTCACTCAAGTTACTTTTTCCTTAAGAGTTTGCTTTGGTCACATAAGCCTCACCAGCTCCCTGAGGAAAGATTGCATGTGTGGTGAAAAGTGACTGGGTTCTTTTTAGATGAAATGACTCAATATTCACTATCATTTGACCTTGCCTCGTTTATTAGAGCTGATTTTATTATTCTGTAAAATGTAGATGATTCCCACAGAGATATTATGAGAACTAAAAGAGATAGTAAGCACTCACTCAATGTTAGTGATTGTAATCAGACTTGATTAAAGAGTGGCTGTGACTGGCTGACCCTACTAAATAAAATTATATGGTTTAAAAAGTCTGTACAAGTAATAACTGCTCTGACCAAGGCAGTTCCATCACTATGTAGAGGTCACACTCATTTTGGAGATTCCTGTCTACATGGGAACCAAGGGATCTCTGTCCAGGTAGTTTTCTTGTTCCAAGTCTTCTATTACTCACCCTCAGATTTCAGTGACAAAATACCTGCCAGAGAGTAACCCTATGACCTATGTGGTATTCATACATATCTGATGAGCTATCTTAATTGTTGGGAGTTCTTTATGTCTGTGTTTGATAAATTTGCACAGTATAATCAGAGCTTCACAAGAGTGCTTTTAGGGAGTCTAAGGGCCCCTAAAAAATAGGGAGTGGTACTTTACTCAAGCTTGCCCCACCTTATTCCAAACAGGTTTGGAAAGCAAAGGGTGGGGTGTGAGGGTATAAGGGTGAAACATAGGTCATCCTAACAATACTAATAATGATGATAATAGTTTTTATTTAGATAGCACTTTATAGTTCTTAAAGAGCTTTAGCATACCCTATAACACTCAACATTTCTGTAAGGTTCATATGGTAAATATTATGTCCATTTTTCAACTGATACTAAAATGATTACCCTAAGAACTTAAAAGTACTAATTACTTGAGCCCACCTAAATTCCCTCTTTTCTATTTGTGAACATTTCCTCTGTAGAACATAAGATCTAATCCAAAATTGTAGCACAACAATGACCCGTGAGATATGGTAGAAAAATAGGAGCTTGGAAACAGGGAGATACATTTTTGCTGAGAAGAATTGCACTAAGAAATAATTTCACTATCAACCAAGATCCAGAGGTTTGGAAGAACCCCCAAGACTCATAAGAGCAGTGCATGGCAGTAATTAATAGCTTCTAGTACTTTGTAGAGTAACTTTGGAAGCCAAAGCCTTACAGTGGAGCTTCCCAGCAGACCAGATGGGAGAGGCATGCCTGGGTCATCTGATGTCTGAGTCTTAAAATGGTGAGATCACCAGCTGTCTAGACTGGGCACCCCAAAAAGAGGTGGAGGCAAGAAAATGATTATTCCTCTTGGAGAGACTTAAAACCCTTTAGTGAGGAGAGTTAATTCATTATAAATGGAACACAATAAAACATTCTATTGTGTCTGTTTTTAAGAATCTGACTAGGAACTCAAGTCAAAGAAATATAACGAACCCCTAGAAAATCAAGTGGTCATTTGTTAGACAAGTGCCTCGGGTGCAAGGGTCATGACCAAATCCTACTTTAATATACTAAACTCTCTCCTCTATTGGGCCCACTAGCAATGATTATCTTTTACATTTGGAATCTTATAGTTTTTACGGTGTTTATCTCAGTAAAAAGGTAAAAATAGGCTAATGACACATATTAACTGGAGGAATATTGATCCAAGTCTAGAATTGCCCTCTCCTACTTTCCTACTTCTAAAAATATATGGTAGGAGTTCATTATACTATACAGTCTCATCCAAATGCTCTATTTAAAATGTTGATTTAAAATGTTCTTAAAATTAATTGTTCTTTCAATGAGTTGTTGTGTTTTTCAAATTTCAGTTGCAATCATCATAATTTTGCAACAAGCACTAATAACTCTAAATCAATTCCCTTAAATTTGTAAAATAGAATCATTTTTAATATAGCCAATCCCTAAGCAAGAACGTTCACCAAACATGGAGTTTGATGTAGTTTCTTTATTTTCTTGTAAATCCTCCCTAAAGTCATTTCATATATCACCAGCAGCACAAGTACTAGCCTTTTAGGTAATGCTGCCAAAGTGCATTGATTACACCTGCGCTTAACTTTCATTCAATTTAAATTGAATTCTATTTGTTACTTATCATTGTTCTTTTTCTTCCCCTTCCCCTTGCTTCCTTTATTCCTCTACCATGTGCCCAGTTACAAGTCTTTTTGTTGGTAGTAATTAGTTCCTCTTGTGATGTTGTTGAAATGAAATAACTTGGAGCTAATCTCATTGTTATTTAGATAGTTGGTTGGTATAAGAAATATTCTCAGTATTCACTCACTATGTCCCCTATGTATGAAATTCTCTTTCTAGTTCATTCACCAAATCTAAGGATAATGATTGCATTCTAACTCAGTAATATGTCAATACCAAGAAAATATAGAAGGAATTTACTTTTAGATTACTGATAAACTGTAAAATATAATATAGCCTGAGCTGTAAATTTTGTGAAACAAGATTTATTATAGATGGATTCGCCAATTTGTAATTTTACAAATAATAATTACTAAATAATTCGTAATTTTAGGCTACAAACTACTCTTTTATAAGTCTATAAAATAATTATTACACATATTCCTACAGGGATATTTAAGTACTCTACTAGGTCAATACTAGTCAAAAAACTAAAAACATTAAGTGTACTACTTAAATTTCACATGATGAGAACTTTCCTTATAAAAACTGCCTATTTAAATAAATTATATATTTTTCACTGTTTTATTGTCTTTGCTTGTAAAATTCTTAGAGCTGTGATATTAGAAAAATCATTTACACATGATCATGGTTTATATTTACCCATTGCTATTATATTTATGAATGAGATATCTATTCCTAAAAGTGACATATAGAGGCAGAAATTATAAAAGGAACCACTAAATTGGACTACTTAAATAAAAGAAAGAGAAAAACTAAATTAGCATAAAATCTTCTATTGATCTAGTTTTCACAAGTAAAAGTCAAGGAGCAAATTAAGTTATATATTTACAAATATGAAACAGAAAAGCTAATTTATCAGCATAAATACAAAGTCATTACATATGCATTCATTATAATCTAACAATTTTATTTTTTTATTTTAAAAATGTTAAGTTCTGTATAAAATGCATCACTGTATTTTTAGCACCTAGAATATGATAGATGCTCAAGGATTTTTTTTTAGTGAAGTAATAGGAAGAGGGCAAACTCAGAGAAGAACTCTAACACTAAGATTTAGGATATGAGGAATCCTAGAAACCACATTAAGAAAATAAGGAGGAAATAAGAAGGAAAATAACTGTGATATGATAACAGATAAAAGATATTCAAGGAAGAATTGATACAGAGTGTTACATGCTATTGAGAAATCAAATATAATAAAAATTTAGAATACCCATTGGATTAAGCAATAGTAAATTATTGACCATGAAAGGAAAAGAAACAGAGTAGTGGAATTATAAACCAAATGTCAGTTGATTTGAAGGAAATGGGACAGTAGATATCAACTATGGATAAAAAAAAGAGAGAGAGAGAGAGAAGTCATCAAGGCATATGGAGTTAATGGAGGATTTTATTTTCTTGTGAATGGGACAATTTTGAGTATACTTATAATAGTATAGACTAGCCAGTAGGGTTGAGAGCATATTTGAAAGTTCATGGATTCTAAACTACTATGTTTGCAGGTATGAAATTGACATTTGTGTATGTCAAAAGTGGAACCATTTTCATATAGTTCAACATAATAGATTAGAGAATTTGGATACACTAAAGAGCATGAATGGATATAGGTAGGTTTGTTGGTTCATTGTCAGGAAGTTGAATGAATTGCTATCTAATTGATCAATCACTTTATCTCTTTGAAGTAGTTGAAACAGGAAAGGACACATGGTGAGAACTTGGAACTTTAAGGAAGCTAGAGAAGTTGAAAATAATAATTGTGAAAAATAGAAATAGCGGTAAGAGTTCAGAGCTCAAATGAACTGGCACTTCCAGCACATTTGAGAGCTTTTCTGTAGCATCCTTCAGTGGTCTGGGCAGAGGGGAGTCATTGTTCAGACAGCTGTGTTCTCTTTAGAATTTATTCAGATATGACTAATGAAATAAATAAGGGCTAAAAAAATTTACTGGAGTTTAAGACAAATTCAAAAAATTGTTGAAATTAAGGATCATAAAAGAAATAAAAATGAATGTGTGTGTGTGTGTGTTTGATAGAGATGACAACTGATGGATATGAAGAATTCATTGAGTGGAGCTAATGATTTTTTTAAATGATGCATTAAAAACAACTGACTCTATAAGAAGGAAGGTTAGAATAGTGTTAGTTATCTAAAGTTATGATTCAGAGAGAGTAATTTTGAGTTATGACAAAGTCTAAGGTGTGGACATGAAAGTAATATTTGGAGAGAACTATAGAGATGAGAAGATCAAGGAAATAGATGAGTAGGATGTTGAGGATCAAGCACCTGGGCACTGATACTACCTAGGGTAAACCTAGGAGTTGGATTACAGAAGGAGATAAGGAAGCAGTGTCAGTCTTTAATAAATCATGGCATGATCATGGGTCCATAGGATGGTGATGAGGAAGAAAAGAGGGTGGAGACCAGAATTGTTTGAGCTTCAAAGGAACAAAGCAATTTGCAAAAGTATGGAGAGTAATGGTCTGAAGTGGCATTAGGAAGTGGGAGGGCAAAGACTAAACCTTCCATAATAGGGCTGTAAAAATGCTATGTTGTGAGGAAAAAAAATAGCTGCATTTTAATTTTCTAGGTATTTAGGGAATATTCAGGAAAAATAAGTTTAGAATATAGAGTATTTTGTTAATCATGAGATGGCATTCCAAAAATTAGGAAAGTGTAGAAGATTTCTAAAGAAAGAATTTTAGAATTTTGAATGGGTGCAAAAATTAGCCAAAAGGATGTTCATTATTAATGTGTTGTTTACAAATTTACCAAGATTGGAAAATAAAAAGAACAGTTTTAAATTAAAGATAATTTATCATAACATTTTCCTATAAAATACTTAGTTATATATAAAACAGATATGTCTGTATCTTGTTTATCTTATATTTTAAATATATGATAGAATATGAATGTGTATATGTATATATGTATATTTGTATATATGCATAATATGTGTGTATATGTTCTTATAAAGCTTACATTGCATTTTTAAACTTGGAATTATGCTATTTCAGAGATACTCTTTTTAAGGGCCATCTGTCTTTATTTTTTTGTACCTAGTTCTACATTGTCAGTTCTGAACACCTAGAGCCCAAGGCTGTGTTACAGAAAATGAGTATGGCCTCTCATTTAATTGACAAGTTTGGTTTAAAAATTAAAATCGTTAGAACCTAATGACTTATTTTATTTTAATTGAATATTTATTTTACTTTTCTTTATTTTTTCACTTGACAGAGTCCTTTTATGCCTATTGTTATAAATATCAAACTTGTTTTTAACAATCAATGTGGGAAATAACTTAAAATTCACTAATGGGTATTGCTACATGAAAAAGACTCGATAGTGCCAGAGCTGGGGTGGGTTGTTGGGCAAAATGGATGACGGTGGTCAAAAAGTACAAACTTCCAATCTGTGTAAATAAAGCCCTAATATGCAAATAGACCAAACGATGGAACAACCAAACAACTTGCCACTATTATGTACATTGACCACCAAATGGCACAATTGGAATATGCGGGCATTAGCAGCAGATGGCAAAGCATAGAACATGGTGGGTGTTGGCCACAGCAGATTGGTTGAGCAGGTGAGTAGGGGCACCAGATCAAGGTGGGTACCAGTCACTGTCATTAGGGCAAGCCTCTGATGGTTACTGAAAATTCTTTGTTCTCACGCATCACGATCTGGACTGGGACTCACACCTGCTGCTGGCACTGGCCCTGCTTGCATCCACTGCTGGTGCCTGGAGCTGGCCCTGATTGTTCAGTGCTATCAGTGAGTGTGAGTGGTGGCTGCCAGCCTTGATCACCCCTGAGGACTTCTCCACCTCCCCATGCTCCTGAGGTGCGATCAGGGCAACAGTCACTATTCAAACCCGCTGGCAGCACTGGCCCCAATCGCTCTGTGCTGTCAGTGGGCACTGTCAGCGCATGGAGCAGAGGTGGCAGGGCTGCTGGCAGAGAAGGGATCAGGGGTCGTGGCAAGAGGGGCTGGGGGGGACTCAGAGGATGGGCCAAGACCTGCCCCTGTGCCCACCACAGCTTTGTGGCCCAGTTTCTTTCAAGGTGCACAAATTCATGCACTGGGCCCCTAGTTATACAATAAATGTCATGGAGATGTAATATACAGCAAGGTGTCTTTAGTAACTAAATGTATTATACATTTGACAATTGCTAAGAGAGTAGTTCCTATCACAAGAAAAAGAATTTGTTACTGTGTTTGGTGACAGATGTTAACTAGACTTTCTGTGGTGATCAATATTTTTGTGTGAGGTAAAGAAAAATTTAAAATTATTCAGAATCTCATTGTAGGAATGAAATAATTCAAGCAATCTATTATATAGTTACCCATTTTTGGGAAAGAAAACAAGGACTAAATGTTATAAATGTATTTATATCTGTTTCTATAATGATTTCTAAATACAGAGTGGCTTACTAGAAAAATAAACAAACTACCTCAGTATATAAAAAAAAAAGGCTTTAAAGGTGACATGAAATCCAGTTAAATCAAATGGATGAATTGTTAGATGGAAATTAGTTGGTACCAAATACATTTGAAGAACAATTAAATGGTTCAATTAATATGCTTTTGCCAAGCATTCTACTAGATACTAGCATGTACAACAAAGAGTAAAGTATATTTTCTTCACATTACCTCCAGATGGCAAAAAGTAATGAAATTTCATTTGTGAGTTTCAAATGGAGAAAACACTCTGACTTAATTACCTCAGATTCAATTATCAATAGGAAAAATAGGGATTGTTTTTCAATAATACCTTCCCTTTCATCCCTCCACACCTTCCCTTACTATCCCTCTAAGTTACAAAGCTAAGGAAAACCATAGCAAAAATTATAAAGTAGTCATACTGATGTATCTTGATATGGAATGAAACTGTAGACTTTTTAAAGATTTTGGGCCTGGAGGAGATAATTTTGAAAATCTTGAAAATAGAAAGTTAATAGGAATGAAGAGTCCTAAATGTTTTTCTTTCACTATTCCCAGATGTAGGTCTTTTGATTTCCCCAGATTTTTATTTCAGGCTATTTTTCTATTTCTCTTCTTTTATGTCACTTTCATTTCTATAGACATCCAAGTCTACTAAAATATAAAATTTTTATGGTACTAATTTGCTTCTCACTTTTGCATTCTGATGTACCAATTATTCTTCTATTGTTTACTAAAATTTTATTTTAAGAGACAAAGAATATCTCAAAGGACATTATATTTTGTATTTATTTTTTTGAGTTTTACTTGTATTTATTAATTTTAAAATAGGGGTTAAAATACAAGACTTCTTACACAACTTGTGTGTTTCCTCTATTTTCAATGTATCAAGGAAATGCATAACTTGGGAAGATTAAAAAAATACTATTATATATCCTAAACTCTGAACTGAGAGGTGAGAAGACACTCTTTCCATGCCCTATCCTTCCACTGCTACAAATTTATAGTATTATACCTTAGGCTCTCTGTTTTTCCTCCCTCTCTGTGATGATCTTATTTTTACATTAAACTTTTTTCAATTAAAATCCAACCCATTATACCTTTTAAATCCTAAATATTAAATTGTTAGCATAGTTTCCTGAAATAAATAGTATTAGCACTACTATATTATTATTTTCTCCAACAGTAGGCAGAGGGGAAAAAAAACCTTTAAATTTCCAATTCAGAATAATTGCCTGAATTGGAAACCACGATCTGAAATGAATCTTTTTAAACATGAAATAAAGTTAAACTTACTGATACATCATACACTGTTGAGAATGCAAACTCCTCCACCTCCGTGCTGCTTTGTGATTTCTCGTCAAATGAACAGCATCCTGGCATTCTTTCAGACCTGTACGCTGACTAAAGAAAGAATGCTTAAGGATTTAAAACAAACAAGTTTGACAAGTTGGGATGGGTAAACTTTAACCAATACTATGGTTTGAGGTGAAGAATCACTTGTCTTTATTGCAGGAAAAAAAATTTCCTGGTTCTGGCTAATTAAGTGGAGAAAGAGTGCCGTATTCAAAACCTAAGCAACACCCTTGAATACTTTGCATGGTTCTGTGCTTGGCTTTCCAGAGGTGGCACTCTTTGAGTCAGGACAAGCCTGGTCTTCAGGCCCTGCCATTCATCTCTTTCAGAGGCAACGTTAGGACTTTTCTAGAGCATTTGACACCCTCAACTTGCCTTTCTTCGTGCAATGATACTTGTAATCATCATGTCTAGCTCAGTAATTCATTTGCATCTACCCTAAAGGGGAATCTGGCTTAAAGGAGGGAAAATTAAAATGTATTTGTGCCAGCTGCCATTGTAAACTGCGGATTGTCTCCTCTCCATGAGTTCTCCGTTGTAGTCATAGTCATGTCTACCTTCCCTGAGCTTGAATTTTCGGTCAACCCAATCCTTTTCTTCCCATTGTGTCTTTGCCCACATGCCTAAAACATCATTTTCCTTCTTTACAGCACAGTCTCAATTCCAAGTCCAGCCCAGTGTAAGATTCAAGTCCTTTAATTAGACTCTGTCTGCACTGGGTACATAGATTCTAAAGATAATTCCTCCAGGATGTTTCCCTTTAATTTCCCAGCTTTCACACTATTTAGACAATCCATGCTTTCCCTTCAAGCAGGAATCTAGTTTTAGTTTTGCTTTCTTTTAGGTCTGTAGACCCATTTCTCATGTTAAACGGTGAAAGTGTGATGGCCACAAGCTGTGATGTCTTTTACTAAATGCACATACCAAAACCTCTGCAAACACTTTACATTCAATACTTAATTTTCAGTTAATTTTACCATCAACATTCATATTCAGATTCAGTCCCTCTTTTGTTTTGAAAAAATTTTTTTTTTGCCAAAACAGGAACATATATGTAATTACAATTAATAAAAGGATATATGAAAAACGTTCAAATTGACTAATAAGTAAAAATGATATATCTTTGTCAATTTTCTATTCATGTATAACAAGTTATGACAGACTTAAAACAACAGCCATTTATTATCTGTTCATACTTTGTAGGTCAGAAATCTTTGTGAGTTCAACTTTGTTCTCTGTTCAGTGTCTCAGAAGCTGAGAACAAGGTGTGGACTCATCTGGGTTCCTATCTGGAGGCTGTGGTGAGGAGTCACTTCCCAACTCATTTCAGGCTATTGCAGAAAGACTAAAGTCCTGTTTCTTTGTTGCCGTCAGCTTCATCCAACCTTGGCTTCCAAAGGCTACCTGCATTCCTTGACACATGGTTCCCTCATTTTCAAGTCAATCGTACATCCTCTCACTCTTAGAACCTCTGACTTTTCTGCTGTCAGAAAGAGAAAATACTCTACTTCTACATAAAGGACTCTACATCTAAAGAAATAGATAGAATCAACTGAAAGAAAGTCAAGTATTGAATGCAAAGTGTTTGCAGAGGTTTTGGTATGTGCATTTAGTAAAAAAAATCAGTTTGTGGCCATCAGATTAGACCCACCTGCAGAATCATTTTATTAACTCAAAGTCAACGAATGAATAATCTTAATCACATCCACAAAGTTTCTTTTGCCCTGTAATACAACACAATAATGAGTACGCTATCTCAACACATTCACAGTGTGAAAAGGGCAGACATTTAGAGTTTTAGAGTTCTGACTACTACAATACTAAAATAAAATATTGTTTTCTATTTTTAAACTATTGTATATAATAAAGAGGTAATATGAAAATTGACCCTCATGCCCTCACAAAAATGACTGCCCCCATGTGGTCAAAGATAGCTGCTACAAGATAGTTGGCAGGGGAGGGCAGTTGGGAGGAACCAGGCATGCAAGGGAAGGCATTTGGGGGTGACCAGGCCAGCAGGGCAGGGCAGTTGGGGCAATCAGGCAAGCAGGGGAGGAAAGTTGGGGGCAATCAGGTCAGCAAGGGAGCAGTTTGGCATCAATCAGGCTGGCAGTGGAGTGGTTAGGGGCAATCAGGCAGGCAGGCAGGTGAGAGGTTAAGAGCTAGCAGTCCAGCTTATAAGAGGGATGTCTGACTGCCGGTTTAGGCTTGATCCCAAAGGGATCCATGCAGGATTGTGCAAGAATCCCTCTCCTCTCTGAAATTAATAAAAATATATCTTTAAAAAAAAATCTAACTTGCTGAAGTGATAAGGAAAGAAGAGCCTATACGCAACGGGATCTTTTAAAAATATATATTTTATTGATTTTTTACAGAGAAGGAGGGAGAAAGATAGAGAGCTAGAAACATCAATGAGAGAGAAACATAGATCAGCTGCCTCCTGCACATCCCTTATTGGGATGTGCCTGCAACAAAGGTATATGCACTTGATTGGAATTGAACCTGGGACCCTTTAGTCTGCAGGCCAACTCTCTATACACTGAGCCAAATTGGTTAGGGCAATGGGATATTTTTGTGCGTGAGACTTTACATGGTGTTTAGAGTGCTAGGAATACTTTTTTAAACTAAAATGAACAATGGCAAAAGGGAAAAGCCCAAGGCAGGAGATGAAAATGGAAATAGGAAGAGGATAATCATGAAATTTTTGTATATCAAGAAAATTGATTTTTGTCTTTACCCTAAAGGTCAAAGACTTGATTTGTGTATGCGTGTTAGTGTGTGTGTTATTATCTTGGTCATCTGGGGCTATCTGGTGAAGACTACAGGCTCCTTCTATAATAATGTTTTTTAATTCATAAAACAGAATATGTAGAAATATACAGAAATCAACATATGGTATAAAATCTTTTTTAAATTTGTGTTTTAGTAATAAGTGTGATTCTCTATTAACATTGGGTAACATATAGCAATAAACCTAATAACATAATTTAAAAGTTGTGGTAGTTGTAAATGTATTTTGATACATATGTAACTTTTAAATAAAATAAAGATATCTGTGATTTCTCTTGACCACAAAATCAGTAATACAGCTTATGTTACTGGATTTTTTTCCTGCCTATTTTATAACGTAGTAAAATAGTAGATTTCTTTCAAAAGTTAGTGAAAACAAAGATGAATTTTTTTTCTGGTGGGCTCTAGATTAAGTATTTTGTGAGAGGTGGATAAATTAGAGTTATCTGAAACAAGTTCAGGAGAATGGACTAGAGAGCATTAAAATTATAGAAGAAAGATCATTTTGAAGTTCTTTCAACAGTCAAGACTGGAGATGTTGTTAGTGGAATAGAAGTTTAAGTCATTTGCATTTATGAGTTCAAAGAATTGAAGCTAAGTGTGATTCATCCACTTAGATGTTGAAATAGACCACAATGAAGATAAAGTTAGGTAGAGTGGTCTATTTTGAGCAAGTGACTAGTACCTCTATAAATGTGGGGAGTGATCAAGAGATTGACAGTAATTAGGAGGGGCAATGTGAGATATAGCTACTGGAATGAGCCCTTGTACTAAAATAGTATATATTTTATTCTAGATTGAAACAGTAATTGTTGGGAGACTACACACGTATTTGGGAGCTTTTATTTAAGAGTTAGAATACTGACTCAATATTAGAACCAGGGAGAAAGAGAAATCACTTGAGAGGGCTACAATGAAGGTGTGTTTTAGACCTGGCTATCCAGACTTTTAGTAAGATGGTGAGGGAGCATTCTGCGAAGATATTGAGGGCATAGGAACATTTGAATTTTAAAAAGTAAGGAGGATTCAGTGGAACCAGCTGAGAAAGAGGTAGTAGAGAGATGTTAAACCAATAGGGAAGACAAAAAGCAGTATGAGGAGGAGAAGAAGCCATAGTCACTGTGGGAAAGAAGTAAAGTTCAAGAAAGTAAAGGTGATAACAAGGGTTTTTCATTTTGTGAGATTCAGGGAGCATGGAAGAGATGTGCCATACTTTATGGTTTATGACCCTGGTATAAAATTTAGTTGATATCAGCTTAGCCTAGTGTTCTGGTCACAGTCTATGTAGCATAACTATTTGATGTATCAAGTTAAGGTAGTCATTTAAAAATATGGTTATATAAAACTCATAGTTATTGAAAAAATCTAATATAATCTCAGATAAAGAAATACATAATTTTATATATGTAATTATATCAACTATATATGTAATTATATCAATTATATCAACTATATATGCATGAGTATATGCAAGGATTGGAAGATAAAATAATTGTGTTGCTACAATTGTATGCGTCTCCTTCTGAAAAAATATTAATTATGATGTTCCTATTGTTTATTTATTTCTTTGTTTATTTTTAATGGAGATAAATCAATCATACATTTCCTTTACTTAAAACAATTATTTTTATTCTGTGGTCCAGTTATATTTTAGGAAACTTTTGTCAAGTAGCTGTGGCTTAATATTTGTCTTCCCAATGACTTCTTTTTTACTTTTAGATTCTATTTATTTCTCCTCTTCACTTTTGCTCATGTTGCACCTCAGACTCTTCATTCAACCTCCCAATCCTCATTTCCTAAAGATTGTCACTTGTAGGATAAACACAAGTGGATTTAAAACGTTATTCCCCTGCCGGGCCAGAGTTGCTCTCCCCAAATTCTATAATTTCTACCTAGATCTGAACAGGAAGATACAAGCTTGAGACTAAACCAAGGTACTTGTTTTGAATACAGAAAGAGGGTGGTTATTAAAACCATTTGGAAGGCAATTCTAGGCATTTAATTTTATCTTCCTGAAAATATTTAAAAGGTGGTCATCCAAACATCTTTTAGAATTTAGAAGTAGAGAGAAAAGAAGACTTAATAGGATAACCTTTTTATCTACAAGACTACATTTTTTAAAGTAAAAGTTGGGACACAAAATCTGACTGGGGAACAAAATCTATAAAAATTCACAGGAAATCCATGATATCTGGGTAGCATAGCTCTGTGAATTAAGTTTAAAACCTTTAATAATTCAGAATATAAATTACAATATTACTAAGCAGAGTCCTTAAAATATATTTTAAATGCTTCTTTGGATTGCTTTTTAATATTTCCCACTGTCAGCTACAGAATAGCTATAAAAACGTTCCTAGTAGATTGATTACAGAGTTCTCCTAGATGCTATGGCAAAATATACTTTAAATGAAATTAATTTGAATTATATTCATTCTTAAAGCTTTCAAATGAATAAAACTAATTTGATTTGCCTGGTATTTTTCTTTTTAAATAAATTTATATTGGCCACACAAGCTATATTAAATATTATTTCTTTCAAGAAAAGGCTAAATATAATTTCAACAAAACAGTGGTATTTGTAAAATGCACAGAGCAACACTATGGATCATTGAAAATAACCATCACTATGAAAACTTAATGACACTCTGAGTGCATGTGCAGCCTCAGCTGAGTTTACAGCAATACACTTTGCACTTTGAAATGGGTTTGGAACCTTCTCTGGCTTTTGTTCTTTATTAATTAGCAGAAAAGCCTCACAACATCAGGAGGCTTATAGATTAAGTTTCCATTTAGTAGAATGAGAACAATTTAGAGCGAAGGAATATTTAAATTGTGTGATGTGACTGCGTTTCTCTCATTTCTTATTAGTCATAGTTAAAACTTTCGGGGAAGGAAAATATTGAAACCGGTGAAAGAAGTTTCTTTGTAAGCATTTACGAAAGCATGGAGTGTTCTGACCTGTGAATTTAACTGGCTCTACAGCTTTCCCACATTCAAATCATTCTCCGTTT